>CM060932.1:599480845-600105845 GCA_030765085.1 Allium cepa | reverse complement strand
TCCTCGAAATTCGCAGGCACGAAGACAACAAAGATAGATGAAAGATAGAGAAATATCTTTTCAGATCAAACTGGATATCAGTTCTGCATTTGGCTTACCAAATCAGAATATCAACAATAGATACAAGAAATTATAATAGAATTTCAAATTTAGTTTTAAACGAAATCGTTTTATCGATTCAATTCAAATTTATCCTTCATATTCCATTAACCAATTAAACTCAATTTAAAATTTCTAATTCATTTAAAATTTCCAATTTATATTCATTAAGGTTTAAATCGAAAAACTAATAAGAAACCGATAAAGATACGAAATAAGAATTCTTTACAATGATTCGTAGGGCCATCATCGCATCGAAACTTCTTCATGTAACTGCCACGAAGCTATCAAAAGAAATTTGAAAACGAATCAAAGGAGATTGATAGAGAAAGTTGTTCCCACTGTTGTTACAGAGTATTGACCAATTATAGTCGTATTTCCCTGTCCACTATCTCGTCATCTTCTTGCACTCATACTCACTATCAGTGGATAGTAAGAGAATTTACTGAGGCATTTAAACGGATATCTTAGGGAATACTCATTCTAGGGATACTTCACCCTATCTCTAATGAGCTACTTAATGTGTTACACTCCTGAGCTAAAGTTTCACCTTAGCTCTGATACCAAATGTGACGTCGCGGATTTCGCCCGCTCGAAAATCGACATCCATACTTCATATCGTATTCGAATGCCATAAATTCGACCGTTCAAATCCGATTCGCCGGAGCTTATAACAACATTAAGTAAATAACACATCGGAATAAAAGAATAATACATTGATATACAGCTTTGATACAATATCTGATACAACAGATGATCAATAGATATCAATATACATCAGAGATATGATACAATAAATAGCAGCGGAAAAGAAAAAACAGATAACATCTAGCAGCGAAACAATATAACTCTGAGATAGTCTTCAAGGAAGAACTCCAAGAACTGCAACTCCATCTCCAAGAATCAATCTAGCAATAGCTCGAACTGCCAATAACGATGCACCAAGACGAGCAAGACTGGTGCGATCCAAAGACTGAACTAACTCTAGATAATATACTAAACCTGACTATCTGAAAAACCCAACTCTAGACTGCTCGTGTAGAAAATAATGAGCACCCAGAGTTTAGGAAAGAAACAATAAACTCCCGATCAGTCGTGGGACTGGTGTGAGCAACAAAAACAGTTTATCTTTTAAAACATTCAACAAAAGATTTTCAAAGTCAATTCGCAATGCTTTTTAAAAATGAGACTACCATAAGGCCTCCCGCACACACACACAATGCAAACGCAGAATCGGAGGAGATTTCTCCTTATGATAGTCAAAGATGCTTGATACGCATTAAAAAGAAACATTTGATATTATTACTAGTGCATAGTGTAGGAAAAATTTATTTCGAAAATAAAGATATAAATCTTAGCCAGCATAGACATTTCGAACTATGCCTACTATAGCTACCATCTAAACAGTGGTGACCACCATAAGTAAATGGCAGGTTCTACAACTAAAACCGTACAGGGTTTCGTATTGGGAATTGGATTTCCAACAAATGGTCAGGCCAAGGATCTTCCCATTGCCACATGAGAATGCCTCTAGAAGTACATCCCCGAGAACCAAACCGGATCTCTACCAACACAAGGCCGGGTTACCCCTAACCGAGTAACAACTGACCGAATATGCCATCCCCCGGTCCTTTGGGACCTTTCACCGAGCGCTCGCAATCAATTCACACAATCATAAAGTGTTTTCAACATGAGTAAGTATCTGGGCTCCATACCATGATACCACCCTTTTCCAGAAGGAAATGCACATATCCTAAAGGGCGCTACCCCTCATAACCTTGCCGCATCTTTCCTGTTTTAACCATTCCCGAGGTGTGAGGCTCGACGAAGTCACGTCCACAAAAACATACTTTATACAAAAGCCATGCTTTGGGTCAACAAATGATCATAGAAATGATCACCAGGATAGACGATCAAATAAACGATCCTATCACAAATAATCAACACAATGATCATTTCACAGCAACATTTAGTATGCCACATTACCAAACTGGGAATATATTGCTGATAACCTTCAACTACATAACCTCTGAGCTCGTACGTCTCAGAGAAGGGTGTTAAGCTAAAATAATAAATTCTCCGCCACCAACAGAAATATATTTGAAAGAAATCGGCTTTATTTCTCAATTTGTAATGTCAGACATACAATCCATACAAGTCTGTTCTGGGTTCGAACAGAACCGAAGGCACTTACAAAGAAATCCTTGCAATCCGGATATTCACAATCCCGATCGGATTTCCCATCACTTAGGGAGTTTCTATACCGGCGCGACTCGGTGCAGAAACAATCGATAGGTCATCCTATCGCTTTCGCAAATACCCGGTCTTCATCACCGGTCTTCAAATGCTATCCATAACGACGTATCACATATTCGGAATGGGTTATACGACCCAAAGGTCCTTTCCCGGCTAAACCGAATAGTGAGCGAAAACATTTAAAACATATGGATATGGGATTTCAATTAAGTCACAACTTATTACCCAAAACTTTTCTTCAAATGGCTTAACAAATTACCATTTTCAATCTTTAAACAAAAAGATTCATTTTCACAAACTTTTAACGGTTTAAACAATTTTCACATTTTAATCTTTAAACAAAAGATTCATTCACAGATTTTCCAAATCAATTTTCATTTCAATTTGATTAACTCGTTAAATCTTTAAATCAAAGATTTAACTTATAGCTTTCAAAACAATTTCATTTCGAATGGTTTAAATAAATCATCATTTTAATTCTGTTAAAAATAAACAGATTTAATTCATAGCTTTCAAAAAGAATTCTTTCATAACTTGGAAAACCATTTTTCAACTAAATCTTGAAATTCCTTTAATTAAACTGGAATTTCATTTCTTATCTGAAAGCTTTTTATTCTTTTTAAAACAAACAGTTTTCATTTTGAAATTTTGGTTCATCTATACGAGTTAAAGTTCTTTGGTTAAATCCAAATTCTCAAAATTTTACTTTTAAAATGGTTTAACTCATAATGACTAGTATAATATCGTTAATCCCTAGTTTCAAATTACAGAATTCAATTCCTAATTTTGAATTCAAATTTAAAACAAAGTATTTAAATTCCAACACTTAATCCAGTTATTCAAAATAAATTTCCATCTTTGAAATTCCCTTTTCAATTGCTTTTCACATTTAGTCTGATTCCATTTCCAAAACATTTGAATTTAAAAATTCAAATTCAAAACTATTTCAAACATCTGTGACTTAACCGATTTCCTCGTGAAATCCATAATTGTGTGTGTATAGTGTGGTCTAGGGGTTTAACACACAATAGTGCACACATCAATCATTACAGAGATATCAATATCGATAAGCGATATAATCAATAACGCTTATCTTTATTCACAGATTCATAAATAAATTGATTTATCAATCACAAAGATTTATCATTACAATTCGATGTGGGTTTCGGATAACTAACTGGAATCCGACTCCCCGTCGCATCGAAGTTTACATGCCGTTTTACGGACAAACAGGGTTTTCACATCAATACAGAGCAAATTACAATTACAGTGCAGTACATGGCAATCTACATCACACAGCATCACAATCAGAACAGAAATATCAATACGGTGCACAACAATAGTTAATTATTTACCAATCAAAGCGAATGAGATAAATTATCCAAATAATCATTTTATCGATTATTTTAAATCATGGATTTATTATTCTGAATGATAAATTAATTTATCTTTACCATCTTGATACATTGATTATCCCTTATTTGATTATTTTAATTAATCGTCAACTAAAATTAATCAACTTAATTTATATAATCAACAAACTCTTAATTTCAAATTTATTTAAGTACTTAATTGTTTATTAAATTAATTTTAATTACAAATTTTAAATCATTCTAAATCTCTTTTCCAAACTATTAATATAAATTGTTTATCTTAGTTATCATTTGAAAATTGCTTATACTTTAAGAATTTATTTATTGTTACATTAAAATTTAATGTAAATAAATTTTTAAATCTTTCTTTTTAAATTTAATCATTAAATTAAAGGGTTAATTAAAATTTTATTTTAAACTTTCCTTGCTTAATTTAAAGAATTTACAAATTCTAATTACCATTTGTTTTCATATTTTATTTACAAATATCATTTGTTTATTCAGAAAATAAATTTTTACTTGTGTTCAAAAATTTGGTTGAAACTGGGTTTGCTGCTTTCACTTACTCACCCGAGGCTTGCTTCGGGTCATCCCCGATAAAAACAGCACCCTGCTTCGAGTTTTTTTTAACCAACTAACCCGAGTACTAAAACTTTTTCACAAAATTTGTTTAAGTCCAAATCATCCCGATACAACCCTGAAACCACCCGAGTGCCCCTTCAAGTTTCTGCCCTACTTCCTCGATCAAAACTTCGAGTCAGCCCACACGAGTGTAAACCTGAAACACTTCAGGCTATCGAATTTCCAGGTCATCAATTCGTGCACGTATACGTGCACGACGCCGTTGATCATCTTCAGGCGTCGCTGCAACGACGAGTAAGTCAATAATCCTCCCTAATCCAATCCCCGATCACCACAATTCCTTCATCATCTCGAATTCGAAATCGAGTTCGAGCTTGTAACCTGTAACATAAACTTGAACCACCACCCATCCCTGTCAACGCCTTGTCCTCCCACCCCCGGCCACTAGAGGCTATAAAATTTTGACCCGAGCTCCGCTGCTGCGTGACGCCGCGACTGGCACCGGAGCGACGAAGTCCGGCTGCCTATAGGCGGAGCGGCGACCACGTTTCCAGACCGTATACTTTTCAAGTTTAAAACCCTAGTTTGATCTCAAACTCCAAATTCACGAAATAGAAAAATCCTTTGATAATTTTCACGAAGCCTCTAATATTCAAGCTTGCTACAAAATTTTTTTTAGCATTTATAATGGAATCGATTGTTAGGAATCAGTAAAAGTTCAATTTTGATTCTAATACAGACCACCCTTAAAATAACCCACTAAAAATCTTCATTTTTGTTTTAAAAATCATGGATTGAAGTATAGATTCAGATTAAAGTCTGGAATCAATGTTTTACAACCTTTTATTTTTATCAAATTTCAACTTAAAACCTGTAAAACAAAATTTACAATGATGCTTGATAAAGAGGATTTTAAATCAACCTTTAAAAATCTTATTTTTAAGTTTAACAACTGGTTTAGTTGAGAATCAAAGCTTACAAAATATTTTAAACAAAATGGTTTGAATGTTTGAACAGAAAGATGAAGTCTGTAACAACTTTTCAAAGAACAGAGCATATTAAAATCATATTCCTACTGAAGTATATGCAAACAGTTTAAATATGAAGTTTGAACTAGTTTAAACAAACTTAAAATCCTTTACAAAATCATATTTACTCACCCTGATTTTCCAGAAAGAACAAAGAAGAACATAACTTGTTTTTGAACCAGGCTTTGAGAAAATGCTTGCTGAAGATCTTCTTTTTGATCTCTGGTTTTGTATGAATTTATATTGTTGTTTAAACTGAATTTTTTTTTGTTTGAGTTTGAGTGATGTTACTTCAGATTTTCCTTGAACCCCGTCTTTGCTTTGAACTGGAATGACATTTACATTTGTAGATTGATATATATAGGAAAGGATGTACAGGGATTACAAGCTTGTACTGGGTGATAGTAAAATTTTATACAATAGGCATGCTGAGGTGTTTTTAGTTATGGGCTGCATTATATTTTAAACAATTCGAATTGACCCATTGCTGCTGAGATGATGGAAACAAAAACATGTTCCCCCTTGCTTAGCTATAGCATGTTCTATTTGTATAATATAAGCAGTTTGCTTTTACTTTGTTCTATTCTTGCCTTGCTTTACTTATCTCGACTGATATGAACATTTTAGGGGCTGATGAGATAAGATGTTGGGTACTTTAGATAGTTGCATTTATTTGTTTGATTTCTTTTATTTGTTTATACCTATTTTGTTTTCTTTGCAAGCTACATACTTGTATCCTCATTTTATATGTACTTCTTTTGTTTGTTTTGTGGATATTTTGTTTACTCATTTTGCAAGTTCAAAGATATATATTCTTGTTGTATGCATACATTTGTTTAATATCATACTTCAATGTTCTTTGCCTTGTAATATGCTTTATAATATAAATGAATTCAATGTTATAGTTTTACTTGGTAATATACTTGTTATTTTGTAATTTATCTTTTAATTATATTTGCTAACTTAAATATTAAATTTATAACGTATATTTTATTTTTATATTCTACACTTATATTCAACATTGATACGTAGTTTTATTTTATTTTATACTTTTAAACAATTTACTTATAATTCAATTCATTCGCTTCGAATTTTCGATCCAATTTCAAAAACCAATAAGTATACATTTCTTATTAAATTTGAAAATTTCAAACAAATCCATAATTTAATCTAAAAATTAAATTAAGTTATAAATTTAAATGCATCTTTAAATCGGGATCGTTACAACAACTATACAATTGAAATCGAATATGCATATATATATTTCTATGTACAGGTAATTGCTAAAGTAACATCACTAGAGAGACAAAACAAGGCTTAAAGAATGTATCAAGAGGCTACAAGTCGATAGAATCAGAAAAGCAATGACATAGATACAAGAAAAGCAACATGCACAAGATCAGACGTCTAGGTACACTAGCCAGACATCTGAATTAATCCTCTGAATTACAAACTAGACAGAATCAGACGTCTGGTTAATTTACTCAGATGTCTGAAAAGCTACTATATACAATAAATATATAAAGCGAGACGTCTAAGACATATTCCAGATGTCTGAAATTGAACTTGGTTGTTGAAATTCAAACAACAACTGTCACAAATGAAAAGACACCTTCACTTCTCTTCGTTGCAACTCTTCATCACCATCAGAAGCGACCATAGAACACTTGTTAATGGATACAACTACTCAAGGAATCACTCTACCACTATAAAATGTGACGAGTCGGATTTTGCCCGCTCAAAAATCGACATCCGTACTTCAAATCGTACTCGAATGCCATAGATTCGACCGTTCAAATCCGATTCGCCGGAGCTTATAACAATCATTAAGTAAACAACACAGCGGAATAAAAGAATAATACATTGATATACAACTTTGATACAATATCTGATACAACAGATGATCCAATAGATATCAATATACATCAGAGATATTATACAATAAAACAGCAGCGGAACAATATAACTCTAAGATAGTCTTCAAGGAAGAACTCCAGAAATAACTGCAACTCCATTTCCAATAACCAATCCAGTAATAGCTCGAACTCCCAATAACATATCACCAAGCTCAACAAGACTGGTGTGATCCAAAGACTGAACTAACTCCAGATAATCCACTATATCTAACTATCTGTAAAACCCAACTCTAAACTGCTCGTGTAGAAAATAATGAGCACCCAGAGTTTAGGAAAGAAACGATAAACTCCGGATCAGTCGTGGGACTGGTGTGAGCAACAAAACAGTTTATCTATTAAAAACATTTAACAAAAGATTTTCAAAGTCAATTCGCAATGCTTTTGAAAAATGAGACTACCATAAGGCCTCCCGCACACACACACAATGCAAACGCAGAATCGGAGGAGATTTCTCCTTATGATAGTCAAAGATGCTTGATACGCATTAAAAAGAACATTTCATATTATTATTAGTGCATAGTGTAGGAAAAATTCATTTCGAAGGTAGAATATAAATCTTAGACAACATACGACCATTATCGTATGCCTACTATAGCTACCATCCAAACAGTGTTGCGACACCATAAGTGAATGACAGGTTCTACAACTAATACCGTACAAGATCGTATTGTTTCTTTGGATTTCCAACAAATGGTCAGGCCAAGGAACTTCCCATTGCCACATGAGAATGCCTCTGGAAAGACATCCCCGAGAACCAAACCGGAACTCTGCCAACACAAGGCCGGGTTACCCCTAACTGGGTAACTACTGACACGAGCACGCCATTCCCCGATCGTAAACGACCTTTCTCACGGGATCCCAAAAACCAACAACCACAAAGTAATAAATTCGTAGTAACCACATAGGTTAAATATCTGGGCTCCATACCATGATACCACCTCTATCCAGAAGGAAATGTACATACCCTAAAGGGTGCTACCCCTCATAACCTTGCCGCATCTTTCCTGTTTTGACCATTTCCGGGGTGTGAGGTTCGACGAAGTCACGTCCACAAAAACATACTTTATACAAAAGCCATGCTTTGGGTCAACAAATGATCAACACAATGATCACTAAGATAGACGATCAAATAAACGATCCTATCACAATAATCAACACAATGATCATTTCAGCAACACTCAGCATGTCACATTACCAAATTGGGAATACATCGTTGATAACTTCAACTATATAACCTCTGAGCTCGTACGTCTCAGAGAAGGGTGTTAAGCTAAAAGAATAAATTCTTCGCCACCAACAGAAATATATTTGAAAGAAATCTGCTTTATATCTCAATTTGTAATGTCAGACATACAATCCATACAAGTTGTTCTGGGTTCGAACAGAACCGAAGGCATTTACAAAGAAGTCCTTGCAACCCGGATATTCACAATCCCGATCGGATTTTCCCATCACTTAGGGAGTTTCTATACCAGGAGCGACCCAGTGCAGAGACAATCGATAGGTCATCCTATCGCTTTCACAAATACCCGGTCTTCATCACCGGTCTTCAAATGCTATCCATAACGACGTATCACATATTCGGAATGGGTTATACGACACAAAGGTCCTTTCCCGGTTAAACCGAATAGTGAGCGAAAATATTTTCAAAACATATGGATATGGGATTTCAATTAAGTCACAACTTAATAATTCAAACTTTCTTTCAAATGGTTTAACAAATTACCATTTTCAATCTTTAAACAAAAAGATTTATTTTCACAACCTTTAACGGTTTAAACAGTTTTCACATTTTAATCTTTTAAACAAAAGATTCATTCACAGATTTTCCAAATCAATCTTCATTTCAATTTGATTAACTCGTTAAATCTTTAAATCAAAGATTTAACTTATAGCCTTCGAAATAATTTCATTTCAATTTGATTTAAACAAATCATCAATTTAAATCTGTTAAAAATAAACAGATTTAATTCATAGCTTTCAAAAAGAATTCATTCATAACTTAGGAAAATCATTTCTCTATTTAATCTTGAAATTCCCCTAACTAACTGGAATCTCAGTTCTTATCCAAAAGTGTTTATCATTTGAAAACAACAGTTTTCATTTTGGAAATCTGATTCATTTATACGAGTTGAAATTCTTGAGTTAAATTCAAATTCCCAAAAATAATACTTTAAAAATGGTTTAACTCATAATGACTAGTATAATATCATTAATCCCTAATTTCAAATTACTGAATTCAATTTCAAGTATTGAATTTAAATTTAAACCAACTTATTTAAATTCCAAAAACTTAATCAAGTAATTTAAAAATAATAAATTCTATTTTGAAATTCCATTCCAAAAACTTTTCACATTTATTCCGATTCCATTTCCAAAACATTTGAATTCAAATATTCAATTTAAACTATTTCAAAAATCTGTGACTTAATCGATTTCCTCGTGAAATCCATAATTGTGTGTGTATGAGTGTGGTCCAGGGGTTATACACAGTAGTGCAACAGCATACAATCATCACAGATCAGAATACAGGAATATAGTTGATAAACGATATAAGCTGTAACGCTTATCGGTTATATACAGATCACAGATAAATATGTCACAGATAGTAAATTACAGATCACCACATAAATCAGGATGTATCACAAAGCATCATATATTAGGGATATCAAACAATCAAGTCATCCAATAGAATCCAAATATTCGTAAGTAAAATCAGTTAATTATCTGATTAATTTAAATCAAATTAATTTCTTATGAATTATAAGTCCTGGTTAATTAACATTGATAATTTACAAATCATTTTGATTAATTATTCTTTAATCTTTTACTAATTATCCATTACAAATAAATTGATTAACCTTTTATTATCAACCTTTAATTATTAAACAATTAATCTTTAATTATCTAATTCACCATTTAATTAATTATCATTTTGAGTCAATCACATTATGCTTTGTATTAAATATTGATTAATCACTTGATTAAATCAATCTTTATCATTTATTAATATTTAATTAAATAATTATCCTTTAATTATTCATCATTAATAAATTAGCTCTTAACAAATTAATTAAATTTTTTTATCAGTACTTAATTAACCTTTAATTAATTAATCTTTTTAATTAAATCTTTATGTAAAACTTAATTAAATTAAAATAATTTACTTTTAAACCTTAAACCAATCCCATACTTAAATAAAACAAGTATTTAAAAGAATGAGTTAAAAATGTTTAAAACTTGCATTTTGTTTTAAAATTTCAAAAACTGTTTTTATACCTACCCGAGTCAAACCCGAGGAAATCCACGTTCTACCCGAGCCCTGCTTCGAGTCTTTCCCCAAACCAACCCGTGTGAGTATTTTTTTTCAAAATTTTGTTTAAGTGTTTATCTGACCCGGCGCACAACTGAATGCACTCGAGTTAAGACTCGAGCCAAAACTAATATTACTCGATACTTCCTTCGAGTTATCTTCCCTTCCCAACTATAACCACCCAAACATAATCACTGATACACGCAAACACGTGTGTACCTGCACCATCCACCGCTGATGTCCTGGCCACCACTTTCATCGCCATCTAGTCATCGTTGACCCCCTCAACTCAATCCATCACCCAGCACCCATCACGACAGCACGAATCAAAATCTAGTTATATTTCCAAACCTGGAAACACACCAGCTTCAACACCCCCCCAAACCTGTCAACGGCAGCTGCTACCTCCACCGACCACCAGAAAACCTCCACCACCGGCCACGAACTCGACTGTCTCCCCTCTATCAGCCACCCACGTCCGGTTGCACTCGGTCGACCACAAAGGTCGAACGAATCAAATCAAGTCCCCACGTCCAAATTAGGTTTAGAAACTTTGAACCACGGCCATCGCCACCCCCGTCATCACTGACGCCACCACCCATTTTTCCCGTAACCACCGTAGGCTCCTCCACCACTTCACGCAGCCCCGACCAACCTAGTGCTTCCGACCACCCTATCTTGACAAAAACCCATTTTTCGTTCAACACAGTAATGCCCAGTCATTCTATTACAAAAAAATATGATTCGAATTTTAAAAATCCTAAATTTGATTAAGCAACCAGTTTGTAAACTTGAATCGACAATTCATGATGTTTGAATTTATCACATAGTTAAGGTTTTAACTGTATTTCCTGTTTCTAGTACCCTTTCTAAACTTAGAATACCATAACTTGTTTTAAAAACTAGATAATGTTTAAAACTAAACTAGCTGGTTTTTGAACGCCATAGTTTCGCAGTGATTAAATGGAGAGTTTGAAATTTTTTGTTTGTTTTAAACTCTTTAAAACCAAAAGAAAGAAACAGATTGTTACAGAGGTATTTAATTATCAGCCTGCACACCCATTCCATTACCAAGAACACACACATACTTATGTATTCACAGACATGTAGTTGCAACATTTCTTTTTAATCAAACTTAAAGCTCTAAAGTTTGTGTTTACTCACAGTACTTAGTTTAAACAGAGAAGATGATTTCATTTATTTTTTTTATTTTTTTTAACCTGCATACATCATTTTTATGTATACTTATACACATTTTCAAACCTGCATACATCATTTTTATGTATACTTACACACGCAAGCAAACATTTACATTCAAAATAAGTTTATACTTTGAGTTTTTAAAAAAAAAAATGTTACTCACAGCATCAATAAACAACAAAATAGAGTATGTTTAGGTAGGAGTTTACTCACTGTATTGTTTCCAGAGTGAACAGAGCATTCCATTTGAAAACTGCAGTTGTCTTTCTTCTTCCTTTAAATCTTTGTTTTGTTCAAGTTGTTTCTCATTTCAGTTTTTTTTTTCTTTTCTTTTCATTTCAAATGAATGAGACTGAGTATAAGAAGATGATGCATATGAAGTTGATATAAAAACAAGTCTACAGGTGATATATTTGAACAACAAATCGTGGCTGAGATGATGTGGTATGGTGTGCTAGGATATTGTATGTGCTTAGGGATGATACTTTGTACTTGCTGTTTCTATACTTTGTCTACAGCCTCTTTGTTTTGTACATGTACTTATATTTGTATTTATTTGTATGCATACTTTTGTTTTAGTTATATTTGCTTTGTTTTTAAATTATGTATGTAGTTAGTTTGTGGATATTTTGCTTTGTATTCTTTTTATAGTTTAATTCATTTTATATTTAACTTATACTTTGTATGTATTTTTGTTTTGGAATACTTTATTTATATGTTTACTTGTTTCTTTCTTTTGTTTTATATTTTACATAATTTTATAAATATGTGGTTTCTACTTTGTATGTTATTTCCTTTGTTTGAATACTTTTATTTGCTCTTATTTTATTTTATTTTTCTTTGCATACTAAAACTTTTATATTTGTTTGTATTTACTTTGTTTTGTTTTATTTTCATCTACATTCTTTTCATATTTAAATGTATTTTATTTTCTTTAAATCTTCTTGTTTTGAAATATAAATAAATTTCTATTTTATTATGTTGTTAGAATTTAGCAAATGTTCTACTTCCTATTTTTATTAAAATCTATCTCATATTATTTTTCTATTTCTAGTTTAAATATTTATTGTTATCTTACTTTAATATTTATTGTCTTATATTATTTTATTTGCTCACACATTTTGTTTTAATGTTTAAATATAGCTGGTTTGTTTTGCAAGTTAATTCATATTTACGTTTTGTTCCACTGCTTTGTCTTATTACTTTATACTATGAATAACTTCTGTTTTAACATGTTGTTAAAATTTATTTATGAGTTACTATATATATATTTTTCTTAATTTATTTTATAACCCAAATATTTATTAAATCATGCATCTAAGATTTAAATTCAAATCAAAATATATATATATATATACATTCAATTCTGATTTTATAATTTCAAATTGACTCATATATACCCAAATATACATATATATATATACACACATTCACATATATATATATATAATATTTAAAAATTTAAATGATTTATATAGAATATATTTGAACTTGGGGAAACTCGCTTCCATTTATATTAAATTTTATAAATTTTTATTCAAAATTTCATTTAATTATTAATTTAAATTAAATTAAAATTCAGGATCGTTACAAACTTCCCCCCTTAAAAGGATTTCGTCCTCGAAATTCGTAGGCACGAAAACAACACAAAGATATATTCAAAGATAGAGAAATATCTTTTCAGATCAACTGGATATCGATTCTGGATTTGGCTCATCAAATCAGAATATCAACAATAGATACAAGAAATTATAATAGAATTTCAAATTCGGTTTTAAACGATGTCGTTTTATCGATACTATTCAAATTATCCTTCATATTCTATTAATCAATTTAATTCAATTAAAATTTCCAATTTATTTAAAATTTCCAATTTCTAATTCATTTATTAGAGTTTAAATCGAAAAGCCGATAAGAAATCGATGAAGATACGAAATAAAAATTTCCTATAACGATTCGTAGGGCTGCCATTACATCGAAACTTCTTTCTCTGGAGCTGGTACGAAGAAATCAAAAGAACTTAGAAACGAATCAAAAGAGATTGAGAAGAAAGTTATTTCAACTGTTGCAGAGTATTGACCATTTATAGTGATATTCCCCTGTCCCCTATCGCGTTCTCTTCTTGCATTCATACTCACTATCAGTGGATAGTAAGAGAATTTACTGAGGCGTTAAAACGGATATCTTAAGGATTGCTCATTCTAGGGATACTTCACCCTATCTCAAATGAGTTACTTAATGTGTTACACTCCTGAGCTAAAATTCAACCCTTAGCTCTGATACCAAATGTGACGAGTCGGATTTTGCTCGCTCAAAAATCGACATCCGTACTTCAAATCGTACTCGAATGCCATAGATTCGACCGTTCAAATCCGATTCGCCGGAGCTTATAACAATCATTAAGTAAACAACACAGCGGAATAAAAGAATAATACATTGATATACAGCTTTGATACAATATCTGATACAACAGATGATCCAATAGATATCAATATACATCAGAGATATTATACAATAAAACAGCAGCGGAACAATATAACTCTAAGATAGTCTTCAAGGAAGAACTCCAGAAATAACTGCAACTCCATTTCCAATAACCAATCCAGTAATAGCTCGAACTCCCAATAACATATCACCAAGCTCAACAAGACTGGTGTGATCCAAAGACTGAACTAACTCCAGATAATCCACTATATCTAACTATCTGTAAAACCCAACTCTAGACTGCTCGTGTAGAAAATAATGAGCACCCAGAGTTTAGGAAAGAAACGATAAACTCCGGATCAGTCGTAGGACTGGTGTGAGCAACAAAATAGTTTATCTATTAAAAACATTTAACAAAAGATTTTCAAAGTCAATTCGCAATGCTTTTGAAAAATGAGACTACCATAAGGCCTCCCGCACACACACACAATGCAAACGCAGAATCGGAGGAGATTTCTCCTTATGATAGTCAAAGATGCTTGATACGCATTAAAAAGAACATTTCATATTATTATTAGTGCATAGTGTAGGAAAAATTCATTTCGAAGGTAGAATATAAATCTTAGCCAACATACGACCATTATCGTATGCCTACTATAGCTACCATCCAAACAGTGTTGCGACACCATAAGTGAATGACAGGTTCTACAACTAATACCGTACAAGATCGTATTGTTTCTTTGGATTTCCAACAAATGGTCAGGCCAAGGAACTTCCCATTGCCACATGAGAATGCCTCTGGAAAGACATCCCCGAGAACCAAACCGGAACTCTGCCAACACAAGGCCGGGTTACCCCTAACTGGGTAACTACTGACACGAGCACGCCATTCCCCGATCGTAAACGACCTTTCTCACGGGATCCCGAAAACCAACAACCACAAAGTAATAAATTCGTAGTAACCACATAGGTTAAATATCTGGGCTCCATACCATGATACCACCTCTATCCAGAAAGAAATGTACATACCCTAAAGGGTGCTACCCCTCATAACCTTGCCGCATCTTTCCTGTTTTGACCATTTCCGGGGTGTGAGGTTCGACGAAGTCACGTCCACAAAAACATACTTTATACAAAAGCCATGCTTTGGGTCAACAAATGATCAACACAATGATCACTAAGATAGACGATCAAATAAACGATCCTATCACAATAATCAACACAATGATCATTTCAGCAACACTCAGCATGTCACATTACCAAATTGGGAATACATCGCTGATAACTTCAACTATATAACCTCTGAGCTCGTACGTCTCAGAGAAGGGTGTTAAGCTAAAAGAATAAATTCTTCGCCACCAACAGAAATATATTTGAAAGAAATCTGCTTTATATCTCAATTTGTAATGTCAGACATACAATCCATACAAGTCTGTTCTGGGTTCGAACAGAACCGAAGGCACTTACAAAGAAGTCCTTGCAACCCGGATATTCACAATCCCGATCGGATTTTCCCATCACTTAGGGAGTTTCTATACCAGGAGCGACCCAGTGCAGAGACAATCGATAGGTCATCCTATCGCTTTCACAAATACCCGGTCTTCATCACCGGTCTTCAAATGCTATCCATAACGACGTATCACATATTCGGAATGGGTTATACGACACAAAGGTCCTTTCCCGGTTAAACCGAATAGTGAGCGAAAATATTTTCAAAACATATGGATATGGGATTTCAATTAAGTCACAACTTAATAATTCAAACTTTCTTTCAAATGGTTTAACAAATTACCATTTTCAATCTTTAAACAAAAAGATTTATTTTCACAACCTTTAACGGTTTAAACAGTTTTCACATTTTAATCTTTTAAACAAAAGATTCATTCATAGATTTTCCAAATCAATCTTCATTTCAATTTGATTAACTCGTTAAATCTTTAAATCAAAGATTTAACTTATAGCCTTCGAAATAATTTCATTTCAATTTGATTTAAACAAATCATCAATTTAAATCTGTTAAAAATAAACAGATTTAATTCATAGCTTTCAAAAAGAATTCATTCATAACTTAGGAAAATCATTTCTCTATTTAATCTTGAAATTCCCCTAACTAACTGGAATCTCAGTTCTTATCCAAAAGTGTTTATCATTTGAAAACAACAGTTTTCATTTTGGAAATCTGATTCATTTATACGAGTTGAAATTCTTGAGTTAAATTCAAATTCCCAAAAATAATACTTTAAAAATGGTTTAACTCATAATGACTAGTATAATATCATTAATCCCTAATTTCAAATTACTGAATTCAATTTCAAGTATTGAATTTAAATTTAAACCAACTTATTTAAATTCCAAAAACTTAATCAAGTAATTTAAAAATAATAAATTCTATTTTGAAATTCCATTCCAAAAACTTTTCACATTTATTCCGATTCCATTTCCAAAACATTTGAATTCAAATATTCAATTTAAACTATTTCAAAAATCTGTGACTTAATCGATTTCCTCGTGAAATCCATAATTGTGTGTGTATGAGTGTGGTCCAGGGGTTATACACAGTAGTGCAACAGCATACAATCATCACAGATCAGAATACAGGAATATAGTTGATAAACGATATAAGCTGTAACGCTTATCGGTTATATACAGATCACAGATAAATATGTCACAGATAGTAAATTACAGATCACCACATAAATCAGGATGTATCACAAAGCATCATATATTAGGGATATCAAACAATCAAGTCATCCAATAGAATCCAAATATTCGTAAGTAAAATCAGTTAATTATCTGATTAATTTAAATCAAATTAATTTCTTATGAATTATAAGTCCTGGTTAATTAACATTGATAATTTACAAATCATTTTGATTAATTATTCTTTAATCTTTTACTAATTATCCATTACAAATAAATTGATTAACCTTTTATTATCAACCTTTAATTATTAAACAATTAATCTTTAATTATCTAATTCACCATTTAATTAATTATCATTTTGAGTCAATCACATTATGCTTTGTATTAAATATTGATTAATCACTTGATTAAATCAATCTTTATCATTTATTAATATTTAATTAAATAATTATCCTTTAATTATTCATCATTAATAAATTAGCTCTTAACAAATTAATTAAATTTTTTTATCAGTACTTAATTAACCTTTAATTAATTAATCTTTTTAATTAAATCTTTATGTAAAACTTAATTAAATTAAAATAATTTACTTTTAAACCTTAAACCAATCCCATACTTAAATAAAACAAGTATTTAAAAGAATGAGTTAAAAATGTTTAAAACTTGCATTTTGTTTTAAAATTTCAAAAACTGTTTTTATACCTACCCGAGTCAAACCCGAGGAAATCCACGTTCTACCCGAGCCCTGCTTCGAGTCTTTCCCCAAACCAACCCGTGTGAGTATTTTTTTTCAAAATTTTGTTTAAGTGTTTATCTGACCCGGCGCACAACTGAATGCACTCGAGTTAAGACTCGAGCCAAAACTAATATTACTCGATACTTCCTTCGAGTTATCTTCCCTTCCCAACTATAACCACCCAAACATAATCACTGATACACGCAAACACGTGTGTACCTGCACCATCCACCGCTGATGTCCTGGCCACCACTTTCATCGCCATCTAGTCATCGTTGACCCCCTCAACTCAATCCATCACCCAGCACCCATCACGACAGCACGAATCAAAATCTAGTTATATTTCCAAACCTGGAAACACACCAGCTTCAACACCCCCCCAAACCTGTCAACGGCAGCTGCTACCTCCACCGACCACCAGAAAACCTCCACCACCGGCCACGAACTCGACTGTCTCCCCTCTATCAGCCACCCACGTCCGGTTGCACTCGGTCGACCACAAAGGTCGAACGAATCAAATCAAGTCCCCACGTCCAAATTAGGTTTAGAAACTTTGAACCACGGCCATCGCCACCCCCGTCATCACTGACGCCACCACCCATTTTTCCCGTAACCACCGTAGGCTCCTCCACCACTTCACGCAGCCCCGACCAACCTAGTGCTTCCGACCACCCTATCTTGACAAAAACCCATTTTTCGTTCAACACAGTAATGCCCAGTCATTCTATTACAAAAAAATATGATTCGAATTTTAAAAATCCTAAATTTGATTAAGCAACCAGTTTGTAAACTTGAATCGACAATTCATGATGTTTGAATTTATCACATAGTTAAGGTTTTAACTGTATTTCCTGTTTCCAGTACCCTTTCTAAACTTAGAATACCATAACTTGTTTTAAAAACTAGATAATGTTTAAAACTAAACTAGCTGGTTTTTGAACGCCATAGTTTCGCAGTGATTAAATGGAGAGTTTGAAATTTTTTGTTTGTTTTAAACTCTTTAAAACCAGAAGAAAGAAACAGATTGTTACAAAGGTATTTAATTATCAGCCTGCACACCTATTCCATTACCAAGAACACACACATACTTATGTATTCACAGACATGTAGTTGCAACATTTCTTTTTAATCAAACTTAAAGCTCTAAAGTTTGTGTTTACTCACAGTACTTAGTTTAAACAGAGAAGATGTTTTCATTTTTTTTTTTAACCTGCATACATCATTTTTATGTATACTTATACACATTTTCAAACCTGCATACATCATTTTTATGTATACTTACACACGCAAGCAAACATTTACATTCAAAATAAGTTTATACTTTGAGTTTTTTAAAAAAAAATGTTACTCACAGCATCAATAAACAACAAAATAGAGTATGTTTAGGTAGGAGTTTACTCACTGTATTGTTTCCAGAGTGAACAGAGCATTCCATTTGAAAACTGCAGTTGTCTTTCTTCTTCCTTTAAATCTTTGTTTTGTTCAAGTTGTTTCTCATTTCAGTTTTTTTTTTCTTTTCTTTTCAGTTCAAATGAATGAGACTGAGTATAAGAAGATGATGCATATGAAGTTTATATAAAAACAAGTCTACAGGTGATATATTTGAACAACAAATCGTGGCTGAGATGATGTGGTATGGTGTGCTAGGATATTGTATGTGCTTAGGGATGATACTTTGTACTTGCTGTTTCTATACTTTGTCTACAGCCTCTTTGTTTTGTACATGTACTTATATTTGTATTTATTTGTATGCATACTTTTGTTTTAGTTATATTTGCTTTGTTTTTAAATTATGTATGTAGTTAGTTTGTGGATATTTTGCTTTGTATTCTTTTTATAGTTTAATTCATTTTATATTTAACTTATACTTTGTATGTATTTTTGTTTTGGAATACTTTATTTATATGTTTACTTGTTTCTTTCTTTTGTTTTATATTTTACATAATTTTATAAATATGTGGTTTCTACTTTGTATGTTATTTCCTTTGTTTGAATACTTTTATTTGCTCTTATTTTATTTTATTTTTCTTTGCATACTAAAACTTTTATATTTGTTTGTATTTACTTTGTTTTGTTTTATTTTCATCTACATTCTTTTCATATTTAAATGTATTTTATTTTCTTTAAATCTTCTTGTTTTGAAATATAAATAAATTTCTATTTTATTATGTTGTTAGAATTTAGCAAATGTTCTACTTCCTATTTTTATTAAAATCTATCTCATATTATTTTTCTATTTCTAGTTTAAATATTTATTGTTATCTTACTTTAATATTTATTGTCTTATATTATTTTATTTGCTCACACATTTTGTTTTAATGTTTAAATATAGCTGGTTTGTTTTGCAAGTTAATTCATATTTACGTTTTGTTCCACTGCTTTGTCTTATTACTTTATAGTATGAATAACTTCTGTTTTAACATGTTGTTAAAATTTATTTATGAGTTACTATATATATATTTTTCTTAATTTATTTTATAACCCAAATATTTATTAAATCATGCATCTAAGATTTAAATTCAAATCAAAATATATATATATATATACATTCAATTCTGATTTTATAATTTCAAATTGACTCATATATACCCAAATATACATATATATATATATATATATACATTCACATATATACATATATATATAATATTTAAAAATTTAAATGATTTATATAGAATATATTTGAACTTGGGGAAACTCGCTTCCATTTATATTAAATTTTATAAATTTTTATTCAAAATTTCATTTAATTATTAATTTAAATTAAATTAAAATTCAGGATCGTTACAATAAATAGCATCAAGAATCCAAGAGAAGATTTTACCTTACGTACTTGTGCTCTTTAATCTTATACTCTGATATATTCTTGATCTCTAGCAATCATATATTTGTATTCCACTCTTCCATATATACAGAACTCTTCAATCAACATCCTCTAGATATATATATTGGAAGCATTTGTACTTAGTAGTCAATATTCGTGTTATAGAACACACACTTGACAAGAACAAGCTTTTGTAACCAAGCCTATTCCTCCGAACGAAGTGAGGGTGTTTGATAGTCGAATTCCGAAGAGGAGCTTCGGGACTGGACGCAGGATGGGAGGTCTGAACCAGTAGAAAATCCTGGTGTGCTTAGTTTATATTTGACTAGATTAATTTTATATTAGTTACATCATATAGTCAGTCACATATACTTGCAAATACACTACATGATCCATCCTATAGACTTTCAATTGGTATCAGAGCAAGGTTTGATCAAAGAACAGTAACACGTTTTTGAATCACTTTAATATGGCAAGTATTTTTCAAGAAGGACAATCCACAACACGATCCCCACTTTTAAATGGCTCTAACCATGCATATTGGTCAACACGTATGAGAATTTCTATAGAAGCTAATGGTCTAGAAATTTGGTCAGCCACTTAAGATAAATATGAAGCGCCTACTACTTCTATGAACACATGGATCGATGCACAAAAGACCTTAGCATCAAACAATGCTAAAGCTATGAACGTTTTATTTTGCTTTCTAGATAAAAATGAATTTTCACGTTTCATGTTATGCACAACTGCATTTGACATTTGGCGTACCTTACAAATTACACACGAAGGTACAACAAAGGTTAAACAAACTAAGATTTCAATTTTGCAAAACCAACTTTTGTCATTCAAAATGAAGCAAAATGAAACTATTGTTCACATGTATTCTAGATTTCAAACTATCCAACATGATCTTATGGCATTAGGAGTTAAGTTTACTGATTTTGATTTAGTTTCTCGAATACTCAACTCTTTAACATCAGATTGGGAAAGGAAGGTATTAGCTATTGAAGAAGCTAATGATCTCTCTACTCTCAAAGTTGAAGAGTTGATAGGAAATTTAATGTCCTATGAAGCTAATTTGCAGGCACGCAAAGAACTAAATTTGGAGAAGAAGAACATAGCATTTCCAGCAACAAAGAATGATGACTCTGATTTAGATGAAGAAGAGATAGTCTTCACTGCCAAGAATTATAACATATTCAAGAAATTTAGAAAGATGACCAAATTCCAAAAAGAAGGGAAGTCCAACACAACAAACCTATCTCAAATCAAGTGTTATGAATGTGATCAATACGGACATATGAAGAAGATTGCCCTAAACTCAATAATGATAAAAAGAAGAACAAATTTGAAAAACTCATAAAGAAGAAGGCTTTTAAAGTAAATGGGATGATTCAGATTCTTCATCAACTGAAAGTGATAGCGATAGTGATGGAGAACAAGCTAATGTGTGTTTTATGGCACAAACAGATGAGGTATGTCCGGAACTTAGCTATGACGAATTATTAAAATTAGTATGGAATTAGATGGTAAATTTAGTCAAATTAAAAAATTGAACAAAGAAGATATAGTCAAAATAAATAGATTAGAACTTGAAGTAGGAATGTTAAAAGACAAAATAATTATCTTAGAAGAAGAGCTAGAACTATCTCAAGAAAAAATTAAAAATAATTTGATAGAAAGTGAGGCTATTGCTATTGATTTTGAAAACACTAAAATAGTGAAGGATAATCTGTTAAAAGAAAATGTCAACTTAAAAAGCAATATTGAAAATTTAAAATTAAAGAAAAATTAGAAAAAATTACAAATAATGTGTCAAAATTTAATAAAGGAAAACAAGATTGGGAAAATCTTATCAAAACTTCAAAACCATCAGGCAATAGAAATGGAATAGTATTTAAAAATACTTCTAAACAAAATAAAATAATGCTAAAAATTTTAGTTATAAAAACTAACATATTACCTACGTCTAATATGAATACCAAAAATATGAAAATTTGGATTCCTAAGACAAATAATAATTTGATTAGACAAAAACATATTAATAATCTCTGAGAGAATGTAGTCTATAATAAAAATTATATTTATAAAGGTACCAAACCCTCTTGGGTATGAATACCTTCTCCTAACCATTAGGACCCTAACAAAATATATGGGTACCAATTAAAACATATTTTATTTTGCAGGTACCCAAAATAAAAAATAAGGAGAAATGGATATTAGATAACAGATGCTCCAAGCATATGGCAGCAAATTCAAAAATGTTATCAAATATAACAAACATCGATGGTGGAACGGTGACCTTTGGAGATAATTCAAAAGGATATGTCGTGGGCATTGGGGAAGTCATCAACTCTGGTATTTCTTTCTCTCCTATTATTGCAAATGTTTTATTAGTAGAAAATCTAAAACACAACCTACTAAGTGTTGGTTAATTATGTGATAAAGGTTTTCAAATAAATTCCGAAAAAGATAGGTGTAATATTTTCGATAATAACAAACAACTTGTATTTGAAGGTTTTAGAAACAAAAATATTCATGTATTAAACATGAATATAAATAAAAATTCAAATTTATGTTTATCCGCCAACATGAAGATCCATGGTTATGGCATAAATGATTTTGTCATATCAATTTTAAAAATATTAATAAATTGGCAAAATAGGAGCTAGTTAGAGGTTTACCTAAAATAAATTGCAAAGTAGAAAATTTATGTGACAATTGTCAAATTGAAAAACTAAAGAAAAGCACTTTAAATCTAAAATAATATTTCTACAAAACAACCATTAGAACTATTACATTTAGATTTATTTGGTCCAACACAAATTCGATCTATAAATCACAACAAATATGTTTTCGTAATAGTTGATGATTTTTCGAGATATACATGGACTTTGTTTTTAAAACATAAAAGCGATACTTTTGGTATGTTTAAAATATTTGCTAAAAGAATTAAAGCACAAATGGACTTGAAAATTAAAAATATTCGAAGTGATCACGAAGGAGAATTCGAAAATGATCTCTTTACTAATTTTTGCAATAAGAAAGGAATAAGTCATAATTTTTCTTTTCCTCGCACACCTCAACAGAATGGTGTTGTAGAAAGAAAAAATCGAACGTTACAAGAATGTGCACGAACATTATTAAATAGTCCAGTCTTATGTAAATTAATACGCCCATTCCTACGCGAACCAATACTTTGTATAGGTTTTGCCATATTTTATCATCTCATAAATATGAATCAGAAATATATAAAAAGATATGGAGATATCCATTTTATGTTAAAACAAATCTTTTATTTTTACATAACCATAATCCATCTCGACACCTACGATGGATAGCTCGGCCGATACACCACAACGGCTTCCTACACCCACACCAAATCAGGAACCGACGCATAGGTGGTCCTTATATTACACGGGATTTAATCTCGATAGCAAGAAGTCCAAAAGATCTCTGTTTGTCTCTCTTACAACAAAGGAGAAAATTGATGAAATTCATCACTATCAGAAACAACAGATAGATCAATAATGAGAACTATATTTTGAACAAAAAGATACAGCACGTCGGTTAAGCTTTTTGGAGCAAGTAGCGATGAAGTTTTATATGTCACGAAAGAGAGATGTCCATGAACCACTTCCAAAACCTTGCAGTTCTTTGGATCCCTCATCTTCGTATCGTACCCCTTTGGACCCTTCACCAAGACGATTTTCTGGCTCCCCGAGAACCGACGAACGTGGAAATATATGGTCTCCACTTAAACCATGGAGGGATAACAAGTCAGGAGATCGTAAAACCCCATCGCCTTCTAAATAAATTATTCTTATTATATGTGTATCTATGTTTATTTGTTATTTTGTTTCACACAAATATTACTAATTTTGTTTTTAATAAAATAGAGAATCGAAAAAATAAGCAAAACCATTAAATTTTAGGCTATTTTTAGAAACATTGCCTATTTAAGACGTTTGGATATGGACCTCAGACGTCTGACACTCTGATATACGTCTATTTTTTTAAGCACTGTGCATATGTCAGACGTTTGTTATACTTCCCAGACGACTGAAAATTTGCTCTGCCTCCTCTAAATTAAAATCAAAAAATTTCAAATGTCTGAAATTCGACCCAGACGTCTGAATTATGTCTCTACCATAAAATTTTAGAAAAAATTGACCTATTTCAGACATCTGATTTTTAACGTAAATATCTGGAAAAACTCTCTGACCATCAAATTTTACAAATTCGACCAAACCAGACGTCTAACCCAATTACCAGATGTTTGAAATTATCTACTGTAATCAATTTAGGGCAAACCAGACGTCTGAAATTCCATCGACTCTTTAAATTAACCCAGATAAAGTCATTTTTTTACTTTCGTCTCAAATTTTCTCATCTGCGATTTCCCCAGTGACGATTTTTCTCTCAAAAAATTACTTTTTACGCGGGCTCAAATCACAATGCCTCCTAGAACTAAAAATCCCAAGATATCCAAGCGAAAACAAGACCAACCAACATCATCTCCAAATCCTCAAGTTTGCTCGGATGATCAAACTGAAAGATGGATGAATAGAGCACCACATTCAATCAAGAGGTACGAAGATATACAAAAGAAAAAGCTTCACACATGTCCATTCTATAACGTACTTAAATTTCCAATGTATGATTTGGATGAAATGTATGAGAATGCCAGACTAGAAACCTTGATTTCATTCACTCCTAATGACATCCAAATCGATCAATTGGAAATATTTATTTCCTATGCAAATTTAAATAGCACTTCAGTGTGGAATACTAAAGATGAAGATAACTGGCTATGGTCTAGCGTGTATGGCAACACGATTAGACTAACTCCTGGCATAATAGGTAGAACCCTAGGATGTTCTGACATGGGTGAAGATTTATACAACATTCCCGAAATGCGCTTCAAGCCAAGAAATAGTATAACACATCAAATTTGGGAAGATGAAATGCCAAAGTTTGCCTCCAAATATCTACGTCCGTAAGCACGACTCCTTACTCGAATGATAATCAATACCATCGTTCCATGCATTGGAAGCCATGAGCAAATTACCGAGTTATAGCACAAAGCCTTATATGCTCTATTTAGTGGAACAAGGGTGAATTGGGCCAAATTCATCTTTGACGAGCTCAAACATTTTTGGACTCGATCACAGCCATCAATTATTTACCCAACATATATTATGAGAGTTTTTCGTGCACATAACATCCCATCCTACCTATCGACTTTCGAAGAAATCTCACCAAAATATGCTTCCACCAAAATATTCACTTATGCACTTACCCAAGATTCCCCCAGAGTTTATATCCTTCAAAGATTGGACACACAATCATCAAACTAGACAAGTTGAGCCTCCACCTCAACCACATAATGAACCATCTCAAGAGGAGGAACAATATTGAGAAGCAACTCCACCTCCTCCTGCACCATTTGATTATCTAGGACAGGATGAGATTATGGAGACTCAAACGGTTACAAATCCAAATGAAAGTGTTTGAGATCTCACCCTTAGAAATCAACATATATGATCTCAAAATCAAAAACTTTTGGCCAAGCGGATTGACAACTTCGAAACATCATTTGCTACACGCCTAGCAACAGTTGAAGAATCTCTTTCAACTGTCTTATCGGTTCTCAAAGAAGCACTCCAATGGGCTCGCGATCCAACACCACCTTCTGAAGATTGGCCAACCCCAGTACCTTCTACTCCTGCAAAACATTCCAAACTTTCTAAGGATGAACCTCTCAAACAAGCTTTGACATCTCCTATAAAGCCTAGCACTTTTGAAAAAGAAGAAACAGGGGATGATCAAGACAAACCTTCTCCAAAGGAATCATAGATTTTAGGATTTTAGGATTTCAACTTTTGTAAAATTCGCAAAATCTATGAATTATTCAATTTAGAATTATTAATGAAATTGTCCTTTTGTGTGATATCTTTGCCGATTGGTTAAAGTTTTATAATTCTTTTTGATAATACCAAAAAGGAAGAAATATAAGTATAATTATAAAACATTAAGAATAAGCACATATTCGGCGGGAGATTTATAATCTATATATAAGTACATCGAATAGTTGTCATCATCAAAAAGGGGAGATTGTTAGGAAATCAAATATATGGTTTCGATGACAACAACTATACAATGGAAATCGAATATGCATATATATTTCTATTTACAGGTAATTGCTAAAGTAAAATCACTAGAGAGACAAGAAAAAGGCTCAAAGAATGTATCAAGAGGCTACAAGTCGGTAGAATCAGAAAAGCAATGACACTGATGCAAGAAAAGTAACATGCGTAAGATCAGACGTCTGGGTGCACTAGCTAGACGTCTGAATAAATCCTCTGGATTACAAACTAGACATAATCAGACGTCTGGTTAATCTACTCGTACGTCTGAAAAGCTACTATATACAAAAAATATATAGAGCCAGACGTCTGAGACATATTCCAGACGTTTGAAACTGAACTCGGTTGTTGACATTCAAATTACAACCGTCACAAATGAAAAGACACCTTCGTTTCTCTTCGCTGCAACTCTTCATCACCATCAGAAGCGACTATAGAACACTTGTTAATGGATATAACTACTCAAGGAATCTCTCTACCACTATAAATAGCATCAAGAATCCAAGAGAGATTTTACCTTGCTTACTTGTGCTCTTTACTCTTATATTCTGATATATTCTTGATCTCTAGCAATCATATATTTGTATTCCACTCTTCCATATATACAGAACTCTTCAATTAACATCCTCTAGATATATATATTGGAAGCATTTGTACTTAATAGCCAATATTTGTGTTATAGAACACACGCTTGACAAGACCAAGCTTTTGTAACTAAGCCTATTCCTCCGGGCGAAGTGAGGGTGTTTGATAGTCGAATTCCGAAGGGGAGCTTCGGGACTGGACGTAGGACGGGAGGTCCGAACCAGTATAAAATCCTAGTGTGCATAGTTTATATTTTTCTAGATTAATTTTATATTAGTTACATCATATAGTTAGTCACATATACTTGCATATACACTACACGATCCATCCTATAGACTTTCACTTAGTACTACCCCAAGCATCCTCGCTCCATGGCACTTCTAACCTTAACAAACTAACAAGCACCCAAATACTCAAATAGTATTCACAATTACTTGCAACTAATGCTCATAGTTCGCTTAGGTTCAAACTCACTCGTCGTCCAAGGATGATAAATAATCTACTAAGCACACCTTATGCTCAACAGCCTTAGGTCATTACTTAGACGATTATTCATGCTATGTCATAACAAATCAAAAAGTCATTCCCCAAACTCTTCATAAATTAGCATAACATCATCTAAATGTACTAATTCCTGTACGATGTACATATTTCATTCGTACATAATATATGTCTGATCACTTACTCGATTGCATAAATTTCACTTCCCAACTAGTATAGATCACTTGACCTCTCTAGTGTGTACTCCGATTTGGTTTCTTGACTAGAAATCTCTGTTTTCCTTGCATAGCCATATACCATAATAGAAAACACTAGGATTATATCGTGAATCCCTATCAAGCGTTCGCCGTCAAGAATTGAGTGAAAAATCCTTGTTTGGCCGATGTAAACTACCTTTAAAACATGTACTCGAATACTATTGGTTTCTTAGCACACCAATTCCTTTTTAATCACATTCATTTATAAAGGTAGTATGTCATTCAATACTAAAACTATTTATGAATAATTTCATAAAACAGAACTTCAAGTTTATCCATATTTTTTAACTTAAGTTCATATTTATATAATACTCAATTATAACTAAAGAGCATATACTAAAAATCAACTTTTTCACTTAACGAGTTTAAACTTGTTTCTTGCTATCTTCTCAATTCAAGTTGTATATAAACTCAACATTATATCTTCAAAAACAACTAACTACAAGTTTTGTAACAACTCGGAAGTTCCCTGCTATCCAAAATTGCTGAAAATTCCATTTCATGTTTAACAAATGAAAACTAATAGAAAACAATCAAATCATGATGCACATACCATGTTTTCCTAATGCATAGGCTACATGTGTCCATAAATACTTGGCAAGACAACTTTAGGACTAAACACCGGATTTCATTGCAAATCATTTTGAAATAATATATACATATAATCTTTGTATATCGAATTATACTTTAGGATTAAATCAAAATCCTTTTCGCCAAAACAATTTTGTAGCATCCCATACTTAGGAACTCGAAAATGAACGCCGTTGATACTACAGTCATCACCGAAATTATTTTGATGTGGCAAAAGTGAGTTCAGCACACCAGACCATATTTTCGGTACTTAACCAAAATCATTTCAAAGTGGTATCAAAAACTTTATATACAATACTAAGTATCATGATCTCAATTTTCTAAACCAATTTCCTAAATATTTACTTTCGAATAATACTAATATTATTTTCTTTAAATTTGGAAAAGCAATTTCAAAAAGACTGGGATATAAGTTCTCAAATTCTCTATTTAAATCCTTTTCGTTTATAAACCACATTTCACAAACAATACTTATATAGAATTACTTTCTTATATAAATATTTTAACCAATATTTATTTCCAAAATATTCTATATTTCCTTTTGATTCCATCTTTTACTAAATTGTTAGCTTTTAACCCATATTATCATCGAACACCTTATAGTCAAACCGTGAAACTTAATTCACAAGGTTTCATTTCAATGTACCTATAATTGTCGTCTACCCATCCCATGATATAGAAAGGTAAAACCGCTTATAAACTAGACGAGTGCAAATAAATAATCAATTAACAATAATCTATGTTCCTGCCGAGCATGATTAAACAATCAATGTTACGAGATATTAACTAAGAGAAGTACTAACATCAAACCAAAAACGAATAGGTAAACTATAAGCAGAGTATATCCTTAAGAACCTGCTTCCTCTTCTCAGCTTCAGGTATAGCAAAAGCCCTAGGCTGCTCCCATTTCTTGAGCATAGGACAATCTCTAACAAAATAGCCAGGCTGATGGCAACCGTAACAACCTTTCGGTGCAAATTGGCCCTTAAGCTTCGGGAACTTCTCAATCAGTGCTTTAATCATCGGTCCTTCTCCACCTGACCTACACTTATTATAAAAATGATCTTCTCACACTTATAGCAAACTAGGGTGGACCTATTCTATGGCAATTGGAACTTACGCTTGTTGTCCCCAACTGGTATAAAAATAGACAGCTTCGATCTCAAACCTCAAAGCCATTTTCACCAAACCAACAACAGATCCCATGACGTGATTAGTCATATCCCATTGGAAATCAAGATGCATACTTGTAATGAACATCTAATTCTTCTTCAGCGGTGTATCGACCAATCCTAACCTGAACCAAGACAATGCAATGAATCGGTTCTCATACTCCCCTACAATCATGGCCCTCTATTTCAAATCCAAGAAGCTCCAAAATAGCAAAGCCTTTTCAGCTTCTAGAAAAACTTCATCTCAAACTCATCTTTAAATTAGACCTAAGAGATGTTGTTCTCTTGGAGATCAGCTGTAATAGAACTCCACCAATCCATGGCTGCATCTATTAGATGTCATAACGCTAACCTATGCTTTATTGCATCATCTAGCTTCATATCTCCAAATATCCTATCACACAATTTGATCAAAGTTTTGACTTCTATGACAGTCTCTATGCCAATAAATCTCTTACCCACCAGATTCTCATAATCGTGGCAGAGCAAAGCAAAACTCATCTGAGGCTTGACCAGCATGATATTCTCTACGACATTCATTCTCGATTCTACAACTGGAGCAACATTCTTCGGTGCTTGATTCTCGCCATTCATGACAGTATTACTTCGATCACCTCTAGCATTTGTAGCTCTAGTACTCATAGTTCTTAATACCTAATTGTTATCTTGCCTTTTGGAAAAGCCGTGATTTCATCGATTTGATCATGGACGGATAGTCATCAGCCTGAAGAGGCAATTACGTACGGTAGTATAGACGATGGTCGGGCAGATTCAAACCAGGACCCAATCAAAGTGTAGCTAGCATGAAGCAGTTAGCCTGACCTTTTGAAGTTATATTTCAAATCTGAAGTAAATTGGAGTTGGTACGCATGAGTCATGGACGATGCAAGAATTTGTATGGATCGACCAAGAGCGATCCATGGAACAGTTCAAGTCATCGGAGAATATTAAATATCTTGAGATCCATGAAGCCAATTCATGTGAGACTTTCAAAGCATTAAAAAAAGGGCAAGGGGAGCATACAATAACAATCGTGCATCACAAATAAAAAGTTAGAGGAAGGCTCGCCTTTATGCACTGATCATTTTGGATGATTAAGCATAACGATTGGTGCACTCGTTGTGCATTCTAGCTTCGACCAAGATCAAGCTATATCTCACAATCTACAAGTCAGAATGACGCCATATTTTAGGAGTAATGTTAAGAGGCATGTAGGACCCCTCAAGAACGATCGCACTTTGATTGGATCCAAGAAAAAGATTGGCTATCTTTAGGCCGATCGTTCTTGATCATTGAGTTAGCATGGTCGATCGATGTGATGGGCCCCTCATGACCTGTAGAGCCTTCTTGCAAAGTTTCAACCTGATCCATGCAAGTCTTTTACTATAAATACAACAGGCATAGCTTCGAAAAAGGGTTCCCACTGACTGCGGGGTGGCTCTGCCATTTTCATTCTTGAAACTTGTATTAATGGATCCTAGCTGATCCAAATATCTTCGTAATGGTAATCCAGTGCAAGATCAATAAAAATATGATGTGAATGTATGCCAAGATTACCGAACCATTATAAAAATCTATGTGTTAATATATTTTTCTAGTTTTTATTAATTCCATTCATTATTCAATCTCCATAAGATTCTACAGGTGTTGATGCCCATTTTTGGAAACAACTCCAATCAAAGCAAAACCAATTTTAGGACATCAAAGGATAAAGTTATTTCACAGAAAGGATTTTAAGAAAGAGATATTACTAAGGAATGATTTTAAAGTATAGTTTTCAAATTACAAATATGCTCTCATATTATATTCGACTTATTCTAGGGTGTTGCTTAGCCTATCACTAATGAGCCATACCGAATCAAAGCTAAGGTGTTTGCTAAAACTAGAGCTTTAATACCAAATGTAAAACCCGACTTTTCAACCATCGAATGTCGACACTAATACATCTATGATATTCGTGTATCGAGCACCCAAGTCCGGAAAAAATAAAGTTAGGGTAAAATAAAATAAAAGAAGAATAAAACAGAAAAGGAAGGACACAACATCATAATCTCACCATGGAACAGTAATATATAATACCAAAACGAATAGTAAAAAGGGTTACTATGAGTATAGAAAAATTAGAATTAGTAAAACAAAAGTACTATCATCAGTCTGGGCAATTATAACTGCATTTCGTCACAATTCTGCTATATTCAATACAGAAATGCAGCAGAAACAAGAATTCTATGGAAGGTAATTGTAATATCCCGGAATTTTTAACAATATCAATTTAATAATCTATTTTTAAAATTAAATTGATATTGATATTTTGTTAATAATTATTCAAATAGATTTAATAATCTTCTTCAATAAATATTTAAATTGGTTATTTTATCTTTTAAAAATAATAAATTGATTTCTATTTACAACAAAAATATATGGTTTATATTTTAAATAGATTGGTATTGTTTTAATTTTAATATGTAAAGCATATTTTCTAGTTCTATTATTTGTAGTAATTTGGTAAATTTGTTTTATTTAATATTTAAGCTTTTCAAAGTTAAATAAATGATTTTGGTTTAAATTTAATAAATGAACCATAATTTAAAATTTTAATATATATACATTACAAATTAGAAATTTTGATTTTAATTAGTATTGAGTTTTTAAAACTATTTCATAAAAATATATATGATTTTAAAATTGATAAGAGAAATATTTAAATGTTTAAATTAAATTGGATTGAGTTTTAAATTTAGAATAAACAAATAAAATGGTTTCATGGCTTAATAAAATGGATATTTTATTAATAAAAATATAATTTCTTGTAAAATGATTTTAATGTAATAATAAGATATTTATGAAAATAATATTAACAGTGTATTTTCTTTATAAACAAGTTTTGAATAGGATTTGTAATTTTTATTTCAAATTGAATTTATATTCATAACTTGATTTGAAAATATTTGATTTTGAATTTAGTTTGAATTTAAATTCAAAAGTATAAATCTTAAATTGTTTAATTATTATATGTATAAGTTTCAATTTGTAAAACATGGTTTGTTTTTATTTCTTTTGTAAATTTATACCCATACTTAAATATAAACTAATAAATTTAGAACTAAGCTAACATACACATTAATTTGTAAATTAGTACTAATTATTTTAAGAAACAAGTGTTGCATTCTTTTAACAAGTGTTTCATTCTTTAACATCCATTTAACATGTGTTTAAAAATTTACACAAATTTGACAAGTGTGTAACATTTGTACAAGTGTAAAATTTTAGTTTTTATTTTTCTCTTCTTTTATTAAATCTGAAAATTTCATTTGTATAAGCTTGCATCTTCATTCATATTGCATTTTCATTTTCCTTAATCAAAGAAATCTTCAAACTTCTAAAATCAAATTCATCTTCATATTAACAATCAAGCCTGCATATTCTAAACCATGTTCAAATCTGCAATACCTCAAATTCAAGTATACCTGCATTTTTACAAACCTGGAAATAGAGCAAATCTAAATATCCTCAAAATCCACAAATCTGCATTGATTCACCAACATCTGCATATTCCACTTCTCTTCAAAATCAAACACACCTTCATCTCAAATTCAAAACATTAGTCTGCAAAATTCAAGTGAAGCCTGCACTCTGTTTTAAACCTGGAGATGATCATGCTTGCATCTTTTCTGCACAACCTCAGTTTGAAGCTTGTCGAATACATCTGCATGCCAGCATTTTAGTCAGGGAACATAGGCAAAACTGCATATCATTTCAGACATGAAGTAAGATAAGGTCTAGCATAAGCACCTGCACCATTTTCCTGCAAATTTCAGAAAGAATAACTGAGCTCTGCATTGATTTAAGGTGAGTAACATTTAAATCTTAAACTATATTTAGGTTGCTTGTTAAATGTTTGAGATAAAAATATGTTTGTGTGCTTATAAAAAATCTGATGTAATTATGATTGTATATGCATGTTGATTTTTGCTGTGCCGTGTTCCTAGATTCACATCCTATTTAAAGAATTTTTTACAATTGATTTAACTTGAGATTGTATCTGGGTTTTAAAATAATAAAAAGGGTTTGCTTATCGTAGATTAGCGTTCAAACTTATAAAGTAATGTGTTTTATTTTCTTAAGCTAAGGTTTTAAAAAAAAATTAGGTGTGTTAAAATACAGGGTGTTATCTCTTTAAACACAGGTAATACCATTATATGTTGATCTTGATCAAAACCAATCATATTAATATTGAAATCCAGTTTCATAAACTTAATGCATTAACAAAAACTTGATTTTTAAATCAAGTATTAGTATTTTTAGGTGTAAGATTTAGTTACAGTTTGTTCTTGAACTAAAAAGGGAATTTAGGAAAATTCTTGTGATCTGATACTTGAGAAAACTCGGGGTTATGTTGAGTTGTAGAGGAAGGTACATAGATTTTTAGAAAAATCAGAAATGTGGATATAATTGATTAGAATAGATGCAGTTTGGATTTTCAGTATTTAATCCTAGTTTTGAATGGGTTTAAGCATTGAGTCAGTTTGAGGTGTCGGATGGATCGAGTGTTGTGATAATTGGTGATTATGTAGTTGAAGGGTGAAAGAGCTCGAGGCCGGAGGGGTTGAATGTCAGATGATCGGAGTGGCGAACTGTCACCGTTGAAAGGTTTTGACAAAAAACCTGGTTTTTTGTTTACAGGTTTTGATTTAGGGGTTAAATTTGATTCTTTGATTAATTGGTTGATCTGGTGATGATGTTAGGGTATTGATGGGTTTCTGGTTGTGGTTTGATCATCTATGATGACCAGTAGGGGCGGTGGTCGCCGTGCATATGCACGCCGATGAGATTCTGGTGAATTGTTGGGGTTTCGGATGTTGCAGGGGAGATCTTTGAGATGGCTCGAAGTAAGTAAGAAGAGAACTCAGAGTAATAAAGTTTTAAACCCGAAGTAGTACTAGGGGACTTCGGGTTGAACTGTAATATCCAGGTTCTGAAACCTGTTTTTTTTAAAATCTGGGTTTTAAAAATTTTAAAATCTGTAGTTTTAGGTTTAAAGTAAGGTTTAGGTTTAAATTCAAATTCAAGTTTGAATTTCTGATTTAAATTCAAATCCCAGTTTTTAAATAAAAATTAAAGTTTCAAAAATTTAACTTAATTAACTATTTCATTTTGGTAAATAGTTTAAACCTTTTAATTATGAGTTTTTTTTAATATGAGTAAGATTTGAAGATTTATTTGAAATCTGGAAATCTAAGTTTAAAAATGAACTTCAGTTTTAAATTTAAAAGAAGATTTAAATTTGAAGTTTTAAACTAAGAATGAATTGAAATTTCTAAAATTTTGGAATGAATTTAACTTTAAAAAATTTCATAGCACTTGTTTGATTTGCAATTTAAAAAGTTTTAAATTATCTAAACTTTGATAAGTTTTAAAATTGTTCTATTTGAAAACTTGTATTTAAAATGAAAATTTAAAAGTAGTTCAAAAAGTACTTTGTTTCAATTAAATTTTTTTAACATAATTAATTTATGTTTTATCTTGAAATTTAAATTAAGATTTCAGAATTAGTTTAATTAATAAGGTAATTAAGATTAATTACTTAATTTAAAAAATTAATTGGATTCGGAATTAATAATTGATTAATGGTTAATCAATCTATAATTAAGATCATTAATTAGATTATTATATAATGATGAATGAATATTATTAATTATGTAATTAAGTTTTAAATCAAGGTTAATTATTTAATAATTAACTTTAATTAATGAATAATTAATGATAATTCAAATTGTAATTGATTTAAGTTAATTACTAAATGAAATAATTAGAGAATGGTTAATGAAGGTCATTAACCAGGATTATTTAACCATTAATAAATATGGTTAATTTTTATAATTAATTAGATTAATTAATTTAATAATAATCAATCGTAAATGGTTTGAGTGTAATTACTTGATAAAGTAATTAAGAAATTAATTACTTAATGTAATTAATTTAGTTTAATATGATTGTTTATTTTAATTAAGTAAGTTTAATTAATTTTAAACACTTGGATTTTAAAGATAATTACTGTATGTAATTAATGATTTTGGAATTTACCTAGTTAAGTAATTGATTAATAATTATAAAATGTAATTTAATGGAGATGTTAAGAATGAAGTAAATTGGATTAAATTACTTGTTAATTAATCAAGGAATTAATTAAGAAATTAATTAAAAGATAATTAATTTGTTTAATACAGTAATTAAGCTAGATAATTACTAAATATAATTAATCTGTGATGACGATTAATAATTATAAGTTAATTACTTAAGGTAATTAATAAAAGGGGATCATTAATTATTATAATTAATGAAGTAATTAAAGTTGATTAATTATGATTAATTAATCAATAATAGGTAATTAAAGGTAATTAATTAATTAATTAAGGATTAATGTAATTAATTATGATTAATTGATTAGTTGAAGTAATTAAAGATTAATTACTGTTTAGTTGAGAATAATTAATTTGTGAACTTAATTAAGGATAATTACATGAGTGTAATTAAGGATAATTAATCAAGAGTGATTAATTAAGGTAATTAATAATGAATGATTAATTTATTGTAATCAATTAAATGATTAAGTAAGATATATATTGGTGAAGTAATTAATTTAATTTATTTTAAATTAATTAAAGATGGGGTAATTAATTTAATTCACTTTAAATTAATTAGAGATAGAGATAGTTAATTTAATTCATTTTAAATTAATTATATGACGATGAATAAATCATTCCTTATGGATGAATGGGTGAACTTGATTGTCTCGGATGCTTTGTAACTCAGTAATGAGATAAATAATATTGTGTGGTATGGATGTTTGATTGTATTGTGATGATAACATAGGTTATCTATTGTGATGGTGATATAGGGAATATCTATTTGATATTGATAATGTGGATTACCTGTTATTTGATAATGATGATTATCAACTGTGATTGTGAGTTATCTATCTATGTGTCTATAGATACTGTATTGAATTGTTTTAAACTTTAAAACAACTTGGACCTAAAAGACACGCTTTGGATTTCGATGAGACCGGGATCAGGTTTCCATATTTGGATATCCGAAAACCAGATCGATTCCAAATTAACGTTAGGTCGTGAATCAAAGTGGAGCTTTGTGAAGACTCGAGGTGTAAGGACTACATGTCGGTAAACTCTGTGGGTGATTCCGTAATGAGTTTGACAGATTTAGTTCTTATAGATTCGAGATGGTGGTTCAGAGTGCAAGGGTTATTGTCGTTAACTCTGAGGGTGATTCCAAAATGAGTGTAATGAGATAATGCCTTCGGTTTCGTTCAAACCCGGAATGAACTTGTATGGATTGAATGCTTTCAGAACATCGTTAGGTGGACGATGAGCATTCTAAGTGATTGTCCTAAAAGGTAATCGCAGCCTCAAGCCTCATCAACCGGGAATGGCTAAAACAGGGAAGGTGCAACAAGGCTTCGTGGATCGCACCCACTGAAGAGCGAGATTTACCCATGTCTAGAAGTCCCTTTATATTCGGCTGTGTGGGTGGTTGCTAGCTACAACCACGGGGTTGTCTTGTTCGGAATTGTTCAGTAAGGAATGGGTCCTACTTTGTGTTGCAGGGGAGCGGGCGTACTCCTCGGTACGTTGATCTAGGCCACATACTGTGACGGGTGGTACCCTAGTAGCCCTGCCATTGTATGGAATCCAAAATCCAATAAGTGCCAACGGTTTTGATTGTATTACCCACTTTTGTGGCTAGTAGCTGGAATTTAATCATGTAACAATTTCGACTATTTCTTATTTATTTGAAAACCCTAGACACTATTATAATATCATCGGATTTCCTATCAAATGTTTTGGCTAGCGTAAGGTAAAAACTTTTCCATGTTTATGTATGGGAAGTCTTACGTGATACCTTTCTTTCAAAAGGTTTTTAAAAGTTAAGCAACTTTAACATGTTACTCACAACAGACCCATGTCTGACCCGGAGTTTATTTTTGTTTTTCATAAACTCTTGGGTACTCAAATTTTTACGAGTAGCCAAGGGATTCGGTTAGCTTTGACGAATTGTGGGGGAGCAAATGGAGCAGTAGGCTTCTGCGTGTAGATATATATATATATATAGTTTCCGCTGTGTAGATTTCTCTGATTGTTCTTATGTGTTATATTGAGTTGTATAACTAGACAGGTGTTTATAACTGTCTAGTATGTGATGTATATATGTATAACTCTGATAATTGTTGTAAACTATGTAATGTTTATGTGATTAATATAATTTATTCATTCCGCTGTTAGATTCTGATGTTGTTTTCTTCTTCTTCTTCTCTATCTTTTCTCTTTTCTATCCCTTTCTTTCTTAAAAATGATGCGATTTTCTATGGTAAGAAAGTCGGGTCGTTTCATTTGGTATTAGAGCATTAGGTTGAGTGAATACCTAGGCTCTGTAGTGGTGTCTTTCTTAAGAGAGCGTATTTGTGATTTTAATATATATATATATATATATATATATATATATATATATATATATATTTCTACCTATCTGTTGGGTTACCTGTTCAGGTTTTCCAATATAAGTTATAAAGGTAGATGGGGTAGTAGAGTGTGTAACACGACTACCATTGGTTGGAGTTTGAATGTTTTGAGGTTGGAAGTGTTTTGTCGAGACTGTAAACCTAATACCATCTTGAGTGAGTTCTGTAGTAATGAAGAACTTCATTGATCTCTGAAGGAAACCTGTTAAGGTTCGGAGTTCATTTCTGAAGATGATGAGTAGAGTTTGGATCTATCGGCTGGGCAGAAGCAAGTAATGGTATTTTGATACCTCAGGGAGTAGTAGCTGCGTGATGAGATGCAGTGACTATGGATGTTTCCGAAGATGTTTTCTTTGGAACAAGTTAAGGAGGTGAATCTGCTTCGGTGTTATGGCCGTGTTCAGCCGGAGTTTCTGTTTGCTTTGAGGTCTGATTTTCTTGGAGAGCTTTGTTTTGGGAATCTTTGGCATCTGTGGCACCAGTGCAGCTTGGAGTGTTCTCGGTGTTGGGAAGAGATCTTTTGGCTTAGCAGTTTTTCTGAAGAGTAGTTCAGAATCAGTTAAGTGGACCTGTTTCTTCGATGGGTTGGCCAGTCAAGTGTAAGCTGTTCTATTTGGTTAAGGGAGAACAGTTTTCTTGGATTTGGTTTGGGTGGTTCGCAAAAGTGACTTGCGATTGTTTGAGTGTTCTCTTGGGTTATCAGAGTTTTTCTAGATGTCTTCAAAGAAGTCAGAGTTTGGTTCGCATTTGGAGTTTGAGCTTTCTTATCGTCTAGGATTCCAGGAGTGGTACGGGTGGTTCAGCTTAATAGAAGAATGGTTCTAGGAGTATTCAGTTGGTGTAGCAGCTCGGAGTTTTGGAGGAACTTCTGAAAGTTTCTTATGGATTTGCCGAATCATATCTCTGGGGTGTGTTGTCCTGTTTGTGCTTGCGTTCTTCTTTAGCATTTTCTTCTACTTCAGATCAGAGTTGTGCAGCGGAAGCAGTTTGGAGGTGTATCTGCTTTTCTTTGTCCGGACAGGAGAAGTGAGTTGTTGTCTTCTGATGTTGAGGAGTAGGATTTGGGTTCTTGGTTTTAAGGAGATCATTTTGTTGAGTTGATTGGTCTAGTTCGTTTCTAGAAGTATTAGCGAAGGTTGAGCTAATCAGTAAGTTTGCAGACAACCCAGGATTGTCCGAAGAGATTTTATGGATAAGAGTCGGAGGGATTTGGACTCTGAAGTCGGAGATTTGATTTTGGATAAGTTTTCTCCGATCAAAAGTAAGCTATAAGTTTGGGTAAGTCTGAGAAGCTAGCTCTGAAGTGTTTTGGATCTTTTCTGTATCTAGGAGATTAAGTGATTGATCTACAGGATCGAATTACTAGTTTGGATAACTGGGATTCGATGAGTTTCACGTATCTCTGAAGGAGTACGTGTATGATCTATCTCTGGTTGTGGAACCAGCAGTTCTGGAGTTTTGGTTGTTGAGTCAGACTCGTTTGTAGTCTGATATATTGTCTAGTGTTATAGATATAGTTGTATAGGAGCTTTGTAGCTTCATAGTATTGATTATTTGGATTCTTTAGAGCGAGTATCCCGGTATATATATACTTGGAGAAACTCGATAAAATTTTATCCAGAATTTGTCTGATAATTAGATTTGTTTGATTGGTTATTTTTGATTGTTAGCATATGTTTGATATATGCTTGTGTTTTTAAATTAAAATCTAATGGGATTGTTAAATTACCTTTGTTTTAAATTTCGAGGACAAAATTCTTTCAAGGGGGAAGGATTGTAATATCCCGGAATTTTTAACAATATCAATTTAATAATCTGTTTTTAAAATTAAATTGATATTGATATTTTGTTAATAATTATTCAAATAGATTTAATAATCTTCTTCAATAAATATTTAAATTGGTTATTTTATCTTTTAAAAATAATAAATTGATTTCTATTTACAAATAAATATATGGTTTATATTTTAAAAAGATTGATATTGTTTTAATTTTAATAAGTAAAGCATATTTTCTAGTTTTATTATTTGTAGTAATTTGGAAAATTTGTTTTATTTAATATTTAAGCTTTTCAAAGTTAAATAAATGATTTTGGTTTAAATTTAATAAATGAACCGTATTTTAAAATTTTAATATATATACATTATAAATTGGAAATTTTGATTTTAATTAGTATTGAGTTTTTAAAACTATTTCATAAAAAAAATATGATTTTAAATTTTAATAAGAGATATACTTAAATGTTTAAATTAAATTGGATTGAGTTTTAAATTTAGAATAAACAAATAAAATGGTTTCATGGTTTAATAAAATGGATATTTTATTAATAAAAGTATAATTTCTTGTAAATGATTTTAATGTAATAATAAGATATTTATAAAAATAATATTAACAGTGTATTGTCTTTATAAACAAGTTTTGGATAGGATTTGTAATTTTTATTTCAAATTGAATTTATATTCATAACTTGATTTGAAAATAATTGATTTTGAATTTAGTTTGAATTTAAATTCAAAAGTATAAATCTTAAATTGTTTAATTATTATATGTATAAGTTTCAATTTGTAAAACATGGTTTGTTTTTATTTCTTTTGTAAATTTATACCCATACTTAAGTATAAACTAACAAATTTAAAACTAAGCTAACATACACATTAATTTGTAAATTAATACTAATTATTTTAAGAAACAAGTGTTGCATTCTTTTAACAAGTGTTTCATTCTTTAACATCCATTTAACATGTGTTTAAAAATTTACATAAATTTGACAAGTGTATAACGTTTGTACAAGTGTAAAATTTTAGTTTTTATTTTTCTTTTCTTTTATTAAATCTGAAAATTTCATTTGTATAAGCTTGCATCTTCATTCATATTGCATTTTCATTTTCCTTAATCAAAGAAATCTTCAAAGTTCTAAAATCAAATTCATATTCATATTAACAATCAAGCCTGCATATTCTAAACCATATTCAAATCAGCAATACCTCAAATTCAAGTATACCTGCATTTTTATAAACCTGGAAATAGAGCAAATCTAAATATCCTCAAAATCCACAAATCTGCATTGATTCACCAACATCTGCATATTCCACTTGTCTTCAAAATCAAACCCACCTTCATCTCAAATTCAAAACATTAGTCTGCAAAATTCAAGTGAAGCCTGCACTCTGTTTTAAACCTGGAGATGATCATGCTTGCATCTTTTCTGCACAACCTCAGTTTGAAGCTTGTCAAATACATCTGCATGTCAGCATTTTAGTCAGGGAACATAGGCAAAACTGCATATCATTTCAGACATGAAGTAAGATAAGGTCTAGCATAAGCACCTGCACCATTTTCCTGCAAATTTCAAAAAGAATAACTGAGCTCTGCATTGATTTAAGGTGAGTAACATTTAAATCTTAAACTATATTTAGGTTGCTTGTTAAATGTTTGAGATAAAAATATGTTTGTGTGCTTATAAAAAGTCTGATGTAATTATGATTGTATATGCATGTTGATTTTTGTTGTGTTGTGTTCCCAGATTCACATCCTATTTAAAGAATTATTTACAATTGATTTAACTTGAGATTGTATCTGGGTTTTAAAATAATAAAAAGGGTTTGCTTATCATAGATTAGCGTTCAAACTTATAAAGTAATGTGTTTTATTTTCTTAAGCTAAGGTTTTAAAAAAAAAATTAGGTGTGTTAAAATACAGGGTGTTATCTCTGTAAACACAGGTAATACCATTATATGTTGATCATGATCAAAGCCAATCATATTAATATTGAAATCCAGTTTCATAAACTTAATGCATTAACAAAAACTTGATTTTTAAATCAAGTATTAGTATTTTTAGGTGTAAGATTTAGTTACAGATTGTTCTTGAACTAAAAAGGGAATTTAGGCAAATTCTTGTGATCTGATACTTGAGAAAACTCGGGGTTATGTTGAGTTGTAGAGGAAGGTACATAGATTTTTAGAAAAATCAGAAATGTGGATATAATTGATTAGAATAGATGCAGTTTTGATTTTCAGTATTTAACCCTAGTTTTGAATGGGTTTAAGCATTGAGTCAGTTTGAGGTGTAGGATGGATCGAGTGTTGTGATAATTGGTGATTATGTAGTTGAAGGGTGAAGGAGCTCGAGGCCGGAGGGGTTGAATGTCAGATGATCGGAGTGGCGAACTGTCACCGTTGACAGGTTTTGACAGAAAACCTGGTTTTCTGTTTACAGGTTTTGATTTAGGGGTTAAATTTGATTCTTTGATTAGTTGGTTGATCTTGTGATGATGTTAGGGTATTGATGGGTTTCCGGTTGTGGTTTGATCATCTATGATGACCAGTAGGGGCGGTGGTCGCCGTGCATATGCACGGCGATGAGATTCTGGTGAAATGTTGGGGTTTCGGATGTTGCAAGGGAGATCTTCGAGATGGCTCGAAGTAAGTAGGAAGAGAACTTGGAGTAATCAAGTTTTAAACCCGAAGTAGTACTAGGGGACCTCGGGTTGAATTGTAATATCCAGGTTCTGAAACCTGTTTTTTTTAAATCCGGGTTTTAAAATTTTTAAAATCTGTAGTTTTAGGTTTAAAGTAAGGTTTAGGTTTAAATTCAAATTCAAGTTTGAATTTCTAATTTAAATTCAAATCCCAGTTCTTAAATAAAAATTAAAGTTTCAAAAATTTAACTTAATTAACTATTTCATTTTGGTAAATAGTTTAAACCTTTTAATTATGAGTTTTTTTAATATGAGTAAGATTTGAAGATTTATTTGAAATCTTGAAATCTAAGTTTAAAAATGAACTTCAGTTTTAAATTTAAAAGAAGATTTAAATTTGAAGTTTTAAACTAAGAATGAATTGAAATTTCTAAAATTTTGGAATGAATTTAACTTTAAAAATTTTCATAGCACTTGTTTGATTTGCAATTTAAAAAGTTTTAAATTATCTAAACTTTGATAAGTTTTAAAATTGTTCTATTTTAAAACTTGTATTTAAAATGAAAATTTAAAAGTAGTTCAAAAAGTACTTTGTTTCAATTAAATTGCTCTAACATAATTAATTTATGTTTTATCTTAAAATTTAAATTAAGATTAATATTTCAGAATTAATTTAATTAATAAGGTAATTAAGATTAATTAGTTAATTTAATAAATTAATTGAATTTGGAATTAATAATTGATTAATGATTAATCAATCTATAATTAAGATCATTAATTAGATTATTAATTAATGATGAATGAATATTATTAATTATGTAATTAAGTTTTAAATCAAGGTTAATTATTTAATAATTTACTTTAATTAATGAATAATTAAAGATAATTCAAATTGTAATTAATTTAAGTTAATTACTAAATGAAATAATTAGAGAATGGTTAATGAAGGTCATTAACCAGGATTATTTAACAATTAATTAATATGGTTAATTTTTATAATTAATTAGATTAATTAATTTAATAATAATCAATTGTAAATGGTTTGAGTGTAATTACTTGATAAAGTAATTAAGAAATTAATTACTTAATGTAACTAATTTAGTTTAATATGATTGTTTATTTTAATTAAGTAAGTTTAATTAATTTTAAACACTTGGATTTTAAAGATAATTACTGTGTGTAATTAATGATTTTGGAATTTACTTAGTTAAGTAATTGATTAATAATTATAGAATGTAATTTAATGGAGATGTTAAGAATGAAGTAATTTGGATTAAATTACTTATTAATTAATCAAGGAATTAATTAAGAAATTAATTAAAAGATAATTAATTTGTTTAATATAGTAATTAAGCTAGATAATTACTAAATATAATTAATCTATGATGATGATTAATAATTATAAGTTAATTACTTAAGGTAATTAATAAAAGGGGATCATTAATTATTATAATTAATGAAGTAATTAAAGTTGATTAATTATGATTAATTAATCAATAATAGGTAATTAAAGGTAATTAATTAATTAATTAAGGATTAATGTAATTAATTATGATTAATTGATTAGTTGAAGTAATTAAAGATTAATTACTGTTTGATTGAGAATAATTAATTTGTGAAATTAATTAAGGATAATTACATGAGTGTAATTAAGGATAATTAATCAAGAGTGATTAATTAAAGTAATTAATAATGAATGATTAATTTATTGTAATCAATTAAATGATTAAGTAAGATATATATTGGTGAAGTAATTAATTTAATTTATTTTAAATTAATTAAAGATGGGGTAATTAATTTAATTCACTTTAAATTAATTAGAGATAGAGATAGTTAATTTAATTCATTTTAAATTAATTATATGATGATGAATAAATCATTCCTTATGGATGAATGGGTGAACTTGATTGTCTTGGATGCTTTGTAATCTCAGTAATGAGATAAATAATATTGTGTGGTATGGATGTTTGATTGTATTGTGATGATAAAATAGGTTATCTATTGTGATGGTGATATAGGGAATATCTATTTGATATTGATAATGTGGATTACCTGTTATTTGATAATGATAATTATGAACTGTGATTGTGAGTTATCTATCTGTGTGTATATAGATACTGTATTGAATTGTTTTAAACTTTAAAACAACTTGGACCTAAAAGACACGCTTTGGATTTCGATGAGACCGGGATCAGGTGTCCATATTTGGATATCCGAAAACCACATCCATTCCAAATTAACGTTAGGCCGTGAATCAAAGTGGAGCTTTGTGAAGACTCGAGGTGTAAGGACTATATGTCAGTATAACTCTGTGGGTGATTGCGTAATGAGTTTGACGGAATTAGTTCTTATAGATTCGAGATGGTGGTTCAGAGTGCAAGGGTTATTGTCGTTAACTCTGAGGGTGATTCCAAAATGAGTGTAATGAGATAATGCCTTCGGTTTCGTTCGAACCCGGAACGAACTTGTATGGATTGAATGCTTTCAGAACATCGTCAGGTGGACGATGAGCATTCTAAGTGATGTGTCCTATAAAGGTAATCGTAGCCTCAAGACTCATCAACCGAGAATGGCTAAAACAGGGGAGGTGCAGCAAGGCTTCGTGGGTCGCACCCACTGGAGAGCGAGATTTACCCCTGTCTAGAAGTCCCTTTATATTCGGTTGTGTGGGTGGTTGCTAGCTACAACCACGGGGTTGTCTTGTTCAGAACTGTTCAGTAAGGAATGGGTCCGGCTTTGTGTTGCAGGGGAGCGGGCGTACTCCTCGGTACGTTGATCTAGGCCACGTACTGTGACGGACGGTACCCCAGTAGCCCTGCCATTGTATGGAATCCAAAATCCAATAAGTGCCAACGGTTTTGATTGTATTACCCACTTTTGTGGCTAGTAGCTAGAATTTAATCATGTAACAATTTCGGCTATTTCTTATTTATTTGAAAACCCTAGACACTATTATAATATCATCGGATTTCCTATCAAATGTTTTGGTTAGCGTAAGGTAAAAACTTTTCCATGTTTATGTGTGGGAAGTCTTACGTGATACATTTCTTTCAAAAGGTTTTTAAAAGTTAAGCAACTTTAACCTGTTACTCACACCAGACCCATGTATGACCCGGAGTTTATTTTTGTTTTTCATAAACTCTTGGGTACTCAAATTTTTACGAGTAGCCAAGGGATTCAGGTTAGGATTCAGGTTAGCTTTGACGAATTGTGGAGGAGCAAATGGAGCAGGAGGCTTCTGCGTGTAGATATATATAGTTTCCGCTGTGTAAATTTCTCTAAGTTGTTCTTATGTGTTATATTGAGTTGTATAACTAGACAGGTGTTTATAACTGTCTAGTATGTGATGTATATCTGTATAACTCTAATAAGAGTTGTAAACTATGTAATGTTTATGTGATTAATATAATTTATTCGTTCCGCTGTTAGATTCTGATGTTGTTTTCTTCTTCTTCTCTATCTTTTCTCTTTTATATCCCTTTCTTTCTTAAAAATGATGTGATTTTCTGTGGTAAGAAAGTCGGGTCGTTTCAGTAATCATCCAGTTCTTCTCCGTAAGCTCTAATGCATACGTAGCTAAATATGGTAACATACACGGGTCTGACCCTAGCATCATAAGAAAATAACATCCGGATCAGTCTGGTAAACCAGTATGGGAAACTATTGAAATAAGAGTGACATATAATATCACCTTTTTGAAACCGTATGGATTACCTTAATGATTTTACTCTCAAATTAAACCAATAATTCATTATGTTTAACATATAGTGATATGGCAGATAACGTCTAGAGTGTAGCACATAAATCATATCAAATATTTGTTGTATGAATGCCATAACAATAGCAGGTATACAATCAATACCGCGAAGGCGCATTTAGATAGGTGTAAGGATTTCAACGGAGCTCTCCTCAAATCTAGCCGAATCTAAACTCCATGACTAGGATCAGAAACTTCCTTGCCGGTATCTTATATCTTTAGATGGTATATACTCTAAGTTAATATAGCTAGCCCAATGATGAACTACATGACACCTAATATCAAGAACTCCCACACACCACATATCGATAAGCATGCTCTAGATCTGGAGTTGATATACCCTCATGACACACAAATAATAGTTATTAAACACTTGTAAAAAGAATGAAACAAAATAATTAAATTTAAACATATTTTCAAACCTTTTAAAGTCCAAAATCAAGTTAAATGGGGCAGCTTTTCAAAAGTGAAGTTTTGGTTGTTTTTCATATGTTACTTAAGTTTTTACTATTCACGATTTTGATAGTAATAAACATACATATAGAAAAATATAAATATAGCTAGAATCCCCTAATGATCTCTCCACAAAGTTCTATATAAATTGCTAAAAACAAGGCAATTCACAACTGCATATATAGTTACTATCGCTATAAGTGCACTTTTAAATTCGAGTCATATTCCGACTATATTCATCTACAACCTATATACTTTGTTCCAAGGCCTTACTAAATGTCATACAAGTCTATTTAAGTTCATTCAATTATGTTTAAATCACACATATGTCACTCGCTTTTCAAAGCAATAATCAAAGCTATTATTTTCAACTTATGTCCAAGTTAATTTAAACAACTTTAAAAAAACATAGCACAAGCATATATATGGGTTATATTTTCAATCCAAGTGGTGAGTTAGCTCAATATTAATCCAACAAATAACCAATCTAAGAACCAAAGTCCAGACTCACTTTGCTGCCTCCTTTCCTTTCCTTGCTTCCTTGCTTCACCTTGCTCATAGCCCTCTCTTTACCTCACACCGCTCATGGCCTATTGGTGGTGGAACAGTATGGCTTTGCGTTTTAAACTTCTAACTAGGTAGAATTTTTGTTATGTGGTAGTAAGGCATCACTTCAAATTTGAGGTGATTTGGAATTGATTTGAAAATAATTTGCTTTAGGAATTTTAAGATGAAGAAGACAACGACGCTGATTTTGAATTCTAAGCTTTGTAAATATTTATGACTATTAGCTAAGGGTGCACCCCTCCTTATATAGGCATAGAACTGTGATGGGAAAAGACCAAAAAACCCTCAAAACCCTCCTAACATTAACTACTTCTATCATGTCTGCTTTACACCATGTAGCTTAACTTCTAAGTATTTCCATATTTTCTCACTTCCTAAATATTTGAGATATCACCCACAAAGTACTCCATAAGTTTATTTTCGTAAATTACAAAAAAATTATTTCATTAAATTGATTTCCTAATCAAATAAGTGTATGCAAAAAAAATCTAAACAACTTCTAATGGTTAAAAAACTGTTTATCGATAAAATGATTTTCCGTCACATTATCGATATTTTTCAAAAGAATAAATTTTTGTAAACAATTTTCAAAAAAATTTCTTATCATTTTTATAAACATTAGTTATTAAGTTTTGATTAAGTTGTTATATGGACTCATGTATCCTATGCATTAGGGTAGGTTTTTTGTGCACCTTTTTATTAAAGTGGTTTGGTAGTTTCCATTTGGTAAAATAGAAGGGAATGCTCGACATTTTGGACAGACGAAAATTTCCAAGCTAATTGAGGGGTTGAAGCTAAGTGTTTTGATAAGATTTTATGAAAATAAGTTATTGTAACTTATAAATGTAAGAAGATATAAAGTTTAATAAGTTCTAATTTTGTTGAACATTTTGTTTAGTAAAACAAATATGATATTGCATATATAATTTTAGAATTTGAAAGAGTATTATATGAGTATGAATTCGAGGTAGGAAATGTTAATAACTCAAGATAACTTTTTATGTAATGCTTTCATGAATAATTTTTAGAAGAAAAAAAATTGGTATAAGAAAGAACTAATGGGAATACGTACATAAGTTGATCATTTCTTCACTTGGTTCTTTGTTCAAGATTCAAGTTCATGACTTTGAGGTGAATCACACCGTCCTAAATAAGGATATATCACTCGATTCTTGACGGCAAACACTTGACGAGGGTTCTTGGTATACAACCAAATGTTTTCTATCATAGTATATTGCGATGCAAGGAGCACAGAGGTTCCTAATCAAGAAGCCCGATCGGAGTCGACATTAGGAAAGTTCAATGAGCGATACTAGTTTGGAAGAGTAGTCATGTATTTTAGTAAGTGAATGAATCAGATTTTGCATAAGAATGATCTAAATACATCGTACATGCTCATGAATAATGTTAAAGATTCATGTGTAGGTTTATTTCTCTCCGAGTTTGATGATAATGAAATTATGCAGACAGAATTCTTTTAAGGGAGAAGAATGTAATGACCCGTATTTTTTAGTCTTTAAATTTGAATATTTAATTTATTTAAATATTCAGATTTAAATTCAAAATATAATAGAATAAATGTTTCAAATAACTGCTCGATTTTTGGTGATGTATTTTTAATTTAATTTATTGGATTTTTCCATAATTTTTAATTTTGGAAAATAATCGAAATTTTGTTTGACATATTTTACAACAAATGTCAGTATTTTATTATGTAGTAGTAAGGCCTCACTTCAAATTTGAGGTAATTTGTAATTGATTTGCAGATAATTTGCTTTAGGAATTTTAAGATGACGAAGAAGAATACGACACTGATTTAAATTCTAAGCTTTGTAAATAATTGTGATTATTTCCTTAGGGCACACCCCTTCTATATAGGCTTAGAAATGTTATGGGAAAGACCAAAAACCCCTTAAGCCCTTATAACATTAATTACTTCTATCTTGTCTACTTTACACCACATAACTTAACTTCTAAGTATTTCCATATTTTCTCATTTTCTAAATAGCTAAGATGATATCACCCATAAAATACTCCATGCTTAACAAGGTTATAAAATCATGTTTATAACACTTAATTATATCTCAAAATGTTACGATATTCGAAGACGATGTGTTCGAATTTCAACGTTGTTACATTATTTATTAAGTTTATATTAAATTGTATGGACTCATATATCCTATGCATTAGGGTAGGTTGGTTGTGCACCTTGTTATAAAAATGGTTAGGTAGTTTCCATTTGTTAAAATAAAAGGGAATCCTCGACAATTTTGGACATTTGAAAATTTCCAAGCTAATTGAGGGTTTGAGACCAAGTGTTCTGATGAGATTTTATGAAAATTATTTATTGTAGCATATAATTTTAAGAAGATAATAAGTTAGAGTAAGTTTTAAATCTTATTTAGTAAAACAAATATGATATTGCATATATACACTTATGATATAAAAGAGTATTATATGAGTATGAACTCGAGTTAGGAAATGTTAATAACTCAAGATAAGTTTTTATATAATGTTTTAATGAATAATTTTAGAAGAAAAAAGAAATTGGAATAAGAAAGAACCAATAGGAATAAGTATGTAAGTTGTACGTAGATCATTTCTTTGCTTGGTTCTTGGTCCAAGATTTGATTTCATGACTATAAGGTGAATCACACCGTCTCGAATAAGGATTTATCTCTCGATTTTTGACGGTGAACATTTGGTGAGGGTTCTTGATATAGAACCAAATGTTTTCTATCATAATATATGGCTATGCAAGGAGAACGTAGGTTCCTAATCAAGAAGCCCGATCGAAGTCGACATTAGGAAAGTTGGGTGAGTGATACTAGTTTGGAAGAGAAGTTATGTATTTGAGTTAGTGATCGAATAAGATTTTGCATACGAATGATCTATATACATCATACGAGCTTATGAATAATGTTGAGTATTCATTTGTAGGTTTATTTCTTTCTGAGTTTGATAATAATGAAATTTTGCAGTCGGAATTCTTTTAAGGGGGAAGAATGTAATGACCTATTTTTTTGAGTCTTCGAATTTGAATATTTAATTTATTTAAATATCCGAATTTAAATTTAAAGTATAAAAAAATATATGTTTCAAATAACTGCTCTTTTTTTAGTGACGTATTTTTAGTTTAATTTATTGGATTTTTCCGTAATTTTTAATTTTGGAAAATAATCGAATTTTTGTTTGACATATTTTACAGAAAACGTCGGTATTTTTGAAACTTTACAAAGTAAGTTAACCAGTGTATTTTATTGTTGTCTTATGATTGTGTCACATTGTTGTACGCGATTGTATTTTTATTTCTGTTGTTCACGGCATATACGCAAATACGTTATTGTGTGGTGGGGTACTGCAAAAACGTTTTCAAAACAAAAGTTTACACACGCATATAAGCATTATCCTTTGTTTCTTGCCTTGCTCATGCACATAAGTCTAGGTTGTTGACTTTGTTTGTCCTTCCTTATCATTGAAATAAGCATTGCTTTATGTATATATACACGTTTGCACATGCAAGGTAGGAGAAGAAACTAATATACTATTGGACATAATCTTGTTCATAAGTTTTTACATATATTCTTCTGGGTACTTTCCTTTGTTCTCTGCAAAAATAAAAATACACGCAACATGAAAAGTACATGCAATATGTTTCTTTTCTTTATGACACTTTAAAAGGACAACACTCATATTCCACTCATGCATGTCTTTCTTCTTTCTTTTGTTTCCTTTCTCATTCTAATTATATACTTGCAGCAACCATTCCACTTTCATGAAAGGAATATATATAAATAAACACACATTTTTTCCATTTTCTCTACAAAATGAAACATAGAAGGAAAATGTTTATATATGTGTGTGTGCATACATACATACATACATACATATGTATGTATGTGTGTATGTATGTATGTATGTTTGTATTCTTGTGTGTGCTTGTATGCGGGAGTGCTATGCTGTAAGGAGGAATAGGAAAGAAGAGGGGAGATGCATGTAGACTGTAGAGCTATGAGTTGTTGGCCTTGGGCTTTGCTTAGTTGCCTTGAATGCGGGTGTGTGGTTCGGTGAGTATATGCATGCATGGCCACATACGGGTGTAGGTGGAAATATGAAGGTGGTGGAGGCGGCATGCGTGTTTGAGATGGGCAGCAGGTGGCACTAACGATGAGGCAGAAGTAGAAAGAAGGAGAATAGGTGCTTAGAGCATCTCCAACAGGTGCAGAATTTCCAAATCTGCACCCGAAGGAGCTTTCAACAGGGGTCGGGAATTCTCAATATAGGCTCGAAGGTGTGAGAATACCTGATATCAGGCGCCTGTTGAACAGGCGCCTGGCGTCCAGGCGCCTGTTTAACAGGCGTCCACTTATTTCCCCCTCCAACGGCTCTTTCCAACGGCCATTTTCTCTCTTCAAATAAAACTCTCACCTTTTCTTCCCTTCACAACCAATTTGCTTCCTCCATTACAATTTTTTCTGCCATAACTCTCACTTGAAAATGTACTCCGATTTCGACGTCGTTGCTGCAAGGTCCACTTTTGAATACTACGACTTAGAAGACGTTACGGTTCCGCTCGGAGGAGAATTAACTAATACAAGTTGGAGCCCTGCGGAAGACTACGATCTTTGCTACATTTACTATGCCCTCTCGGTTGATCCTATTCGAGGGACCGATCAAAGTGGTGAATCTTTTCGGGGCAAAGTTACTAATTGCTACAATCGGAAGAACATCGATCGGAAAAGAACGCTATCTTCAGTCAAAGGTCATTATGGAAAAATAAATTGCCAAACGCAAACGTTCGATTCTCAAATGTTTAAGCTAAAACAAACGAATCCTAGCGGATTTGGAAATGAAACGCATTTGGTAAGATTTAATATAATATCATTGTTGTACTTTTTATCATAGTTCTCTAACTATACTAATAATTTTTTGAACAGAGAATGGCCGCAAACAAGTTGTTCAAACAAATCTATAAACCTGATAGTAAACAAGAACCACATATTTATCAATTCATGCATGTTTATGACATGTTGGTCGAGCATGTTAAATGGAAATCATCGCTTCATAAAACAGTTCAACAAGTTCAATCAAACAGTGGTCGGGGTAAAACGCCTAGAGTTGGAGAAAGCTCTAGTCCTAGAGAATCGCAAGGAAGCTACGGTTTAGGATCAGAAGAAGACCCAATCCCAACCGAAGATCACTTTGTTAGGCCACTGGGATCAAAAGCGGCCAAAAAGAAGCAGACTGCTGGTGCGGTTCAAGTTGACATTAACAAACTCATGTTTGAATCTGATGATAGATTTAACCGGGCAATGGAGACTCGAGCAATTCAACACCAAGAAAAGTTATCAAGAATGGATCAACTTCTTGCTGCAAACCGCCAAAGAGATGAAGATGCAATAATGTTCATGAATACGTCACACATGTCTGCAGATCAACTGGAGTATACGGAGCGAAGAAGGAGAGAAATTATGAGGCGTAGACTTGAAGAGGGTCATTAAATGAATTACTGTTTCTACAACCTTTGTATCTTTTAATTACCGTTATTTGTACTGTGTTCTGAATGCAAACAATTATTAATATAAGTATTTTAATTGAAATTGCATTGCATTGAAAAAAGATTATAACAACATTACGTTAATTAAAGTTAAACAGATTACAATAACAATAATAAGTAACAACAACAGAAACAATAGTAGGAAAAGTAACAACAGAAATATAGTTTCACTGATTTCCAGAAAACCTCCAAAGATGATCTATGAGATCATTTTGCAATCTGCGATGCAGTTGAACACTACGGTAGGACATTTGGCTTTCTACATGAAACTCGAGGTCTAGTGCGCTGCCAATGATATCGTTGCGCCAAACAGGTGGCGGTGTTGAAGCACCCTCGTAAAAGTAATCTTCTTCCATGTCTCTTTCATCCTCTATAATCATATTATGTAAAATAATACAAGTGTATATTATTTTGGTCATTTTAACTGGTGACCAAAGTCTGCATGGATTACTAACTATGGCAAATCTAGACTGAAGAACCCCAAATGCTCTTTCAACGTCCTTCCTCTGCCCTTCTTGCATCGCTGCAAACTTTGATTGTTTATTGTTTTGTGGGTTAGGAATTGTCTTGACAATGGTACTCCATTTAGGATATATACCATCGCCAAGATAATATCCATGATCGTACGTGTTACCTCCTAAAGTAAAGGTACAAGGAGTTGATCTACCGTTTGCTAAATCATTGAACAACGTAGATCGTTCGACTACGTTAAGATCATTGTTTGAACCCGGCATTCCAAAAAATGCATGCCATATCCATAAGTCATACGATGCTACGGCTTCAAGAATAATAGAGGACCTACGAGACTTACCTTGATAAGCTCCAACGTACGCCTTTGGACAATTTTTCCACTCCTAATGCATGCAGTCTATACTGCCTAACATTCCAGGCCAGCCTCTACTACCATGCATATTTAATAACATAACTATATCCGTCTCGTTCGGTCTGCGTAAGTATTGATCACCGTAAATGTCCACGATAGCTTGACAAAAATGCTCCAAACACTCTAATACCGTGCTTTCCGCCACTTTCAAATTTTCATCAAGCGCATCCGCTGGTCCTGCGTATGCAAGCATTCTGAGTGCAGCTGTCATTTTTTGAATTCCAGTCAATCCCATTGTACGAGATGCATTGGTTTTGAAATAGTGGACGCCGCATGCGGAATCTTATTGTAAAATCAACATCTGTGTAAGTAGGATTTGGAACAAAGTAGTCTTCCATCAGTCTGTCGTTGTGCCATGAATGCCTACGATTTTTATACCGACACCCAACAACTGATCCACCGTGTTTCCTACTCGATTGACCAACCTATAGTGCAACCATACTTAATAGTTCATTTTCGCGACGAAAATGATCTTCCATCATTTTATCAAATTCCTCGTCGCTATCATCAAAAAATATATAATCTTCTGCCGCCATTTCTTATAGTTGAAATTGTATGAAATAAAAATGAGCAATAATACTTCTCAGCATCTAACAAGCCTGTTATAGCTTAAACACTATGACTATTGATGCAGTGTCTCGTCCCATCATACAACTGTTGACTGTTGATGCAGTGTCTTGTCCCATCATACACTATTAACTGATGATGCATTGTCTTGTCTGCAATGTAACGTCTGCACTGTCTCGTCCCATCATACAACTGTTGACTGTTGATGCAGTGTCTTGTCCCATCATACACTATTAGATGTAGTGTCTTGTCTGCAATGTAACGTCTGCACTGTCTTTTCCCATCATACAATTGTTGTCATATTCTTAACGCAATAATACAGAAACAAACAAGTCATTGTTACTGAAACACCCAAACATTAATACAGTCAACGACAATAAATACACAAATAATAATACATTCCATAATAATACACTCCATAATAATACACTCCACGGTAGTACAACCATAATAATAATACACTCCATAATAATACACTGCATAATAGTACACTCCACAATAATACACTCCACAATAATACACTCCACAGTAATGCACTCCACAATAATGATACACTCCACTAAGAAACTAGCGGTTACGGTCAAATTGTAAGTTGTGCACGATATTTCGGAGACGTCTTATTTCTTGTTCCAGCTCATTGGCATATGCTATGGCCCTTAGGCAAAGCCGTTCGTCAACCCATTCTGCATAATTGCACCCTTCAGGCTAGAAAGGACACAACTGGATTCGACGACCAATATCTTCGCCATCAGCTCTAACCTCAACTTCAACCTTATAACCACAATGGCAAAATACTGTGTAAGAGTCAGCCTCTTGTTCAACCGAAGGTTGTAAATTTTGTACTTGTTCAACCTCCTGTGATTGTTGATGAACCAACTGCTCGTGTACTGGTTGAACATCTTCTTGAAGTGTGAGTTGGTCAAGATTTGGGAATTCCCAAGCAACTTCCTCATAATGTTGGTCGTGGTAATTGATATTCCAATCTTCATCGGTGTGTTCGCTTTCCGTTGGAACGTACCCGGCATCAGAGTCAATAGATGATGACCAGGAAGGCATTGATAGGAGGATGAGAAGACTGAAAGAGCAGAGAATTGAATTGTGTGTTGGAGAAGAAAAGCTCTTACATATATATTGAAGCGTGTGAACGTTAAAAATTAATTATGTTTAAATATTAGCACTGTGTTTTGATTTGACAATGCATTAGAAAGTTAAAATTACTCATAAACAAGACAATAATAAATATGCATACACAGAAACAATAATACATTCAACAATAATACACTCTAATTATGGATATCCAAACCGTTCTAACCAATTTTGACGTATGATATAAGCCTCATGTCCAATGAATGTGTTGTGGTATTTGAGAAAGTAACGGCCTTCAAATGTAGAATGGGTTGGTTTAAACAAATTTACAAATATAACCTCATTGATAACCGTACTGTACAGCGTACAGGCGTTGCAGAAGTTTCCATAACCAGTCCTCAATTCCACCAGCGTACGTCTACTTCTACCATCAACATTGCTATTGTAAAGTTTAGCAAAAGTGTCCCAAAACTGAGTTGCCATTATATCTTCATCATCGCACATTTGATCCGTTTGTATATAAAAATTTACTAACAATGTCAATTCTGTAGCCGAAAATATTATGTTACACATTGATTGATTTAACTGAACTTTTAAATGTTGTGACATTAGAATATAACACTTTATCTTAAATAAAGAGGTCGTGATCCGCAACAAAAAAATGAAGCATAAGATTAACGTCCACGTGTCAAACATCCATAAAAATTTTGACAAACAAACACAACTGTGTTTGTTTGTTCAACATTCTGACTTCATATACGCTTAATAATAAACAAGCGTAAATTAACATCAACACAATGCAATAATCAACACTAAATATAATCGACACAATGCCATAACATATAGACAATTAGATATAACAGTAACATCATTACCAACATAATATGCAACCAACTAATGTACGGTATGAAAAATACTAACACATTCTAAAACATCTAAATGCAGCACATCAGTCTATGTGATTGGAACCGCTATCAATCTCCTCATCGTCTCCATTGTCGTCGTCACTGTCATCGTTGACGTCATCAAAGTCGTGAGGCTGAGGTCCGGCATTGAGCTGCTCCTGAAGCTGCTGAATCTGGGTCTGTAATCTCTGTACCTGCGCATCATACTGAGTCTACTGCTGCTGGATCGCAGTCTGGTAACTTTGATACATCATCTGTGTATAATCGAGCGTCATACGCTCAAATGCAGCAATCATCCGTCTATCATGATCCATGTACTAAGAATACTGATATGTGAAAAAAAGAATTATACATAGGTGGAGAATATAATGACAAGTTATAAACGAATTATACATTAAAGAACAGTTAAAATTCGTACAAACCTGATGAGGCTGATACAATCCGACGGATGATACACCCGTAATATCGTCATCTGCAGGATACTGGAAGGGGTACTCCACCACCTGACCATGTACATCATATGCTCTAAACGAATGTGGAGGGGGGTTGAAAGTAGGAGGCTGCATGTACTGAGATGATGTAGGCTCAAAGGTGGCAGGTGGTAGTGGAACTCTACCGGAAGAGGTACGCGAACCAATATGATCGGAGTTCAAACCCCAAATATAATCAGGCAACGCGTAAGCACGTGGGGCTACTCGAGCCCAATATGAATCAAAGTCCCCAAGAATTGTAAATGGCTCACCATCCACCCATCCCGCACCCCTCATCGCAAGAATATAAGCTGGTCCAACCCTAATATCACCATACATATCATCCCATGATAGCAGATCAAATGGAATTCGAACTATACCATACAACTGTAGCCAACACCGCTCCCCTAAATACCATATGAATGGACATGTAGGAACCTGAAAGCAAATCCTGCGTTGCGACATGGAAAACTGAAATATGAGTGAATGATCAGGACCGGGCTCTAGGAACTGTAAGTACTGATCCCATGGACGAACAATAATGTTACCACGCCACCTCATATCCATCTGCTGTCTAGCCTCCATCAGCTCATTGTGCACCCCTTGTGCAGCACGGGGCAAATGCGTAGGAGGACCCCAACGACGCAATCTAGGAAAGTAAATATAAGGTGTGGCATTCGCCTATGTAATTAGTCGGGGGTGCATATTGGAAGTATACTCGTAGTACCAAAATGGCAGAATGTACCAAAATCCATACATCTGCCTAGACTGCTGAAGTGCATAAGTATCTAATGCTACGTACAAATAACCAATAATAGCGGTACCGTAATCATATATGTGTAGTCCATCCACATCAACTAATCCAGCCAAAAAACCAAGCCTAATAGTGCCCTTATTGTTACTAAAAAATGTAGACCCGAAAAGGTATAATATGAAGGCACGAATAACCGGAGTGTGCATATCCTCAACAGCCATGTACTCTATTATATACCGCTGCAAACAAGGGAGAGTAACAGCTCCTCCTCTAACCTCCCCATCGGCCAAAGTCGGTAAATAAGCTGAATATGACTCGAACTCCTCAAATGAACTATCAAATGGAACAGGGAGACGGTCGGGTCTACCAATCTCTATGCCAGTGAGCATATAAAAATCTAGAGGAGTCAGTCCTAGCTCAAAATCAGGGAAATGAAATGTGTGAGTGGTAAGCCACCATCTCTCGGTGAGGGCCTCACCAGACAACGATCTACATGTGCAAATCTAGGTAAAGCAAGAAATTCACCAAAAGGTGACGCATGTAGCCTATCCAAAATCGGCTCCGGTAACTGATCAAAATACTCGGACATACACCTATACCAACTACCTCGCATCGCTACGTGACGAACCTAAATATATGATTATTATAACCGTTAAAATAAACAAAGAATTATTATACATAACCGTATATTTACATGGTCGTTCATCAAGCAATAAATAAATAACCGTATACCTATGGCGTCGCTATAGCTGCAGTAAGTCGATGGAAAACATAGGTGGCAAGTCGTGCAAAGATCGAAGATCGTCTGGAGTCACGGTAGCATCAGAAGGGACATGAACAGGTCCGATATTGGCATCGGTCGTATATCGAACGGTGCGTCTACCAGTTTTGACCGGACGGGGCGGCATTTGGATGCAGAGCTGAGTTAAAAAAATTTGCTGAAAAGAGTACGGAGGGGAGGAAAATGAGGGGGGAGGGGGAAAACGCGGCTGATATAGGCGCGTTAAGCAGGCGCCTGTTGAACAGGCGCCTGTTCAACAGGCGCCCGGCTTTTTTAAACGCGGGCGCCTGTTGAACAGGCGCCTGATGCCCCGGCGCCTGTTCAACAGGCGCCTGCCCTCATTTCTGTTGTAGAAATGAGGGCTCCAACATTTTGGAGTGCGTAAAATCGAATTTCCACACTCCAAACTGTTGGAGATGCTCTTAGGTTTTCACATGCATAAAGGAGGCGGAGCTCATGTTGGTGGCAGTGGAAGGCTACTGGTTGGTGAGGTCGACGATTGTTAGTGGTAGCAGGGAGAAGTTGTGCAATCTTTGAATAGGAACATGTGCATGTTTTATATATTTGAAAGGATGGATGGAAGCACTATTCACATAAAAGGAATATGCAAATTAGCTTCTTTTAATGTGTTCAACTGCATGCGCATGGAGGGGGATTATTTGCAGGCGTGAAAAGATTGTGGTATGTGGGTTTAGGTCTTTAGGTCATAAGGGGAGAACTCTATTTTATATTTATTTGTTTAAAATAGTAAATAAGTGTGTTGAATTGAAAATGAAATATCTCACTCAATTTAAATCCATTTAACCAATGGGTTTTGCATTAGACTCATATAGACGAGTACAATATTATAATGTAACTTGTTGGTAGATTTGTGATGTTTAAAGTTTTTGACTAATAATAAGGATTGAATTTAATTGCTTTATTTTGAAAAATTACATCATTAAATTCATTGTACGTTATTGGTGATATCTACTTGGCCAAATAAAACAGATCTATTAATTTAATTGAATAGATAGTTCGAACATCTATTTAAAAAAATTAAACACCATTCTATTATAATTAAATTGAGAAATTTTTGTGCATCAGTTTAGCAGAATAAATCTGCGTTTTGCTATTATATTAGTTTGGGAATTTATTCATATGACGGTTAATTAATACACGGATTGGTTAAAATTGAGTATATGATAAATTAACTAGTAATTGCTAACTAATTTTATTTACATATATACATGCTTATGTAAATACCAGTTATGTGACTTGAAAAGTCAAATTGAATTAAATGGTAATTTGATTTATTACCAGCCTCTTTCCAATTTTGTAAAGTGTTTATTTAATCGTAAATGATTTTAATTATTCTATTGAATAATCTTTTAAAAATTAATTATTTATTTATTAATGATGTTTAAAGGTTAATTATTTTATTAATAATGTTTTAAGAGATTTATAATTTATTAATGTTGTTTAAAGTTAATTAATTATTTTATGGTATTTAGGAAATTTATTATTTTATCAACGATGTTTAAAATTAGCTATTTAATTATTTAATTAATGATACTTAAAGTTAATTATTCTATTAAGGATGTTTGAAGTTAATTATTTGATTTAATGTTGGTTAAATTAATAAAGTGATTTATTAAAGGTGCTTATAAGTATTTAATTATTATATAAAAAGGTTTTATTTAAAGGGTTTTTACAAATGATGCTTTGTAAATGAGGTTTATAAATGATATTTTGTAAAGGAGCTTGATAAGTGATATTTTAAATAACAAAGGTTTATGTTAGACATATATACAAAAGGTATAAAAAGGAGTTTTGGAAGTATAAAAGAATTCTATAAAAAAAATTATGTAGAAGCGTTTATAAAGATAGCTTAGTAATAGAAAAAAGTTTAAGTAAAATAAAAGTGCTTAATTAATAGAAATGGATTTTGTAAATCATTTGAGGGATTGACAAAAGAAGTTTATAAAATAATTCTGGGATTTATAAAAGGTTTTGTAAATATGAAATGGGCCGATAAAAAGGAACTTTAATAAAAGAATAATTCATCCTTCTTAATTATGGTGGTATGGAAACATACTTTTCATACATAACACCAATGGTAGTGGCTTGGTGTAATAAGCAAAGTTTTAAATGATATTTGTTGGCCCATTTAAAAATATGGATTTGGGAATGATAAAATCTTCCTCAAAGTTTTGTTAGTATACTTATACCGTTGAGATGAGTATATGGATATATTTTATTGGCATTGAAAATAAAATGTTTGTAATATACTTGTATCAGTGAGATAAGTATATGTTTGTTTTCAAAATATTGAAAAGAGTATAAAGGGTTGGGATGTATCTCTTTAGTGAAAGAATTTTGAATCGTGAAAAGAGATTTTAATTAATGAAAGATTAATTAGTAGAGACGTAGTGGATCCTATATGGAATTTAATCTATGTTTGGTATTTGATAGTTAAATAACCGACTATCAAATCTTAGCCAAAATATAACTCTAGAAATATCTAAGAGAAGCACGGGGGTTAAATGGCACAGTCATCTTCGATGATGTTGTACTATGCGTATAAATCTTGTTTTGTTCTCCTAGGACTAATAAGTAAACCGTCCACCTAAACTGTTAGGGGAAGATCTCCACTCTCATGTATTGCCTGATTTTTTTTCATAAGAACTAGAGTTGAGTTTGCCGGAACTATCAATTTGGTTTTGGAGCGACCGATAAGGGGGAAGTGTACTTATATGAGATGATTCAAAACTGTAACCACTCCAAAATCCATATGCGTATTCTACACTTTGGAAGAGTTTTCAAGTCTGGTTCAGGATGATCAAAGATAGAGTTCTTTGAAGTGCAAGGGCTACTTGCTATTAATCCTGAGTGTCATTCCAAAATGAATGTAGTAGAAGTAGTGCCTTCAAATTGTTCACACTTCGAGCAACTTGTCTGACAAATTCTACCATTGCATTGGTGCCTGAAAGGCATGTTAGCATTCCAAGTAGGAAATGCTAAGAGAGGAAGAAGGCAATCGTGATCACACAAGCCTTACAACCCAGTAATGACTAAAACGGAGGATACGCAGTAGAGCTATGTGGTTTGTTACTATTAGGAGCATTATTCCTCGATCTAGAGTCGATGTTTACAGTTATTGGTATGCACGCAAGATGGGCCATTACTGGTGCATATTGTTATAGAGCCTTAGCCAAGGGATGATGTAATCCTACTTGTCATAATAAAAGGGCAGCTGGCTCTATGTAGTAGGGATGCAAGAAGTTCTTATTGACCTCGGTACATTTTATATACAGATGTACTATAATATACGGTACTCCAGTAATCTAGTCATTGATGGAAATCCTGTCTCCAATACATGCCTTTACAACTTTAGTTGTTTTTAACTATGTTGAATTGTGAGATGCGAGCTTTTCAGCTATTTTATATATTCATTTTTAACCCTTATATATAATTATAATATCACTGGATTTTCTATAGAAATGTTTTGGTTATCGTAAGGTAAAAACACATCGTGTTTATATGCAGCATGGTCTTATGAGATATCTTCATTTTAAAAGATTTTATAACATGAAGTAATCCATTGATTGTGTTTCTCAAGTTGCTTTTACCAAACTAAACCGGGCATTGTTTTCCTATAATGCTCGGGTCAACCTGAGCATATTTTCCAGATTTCGCTGGATATTTGGAGCTTCAGGAGACGATCTGGGTCCTCCAAGATGTATTGTCGTATTTTTTGTTATCGTCCGCTCTTTGTTCTTATTATGGTTATCAGAAATTTTAAGGACGGGTTGTTATGATTTTCTAATGGCTGATGATAGGATAATTGTACTCTGGTTTATGTTTGTATATTAAAGTTCAGTTTTGAAATTGTAAAGAACATTTGTATGTTATATGTTATTCGTCATGTTTTATGAGATTCTGTTCTGTCTTTTCTTTCTTTCACCCCAATGATATTTTTTTCAGGCACTTGGATGTTTGGCATGTAAATATCAAGGATGTATTAGCATCGACTTCTGAGGATCGAAAAGACGGGTTATAATTTAGAACATTTCCAACATATTTTGGGTTCGGTTTTGTGAATATAATGAGATCATTAGCAAACATCAAGCAAACTATTCTAAGAGACCCACACATAGGGTGTATGTCAGTTTCTCTTTCTATAGCTACCATGTTTATCATGAAAGTAAGGAGCTCCATAATGGATATGAAGATGTAAGGGGAGATGGTGTCGCCTTGCTAATACCTTGAGTACGCCTAAAATATCCAAAAATGCCTTTGTTAATTAGTAACCAGCAAGTAACTGTTGAAAAGGTAGAATATATCCATCCTAAAAAAAAGGGAGGGGAAATTCATGGCATGAAAAATGTTTATGATAGGACTACACTGAATTGTAACAAACGCTTTCTGGATCTCAAGCTTCATAAGGCATCTGAGGAGACATTTTTTCAGTTATACCCTCACACTAAATCTTGACAAAGGAGAACATTATCGGTAATGGATTTGGATGGGAGGAAAGCACTCTGGTTAGTAGAAATGATTAGAGCAAGGGAAAGCTTCATTCTAGAAGCCATAATTTTTGAAATACATTTGTAGATTGCATTACAACATGCAATGAGCTAAAATTGTGAAACATTTAAAACACTGGAACTTTATGAACCGCAACAAGCTTTGTGGCATTAATACCAGAGAGCATTCTATTAATTTTGAAGAATGTTCCGACAGCTCTGGTAACATCAGTACTAATTATTTCTCAAGAAGTGTTATAAAAGCAAGTACTAAACCTATATGTGCCAGGAGAACTAGAAGAGTTCATAGAGAAGATAGTTTATTTTATTTCATAAGGGGTGACTTCAGCAATAATATTCATCTTGGCGATTTAAGATATTTTTGGAAGATTGTATTGATATAAAGAGGAAAAGGATGGGTTGATAAGCTGTTGGTTGGCTAATATGCTTTGATTATATTCCAAAGAGCATTTTGAATAGATTCAACGTTGTAACAAAGATAGTTGTGCATATCAGTGATATAAGAGATGTTGCTTCTGCTCTTCTTAATTTTGAGAAATTTGTGGAAACAAGAAGTATTTTTATCACTAAACATTTCCCATTGGTGGTTAATCTTTTGAACATCTTACTTTCATTCTGGATGGGATTTTGAAGTGATTTCCTAAGACTTAGTTTTTCTAGAAAAAAGGGAGCATAAGAGGGAGTAGCAGGAAGGGCGGATTGATTGCATAAAAATCAATTCTTATGATAATAGAGTCTTTTGAACCATTCTTATAAATATTATGAGCCTAAGATTTAAGTGTTGATTTCAACCTTTTTAATGTTGCCTGCAAAATAAACATTGGATTACCATATCGATTAGTGTTCCAACATGAAGATACTAAATCAAAAAATTAAAGATGATCAATAAATTATTAAAAAACGTAAATGAAGATGGACTCTTAATGGCAATAATTCCCCCAATTAAGGATATTAGGGGAGTGGTCAGAGATGGAAGGAGGAGGGAAATGAACTATTAAATTACGCTAGGTGGAAAGAGATTGGAAATTATAGTATGCTTTATCAAGTTTTCTGTAATTTCTAATGCTTGATCTGGTACAGTTATTCCATGTAAAAAAGCATCAAGATGTGTTAATAGGAAAGAGTTCAGATGAGTAAATGCAGTTATTTAGAGGCTTGGCGTGTTGGAGAGAAAGAGGTGTTTCTCAACCATATGAGTACCCCTTATGTTCCAATATCCAATTTTGTCTATCGTTGAAGAATTATGGATGTAGAAGAAGGTCTGCACTCCATAAGAAGGAGATTAAGTATTTTCACGTTGTTTAAGACATTTTTGATCAGAGGTGTATGTAATGCCTTTATCAAGATAGTAGGTTTTAAGGCTTGAGTGAGTTTTTTTGGTCTAGCTGGTTTTCGTTTATTATCTAATAGAGGATCAGTTAGCAAATGGTTGGGATGATTATCAACAAAAGGAATGTCAACTGAGAGAATATTGCTTGGTGGTTTGATAGAGGAGTATGGGTTTTGGAAAGATTGATTTAAAGAGATTTGGAAGAGGGAGGGAGGATGTGGATTAATGTGCACATGTGAGATGGATGTATCAATGTGGATATCCATCCGAAGAGAGTGCATATTGGAAGTTGTTAGGGGAGTTTGAGAAGTGGAAATGGTTTCATTTGAGATTGTTGTCTGATAAAGAGGATTCGATATATGGATTTTTGAATTGTGTGCATGCAGTAGATCAACATCATAGATTTATACTTCCTCAATATTAGAGAGCATTGCAAATTTGTTGGGGAGAGATGTGTCAACTGCATTGTCCATGGTAGTTGGTGCAGCACAAAGGTTAGCATTGTTGGAATTTGCTGAATTGTGTACATTAACACAAACCACATACATTTTAGAATCACAAGCCACATTCATTCCAGTATCATAAGCCACATTCATTTTAGTATCACATGCCACATCTGTTTCAGTATCATCAATGGTCGAATTTGTATCATTATCTTCAGTACTAGTTAATGTATCAGTATCAGGAATAGTAGAATTATTTGTCACCTTTTTGTATCATATTGACCTTGCTTATCCCTTCTCCATCTCTTTGCATAGTTTTTAGGTTTCCTTTTAAACACCATAACTTCTCTTTTCCTTATGCCATGTCACCATGCTTGTTTAAAACATTTTCTTTCTCTCCATTGGCTTTCATTGAGTCGGATTTTCCATTCCTTTCCACAACTTTACATGCTTTATTTTTTTTCTTATTTTGTATCATCAAACATCAAAGCATAATCATTATTGCATGACCGAATATCTTGCAATGAGTACAGATTAAAGGATACCATGGACACTCAATATGAACTTTATCACATACATCATTATCATTACCAATACAAATAAATTCAGGCAAATCCTTTTCAAGGGAAATTTCAATTAAACACTTAGCATATTCAAATCATTTCATCTTCTCTGTATTCTCATCATAGAAAATTAACTTACCAATGTAAAAAGCTAACTAGTTGATTCTAATTAGTATCCAAGCCATAAGAGGGATTTTATATAGATGAACCTAGATAGGAACACTTTTGATTTTTGATTGAGCAGATCCAAAACTAGGGTTCAAAGCAGAAATAATGAACATCTATCCCTTGATGAAGGTAGGATCCATTTTTAGAACTTTCATTTTATCTTCTAGACATTAAAAACTTGAAGTAGTAATTTTGCTTGTCTGATAACATCTCATTTGAGCCTTTTAGTTTCCAGTGTTTACTAATGTGGGCTTTAACAACCATATAGTTGATAGTTCTACTTAGAAAATATCCGAGTAGATAGTCGGATAATGACTTAATACTATTGTTGGTTACTTCTAGGGAGGAGTTAGGCAAGAACCATTGTAATAAATATAAAAATACATTGGGGCATTGGACCCTGAATTCTTGGGTTTGTTATTGAAAAGTTGTGACCATTTGGGATGGCCGAAGAAGATTGGAAAAGAAGGGACATAAGAGGAAGTATGAAGAGAAGAGGTGGAAGGAGGTAAGTTAGACAAAGGGGAAAGGGTTAGGAGGGATGGGAGGACAAGAGGGAGGAGGAGGGTCAAAAGGTAGAATTGGAGGTGCTGGAGGAGGAGAGGGAGGATCAGAAAAGGGTATTGAATGAACATGAAAGGAGAAAGTCTGGCTAGAAGAAAGAGAGGGGGAAGAGGTATGGTTGCCATTAACAACTATTTATTTAGATATTTTCTAAATTCTTTTTAAATGTGTTTCATAAGGGTTATATAAGTATTTGAAAAGAATTTGAAGTTTTAAAATTATTTTTAAAAGGTTATTTAATAATTTTTAAGTAAAGGTTTTTCGTATTATATCTGTAAAACTTGTTTATTTAGAAATGAATTGTTAAATAATAAGGAATTCTTTTAAAGTAACTTTTATATATAAATGGTCAAAAAGATTTGAGATATAAGAGGACTTATTTTAAGATTTTTAACCAAGTGGTTTATTTAAAAGAAATCCCTTTACTTTTATGAGTCAAATTCTTTTTAAAGGTGATGGTTTTAAGTCATGATTTGAAAAGAGTTTTAAACTTTGTTTAAATGTGTTTTAAAAGAGGTTTGAAACTTATATATTTGGTTTAAGGATTATTTGATATAATAAAATTAGTGGTACTTTTGCGAAGAAAAGGGTCTAATCTTTGCAAATCAAACGTGGTTCTTAAAATAAGGATTTCCAAAGGAGATTCGATATGGAAATTTTCAATTGTATTTTAAGCATTTTAAGTCGAATTTTAAAGAGACTATAGTATTATAATTATAGTAAAAGATTTTGGAAAGTGGAAAATGAAGTTTGGCTTATAACATTTTATTTAAATGAATAGTATACAGGATTTATGAAATCATATACTTGACATTAAACTTCGAGGTAGGGAAATTTCTACTTATTCTAAAATTTAAGAATGCCATCAGGTCAATGTTCGAGAGGTAATATTACCCTAACTTGAACGGACTCATTATTATGCAAAGAATAGTTTAAGTTTGAAATTGAAGATTGCTTGTTGGGTATATAAAGTATTAATTCCGTATACGAATGGGGTTACTTAGAGAAGGTAAGTAGTCCTATACTTGCCACTAAAAACCGATGAGTAGACTGATCGTCATCTATGAGTTCAAGAATTGGAGTGCCGAAGGCAAGGCTTTAATATGTAACAAGTGGTCTGACTTACTTGACTTCGATTTTAGGAAGTGACAGAATAAGTCGAAATATCAAAAACATGAATGTAGGTGATTTGATTTCCATAAATGGTCTTTATAATTAAGGTATGCAATGTATTCTTTTCAGACTTAAACACTAAATTCCGAGGTATAGAAACTCGTCTCTATCTTGAAAATTAGGAATCTATGTCAAGGCAAGGATAGTTTTTTAACTTGTCCAGTTTTATTATTAATCGAGGGATAGTACTATTTGAAACTGGAAATTGGTCGTAAGTAATTTGGTCTAATTTCCAGATGATCTATTTACTTACACAGAAAAGAAAAATAGTTTGGGTTTATAGTAAACAATATTTTTTAAATGACAGTTGCTTTTGACCCAATTTAATATGGTTTGGAAAAATATAAAAGCTTCCTTAGGATTTCAGAATATACTTGTACCGTTGAGATAAGTATACTGATGCAATTTTTAAGTATTAAAGGTGTGGTGGCATGTGAATATACTTATAACTTGGAAATACATATATGGATATATTTCCAAGCATTGAAAGAGTATAGATGACAATTGAATGAGTACTATACTTATTTATATCTTTTGTAAAAGGGTATTTAACACAAATATTTGAAATGAAATTTTAAATGCTGAAAGGACTAATTAAAGAGGCTTTGTGGTTGGTTATGTGCTGATTCATGTTTGGTTAAATCTCTTAGTAGATTGTTTGTTTATTTGATAGTTAAATAATCGATTATTAAATCTTGGCCAGTTTCAAAACTATTTGTTGTAGTTCGGAGAGACCGAGATCAGATATATTATTCGAAAACCACTTCGAACTAGCATAAGCATTTGAATTAGAAATATCATGAAGATGATGCAATCAAAGACGGACTTCTTTGAAGTGTAAGGCCACTTGTTACTAATCCTGAGGGTGATTACAAAATGGATGTAGTAGAAGTGTGCCTTCAGTTTATTCATATTCTGAACAACTTACATGGATGAATGATGATATTACATTGTCGTTGGAGAGCACTGTCAGCATTCCAAAAGGGATTTGCTGAAATGTAAAACATAGCCTCAAGCATCACATTAAGGAATGACTAAAACACGGAAGACGCAGCAGAGTATGGTTCGCTACCATTAGGGTATGGTCATCATTTGTATCTAGATTGACACTAACAGATTATTTATCCTGGATCCATGGAAACAGTTTGTCAAGTTGGAAGTCGGGATGATGATCATATTTGGTACTATCTAGAAAGTGGTAGGTCGGTTCTGTGTTGGTAGCAGTGCAATGTTTACAGCCTCAGTGCATTTTATCTAGAGGTATGCTCCATGGAAGGTAGTCCCTTACCTTGTCATTGATGGAATGCATTTTCCAATACGTGCCTTACGAACTTAGTCGTATACCAAATATGATGGAATATGAGATGCAAGTATTTCAACTATGTCATATATTTATTTTAAACCCTAGTCATTATTGTAATATCATAAGAATAGAAAATGGTTTGGTTATCGTAAGGTAAAAACCAATCCGTGTTTATGTGCAATGTGGTCTTACAAGATACCTTTATTTTTGAAAGGGTTTTATTAATATAACAATCCATATAATTTGAGTTTCTCATGCAAGTTTGTCAGACTGGTCCGGGTGTTATTTTCTTATAGTACTCGAGGTAAACCCGTATATTCTTCCTGATTTAGGGATGGACACCTGGAGCTTCTAAAGATAAGTTAGATGCTTCCAAGACTTGGCACATGTTATTTTTCGTTGTATTTATCAGCATTCGTAAAGATGGGTTGTTATAACTGTCCAACCTAATGATAGGTTAGTTTACTCTGATTATTGCATAAATATTAAAGCTTTCTTTTGTAAAGGTCATTTGGATATAATATATTACTCACCACATCGTGAGATATTATTCTATCTTTTCTCTTTCACCCTAAAATTTATCTTTTCTGATCTCGGATGCTCGAGAGATGAATAATATAGATGTATTAGTGTTGGCCTTTAAGGTTTGAAAAGGGAGCTCTTTACAGGTATACTGACCCGAGCTTTCAGAGTGATATTGATGATAGCAAGTCGGTGTCAAGTTATGTCAATTGGAAGAGTACTAAGTAGGAAATGGTAGCTGATTACACGATAGAGGCTGAGTACATTACCCTCAATGAAGCAGCTAAAGAGGCGGTCTAGATGTGCAAGTTTTAAATGAGCTCAGAGTGATTCTTGGTATAGAGGATCCAATGGCATTGTTGTGTGACAACAACTTGGCGATGCAAATCTTAAAGGAGCTCACAACATACAAGAATTCATGAAATATACTTCGAATGTACCACATAATTATAGAAATTCTTGAGAAGAAATAGATTGATATATAATGGTTAGATACCAAGGACAAGATAACATATCCATTCACAAAGGGTCTAGCTCGGTGGGATTACAAGAAGATGATTGATGGAATGGACAGAGACTCCATAATTAGCACTAATAGCAAGTGGGAGATTGATAAAATAAGGGCATACTATAGGGGCAATTCTGTTATTTATCGTTAAATGATATGTTATTTGATTGTAATTACAAAGTGTTATAATAATGAGAATTTTATCACATTGAAAATAACATATAGTTTTAAATATTTCTAGTCAAGATGTAACTAGACCGGATATCAATACATCCATTGAGACTTGAGTATACAATGCTCTCCAAATGTTGGGCAGTGTATTAGTCATAACTGTTGGAGACACCAAGGGGTTAGGTACTAATGGTTATTTGATGACTATCAAATGATTCATTTGAATGTTTTCTGTTATTTAATATAACTAAGGTCAAACTAAAAATATCGATGTAATAATACTACACGGTTCTCTTGACTTGAGAATAATGTTGATTTTCGATATGAAAGCTTTACTTTGATTATAGTTAAATCATGATATGGCATCCATCGAATGACTATAGTTTGGTCGAGTTGAAGTATTAGAAGTAAAACACTATTCAAGATAGGATTTTTTTCCTTGCTAGGTGGCTCACTTCCCCCAGGCTTAATTAATCAAAAACTTAAGATTAATGAACTTCCCCTATAATGTTTAAAGTCTTTCATTGTGGGCTACTAAGATTGATTATGTTTTGTGCCAGGTCACAAAACCGAATAACCTCCTACCGCCGACCACTTCCTCTAGGTACAAGAATGTAAATTTCCAATATAATCTATAAATCTAGGGTGCTTTTGATTACTTGATGGATGCATTTTCAATTTTTGAGGGTTTAGGTCCAAGGTTGAAAAGAAAGAATTCGATTCGGGGAAATAAACCTTGATTTGACTTGAAGAGGAAGATTTACGTTGAAGAAAACTCAAAGACAAAATATATGGCCAAAGTAGATCAATTAATAGTAATTGTTATTATTGAATCAAGGACTTTTGCTTTAGTACTATAAAGTTAAATATGGATGATGTTGGAATTCTGACCATTATTAAGTTCCTTAAGCCCTAATGCGATATAGTTTTGAAAAGAGAATTGGTATAAATAATCGTTACTACTATATATTGCTTATACAAAGATAAAATTGGGTTTTACCAAAAAGATTGGTAAGCGATGAATTTGGCCAAACTGTCGTAACATTGTCTAAAATGATGTATGAATATGAATATTTGAACTGTTCAATATTAACTGCTGGCCCAATAGTCCAAATAGGGCATTTTTTGAAATCTACTTATTTCACCGCTTCCGACAGGCTCGGTTCCAGTAATCAAAATATTATAATGGACTAAATTAATATTGACAAATAGAATATAATGTATACTACCAATAAATATTTTTTGCATGTTGTTGTTTCAAGACCCATGCAAGTGCCTTATTATAGAACTACTAAATGCGTTTGTAAATTAGTCACTTACGTGTTTATTTATCGGGACTGTGTATTGCCTTCTTTGATTTTTGAATTCTAAAAGCAATGCACGAATATTTGTATTTATCCATATCCAATATGAATGTTATATGTGAACAGTCACAACTCGTAATGTATGAAAACTCAATGAAATTATTTCAATCAAAATAAGCTAGTTACTCATAAACCATAGTGTGATACCAAGTATTCAATATGATGAATAATATTTTTATCTTGCTGACTTAGCTACAGCACTAGATGACCTAAGAACTCAACCACTAAAATGTCGGCTTGATCAGTTTGCATAAAGTGTAATTTATTCGATATCCTTGTGTAAGGATGAACAAATGCACTTTTGCAAAGAGTTTGTTGCGATAATTTAGTAATGGTTTTCTTTTTGAATGATTCGGCCATCTGGAAAGGAATGCGAATGTAAGCGAGCGGACGTAACTTAAGGCACAGCTTGGATGAAGAGAGCTAATAGTCACTTCTACTTCATAATGAAACATCAAAAAAAGAATTGTAAAATAATAATAGATACTTAACATAAGAATGAGGAATATGATTTCTACTCTGAAATGTGTTTTTATATAGAAAATTGTCTCCTGTGAAATATATTTATTTGAATCCAAGATATTTGATTTGAAAACAATCGACTGTAAACTTGTTACAATAGATGAAATAAATAGCCTATATTAAGTGGTTGAATAGGGCTTCATATTTCGTACGATATTATAACAATGGCAAAAATAGTAGGAGCATTCCATATAGCACTTATTTGTGTCATCAAGTTACAAAAATTATTTTTATAAAGCACGCCAAACACTATTTATGAAATAATAGATGTATTTCAGTGTTGAATGAAAAACAGACATAGTTTCATTTCAATATGAATATTATGAATATTCTTTACAGAATAAAACTATAATAGTGGTATTTTTTTATAAAAAAGTGATGCATTGAAAATATAGAAGATTTAAAATTATTTGCAATTATTTTGAAATTATAGACTAAGCTACATACTTGAGAAATAACTCTTTGATAATATGATTCTGAATCATATGATACTAGTGAATTATATCTAAAATATTCAAGGCAAAACATCCATTCAGTGGGAGCGACCTAAGAGTTGATAAACTCTTCAGGCTGATACATATAGATGTATGCAATTGTAAATCTAATGATACCAAAATGGTTCCATATATACTTCGTTGAGTTCGTTGATGAATTATTTCAAACATGAATAAATGTTTTGATACACATGTAATATGTCTAAGATAAGTTCATACAGAATCATTGCTTGGTACGACTTTGTGTCTTGGTACTTATATGTGTTGTAATTGAAATTGCTAAACAATGATTTAGAATAGATTATTTGCACATAACTACCAAAGTATCTCCAGTTAGTTGGAGTAATATTGTTTTTGTGAGATTTTCGGATATGGTCCTAGAACATATAGAAACGCATCATTCGACAAGCATCAAAGTTGTACAACTTTTTTGATAAAAATATAAAATAGTTTGATTTTTAGTTAAAATACAAAGGAAGTTGTATCTACAAGAAAGAACATTAAAGGTACATAGATATTTCTAAGCTGTAAGCAAACAACATACTACTAACTGATAACGATATACTTTTGTTAAAATCAGTTCTAGTTTGTTTGTTTAATACTCGATATTTGATTGCAAATTATATCTTTTATAATAAGTATAAATGATGTTGGGAATTTTCCAAATGACATATATAGACATCATACTAAAATGTTTAAAAGGACCATGTAAGATGGATTTCTTATGCACTAGTATTTAAATTATCATACATGATGTATCATGCACAATATCATATTTAGCTAATTTGTTTTATACATTAAGCAAATATCAAATAAAAATTAAGACCACTAAATGATAGATAAGGTGTTCTTGTATATTTACAAATTACTAGAGAAATGTTTATAGAAACAACGAACTATTTATGAAGGAGTATTCAGATTCAAACTTCATAAGTGATATTAAGTATAATATGTCAATATTAGATATATGTTTAAACCTTAAATAAGGATCTTTAAGTTGGAAACGTTCCAAACAAAAGGTTTTGGCTAATTCAAAGAAAAGACTAAGTACATCACCTTGAATAGCAACAATAAAACAATGTATAAATATAAATGTACAAATTTATAACCGAGCCAGTGATGATTCTAAGTACTAAGACCAATACATCATTGTTATATGACAACAATGTAATGATAAGAGATAACTAAAAGTTAAGAAAAATACTTTGAATATTTCCATTTCATAAATGATGTTTACCAGCATTGGAGAGAGTTGAGTAGTACAGTGGATTATTAAACAACATAATCAATCCATTTAAGAAGAGACCGGCTCAATTAGTTCTCATTAAACTGATTAAAGGGATGGGATAGAGATTCCATAATTAGCTCCCAGTGCAAATGGGAGATTGATAGAGTTAGTGGTATGTCCTATGGGAAATTCTATAATTTACTACAAATTATTAACTCGGTAATAAAATTTCATTCGAACTAAAATATTGTAACAACCCAGAATTTTTGTCATTTAAAATTCGTATATTTAATTGATTTTTAATATTAACAAGTATAATTTGTAAATCGAATAAATTTTATTTCGAATATCCAAATTTAATTGGATAATTAAATCGATAATTTAATATTTGAAATTACAGAAATAATTGGAAATTGGGTTTAATATGATTAAAATTGATTTGTAAAATTTTATTTAATCATATTGGGGTTAGAATGATGTTATAGAATGGGTTAAACCCTAGAAACGCCGGTCACCATGCGAGATTTAGAGTTCGGAAAATCACGGATGAATAGTGCGTTGAAAATTTTCTATAAAAGGACCCTTATCTTCATATTTTCAGAAACCCCAGAAAAGAAACCCTGGCCGCAATTTTTATTTCGATGGCCAGGAATTTTCAAGCTTCCACCCCATTTATCTCACCATCCATTCACTTTCATCCAAAATCATCAACTACAAAAATAAAGATCTCAACGAGTACTAGTTATCCAACGGTTGTGATCAAAATCAAAGCGGCGGATCAACGGCAAATCGAGCTTGAATACCCGAAAGTCGCGCACGTTTTTTGAGAGAGATGGGGGACCAAGATCGACCGGATTTGGGTCGTGGGTGGAGTAGTGGCGCGCGCACGTGATGGAGGTTCCTTATCGTCGTCAAATCGATCGAAGTGGTCGCGTGTATTAGAGTTTGGGGCGGCAAATATAGGTTCGGTCGCGTGGAAAATACTGGGAAGAAGGACAAGATGACGCACGGCTCAGATGCAGGGGCATTGAAATCTACGGCCGTGATTGCAAGGTTTAAAAAAAATATTGAAAAGAAAATGTAAATTAATTATATTAAACTTTGTATAATGTTTAAAATATTATAACTTGTTGATACGAGGTCGGAAATGCACGAAACGAATTGCGTTGGGTTCGTTTTGTCGAGCACTACGCAATGGACCTGGATTGGAATGGATTGAGCTAGTGAAATTTTTAGGTAAAATTAAACGCGTGTTTAATTCTATTCAAAATAAAACACTGCAACCGTTATTGAAAGCAAGGTGAGAACTTCTCACTCAATCGAATTTGTTCGACTTAAAATTTTAAATAGTTAAATTTAAAATTATTGATTGTATGCTTAGATGATAAATTATTATCTGTTGTTTTGAAATAGACCCTATACGCCGTATATTAAGTGGAGGTTAATTATTAAAAACATATACCGCGATATTCCATCTTGAAGTGGAATTGGTATTATATATGTACTTGGAGTTGATTTTTCCCGCATTATATAGCAGATGAGACCATATGCGCCGCATAATAGCAGATAATATTTTATAATTCCCATATACCGCGATACTCCGTATTGACATGGGATTGGTATTGTGCTAACATCTGTGGATGCTGGGAAACTGGTTGGAGGGATCCAATTGGATTCCTCAACAGTAATTGATTTATTTACAGATATTGTGATATATTCTGTTATCATATGATATATGATGTTTTGGATGCCATAATTGTTATATTTAGTGTTGTTGCAGCATTGAGCCTATTTTGGAGTTTTAAAAATGTTAAAGTAACGATTTTTAAATTTAAAAGGATTTTTTTTAAAGTGATTTTTTTTGAAAGTATACGTTTTATTTAAATGTTGGAATTGATTCATTTTTAATAAATAAACGTTATAATCTTAATGTTATAAAATTTATGATTTTTGAGAAAATATAGATAAAATTGATTTTTTGAAATATGAAGTTAATGAATTTTATAAAATAGTATAAATAGAGATTTTTGAATTATTATAAACGGTTTAATAAAAGATTTATAAAAATTTATATTTATAAATTAAAAATTTTAGAATTATAAAACGAGTTTTCATAACGTTAAAATGTAGTATAAATGGGTTTTATAAGTAAATAAGATTTACATATTTATAATTGATGAAGTTATTAAAGAATTAATTTTCTAAATAAGAGGTTTATAAGTGGATTTACTTATAATTTGGATTTGGCAATTAAATAAGATATGATAGAATCTATAAATAAAGTGACTTTTTATAACTTGAAGTTTTATAATATATAAATGTGAATTTATAAACATTGATTTATAAATTCAAGATTGATTGAATTTGATAAGTTAATTTTTATAGCTGATTAAACGATTTATATTCACGTTGGGACAGTGAATAATATATTAAAGTGTTTTGGGGAAGTGATATTTTAAATAGAATTAAAATGATTTAAAGATGTTTTAAAATATATTAAGTGTCAAAACCATAGATTTCAACATTCATTGTTGAAATATGCGTTTTCGAGAAATAAGGAAAAGATGGACTATAACACTGTTGTTATAGTAAATGATTTCCGAAAGGAAAAGTTTTGTATAGTATTGGGATTTATATATCTATCTTCATTTTGAATCCCTATACTAGTGATTTTGGGTTGTCGTAACGGTGTTTCACGCAACATTCGTTTTGACTCAAATGAATGTGTTTAAGAGAATGTTTTCCTTAAAAGAATGAAATATATACTTAATTGTGTTTTAAGCATATCGATTATTTTCTAAGTATTGAAAATAAATGAATTTGTGAATTACTTATTGTTAAATAAGTGTGGAAATGTTTTCCAATATGTAGTGAAAGTTTTGGGTTTTAATCTTTTAAAGATAAATTGAAAGGAATAAGTATTTGGAAATGTTTCCGATATGAAATTGAAATGGTTTAGAGAACATAACTTTTTAAAGATAGATTGAAGTGAATATCTGGCAAGTTATTTAATTTATGGAATATTAATAAAAATGGCCTAGTGATTGTTATGGTGTTGGATATTTGGTTGTTGGCCTTGATAGTTAAATAACCAACTATCAATATTTACCTTTAAAATGAGTATTTGATGTGATTTGCTTGAATGTGAATGCTACACTTATTTTTAAAAATAAGCGCTCGTTATTCGGTTTAGTCGGAAGAGGACCTTTATGTCATAAATCTCATTCCGAATAAGTGATATGTCGAAATGGATAGCATTTGAAGACCGGTGTTGAAGACCGGATATTTTTGAAAGTGGAAGGATTACCGTTGAATGCCTCTGCATCGGCTGATCTCCGATATAGAGATTTTATCACCCTTTGTAATGGGAAGTCCGGTCGTGATTAGTGAATATCCAGATTGCAAGGGCTTCTTTGGAAGTTCCTTCGGTTCTGTTCGAACCCAGAATGGACTTGTATGGATGTGTGTTTGACATTACAATTTGAGATGTAAAGCTAGTTTCTATCAAGTATATTTTTGTTGGTGGCGAAGAATTTATTCTCTTAGCTTAACACCCTTATCTGAGACGTACGAGCTCAGAGGTTATGTAGTTGATGATTACTAGTGATATATTTCCAAACTGGTAATGTGGCATATGAAGTGCTGCTGAGCATTTGTTGATCAAAGCGTAGCTTTTTTATAAAGCGTAGCTTTGTGGATGAGACTTCGTCGGACCTCACTCCCCGAAAATGGTGAAAACAGGAAAGATGCAGCAAGGTTATTAGGGGACAGTGCCCCTTTAGTGTATGTCATTTCCTTATGGATAGAGGTAGTATTATGGTATGGAGCCCTAATACTTAACCTATGTTGTTGCTGCATGGTGAATCCCGGGATTTAGGTCGGTTGCGACCGGGGGATGGCATATTCGTGTCAGTAGTTACCCAGTTAGGGGTAACCCGACCATGTGTTGCCAGAGATCCAGTTCGTATCTCGGGGCGTCTTTCCAGAGGCGTACCTGTGTGGCAATGGGAAGTTCCTTGGCCTGACCATTTGTTGGAAAATCCAAAGAAACAAAACGAGACTTGTACAGTTTTAGTTGTATAACCTGCAATAGAATGTGGCGGTAACCTGCTATTGAACACGGTAACTATAGTAGGCATACGATAATGGTCGTATGCTGGCTAAGATTTATATTATTCTTTTGAAATGTTTTCCTACACTTTGCACTTATAGTAATAATATCAAAGAAAATTTGCGTATCAAGCATATTTGACTGTTATAAGGAGAAATCTCCTCCGATTCTGCGTTTGCATTGTGTGTGTGTGTGCGGGAGGCCTTATGGTAGTCTCATTTTCTAAAAAGCATTGCGAATATAATTTTAAAATATTTCTTTGTTGATTTTTAAAGATAAACTGTTTTGAGTTCTCACACCAGTCCCATGACTGACCTGGAGTTTATTGTTTCCCTCCTAAACTCTGGGTGCCCACCAATTTTAACACGGGAAGTCTAGAGTCAGGTTATCAGGATATTCTGGAATTCAGGAGTTGTTGTAGAGATCTGGAGGCAAGCTGGATGGCTTGGCGTATCAACTAGTACATAGTATTTCTTTTCTGCTGTTTGTTGTTGTAAACTCTGATAATGTAATGTAATGTGATGTAATGTAATAACTGATATAGTTCTTTGTTTAAAGATATTCATTTATCTATTATATGTTGTTCCGCTGCGATTGTGAGATTCTATTATTGTTTCTATTTTCTTTTTCTTTCTTTCTTTCTTCTATCTTCTACCTCTTCTTTAACCCTAACGGTATGGTTTTCCTGCCTTCGATTGCTCGGCAGTTGATACAGCAGACGTATTAATGTCGACCTTCGTGGATGAAAAATCTCATACGTTACATTTGGTACAGTGGGCGTATCAATGTCGACCTTCGTGGATGAAAAATCTCATATGTCACATTTGGTATCAGCGCATATGGTTAAGCGACAACCTTGGCTCTGTTGGGGATTACTCATTAGAGATAGAGTCTGCAGTACTCTAGAATGAGTGTGAGTGTAATAATAGATATGAGCGAGTATTTGTTAGTGAATATAAAGTTATTTTGTATTGTGTTGACTTATCGGTTGATTGTTTATAGATTCTGGTCGGTGCAGTCTAGCTAACTGTATCGATAGGGGTTTCTAAACTCTTAAACGAGATAAACCTACATAATATTGTTTAAATTGGGTAAATGAAATAATTTTACCTCAATTATATTTTATATATAAAGGATATAATTTTTCAAAATTTTCAAAGTGTATGTAAAATTGAATTGTTTGATTGTTGAAAAATGTAAGAAAATATATAAGTTAATAAAAGTTGTTTGAATAAAAAAAACAACAATTGTGAAAGAATTAATTATATAAAAGCAACAATTGTATAAGTATAGAATTATAATTGAAATGATTTACAATTGTGAAATAATCTTGTATAAGTAAAGGGGAATAGTGAAATTATATAAGCAAGATTTATAAATGTTATTTATAAATAAAAGAAAATTTTGAAAGAATTTAAAGCACTGGATTCACTACTGTTGCTGGGGAATAATAAGGGTGATGACTGCAGCATCATCAGTATCATTTTCGAGTTTCTGTGTGATGGATTTGCTACCATAGTAAATTGAAAATTGAAGTTTTGTTGTGATAAACAGATTTGAAATTAAAATCCAAGTTGTAATTGATAAAAGAAAGTGAAATGAGTTTTGAATTTACAATATGAGATAATAAATTTTAGCTTTGGTAAAGTTGAAATGAAATTTGAGTTAGCATAATAAACGTATGATTTGAAATTTAACTAAAGGAAAGTTTAAAAAAAACTTGAATTGGATTTTAACTGGATTAGATATGTTGTTGAAGTGGAAATTTAAGTTAAGTTAAACACATGATGTTTAAAAGGAATATAACTTAAGTGATGTTGAATAAAGTTGATTTTGGTATCAAAATGAATTAATGAAATGAAGTCATTAAATCAATATGAACTTAAGTTATATAAAGGAGATTCAACTTTATTTGTAAAATAAATTAGTAATTGAACTAATGAATTGAATATTAATCAATCGAATGTAATGAATTGATATAGAATAATGGATATAAGTGTTAATTCATTTAAGGCTAATTGAATGTTAAACCAAGTTGAAGGTAAACAAAGTGAATATGAATGTTGAATGTAAAGTGAATAAATTCGGTTGTATTGGATATACATTGGTTGTTAGATTATTGTTAATTGATTGAATAGAAATTCATATGCAATTGAATGAATAAAATTGAAAGCTAAAGCAATTAAATTCAAATTGGAAGTTAAGTAAATTAAAATTGAATGGAAATTGATTGAATTGAAAGTAAACAAATATGAATGTAAATTAGTGAATGTAAACTAATTGAAAATGAATAACTGAATGTTGTTGTATATAAATTGGTTGTAAACAATTACAAGTAATGTTGAAATCATATAAGTTGCTTATAAACCTTGTTTAGTATGCATTTCTTTTAATATGCATGTGTTATAGTTGTTTAAAAGAGTAAAATGTTAATAACTTCTTATATATGTCACTTACGTGTTTATATTGAGTAAGTACAGGTACCGAGGCTAATGTTTGGTTGGTTTTGGTTGCGCAAAATGCTAAATAAATAACTGTTTTGCTTAAAAATGCTAAAAAGGTACGCCTACGCAATAAAAATAGGAAATATGAACTGTTTTTCTGTTTTTCGACCGTGTGGGTCGATGTATTTATATTTATATCTATTGTGATATTGTAAAAGCTCCTCCGTACAAAGGAGGTTATGGCGAAATTTTCTGAAAATTTAAGGTGTTAGAAAATTTTCGGGAAAATTTGGAATTTTTTTGTGAAAACTAAGTTTTGATTTGAAGTTAAAGGTTAAACGATATAGTTGGTTTTGAAAAGATAACCATATATGGATTTGAAAATATTAGTGAAGTTTTGTAAGATTTAACTATGGATTTTGAAAAAGTTAAAATGAATTTGAAATCAAGTAGGAACGATTTGTTTTTGTAGAAAGTTAATGGATCCTCTAACTTTTTCTTACTTGGCAATTTCGAGGACGAAATTCTTTTAAGGCGGGAAGTTTGTAACAACCCAGAATTTCTGTCATTTAAAATTTGTATATTTAATTTATTTTTAATATTAACAAGTAGAATTTTTAGGTCGAATAAATTTTATTTTGAATATCTAGATTTAATTGGATAATTAAATCGATAATTTAATATTTGAAATTAATTGGAAATTGGGTTTAATATGATTAAAATTGATTTGTAAAATTTTATTTAATCATACTGAAGTTAGAATGATGTTATAGAACTTTTAAAATTAAATTAAAAGTTAATTTGTGAAAATTGAATATTTTAATATTTAATTGACGAGTAAAAATTGACATTTTTCAAATAGTCTCGGATTTCGACGAAACAAGTTTCATCGGATCCGTAACGTTATATTATTGTAAGATTTCAAATTTCGTGTCAATCGGATTTACCATTTGTCCGAGGCAAGCCAAAACGCATAGAAATTAGTTTAATCATTTAATTTAAATTTGATCGTTTATTTCCGTAACTCGCACAGATGATCGAATTGGCTCTCGATACCTATTCCATTGTGTCCGGACACGGGTTAAACCCTAGAAACGCTGGTCACCGCGCGAGATTTGGAGTTCGGAAAATCACGGATGAATAGTGCGTTGAAAAATTCCTATAGAAAGGACCCTTATCTTCATATTTTCAGAAACCCTAGAAAAGAAACCCTGGCCGCCATTTTTATTTCGATGGCCAGGAATTGTCGAGCTTCCACCTTGTTTATCTCACCATCCATTCACATTCATCCAAAATCATCAACTACAAAAATAAAGATCTCAACGAGTACTAGCTATCCAACGGTTGTGATCAAAATCAAAGCCGCGGATCAACGGAAAATCAAGCTTGAATACTCGGAAGTCGTGCACGTTTTTCGAGAGAGATGGGGGACTGAGCTCGACCGAATTTGGGTCATGGGTGGAGTAATGGTGCGCACACATGATGAAGGTTCCCGATCGTCGTCAAATCGATCGAAGTGTTCGCGTGTATTAGGGTTTGCGGCGGCAAATATGGGTTCGGTCGCATGGAAAATACTGGGAAGAAGGAGAAGATGATGCACGGCTCAGATGCAGGGGCATTGAAATCTACGTCCTTGATTGCAAGGTTTAAAAAAAATATTGAAAAGAAAATGTAAATTAATTATATTAAAATTTGTATAATGTTTAAAATATTATAACTTGTTGATACGAGGTCGGAATTGCACGAAACGAATTGTGTTGGGTTCGTTTCGTCGAGCACTACGCAATGGAGCTGGATTGGAATGGATTGGAGCTAGTGAAATTTTTGGGTAAAATTAAACGCGTGTTTAATTCTATTCAAAATAAAACACTACAACCGTTATTGAAAGCAAGGTGAGAACTTCTCACTCAATCAAATTTGTTCGATTTAAAGTTTTAAATAGTTAGATTTAAAATTGTTGATTGTATGCCTGGATGATAAATTATTATCTGTTGTTTTGAAATAGACCCTATACGCCGTATATTAAGCGGAGGTTAATTATTAAAAACATATACCACGATATTCCATCTTGAAGTGGAATTGGTATTATATATGTACTTGGAGTTGTTATACTTCAATGTGGAAACTCTGCTTCAGTTATAGTTAAATCATGAGACAATGTCCATTGAAAGACTATAGTTGGGTCGAGTTGAAGCATTGGAAGTGAAAGACTATACAATAGAGAGCATGTCTCCTCAGTTATATGAGGTTAGTATCATGGTCAACTTAAAGTCAAAATCTCTACCCAAAGCAGTTTGGTTAGTAACAATTGCTTTTATTGAACTAAGGGCATTATGTTTGGAATATACAAGTTGGATGCGGATGATATTAAAATTTTAACCATTATAAAATTCCATATGTCCTAATGTGATAATGTTTTTGGGAATAAAATTGGTGTAAATAATTATACTACAATGGTCTTCTTAAAATAAGTAAAAGGATTTTTACTGAAATACAGAAGCAATAAATTTAGCCATAATGTCACACCACTAGCCGAGGTGATGTGTGAACGTTAATATTAAAAAAATTAGATATTAGTCGCTAATTGAATTTACGCCTAAGAGCACCCAACCGAAATGTTGAATATTCTGACTACCACCTAATTAAATTAAATTATGATAGTTATAATTAGTTAAATTAATTAACATTTATGAAATATTAATTATAAAATTTTATTTTATTTGTGTTAGCCAGTATTGAAAATAGTGCGCATATAAAAATTGTATACATATGTATCAATATACAATATCGATCTACATTTAAATTAAATTCAAATGTAAATTATCTAATCAGGCTTGAAGTGGAATGGAAGCCCGTATAAGGAAATGGTATGGACAACTATACATAACAAGAGGATAGGTTGAATTGATTCTAGTGAGGCTTGAACTGGTAGAGTTGGATCCACTTTTTTCGTCTTTCTTTATCTCTTATTTAAAACTCCTTTAACCTATCACTTTTGCTCTCTCTCTCTCTCTCTCTCTCTCTCTCTCTCAGCTATCTTACACTATACCTCCGGTTGAAATTTTTTACGCCTTCCTCCATCATTTTCAAACATTAAAACAAAAATTTAAATAAAATAGCATAATGGTGTGCAGATCTTTCGCTCCAATAACACTTTTTGGGAAGAGTTTGGATTCAAATTCAAAGGAGTCAATCAGATTCAGTATTCAAGGTATTATTTAAGGCTATAGTTAATGTGATGTATTTATATATATATATATATATAAAAGTATGTGTGTGTATTTATTTGTTATTTATCATGATTCATATGTGATTAGATTAGTAAAATATATCGCGAATCATTATATGTACGTTCAATATAAAATGCATATATATATATACGTATGTATGTATGTATGTATATGTATATGTATATATACATGTATGTACATATATATATATATATATATATATATCTGTGTGTGTATTTTTATTATAACCAAAATCATTTTTATATTTTTATATGATTGTGTTTCCATCCATGTTATAAAAATAGACATTCAAATTAAATATAATTTAAAATGAGTTTTGAGTAAATATTTTAATTTCTAACCTAAATATATGTAAATTTTGTATTTAAAATTATATGCATGTTATCATTTCAAAATAAAAAAGTGTGTGTGTGTATGTATATGTATATGTGTGTCTGTGTATTATTAAAAATGAATAATATATATACAAACACATATAATATAATGCATTAAATTAGTTTTAACATATTACATATATTTATAATTTAATATGTTTAAAATTAATATACATTATAAGATAAAATTTGCTAAAAAAACATAATTTTTGTTTTTGATTTCTGTATGGATGCCATTTTAAAATAAAAATAAATAAAACAAGATAAACATTCGTAAGGAATTAGTTAAAAAATGGATTTTTTAAATGTAATTATTGCTAAAAATATAACACATAAATTTTTTTTTGTATACTTAACATAAGTAACGAAATTTTATATTTTAAACAATTTAAAAATATCAGTTACAATATATAGAAAAATATATATTAAAGAAAAAAATTATTTTATTTCCGAATACATATTTATAATCTATTGAATTTAAATTATTAAAAATTGAATTTGGAATTCAAAATTTGAAGAAAACTTCAACTATAGAATTAAACTTAAAACTTGAAAATTGAGATTGAACTTTATATATATATATATATATATATATATAAATGAATATTATTTTGTAAATATATATGTATGTATATATAAACAATATTCCTTTTACATTATTATATATTTAATCAATTATGAACATAACTTATACCATAAGAACACACATACATATGTGTGTTTGTCTATATGTATACATATATATATATATATATATATATATATATACGTGTGCGTGTGTGTACATATGTATTTGACAACACATATTGTGATGACTCGGAATTTCGGACAATATCAATTTAATAATCTGAATTAAAAATTAAATTGATTTGATAATCTCTGTTAATAAATTTGAATTAATTTAATAATCTTCTTTTAATAAATTTAATTGGTGAATTTTATCTTTTAAAAGCTAATAAATGTTTTCAATTTATAATGTGTGTGTGTATATATATGTTTGTATATATTGTAAATAAAAAAAGCTTTGATTTGAAATTTAATAAATAAATAAATAAAATCTTGTTTTAAAATTCTAATATACATTTTGATAATTTTGAAATTATGATTAAATTTAATATAAAGCTTTTCAAAGCTATTTAAATAAATAATTATATAGTTTAAAATATTTAAGGTAAATATTAATTGTTTAAATTATATCTTAGCTTAAGTTTAAATTTAAATAAAAGGTTTGTTTGATTTCTTTTAAATATTACTTGATAAGTATGTTTTGAAATTTTATATAGAAGTTTAAAATACAATTTGCAAATGATACATTAATTCATTTAAGTAATGTAAGTAATTTATATATAACAAGATAATTTCTTTTAGAAATTATTTAAACTTGAATAAAAGTGTTATTTCCAAATAATAATTATAATGTATACTCTAGATAGATTTTAAAGTAAATAGAAGTGTTTAAATTTGATATGTTGTTATATATATGTAACTAGAATTTTAAAATTGGATTTTAAAATATTTAATTTGATTTTGAATTTGGAATTTATTTTGAAATTCGAAGGAATAGATACTTAAAAATATTTTGGATTTTAAAAGAGATATTTATAAGCTTTTATTTGTATATATATAATCTGTTTTATTTTATTTTTCTAAAAATACTTTTACAAGTATATAGATAAGTATTTAATAAATAATAAAAAGGGCTTTTATTTACTTTTAAAATAAATAAAAATAAGTAAAATTACTTAACAGACAAGTATAATTATACTAAGGCCTTATAATAACATGCGTTAAGCAAATGTAAATAGATTAGACAAGTGTCATTTTTGTTTTTAATTTTTCTTTTATTTTAAAATAAATCATCTTAACATATAAAAACATGTTTTCCCTCCTTCTCATTTCTTTTCTAATATTTATTTTCAAAAGCTAAGATAAACTCAAGCTTCTCAAAAATGAAATCTGGTAATAACAATTCACAGATCACTAATCAAACTCCTCAAAACTAAAATCATGTTCAAAACAATTTCTGTAATCTTCCTCAAACCTGTACAAATTCCTCAACAAACCAGTGAATCAAACACCTTTCTAACCAAAATCAACATCCTGTAATTTATTTTCAGTATCAAAACCAAGAACTTATCAAAATCAAAACTTGAGATTAAAAATTCAATAAGCCTGCAAATACATTTTTCTTCACCCTGGAATCAATCTCTGTGCATTTCTTCAAACCAAAGCCTATTTTTGTTTCAACCCTGTAAACTCATTTTTAAAAAGCTAGAACAAGCCTGCATGCAACCTGAGACAAGCAACTCAGTTTTTATAGCAAAGGGAAATTCAAGTTTTAAAGTTTTCAAAAGCAATGGCAATGCAAGTTTCCAGTTTTAAGGAAATTCAAGTTTTCTGAGTTAAAAGCAACTTCAAATTGGTGCTTTTTTCTTCATTTCCAAATCAAGTGAGTAACATCACAATTTAAATAGTTTAAGTATATAATTATGTTGCATGTTCATCTCTGAAGCAAGTATGTTTGTGAATGTATTTATAAGTATAGCTCTATGTATATATATGAATATATTGGTGTGCATGTTGTGTATCTGGATTCTTTTTCTTTGATTCTAGTTCCAGGCTTAAGATCAAATCAAAATTTACTTGTTCTTGATTCAATCTTTGTTAAGACTTAAGTCTTGAGCAAAATATGTTTGTTATACCATAGATTTTAGTTTAAAAACTTGTTTAAGTCAAAACAAATTTGTATTGTCTCTGGAAATTAAAAACAACAGAGCAACCTTAAAATAAGTCAAAATTAAATTATCATGATTCATGAGTTCAGGGATATGAATCAGATACTTAAACTAAAATTTGATTTTTAAAACGAAAATCACAATTTTTAGTAGAGGAATTTGTGTACATTTTTTGTTTGACCATAAATTGGTATTTGAGTGGTTTCTGATGATCTTAATATTCTAGGAGGTTGGGGTTCCTTCTGGTGGAAGGAGGATGATCAATGATGATGGGAAAATTGTTAGAATGAAGATCAAGTGGGTGTGAAGGTAGAGGTGTTTGATTTTGATCTGTAAACCTAGTTTTGGCATGGTCTTGAGTTTTTGATTTGCATAACCCCTCTGGTGGATCAAATTCTACTGAGTTCAGGGGGATGATGGCTGGAGCATTGACAAAGTCATGGCCGGAGGCATTGTCACTCTGATGGTCGAAGATGCGTTAACGAGATGGTTCCTGGTTTCATTGTTGTTCCATTTTTGGGTTAGTAGACTTGGTTTTGATTTCGAGTTATTCTTTAAGTTCTGATGATCAGATGAGGGTGCGTAGAGGATCGTCGAGTTGCTTGAGGTCTTGGTGGTGATCGGAGATGGTCGGAGCCACCATGCATATGCACGGTGCATTGGTTTGTGCCTGGTGAAGCTTGGGGTGTTGCTGAGGTTTTATACTCGAGTTTATCTCGAGTAATTCGAGTTTTGGCTCAAAGTAATAGTAGGTTTTACTCGAAGCAATTTGGGGATGGGCTCGGGTAAATGTTGGTTACAGGTTTAAACCTGTAGGTGTTTTAAAAATTTTAAAACTGAATTTTAAAAGGTAAAGTAGAGATTTAAACTAAGTTTAAATCAGGGTTTTAAATCTGGATTCAAAATCTAATTTGAATCTTAGTTTTGAAATAATTTAAGTTTTTGAAATTTAAAATGTTTTAAACAACTTTGAATGTTTAAAATGTATTTTAACTTTATTTAGATTTAAAATGAATTTGGTTTTTAAAATTCTTTTAAGTTTCTTTTATAAGGTACGTATTTCTTTAACATGAGATTTAAAAGGTTTTTAAAATGTTTTTAAACTTTGTTAAAGTTAAGTTTGTATTCATTTTAAATCTTAAATTTAAAATGAAATTTGAAAGTAAATTTAAAAGTAGACTGTTTTTAAATGCTTTGTTAATGATAACTTGATCATTAATATGGAAAGTTTTATCTTAAAAATAATTAAGATTTAATGATTTATGATTAATTAAATTAATAAGGTAATTAAATGGATAATTAAATTAATTTAATATATTAATGATTTGGATTAATTAATTTAGTAATTAAGGGCTTAAATTAATTAATTAATTAATTAAGGTTTAAGTTAATTAATTAAGGAATAATTAATTTGTAATTAAGAATCATTAATTAGATAAGATTTGGTTTTTAATTAATGATTAGGAATTAATTAATCAAGTAATTAAAGATCAATTAAGTTACAGTTAAGCACTTGATTAATTAAATAATTAGGGATCAATTAATGGGTTATTAAAGATTAATTAATTAATAATGATTAACCTAAGTTTAATTACTTAAGAGGAGTAATTGAAGAATTAATAATAGTTAATGAAGATCGTTAACTAGAGATTATTAAATAATTAATTAATACGATTAATTTTAATAATTAATTATATTAATTAATTAAGGATAATCATTTGTGGAAATGTTTATGTTTAATTACTTAATGGAAGTAATTAGAGGAATTAATTACTCTCTGTAGTTAATTAATTAATATGATTAGTTTAAGTTAATTAATTGGTTTAGTTAATTTAAATAATCACTTGTTGATGTGATTAAGTACAATTACTTAATCAAGATTTATAAAGTGTAATTACTTAAGTGAAGTAATTTGTGATGGTAATTACAGGATGTAATTAATTGAAGATTGAGAATAATTTTGTTTTAATTACTTTGTGTAATTAATATGAAGGATAATTACTTAAAGAAAGTAATTAATAATTAATTACTTAGTGTAATTAATTTAAGAATAAATTAATAAAGTTATTTGAGGATAATTAAATGATATAATTAATTAAGGGTAATTAATTTCAAATGAGATTAGTCAAGGGTGATTAATAAATATAATTAATTAAAGATTAATTATTAAAGATAATTAATTAAGGAGTAATTAATTAATTTATTGAAGTAATTAAGGGTAGTTAATTACTAAATGTGATTAATCAAGAGTGATTAAAAAATGTAGTTTAATTAAAGATTAATTACTACATGTAATTCATTTAAATAGAGTAATTAATTAAAAATATAATTAGGGATCATTAATTAATAAATTAATGATTTAATTAAGGGATGATTAATTAGGATTATTTAATCAATAATAAGTGATTATAGAGTAATTAATTAATGTAATTAAATAAGGATTAATGTAATTGATTATAATTAATTAATTAATGAAGTAATTAAAGGTTAATTACTATAAGTGGTTAAGGATAACTAATTTGTGAAATTAGTAAAAGGATAATTACTTGAATGCAATCAAATGATAATTAATCAGGAATGATTAATTAAGGTGGATAATTGGAGATAATTAATTGATTGATTTGTAATTAATTAATGGTTATATAAGCAAGTTTTATAATGATGAAGTAATTAATTTAATTTACTTTAAATTAATTAGAGATAAAGTAATTAATTTAATTCATTTTAAATTAATTATAGTGAGATAAATTAATCCTTGCTTATGTATGGATGGATGATATAGATTTCCTTATATGGTTTGAAATCTCAAATATGAGATAAGTAATGCTGTGTGATATGGTGCTTTGGTTGAAGTATGATGATAATGTGGATTATCTGTTTGTGATGATAATATGGATTATCCGTTTGTGATGATAATATGGATTATCTATTGTGATATTGTGAATTATCTATCTATGTGAATATAGATAATAGAATTGAATTGTTTTAACTTTAAAACAACTTGGACCTAAAAGATACGTTTTGGATTTCGATGAAACCGAGATCAGGTTTCTAGATTTGGATATCCGAAAACTACATCGATCCAAATTAACGATAGGTCGTGAATCTCAAGTGAAGATGAAGATTCAAAGTGCAAGGGTTATTGTCGTTAACTCTGAGGGTGATTCCAAAATGAGTGTAACGAGATAATACCTTCGGTTTCGTTCGAACCCGGAACGAACTTGTATGGATTGAATGCCTTTAGTACATCGTCAGGTGGACGATGAGCATTCTAAGAGATGTGTTCTCTAAAGGTAATCGTAGCCTCAAGCCTTATCAACCGGGAATGGCTAAAACAGGGGAGGTGCAGCAAGGCTAAGTGGGTCTTGCCCAATTAGGATGAGATTTTCCTATGTTTAGATGTCCCTTTATATTCGGCTGTGTGGGGCAGTTGATTCGTGACAACTGCTGGGGTTTTCTTGTTCGAGACTATCCAGTAAGGGAAGGTTCCAGCCTTGTGTTGCAGGGGATTTAGAGTGGATCCTTGGTACGTTGATCTTGGCCACGTACTGTGACGGGCGGTTCCCCAGTAGCCCTGCCATTGTATGGAAACCCAAACACCAATAAGTGCCCTGGGATTTGATTGTAAACTTATGTATGCCGGCATTTAATAAATGTAACAATTTCGGCTATTTCTTATTAATTTGAAAACCCTAGACCCTATTATAATATCACTGGATTTCCTATCAAATGTTTGGTTAGCGTAAGGTAAAAACTTACCTATGTTTATGTGTGGGGAGTCTTACGTGATACCTTTTCTTTTCAAAGGTTTTTAAAGTTAAGCAACTTTAACCTGTTACTCACACCAGATCCATGTCTGACCAGAAGTTTATTTCTGTTTTCTTAAACGCTTAGGTACTCAAATTTTTACGAGTAGCCAAGGGATTCAGGTTAGCTTTGATGAATTATGGAGGAGCAATGAAGTAGGAGGCTTCATCGTTGTAGATATTTATAGTGTTCCGCTGTGATTGGTATCTCCGTATTTTATTGAGTTGTAATAACTAGACCGATGTTTATAACTGTCTAGTATGTGATGTATAATCTATGTGACTCTGATGTATATGATACTATGTAATACTTATGTTATTAATATAATTTATTCGTTCCGCTGTTGAGATTCTGATGTTGTTCTTCTTTCTTGTCTATCTTTTCTCTTCTCTATCCCTTTCTTTCTTAATCATGATGCGTCTTTCTGGTAGATGAAAGACGGGTCGTGACAGTTGGTATCAGAGCGCTAGGTTGAGTGAATACCTAGGCATTAAAGTGATTTCTTTCTTGAGAGAACGTATTTTTAATTTTGATATATATATATATATATATATATATATATATATATATATATATATATTTCTACCTATTTATTGGATTACCTGTTCGGGTTTTCTAATATGAGTTCTAAAGGTAGAGGGGATAGTGGTGTGTGTAGCAAAACTACCAATGGAAGGAGTTTGAGTGTTGAGGTTGGAAGTATCTGTCGAAACTATAGACCCAATACCGTCTCGAGTAAGCTTTGCAGTGGTGTAAAGATTTCATCGATCTCTGAAGGAAACCATTTTAAAGTTCGGAGTCCATCTTTGTAGTGCAAGTTGGATAAATAGAGTTTGGATCTGTCGATTGAGCAGAAGCAAGTGATGATATCTTGATACCTCAGGAAGTAGTAGCTATATGATGAGACACGGTGACTATGGATTGTTTTCGAAGATGTTTCTTTGGAACAAGTTTAAGGAAGTGTGTCTGCTTCAATGTTGTGGCTGAGTTCAGCAGGTTGTTGTGTTTGGCTTTGAAGTCCGAGTTTCTCGAAGAGCTTTGGATTAGGAAGTCTTTGGCATCTGGGTCAACGGTACAGCTCGGAGTGTTCTGTGTGCCAACAGGAAGGTTGTTTGGCTTAGCAGTTTTCTAGAGGTGGAGTACAGAAACAGCAGAGTGGATCCATTTCTTCGATGGATTGGCTAGATAAGTGTAAGCTGTTCTGATTGGTAAAGAGATAACAGTTTTCTTTCGAATTAGGTTGGATTGATCGCAAAAGTGACTTACGATAGTTGAGTGTTCTCTTGGGTTGTTAGAGATTTTTCCGGATGTCTTCGAGGAAGTCAAAGGTTTGCCTAGCATCTGGAAATTGAATTTTCGTATCGTCTAGGACTTCAGGAGTAATGCCGATGGTTCAACTAGTTGAAGGATGGTTCCTAAAGATAGGATTTGGGTGAAGCAGCTCAGGTTTTGGTGGAATTTCTGAGTTTTTCTTTATGGATCTATTGAACCGGATTTCTGGAATGTGATATCTAGTCTGGGATTATGTTCATCATCAGCATTTTCATCTACTCCAGATCAGAGTTGTGCAGTAGAAGTAGTTTGGGAGTGCTTTTGTTTTATCTTTTCTGGATAAGGAGAAGTAAGATCAGTCTTTTGATGTTTGTGGAGTAGAGTTTGTGTTCTTGATCTTTGGTTGATTGTGAGAGGATCATTTTGTTGGATTGTTTGGGTCTAGTTTATTTTTAGAGGCATCAATGAAGGTTAGGCTGATCAGGAAGGATGAAGGAAGCCTAGGATTGTCAGGAGAATATTTATGGATAAGAGTCAGAGATTTGATTTTGGGTAAGTTTTCTCCAATCAAAGGAGCTATAAGATTGGGTAAGACTGGGAAGTTAGCTCCGAGGTATTGGATCTTTCTGTATTCTTGTGAGGATAGGTTCTTTGGTTTTTAGGAGTTGAATTGCCAGTTTGAAAAATTGGAATTTAATGTGTTTCACATATCTCTGAGGGAGTACGAATTTGATCTATCTCTGGTTGTGGAACCAGCAGTTCAGGAAGATTTGGATGTTGAGTCAGACTTGTCCATGGTCTGATTTCCTGTTTAGTTTTGGAGATCTAGATGAGTAGGAGCTCTGTAGCTTCGTAGTATAGATTGTTTGGGTTTTGTAGAGCGAGTATTCCGGTATTTATACCTGGGAAACTCTAGGAAGTTCTATCTAGAATTTTGTCTGGATAGTTAGATTTGTTTGATTGAGTGATTTGGTTGCTGTGGTTGTTAGCATATGGTTAATAATACATGCTTGTGGTTTAAAATTAAAATCTTAGTTAGATTATTAAATTAACTTTGCTTTTAAATTTCGGGGACGAAATTCTTTTAAGGGGGGAGGAATGCGATGACCCAGAATTTTGGGCTATATCAATTTAATAATCTGAATTAAAAATTAAATTGATTTGATAATCTCTGTTAATAAATTTGAATTAATTTAATAATCTTCTTTTAATAAATTTAATTAGTGAATTTTATCTTTTAAAAGCTAATAAATGTTTTCTATTTATAATGTGTGTACGCATATATATATATATATATATCTGTGTGTGTGTGTGTGTGTTTGTATATATTGTAAATAAAAAAAACTTTGATTTGAAATTTAATAAATAAATAAAATCTTGTTTTAAAATTATAATATACATTTTGATAATTTGGAAATTATGATTAAATCTAATATAAAGCTTTTCAAAGCTATTTAAACAAATAGTTATATAGTTTAAAATATTTAAGGTAAATATTAATTGTTTAAATTATATCTTAGCTTAAGTTTAAATTTAAATAAAAGGTTTTTTCTATTTCTTTTAAATATACTTGGTAAGTATGATTTGAAATTTTATATAGAAGTTTAAAATACAATTTGTAAATGATATATTAATTCATTTAAGTAATATAAGTAATTTGTATATAACAAGATAATTTCTTTGAGAAATTATTTAAAACTGAATAAAAGTGTTATTTTCGAATAATAATTATAATGTATAGATATAGATAGATTTTAAAGTAAATAGAAGTGTTTAAATTTGATATGTTGTTATATATATGTAACTTGAATTTTAAAATTGGATTCTAAAATATTTAATTTGAATTTGAATTTGGAATTTATTTTGAAATTCAAAGGAATAGATACTTAAAAATATTTTGGATTTTAAAAGAGATAGGTATAAGCTTTTATCTGTATATATATAATTTGTTTTATTTTATTTTTCTAAAAAGTAATTTACAAATATATAGATAAGTATTTAATAATAATAAAAAGGGCTTTTATTTACTTTTAAAATAAATAAAAATAAGTAAAATTACATAATGGACAAGTGTAATTGTACTAAGGCCTCATAATAACATGTGTTAAGCAAATGTAAATAGATTAGACAAGTGTCATTTTTGTTTTTAATTTTTCTTTTATTTTTGGCCTCATAATAACATGTGTTAAGCAAATGTAAATAGATTAGACAAGTGTCATTTTTGTTTTTAATTTTTCAATATTTTAAAATAAATCATCTTAACTTATAAAAACTTGTTTTTCCTCCTTCTCGTTTCTTTCTAATCTTCATTTTCAAAAGCTAAGAAAAACTCAAGCTTCTCAAAAATGAAATCTGGTAACAACAATTCACAGATCAGTAACCAAACTCCTCAAAACCAAAATCATGTTCAAAACAATTTCTGCAATCTTCCTCAAACCCGTACAAATTCCTCAACACACCAGTGAATCAAACACCACTCCAACCAAAATCAACATCCTGTAATTTATTTTCAATATCAAAACCAAGAACTTATCAAAAACAAAACCTGAGATTAAAAATTCAATAAGCCTGCAAATAAATTTTTCTTCAACCTGGAATCAATCTCTGTGCATTTCTGCAAACCAAAGCCTATTTTCATTTCAGCCCTGTAAACTCATTTTTAAAAAGCAAGACAAGCCTGCATGCAACTTGAGACAAGCAACTCAGTTTTTATAGCAAAGGGCAATTCAAGTTTTAAAGTTTTCAAAAGCAATAGCAATGCAAGTTTCCAGTTTTAAGGCAATTCAAGTTTTCTGAGTTAAAAGTAACTTCAAATTGGTGCTCTATTCTTCATTTCCAAATCAAGTGAGTAACATCAGAATTTAAATAGTTTAAGTATATAATTATGTGGCATGTTCATCTCTGAAGCAAGTATGTTTGTGAATGTATTTATAAGTATAGCTCTGTGTATATATATGAATATATTGGTATGCATGTTGTGTATCTGGATTCTCTTTCTCTGATTCTAGTTCCAGGCTTAAGATCAAATCAAAATTTACTTGTTCTTGATTCAATCTTTGTTAAGACTTAAGTCTTGAGCAAAATATGTTTGTTATACCATAGATTTTAGTTTAAAAACTTGTTTAAGTCAAAACAAATTTGTATTGTCTCTGGAAATTAAAAACAATAGAGCAACCTTAAAATAAGTCAAAATTAAATTATCATGATTCATGAATTCAGGGATATGAATCAAATACTTAAACTAAATTTTGATTTTTAAAACGTAAATCACCATTTTTAGTAGAGGGATTTGTATGCATTTTTGGTTTGACCAGAAATTGGTATTTGAGTGGTTTCTTATGATCTCGAGAATCTAGGAGGTTGGGGTTCCTTCTGGTGGAAGGAGGATGATCAATGATGATGGGAAAATTGTTAGAATGAAGATGAAGTGGGTGTGATGGCGGCGGTGTTTGATTTTGATCTGTAAACCTAGTTTTGGCACGGTCTTGAGTTTTTGATTTGCATAGCCCCTTCGATGGATCGAGTTCTACAGTGTTCAGGGGGATGATGGCTGGAGCATTGACGAAGTCGTGGCCGGAGGCACTGTCACTCTGATGGTTGAAGATGCGTTAACGAGATGGTTCCTGGTTTCATTTTTGTTCCAGTTTTGGGTTAGTAGAATCAATTTTGATTTAGAGTTGTTCTTTAAGTTCTGATGATCAGATGAAGGTGCGTAGAAGATCCTCGACTTGCTTGAGGTCTTGGTAGCGACCGGAGATGGTCGGACCTACCGTACATATGCGCGGTGCGTTGCTTTGTGCCTGGTGAAGCTTGGGGTGTTGCTGAGGTTTTGTACTCGAGTTTATCTCGAGTAATTCGAGTTTTGGCTCGAAGTAATGGGAGGTTTTACTTGAAGCAATTTGAGGATGGGCTCGGGTAAATATTGGTTACAGGTTTAAACCTGTAGGTGTTATAAAAATTTAAAACTGAAATTTTAAAAGGTAAAGTAGAGATTTAAACTAAGTGTAACTCAAAGTTTTAAATCTGGATTCAAAATCTAATTTGAATCTTAGTTTTGAAATAATTTAAGTTTTTGAAATTTAAAATGTTTTAAACAACTTTGAATGTTTAAAATGTATTTTAAATTGATTTGGATTTAAAATGAATTTGGTTTTTCAAATTCTTTTAAATTTCTTTTATAAGGTATGTATTTCTTTAACATGAGATTTAAAAGGTTTTTAAAATGTTTTTAAACTTTGTTAAAGTTAAATTTGTATTCATTTTAAATCTTAAATTTAAAATGAAATATGAAAGTAAATTTCAAAGTAAATAGTTTTTAAATGCTTTGTTAATGATAACTTGATCATTAATATGGAAAATTTTATCTTAAAAAAATTAAGATTTAATGATTTGTGAATCATTAAATTATTAAAATAATTAAATGGATAATGAAACTAATTTAATTTATTAATGATTTGGATTAATTAATTTAGTAATTAAGGGTTTAAATTAATTAATTAAGGTTTAAGTTAATTAATTAAGGAATAATTAATTTGTAATTAAGAATCATAATTAGATAAGATTTAGTTTTTAATTAATGATTAAGAATTAATTAATCAAGTAATTAAAGATTAATTAAGTTAAAGTTAAGCACTTAATTAAATAAATAATTAGGGATTAATTAATGGGTTATTAAAGATTAATTAATTAATAATGATTAATCTAAGTTTTATTACTTAGGAGTAATTAAAGAATTCATAATAGTTAATGAAGATCATTAACTAGTGATTATTAAATAATTAATTAATATGATTAATTTTAATAATTAATTAATTAAGGATAATCGTTTGTGGAAATGTTTATGTATAATTACTTAATAGAAGTAATTAAAGGAATTAATTGCTCTATGTAATTAATATGATTAGTTTAAGTTAATTAATTGGTTTAATAAATTTAAATAATCACTTGATGATGGGATTAAGTATAATTACTTAATAAAGATTTATATAGTGTAATTACTTAAGTGAAGTAATTAGTGATAGTAATTACCGGATGTAATTAATTGAAGATTGAGAATAATTTTGGTTTAATTACTTTGTGTAATTAATATGAAGGATAATTACTTAAAGAAAGTAATTAATAATTAATTACTTAGTGTAATTAATTTAAAAATTTAATAAACTTATTTGAAGATAATTAAATGATGTAATTAATTAAGGGTAATCAATTTCAAATGAGATTAATCATGGGTGATTAATAAATATAATTAATTAAAGATTAATTATTTAAAGTAATTAATTAAGGAGTAATTAATTTATTTAATGAAGTAACTAAGGGTAATTAATTACTAAATGTGATTAATCAAGAGTGATTAATAAATGTGGTTTAATTAAAGATTAATTACTACATGTAATTAATTTAAATAGAGTAATTAATTAAAAATATAATTAGGGATCATTAATTAATATAATTAATGATGTAATTAAGGGTTGATTAATTAGGATTAACTAATCAATAATAAGTGATTATAGAGTAATTAATTAAGGAGTAATTGATTATAATTAATTAATGAAGTAATGAAGTAATTAAAGGTTAATTACTATAAGTGGTTAAGGATAATTGATTTGTGAAATTAATTAAAGGATAATTACTTGAATGTAATCAAAGGATAATTAATCAGGAATGATTAATTAAGGTGGATAATTGGAGATAATTAATTAATTGATTTGTAATTAATTAATGGTTAAATAAGAAAGTTTTATAATGATGAATTAATTAATTTAATTTACTTTAAATTAATTAGAGATAAAGTAATTAATTTAACTCATTTTAAAATAATTATAGTGTGATAAATTAATCCTTACTTATGTATCGATGGATGATATAGATTTCCATAAATGGTTTGAAATCTCAAAATGAGATAAGTAATGTTGTGTGATATGGATGCTTTGGTTGAAGCAAGATGATAATGTGGATTATCTATTTGTGATGATAATATGGATTATCTGTTTGTGATGATAATATGGATTATCTGTTTGTGATGATAATATGGATTATCTATTGTGATACTGTGAATTATCTATCCGTGTGAATATAGATAATAGAATTGAATTGTTTTAACTTTAAAACAACTTAGACCTAAAAGATACGTTGTGGAATTCAATGAGACCGGGATCGGGTTTCCAGATTTGGATATCCGAAAACCACATCGATCCAAATTAACGAAAGGTCATGAATTTCAAGTGAAGATGAAGATTCAGAGTGCAAGGGTTATCGTCGTTAACTCTGAGGGTGATTCCAAAATGAGTGTAACGAGATAATGCCTTCGGTTTCGTTCGAACCCGAAATGAACTTGTATTGATTGAATGCTTTCAGAACATCGTCAGGTGGATGATGAGCATTCCAAGGGATGTGTTCTCTAAAGGTAATTGTAGCCTCAAGCCTCATCAATCAGGATTGGCTAAAACAGGGGAGGTGCAGCAAGGCTAAGTGGGTCATGCCCAAGTAGGACGAGATTTTCCCCTGTCTAGAAGTCCCTTTATATTTGGCTGTGTGGGGCAGTTGACTCGCGATAACTGCCGGGGTTGTCTTGTTCGGGACTATCCAGTAAGAGATAGTTCCAGTCATGTGTTGTAGGGGATTTAGGGTGGATCCTTGGTACATTGATCTAGGCCATGTACAGTGACGGGCGGTACCCCAGTAGCCCTGCCATTGTATGGAAACCCAAACTCCAATAAGTTCCCTCGGATTTGATTGTAAACTTATGTATGCTGGCATTTAATAAATGTAACAATTTTGGCTATTTCTTATTTATTTGAAAACCCTATACCATATTATAATATCACTGGATTTCCTGTCAAATGTTTTGGTTAGCGTAAGGTAAAAACTTACCCATGTTTATGTGTGGGGAGTCTTGCGTGATACCTTTTCGTTTTAAAAGTTTCCAAAGTTAAGCAACTTTAACCTGTTAGTCACACCAGATCCATGTCTGACCCGGAGTTTATTTCTGTTTTCTTAAACTCTTGGGTACTCAAATTTTTACGAGTAGCCAAGGGATTCAGGTTATCTTTGACGAATTGTGGAGGAGCAGGAGGCTTCAGCGTTGTAGATATTTATAGTGTTCCGCTGTGATTGGTATCTCTGTATTGTATTGAGTTGTAATAACTAGGCAGGTGTTTATAACTGTCTAGTATGTGATGTATAATCTGTGTAACTCTGATATATATGATTCTATATAATACTTATGTTATTAATATAATTTATTCGTTCCGCTGTTGAGATTCTGATGTTCTTCTTCTCTTCTCTATCTTTTCTCTTCTTTATCCCTTTCTTTCTTAATCATGATGCGTCTTTCAGGTAGATGAAAGATGGGTCGTAGCATATATGTATATGGAGGGGCAAATGGTTGTTGCATTGTAGATCCCAGCATTTACATACGGGCATGTTAAACTATGCACATTGTATGTGTTGCACATGCACGTGCATCTGCATGTGTACATGATATGCATGTACATGTTATTTAATATAAATATAATACCAATATACACTTTTACTAAAGATTAAAATAATGAATTTATTGAAAATTATTTTAGATCAAATCTAAATCAATTTAGACTTTATAAGACCAATAAGATCCAAAATGGCAAAATTTTGAAATTCACCTAATTAACTAGCTGCATGCTGGCCCAGATCCTTCACAAACTAGAAAGTACAGGCCATCTATTGAAGTGGGCAATTAAACAGAGCCTGTATGACATCTTATACTACCCAAGAAATTCTTTTGAAGAAAAAGACCTAATTGAATTCATCATGGAATGCACATAATCAATTGAACAACAAGTTGAGGATGTCAAAGAGAACTTTAACAGGAGCAATTGTACATGTATGGTGCATTAAATAAGCAAGAGAAGTAGTGGATATGCGTTGTTCACACCAGAGAAACAAAATCTACATGGCACAGTATAAATTTAGTCTAAAGCTATAAACATTGGCTAAATGTAAGGAGCTCATTGTGGGAATAAAAATGGTGCAGGTAATTAAGGTAACACATATTCCAATTTATCACAATTCCCAATAAGTTGTAAATCAAGTGAAAGAAAACTACCTAACAACAGAACTGAACCTTGCTAAATATATCAAGTTTTCTAATAACTTTTTAAGTCAATTTGAGCAGTTCGGCGTCGAACAAATCCCTAAAGGGGAAACCTCTTCTGTAGACTCCGTAGCCAATTTGGATACAACAAAATGACATAGGAGATGAACGTAGTTCACGTTGGGAACTTACCCGAACCCAACATCTTTTAGGAAAAACAGAACATGTGCTCATCGTGCTAAAGGTCAAACTACAATAAACCAAAATGAAGATACCACGACAAAAAAGGACCAGCCTACATTGTCAATGCAACAAGATACAATAAAAAAGTGAATGACTCCTATTAAGCAGTTCTTGTTGAATGGTACATTACTAGCAGATAAGAATGCCACAAGAAAGGTTGGGTATTAAGCCTTATACTTTGCATTTTTTGATCGAATACTATATAAGAGGATATTTGACCCATACCTCAGATGCATTACAAAAGAAGGAGTCAAGATCACAAAGGAAGATCATGAGGTAAACTACATAGCTTACTCTAAAGGACTAAAACTAGCAAATAAAGTATTGAGGCAAGGCTATTGTTGGTTCACATCACACCACAATGTGCAGGTGCTTGTCAATAGATATGGTTGACGCTAGATGTTTTTTGTATCCCAAGATCGCCTTCGCATGATCTCATCTTAATGACCATGCCTGGGCAATTTGACATGTGAGGTATCAACATGATAGGACCACTTCCAATGTCCAAAGGAAGAGTGAAATATACAGTTGTAACAATAGATAATTTCATGAAGTGGGTCTTGCAAACATTACATCAAAAAAGATAGTTAACTTTATGGTAAGGAATATATTAATAAGATTTGGATTTCCATATAAAATAATTTTCGATAATGGAATGTAGTTCGAAAGCAAGGAGTTCATCGAACTTTGTGAAAGAAATGGCATAGTCAAAAGCTTCTCCTCAATAGCACATCCTCAAGAAAATAGGCATGTTGAAGTAGCCAATAAGACCATTAAAAAATATCTCAAGAAAAAGTTAATAAAAGAAAAGGGAAAGTGGACGGAAGAGTTAGCTAATCTTATGGGCTTATAGAAACTCTACCAAATCATCCTTGAGGCATACCCCCATTTTCTTTGTCATATGGCTATAAAGCAATACTTCTAGTTGAGTTAGAGGTGCTATCCTACGGATGTTTATCTTATGTTTTAGAACAAAACTATAATGGCCCGAACTTCCATATAGTTTAGGTTGATAATAAACCATACATGTCCAACCCAAACTGAACGAAAATGCGGGTGGTTAAGGGTAAAAAGAAAAGGAATACAAAATATAATCTCACATAAATGAAATAACATATATTATTTAAATAATCTTTATAGCGGAAGAACTTTTAAATACATACATCAGAGTCTATCCTAATCTCAGCCTGGACAGTCATAAATACATGTCCTTACAAATGCTGAAAAACAACAAACACAATGGAAAAGTAAACTATGTCCATACATTGATGAAGATCTCTAGCTCTCCTCTTGAAACTACAAGCATCTTAAGCTAATCCTAAAATTAAGCGGATCTGACCCGAGTATTAAAAATATCTGGATCAGGCTTGGCAAACTAGCGTGAGACACGAATTATCAATATATATGACATTGTCATAGATTGACATTGATGTTAAATAAAACCTTTGGAAAGAAAAGTATCTCATAAGACCATGTGTTAGAGCCAAAATTGGTCGCTAACACCCAAATATAAATGAAAGCACCAAATAATGCTCACAGATAACAGATAGAATGTATGTAGACAGTAATAATATGAAGAACAGACGAAATTAAAGTGGAAGTGGTAAAGAACATAGATTTTATAGTGGTTCGGCTAACTCTGGCCTACGTCCACTCCAGAAGATATCTTTTTATTGATGTTCGAATCAATTACAGTGACAAACTAATAGAGTAACCTTTAGCCTAAGAAAATAGAAAGTTATAGAGCAGAGAGAAGAACATCCCCTATCTGGAGACCCACATGTTGTATTTATAGGCAAAACCAGGTTGTTGGGCCTCCTGATTAGTTTGGGCCTTCCAAGGCCATAGTCGAACCCTACTTCATTATGTCGACCGATCCTGAGCAGTTGATATGTTGACTGAGGGGAGGTGTGCCGAACGAGGTGAGGTGTTCCGAATGAGGGGAGGTATGCCGATCGAGGGGAGGTGTGCCGATCGAGGGGAGGTGTGCCGATCGAAGGGAGGTGTGCCGATCGAGGGGAGATGAATGAGGGGAGGTTTGCCGAACGAGGGGAGGTCTGCCGAATTAGGGGAGGTTTGCCGAACGAGGAGAGGTATGCCAAGCAAGGGGAGGTGTGCTGATCGAGGGGAGGTATGCCGATCGAGGGGAGGTGTGCCAATCGAGGTGAGGTATGCCGACCGAGCCTAAGCAGTTGGTATGCCAACCGAGGGGAGGTGTGCCGATCGAGGGGAGGTGTGCCGATCGAGGGGAGGTATACCGAACAAGGGGAGGTGTGCCTAATGAGGGGAGGTATGCCGAACGAGGGGAGGTATGTCGAACTAGGGGAGTTATGCCGAACAAGGAGAGGCATGTCGATCGAGGGGAGGTGTGCCGAACTAGGGGAGGTGGGAGGTATGCCAATCAAACGAAGGTGTGCCGATCGAGGGTGGTGTGCCGAACGAGGGGAGGTCTGCCGACCGAGGGGAGGTGTGCGGAACGAGGGGATGTGTGCCGACCGTGGGGAGGTGTGTCGGTCATGGGGAGGTGTGCCGGTCGAGGGGAGGTATGCCGACCGAGGGGAGGTATGTCGACCGAGGGGAGGTATGCCGATCGAGGGGAGGTACACCGATCGAGGGGAGGTATGCCGATCGATGGGAGGTATGCTGAACGCGGGGAGGTATGCCGAACTAGGGGAGGTCTGCCAAATGAGGGGAGGTATGCCGAACGATGGAAGGTGTGCCGATCGAGCCTCACATAAACACGGATGGGTTTTTAACGTATGATAACTATAACATTTTTATCAAATCATTTGATATTATTTGTAGTGACATTGCTTTGAAAATCACTTCAAATAACATATTAAAGTAGCCGAAATTGTTACATTTTTTCAAATTGAACAGTATATTTGGGTATACCATCAAGTTCGTTAAAGGCAAGTTTTAGAGAATGGATTCCAACAATGAGAAGGTAATGGACTACCTTCTGCATAGCACATCTCTAGAGGAATATACTAAGGCACAATCCCACTGCTCTCTAACTCTACAATAGGTAGTACCGAATATGTCACAACTCCGGTCGTTCCCTACCTATACATGGCCACTGCATACACAACAAACCAGATATACAAATGGAAATCTAGAAAGGTGATGATCATCTCCAAATGGAAGTGACCCACATAGCCCTGTCGCATTTACCCATTTCTTGCCATTACCGATGTGTGAGGCTTGATGTAATGTTTTACCTTTCTCAAAACAGCAAATCCTACTTTAAATCCAAAATTTCCATTTTCGATGACACACTAATTGATTTCTGCAAAATAGAATGCCCTACTTCATAAAACTCAAGGAAGGGTGTTAAGTATAGAAGGGATTACGTTCTACACCATCAAATAAATGTATGTTTGTAAAAACCAATTTATGAGGTCATTGAAATACAGTGTCAAACATTCATCTATACAAGTTGTTTAGGTACCGAACAAACAAAGGTACTCTTACTACATCCTATTTTGGAATCACCCATAGGATTAGTAGCGAACAGTCCTTGGATTGAAGACTTCAAAATGAAGGTACTACTACCACCATATGCATATAATATAGGAATCACAAGGTTAGTGACAAACAGCCCTACGTTATGACGATCTCCATCTTCAAAATCATTGTCTTCAACATGTCTTCACTTTCAAACGCAGATATTAGTTCGAAGTGGTTTTCACATAGGAATCACCCAAATCTAATCCCTGTCACTCTGAACCAATTATCGATAGAAAAGATGTTAAGTATGTTGGTGATCATTATTCAATCAATTAACATCTTTATATCCAGTAAAATATGTTTGGAGATATATTTTAAACCATTTCTTCTTGGTATATACAGATTTATTGTAACATACCAAAATTTATCAATTTAAATAGGTAATTGTTGAACTTTTATAATATAATTTAGAAAGTTACAAAATAAATAAATAAATAAATAATAAGTGATGATTTAAATGAATAAGAATTTCAAATTTCTTTTAAGTTTAAAATTTTGAAATATTTAAAGTTTTTAAAATCATTTGAATTTAACTTTTATTCATATATATAAATATATATATATGTATGTATGTGTGCATACATTGGTAGATTTGAATATTGAATTTGATTTTCAATTTGAATTTAAATTTTAAAATAAATGTTTTTAGTAAAATAGTTTGCATTCATATATACATATCTATGTGATTTATTTAATATGTATTCAAATTCAAAAACGCTCTTTTTTTTAATAATATGTATTAACATAAAGCTAATGTCTTTAATGGAAAAATGTAAGTATAAATACAAATTTAAAATAATGTAAAATACTTGGTTAATAAAAGAAGGAATTTTTTTACAAGTGTTAAATTAACGATAACTAGAATGACAAGTGTAATTCAAGGAAAGAAAAAAAGAAACAAGTGTCATTTATCAATCTCTTTTCCTTAAGTAATTTTTAGAAAAAAAAAGAAACAAACTTATACAACATCTTCTCCTTTTTCTTTTTATTCATTTCAAAAAGAAAAAAATTGTATGCAATCTTTACATCATCAAAAATAAACACAAATCTCCTCAAACAAATTGAAATTAAGAAACATATCTAAATCTGTAACAAATCCCCTTTCAATTTCTCAAGCTAGAAGAAGAATGCAAGGAATATTCCAAACTTCAACAAACACTGTAAAATCAAGCTGAAAACTTCAGAAATTAGGGAGGAGATTCAGGACTTAACTCAAGAAAAAAAAAATAGCAATATACAAAGCTTAAGGTCCAGGCCAGAATTTCACTTCTGTTTCAACTAAGATTAAAGAGTAAGTAAATTTAATTATTCTATTTGTTGATTAAAAGAATAAGTGAGTAGATACATCAAGGATTAAACAAGTTTATACAAAATATACCACAGATAACAATTCAAAAGAAATCAAGCTAAGTAGAAAAAAAAACCGCAGTTCAAAAAATTCCAGAGCTTCCCTCTGTTCCACTTCTGTTTTCAGTCTCAAATTTGTAACGACCCCCCTCTCATTCCATAGAAAGACGCATCATTAAGAAGAAAGAAAGGGATAGAAAAGAGAAAAGATAGAAAAGAAAGAAACAGACAACATCAGAAACTCACAGCGAAACGAATAAATTATATTATATCACATAAAACATTACATAGTATCATATACATCGGAGTTATACAGCTAATTCAACACAAACTAGACAGTTATAAACATCTGTCTAGCAATTACAATTCAAGTACATCAAAGGAAATAGATACAACTCAAACACAGCGGAATCACAATATATATCTACACGCTGAAGCCTCCAGCTCCATATCTCCTCCAGAACTTGTCAAAGCAATCCTGAAACACTTGACTACTCATACATAATATGAGTACACAAGAGTTTAATAAAACAGAAAATAAATACTCGGGTCAGACAGGGGTCTGGTGTGAGTAAACGGGTTTAAAAGTTGCTTAACTTTAGAAAATCCTTTGAAAACAAAAGGTATAACATAAGACTTCCCACACATAAACATGGAAAAAAATTTACCTTACGCTAACCAAAACATTTGATAGGAAATCCAGTGATATTATAATAGTGTCTAGGGTTTCCAAAATAAAATACAGAAATAGCTGGAATGCTTACATCTCACGTTCCAACATAGTTAGGCACAATCAAAACCGTACAGGCACTTATTAGATTTTGGATTCCATCAATGGCAGGGCTACTGGGGTACCGCCCATCATAGTACGTGGCCTAGATCACTGTATCGAGGAGTACACCCGCTCCCCTGCAACACAAGGCCGGAACCATTCCTTACTGAACAGTTCCGAACAAGACCACCCCAGCGATTCTAACTAGCAATGTCCCCACACAGCCGAAATAAAAAGGGACATCTAGACAGGGGTAAATCTCGTCCTACTTGGGCATAACCCACTTAGCCTTGCTGCACCTCCCCTATTTTAGCCATTCCCGGTTGATGAGGCTTGAGGAAGCGATTACCATTATAGAACACATCTATCTTAGAATGCTCATCGTCGACCTGAAGATGTTCTGAAAGCATTCAATCCATACAAGTTCGTTCCGGGTTCGAACGAAACCGAAGGCACTATCTCGTTGCACTCATTTTTGGAATCACCCTCAAAGTCAACGACCATAGCCCTTGCACTCTAAATCACCATCTCGAACCTGTAAGTACTATTTCCGTCAAACTCATCACGGAATCACCCCCAGAGTTATACTGACGAATAGCCCTTACACCTCGAGTCTTCACTCTTCACTTGAGATTCGCGACCTAACGTTTAATTTGGATCGATGTGGTTTTCGGGATTCCATATTTGAAAATCCGATCCCCGTCTCATCGAAATCCAAATGCCTACTTAATGTCCAAGTGAATTTAGTTTGAATAATTAATTCAATTCATCATTATCTATTAAACGCAGATAGATATTTCACATATCACAATAGATAATCACATTCTCATCATAAACAGATAACCCATATCATAATCACAAACAGATAATCATCACAACAGATAATCATCACAACAGATAATCATCACAACCAGATAATCCATATTATCATACTTTAACTAAGCATCCATATCATATATGTATTACTCATCTCATTACTGAGATTACGATCATCCAAGGAAATATCAATGCCATCCATAAGCAATGATTTATTAATCAACATCTATAATTAATTTAAAATGAATTAAATTAATTACTTCTATCTCTAATTAATTTAAAATAAATTAAATTAATTTTCATATCTATAATCCTGCTTATACCCATGAATTAATTAACCTAGTTAATTAATCATTCTCTAAATATTCATCTTGATTTAAACATCTTTGATTAAACATTCTTTAATTACTATAAGTAATTAGTCTTAATTAATTTCACAAATTAATTAACCTTAATCATAAGTAATTAACATTTAATTACTTCATTTATTAATTAACTATAATTAATTACATTTATCCTTAATTAATTACATTAACTGGTCACTTAATTAATTAATTATTACTTAATTAAATAATCCTTAATTACATCATTAATTATATTAATTAATGTTCTTTAATTTATATTTAAATTAATTATTTAATTTAAATTAATCACATTTAGTAATTAATCTAAAATTTAAAATACAATTATTAATCACCCTTGATTAATATTCAAATCAGTAATTAACAACTGTTAATTACTCATTAACAAATTTTTATTCCATAATTAATTAGCTTCATTAATTAATCCGTTGATTAATTACAAAAGTAATTACCCAAATTACATAATTAAAAATCATCTTCATTAATTGCATTCCAGTAATTATCTTTTATTACTTCTCTAAGTAATAATGCTCCATTAATAACATTAAGTAATTACTCTTATTAAACCATTAAATGATTTCTTAAATTAATTAAAACTAAATTAATTAACTTAACAAATCACATTATCAAAATTAATTACAATAAGTAATTAATACCTTAATTACTTTTATCAAGTAATTATACTTAACAATTTAAAATTAATTATCTTAATTAATTAATCAAATTAATTATCAAAATTAATCTCATTAATTAATTACTTTTTTTTTTGGCAAGGCCGACGGGGTTGAATGGACCCGGACCATTTTATTGCAGCACAAATAGATACAGAACACGTACAACAATGAGCAAAGCTCAAGAAAACAAAGGGAGACATAGTGCCACAAGTACAACAGGAATGTAAACACAAAGGAAAAAACACAAAAGGACTAAAACGTATGGAATGAGCAGTATATGCCTGGTTCAATGCTGAAGCTTTGCATCCCCATGGACTGTTTCATCTCGTTTGTCAAAAAAAATTTGAATACAACATCAGATTTAACCCTACTTACGTCAAACACTCTGGAGTTACGTTCTTTCCATATCGTATTGATGAAGCTTTTCATAAGCACAGTAAAGAGTCTCTTCTTATTACCCTTGTTTCCAGTCTTCGCAAATATATTTTCCCATTCAACACGATTATCAGTTGAGGCCGTATAACTCTTAAGTTTGGTCAAAACCACATACCAGAGTTGCTTTATGAACTTACACTCAAAGAACAGATGCTCTACAGTCTCCACTTGCTCGCTGCAGAATAGACAGGCAATGTCAACCACCATTCCCATGCAAACAAGCTTGGCTCTTGTGTGAACCGCACGGTTAAGGACCTTCCACAACAACAAGTTTTCACGATAATCATTAATTAATTACTTAATAATCATTAGATAATTATCATTATTAATTAACAACGTTTCCTTTAATTACTTACTTAAGAAATTTATCTTAGATTAATCTTTATTAATCATCTCTAATTAAAAATTAATCTAGACCATTATTTAAAATCAAATAAATAAGTAAATTCCTTAATTAAATTCTTTTATTATCTTAATTATTCTAAGATGGTTTATTTACTTATTAATGATTTCATTAACATTCAAATGTATTTAAAACAATACATTTCTAGATTAAAATTCAAATTCCAATTTAAAATTTTAAGATTTAAAATGTTTAGCTATTTAAAACATTTATCCAAATTAAATAAATTATAAACCTTAAAATAAAGGTGAAAACATTCATTACTTATGTAAGAAAAGTTTAAACCAAATTTACTTAAATTTATTAAAGAAATCAAGTCTTTAAAATAAATTGATTATTTAAACTTCCCAAATTTCAAGTTAAACATTTCATAACTTTTATTCAAATATTATAGAAAAAAAATCTTTCAAGTTTAAACATTTATTTGAAATCAAATTCATTTTTAAAATCTACTTTAAAACATTTGAATTTGATCAACATTTTAAAATTTACAAAACTGTTTAAATTCAAACTGGATTCAAAGTAACCTGAAATCTATATTTAAACTTGATTTGAAAACTCAATTTAAATCTTGATTAAAATTTAAAATTTTCATTTATAAAACTTTGAACTCAAAAGTTCACTTGAATTCAAATTCATATTAAAACTTGGAATTTAAATTCCTGTTTAAATTCCTGCCTAAATTTTAAATTTCATTTAAAATGTTAAAAACTGAACTCTGTCAGGTTTAATAACCTGGAACAAAACTACCCGAGGCCTTCCCATATCTACTTCGAGTCCCCAACCTAGTTGCTTCGAGTAACAACACGATCTTCCCAAGACCATCTTCGAGACACAAGCCTGCACAAACCAAAAGTTCACCGGAGTTAAAAATATGCACGTTGCATATGCACCGGCACTCCGGCGATCTTCAGCCACCCTTAACCCCTTCACCACATCGCAGACCAACCCCACTCCTGATCACGACCTCCGTAAATCCACTGCAGCTCGAAAAACAAATTCGAGATAGTCAAACCAGACCTGGAACAACACCGCAAAACGTCCCCAAACCTGTCAACATCGCTCTCACCCAACTCCAACCATCAACATCGATGCGACTTCGGCCATAGTTCCATCTACATTCCCTCTTCAACTTCCCAAAACCCTACCCCACTCGATGCATCACAGAAAATAAGCAGCTACCAAAACTTCGACCACTTCAAACTAGGGCTTGAAACCTGAAAATAGCAATTGCCATTTCCACCATCCTCTGGCCATCTACCTCCCAATTTTCTCCACTCTCCAATCAATCTTCCACCTCCAGGAAGAACCACATCATCCCAACACCACTGAACCACCAGATAAACCCAAAATTCCCAATTTTGTTAAATACAGACAAGCACACTCAACAGTTAATTATAAAATGTGATATTTGTTTTAAAATTCACGATTTCAATCATGCATTCAGGTCACAAAACTGTTTTAATGATTTAAGATGTTTGATATTTGTTTTATTTTCAATGATGACTGATTTTGTGGTTTTTCAGAGGCAACAGATTTTAATTAAACTAAAATATAATTTATAATCCTAAATCTATACCGAACAAACACATTTTGTTCACAAAACAAATCCTAGCTGAGAATCAATCAAGAGGAAATGGGTTTTATTTAAAGATTCTTAGTTTTTAAAAGCAGAAACGAGTATCAGGCAACATTCATATGTGTACTTATATATATACACAGATTATTATCACAAAACAATCATACAAACCTGATTATTTCTATCAATAAACATGCAACAGATAACTCAAGCTTTTTGCATTGTGAGGTTACTCACTTAAAAGAAGATAGAGCATTTTTTTTCCTTTTTATCTACAGCAGTTTGATTTTTTTTAAAATGACAGCTTGTTTGAACTTGAGTTCTGTAAGTTTGTTTAGCTTTGATTTTTAAAAGAAAAACTGTTTTTAAAATATAAGTTCACTCACCTATTAATGAAGAAGCAGAAAACAACAGAGTTGCAATCACATTTCCTGGAACCGGATTTGAATCTGCATGTTGAATTTCCTGGAACTTGATTTGCATTTACTTGCTGTAGTAGATTTTTAAAACTACATGCTAGTTGAATCTGGTAAATCTATTAGTTGATTTAAACTGCATGCTGATCTTGTTGCTTAGAGTTGAAGTTGATCTCAAATTGATGTTGAAACTTGCTTTTAGATTTGCAGTTTTTTTTTGATTGAATTTGGTTGTAGATTTTGTATTTGCAGATTTAAATCAGATTTGGGTTTTCTGAATTGGTTTTGTAGATCTGGTTTATAGAATTTTGATTAAAGTTGTTTTGTAGATTCCTACTTAAAATCTGATTTCAGATTTCCCACTGAAGATAAAGTGATTTGAACTAAATGAATTTGCAAGGTTTTCTTATCTAAAATAATTAATTATTTTCAAAAATGAATTTACATGCCACTTGTTAACTAATGTTATAGATTAAGTACAAGTGTCTTCTTTATGTATTAAGAGTTTAACACATATACAATTTTAATATAAAAATAGATTTCTTAATTTATAAATGTATTTAAATTTATTTCTAAAACCAATTTCTATTTAATTTAACATGTTCTAAATGTTTTATCAATATTTAGCCTTACATGTTTACAAATAAACTACCTTTATAAAATTACACAATTTAAATGTTTATTTGAATATTTTTAAAATAATATTTTTAAAACTAAATTTCAAAAGAGAAAATTTAAAAAGAAAAAGGAATGTTGAATTACATTTTATTCCAATGTTTTCAAACTAAATGTCATACTCTAATATAAATGAACTAAGTTTATTTCAAAATAATTTTCAAAATAAAAAAAAAACTTTTATTATAAAATAAATTTTTTAAACAAAATAAATATTTACTTATATTTCTACTGAAAAAATAAGATAGATTTTTAAGTTAACTTTTGAAAAGTTTTCAATCAAATTAACTAATTTACAATTTATTCACATACATATATAATAAATTTGAAAATATTTTTATTAAATTTAAATTAAAATTAAAATCAAAACTCCTATTTACAATGTATACACATATATACATTATAAATAAAATATTCTTTAAATAAGCTTAGAAAGATCATTTTATCATTTAAATATTTTAAATTTTGAAAAGAATAAGATTCCCAAATTAAATTATCATTATTATAAATTTTCAAAAGAATATCATTTATCAAACTAAATAATTATTAGTTTCAAAAGATAATTTATGGTTGAATTAGATTATTAAATCAATATTTCACATTTTAAAATAATTGCTAATGAAAATTATTAAATAAAAATTGCCTAAATTTCCGGGACATCACATTCCTCCGCCATTAAAAGAATTTTGTCCGTGAAATTTTAAAAGCAAAGGTAATTTAATAATCCCATACGGATTTTAATTTTAAAATAGCAAATATATGCTATCAACCAAATACTAGTAACCATGGCAACCAATTCAAACAAACAATTCTAACTATCCAGACAAAATTCTTGATAGGATTCCCTAGAGTTTTCCAGGTATAAACACCGGGACACTCTCCCTACAGAATCTAAACTAGCTACACTACTCAGATCTAGAGCTCTTATGTATCTAGATCTACAAATCTAAACAAGATACTCGACTACAGAAAAGTCCTGATCAACTTCCAAATCCCTCAGAATAACTGGTTCTAAAACCAGTGATAGACCATTCACGTACTCCCTCAGAGATACGTGAAATACATAACAAATTCCAGTCATCCGAACTAGAAATTCAAACCTGTAGACCAAACACTTAACTCTTAAGAGAAAGTAGAAAGATCCAATACTCGTATCCACAAATCTCTCCTGTCAATTTTAGGCTGCCTCCAACCTTCTACATCGATCAAAATCCACCACATAACTCTACTACACAAATATCAGAAGACTTCAAACATACTACACCTATTCTGAAAACAGAACAGATGCACAAAACAACCAAGCCTCCAGATCCAAAATAAATTTCCTGTAGAAATCCTACATCCAAGACAAAACTCAAATTCCCAAAGAATCAGGTGTTGCTTCTATTCTGGAACAGCTGCCACCGTGCTTCCACCGCACAACTCTGATTTGAGAATGCCGTTGATGAACACAAGTACAAACTTGATCAACCCACTCCAGAAACATTGTTCACCAAATTCCATAAAATTTCAGTGACCTCTCCGATTTGGTCACAACACCATAGCAAAAATTCTATCAAAAACTTGATCCGATAAATCCTGCCAGTTGAAGTAGATCTCCCTCTCAAAGAACCTTCTACTAAGCTGAACCACCGGTAAAGCTTCAAGATCCAAGTCGAAACAAAACTCAATCTCTTGATGCGGATGCAAACCTTAACTCTTTCGAAGATATCCGGAAAATACCAAACCACTTCGATAACTCAAACATCCTCTAGAGATGCTTCAATCCAAACAAAGGTTACCCAGAAAACTTCCGCACCATCGCAAATCACTTTTGAGATTCTCTTCAGTTCAGATTCCAAGAAACCGTTCTCTCTTCACAAATCAGAACATCTAAAATCTTCTAACCAAAAGAAGAAACAAGTGGTCCATCTCCAACCACAAACATCACACCCAGCTGGGCTTCCATAAGAAATGAACTAGCTTCACCATCTTCCTGGCCTACTGACAGAATAATCATAGAGACTTCCGAACCATCGAAGAACAGGCCACTCTACCGCGTCCAGACTCCACCTCTAGGATACAGCTAAGCCAAGAGACTTTCCTGATAGCACACTCATCACCTCCAAGTTGATACTGCTGCCAAATATTTTCTTATCTAAAAGCTCATCGAATCACAAAGCCATACCAGCCACTTCCACTATAGAGCCTTCAATAGACAGATATCTCTCAGGAAACTCAACTTCAAACCAAGCACAAAACATTCTGCCAAACTGAGTCTCAAACTCAAATACAGACAGAACTCCTTCCTAAGGTTGCCAAGGTACCATCACTGGCTTCAGTACTCCCAACTGATCCAAACTCAAGAAAATCCACTTGCACGAGTGCAACCAAGCTTACAATCCAAAGATAAACTCTAAACCTTGAAAAGATTTCCTTCAGAGATCGGAGAAATCCTTCACATCAAACTGCAAAACTACTCAAGATGCCCAAAACTGCCCTAGCAGATTCACTTCAAACCTCAAACACTCCGACTCCAACCATTGGTAGTTGTGTTACACACACCACTACCCTATCTACCTCTAGAACTTATATTAGAAAACCTGAACGGGTAATCCAATCAAATAGGTAGAAATATATATATATATATATATATATATATATATATATATATATTCAAAATTACAAATACGCTCTCTCAAGATAGACACCACACTAGAGCATAGGTATTCGCTCAACCTAGTGCTCTGATATCACAATGTAACGACCCGCCTCTTATTCCATATAAAGACGCATCATTAAGAAGAAAGAAAGCGATAGAAAAGAGAAAAGATAGAAAAGAAAGAAACAGACAACATTAGAAACTCACAGCGGAACGAATAAATTATATTATATCACATAAAACATTACATAGTATCATATATACCTGAGTTATACAGCTAATTCAACACAAACTAGATAGTTATAAACATTTGTCTAGCAATTACAATTCAAGTACATCAAAGGAAACAGATACAACTCAAACACAGCGGAATCACTATATATATCTACACGCTAAAGCCTCCTGCTCTATATCTCCTCCAGAACTCGTCAAAGCAATCCTGAAACACTTGACTACTCATACATAATATTAGCACCCAAGAGTTTAATAAAACAGAAAATAAATACTCGGGTCAGACAGGGGTCTGGTGTGAGTATACGGGTTTAAAAGTTGCTTAACTTTAGAAAATCCTTTGAAACAAAAGGTATCACGTAAAATTTCCCACACATAAACATGGAAAAGTTTTTACATTACGCTAACCAAAACATTTGATAGGAAATCCAGTGATATTATAATAGTGTCTAGGGTTTCCAAAATAAAATACAGAAATAGCTGGAATGCTTACATCTCATGTTCCAACATAGTTGGCCACAATCAAAACCGTACAGGCACTTATTGGATTTTGGATTCCATCAATGGCAGGGCTACTGGGGTACCGCCCGTCACAGTATGTGGCCTAGATCACCGTACCGAGGAGTACGCCTGCTCCCCTGCAACACAAGGCCGGAACCATTCCTTACTGAACAGTTCCGAACAAGACCACCCCGGCGATTCTAGCTAGCAATCGCCCCACACAGCCGAAATAAAAAGGGACATCTAGACAGGGGTAAATCTCGTCCAACTTGGGCATGACCCACTTAGCCTTGCTGCACCTCCCCTGTTTTAGCCATTCCCGTTTGATGAGGCTTGAGGCTGCGATTACCATTATAGAACACATCTATCTTAGAATGTTCATAGTCCACCTGACGATGTTCTGAATGCATTCAATCCATACAAGTTCGTTCCGGGTTCGAACGAAACCGAAGGCACTATCTCGTTGCACTCATTTTTGGAATTACCCTTAGAGTCAACGACCATAACCCTTACACTCTAAATCAGCATCTCGAACCTGTAAGTACTATTTCCGTCAAACTCATCATGGAATCACCCCCAGAGTTATGCTGACGAATAGTCCTTACACCTTGATTCTTCACTCTTCACTTGAGATTCACGACCTAACGTTTAATTTGGATCGATGTGGTTTTTGGAATTCCAAATTTGAAAATCCGATCCCGGTCTCCTCGAAATCCAAATGCCATCTTAATGTCCAAGTGAATTTAGTTTGAATAATTAATTCAATTCATCATTATCTATTACACACAAATAGATATTGCACATATCACAATAGATAATCACATTCTCATCATAAACAGATAACCCGTATCATAATCACAAACAAATAATCATCACAACCAGATAATCCAAGGAAATATCAATGTCATCCATAAGTAATGACTTATTAACCAACATCTATAATTAATTTAAAATGAATTAAATTAATTACTTCTATCTCTAATTAGTTTAAAGTAAATTAAATTAATTTTCATATCTATAATCCTGCTTATACCCATGAATTAATTAACCTAGTTAATTAATCATTCTCTAAATATTCATCTTGATTTAAACATCTTTGATTAAACATTCTTTAATTACAATAAGTAACTAGTCTTAATAAATTTCACAAATTAATTAACCTTAATCATAAGTAATTAACATTTAATTACTTTATTTATTAATTAACTATAATTAATTACATTTATCCTTAATTAATTACATTAATTAATTACTTAATTAATTAATTATTACTTAATTAAATAATCCTTAATTACATCATTAATTATATTAATTAATGATCTCTAATTTATATTTAAATTAATTATTTAATTTAAATTAACTACATTTAGTAATTAATCTAAAATTTAAAATACAATTATTAATCACCCTTGATTAATATTCAAATCAGTAATTAACAACCGTTAATTACTCATTAACAAATTTTTATTCCATAATTAATTATCTTCATTAATTAATCCCTTGATTAATTACAAAAGTAATTACCCAAATTACATAATTAAAAATCATCTTCTTTAATTGCATTCCAGTAATTATCTTTTATTACTTCTCTAAGTAATAATGCTCCATTAATAACATTAAGTAATTACTCTTATTAAACCATTAAATGATTTCTTAAATTAATTAAACTAAATTAATTAACTTAACAAATCACATTATCAAAATTAATTACAATAAGTAATTAATACCTTAATTACTTTTATCAAGTAATTATGCTTCATAATTTAAAATTAATTATCTTAAATTAATTAATCAAATTAATTATCAAAATTAATCTCATTAATTAATTACTTCATAATCATTAGATAATTATCATTATTAACTAACAACATTTCCTTTAATTACTTACTTAAGAAATTTATCTTAGATTAATCCTTATTAATCATCTCTAATTAAAAATGAATCTAAACCATTATTTAAAATCAAATAAATAAGTAAATTCCTTAATTAAATTCTTTTATTATCTTAATTATTATAAGATAATTTATTTACTTATTAATGATTTCATTAACATTCAAATGTATTTAAAACAATACATTTCTAGATTAAAATTCAAATTCCAATTTAAAAATTTAAGATTTAAAATGTTTAGTTATTTAAAACATTTATCCAAATTAAATAAAATTATAAACCTTAAAATAAAGGTGAAAACATTCATTACTTATGTAAGAAAATTTAAATCCAAATTTACTTAAATTTATTAAAGAAATCAAGTCTTTAAAATAAATTGATTATTTAAACTTCTCAAATTTCAAGTTAAACATTTCATAACTTTTATTCAAATATTAAAGAAAAGAAATCTTTCAAGTTTAAACATTTATTTGAAATCAAATTCATTTTTAAATCTACTTTAAAACATTTGAATTTGATCAACATTTTAAAATTTACAAAACTGTTTAAATTCAAACTGGATTCAAAGTAACCTGAAATCTATATTTAAAATTTATTTCAAAACTCAATTTAAATCTTGCTTAAAATTTAAAATTTTCATTTATAAAACTTTGAACTCAAAAGTTCACTTGAATTCAAATTCATCTTTAAATAGGAATTTAAATTCCTGTTTAAATTCCTGCCTAAATTTCAAATTTCACTCAAAATGTTAAAAATTGAACTCTGTCAGGTTTAATAACCTGGAACAAAACTACCCGAGGCCTTCCCATATCTACTTCGAGTCCCCAACCTAGTTGCTACGAGTAACAACACGATCAACCCGAGACCATCTTCGAGAGCCTGCACAAACCAAAAGTTCACCAGAGTTAAAAATATGCACGGTGCACTCCGACGATCTTCAGCCACCCTTAACCCCTTCACCACATCGCAGACCAACCCCACACCTGATCACGACCTCTGTAAATCCACTGCAGCTCGAAAAAAAAAATTCGAGATAGTCAAACCAGACCTGGAACACCACTGCAAAACGTCCCCAAACCTGTCAACATCGCTCACACCTAACTCCGACCATCAACATCGATGCGACTTCGGCCATAGTTACATCTACATTCCCTCTGCAACTTCCCAAAACCCTACCTCACTCGATGCATCATAGAAAACAAGCAGCTACCCAAACTTCGACCACTTCAAACTAGGGCTTGAAACCCGAAAATAGAAATTGCCATCGCCACCATCCTCTGGCCATCTACCTCCCAATTTTCCTCCACTCTCCAATAAATCTTCCACCTCCAGGAAGAACCACATCATCCCAAGACCACTGAACCACCAGATAAACCCAAAATTACCAATTTTGTTCAATACAGACAAGCATACTCAACAGTTAATTATAAAATGTGATATTTGTTTTAAAATTCACGATTTCAATCATGCATTCAGGTCACAAAATTGTTTTAATGATTTAAGATGTTTGATATTTGTTTTATTTTCAATGATGACTGATTTTGTGGTTTTTCAGAGGCAACAGACTTTAATTAAACTAAAATATAATTTATAATCCTAAATCTATACCAAACAAACACATTTTGTTCACAAAACAAATCCTAAATGAGAATCAATCAAGAGGAAATGGGTTTTATTTAAAGATTCTTAGTTTTTAAAAGCAGAAACAAGTATCAGGCAACATTCATATGTGTACTTATATATATACACAGATTATTATCACAAAACAATCATACAAACCTGATTATTTCTATCAATAAACATGCAACATATAACTCAAGCTTTTTGCATTGTGAGGTTACTCACTTAAAAGAAGACAGAGCATTTTTTTCCTTTTTATCTACAGCAGTTTTTTTTAAGTGACAGTTTGTTTGAACTTGAGTTCTGTAAGTTTGTTTAGCTTTGATTTTTAAAAGAAAAATTGTTTTTAAAATAGAAGTTCCCTCACCTATTAATGAAGAAGCAGAAGACAACAGAGATGCAATCACATTTCCTGGAACCTGATTTGAATCTGCATGTTGAATTTCCTAGAACTTGATTTGCATTTACTTGCCGTCGTAGATTTTTAACCGCATGCTAGTTGAATCTGGTAAATCTGTTAGTTGATTTAAACTGCATGTTGACCTTGTTTCTTAGAGTTGAAGTTGATCTCAAATTGATGTTGAAACTTGCTTTCAGTTTTGTAGTTTTTTTTGATTGATTTTGGTTGTAGATTTTGTATTTGTAGATTTTGTATTTGCAGATTTAAGTCAGATTTGGGATTTCTGAATTGGTTTTGCAGATCTGGTTTACAGAATTTTGATTGAAGTTGTTTTGCAGATTCCTACTTAAAATCTGATTTCAGATTTCCCATTGAGGATAAAGTGATTTTAACTAAATGAATTTGCAAGGTTTTCTTATCTAAAATAATTAATTATTTTCAAAAATGAATTTACATGCCACTTGTTAACTATGTTATAGATTAAGTACAAGTGTCTTCTTTATGTATTAAGAGTTTAACACATATACAATTTTAATATAAAAATAGATTTCTTAATTTATAAATGTATTTAAATTTATTTCTAAAACCAATTTCTAATTTAATTTTATATGTTCTAAATGTTTTATCAATATTTAGCCTTACATGTTTACAAATAAACTACCTTTATAAAATTGCACAATTTAAATGTTTATTTGAATATTTTTAAAATAATATTTTTAAAACTAAATTTCAAAAGAGAAAATTTAAGAAGAAAAAGGAATGTTGAATTACATTTTATTCCAAAGTTTTCAAACTAAATATCATACTCTAATATAAATGAACTAAGTTTATTTCAAAACAATTTTCAAAATAAAACAAATAAACTTTTATTATAAAATAAAACTTTTAAACAAAATAAATATTTACTAATATTTCTATTGAAAATATACGATAGATTTTTAAGTTAACTTTTGAAAAGTTTTCAATCAAACTAACCAATTTACAATTTATTCACATACATATATAATAAATTTGAAAATATGTTTATTAAATTTAAATTTAAATTAAAATCAAAACTCCTATTTACAATGTATACACATATATACATTATAAATAAAATATTCTTTAAATAAGCTTAGATAGATCATTTTATCATTTAAATATTTTAAATTTTGAAGAGAATAAAATTCCCAAATTAAATTATCATTATTATAAATTTTCAAAAGAATATGATTTATCAAACTAAATAATTATTAGTTTCAAAAGATAATTTACGGTTGAATTAGATTACTAAATCAATATTTCACATTTTAAAATAATTATTAATGAAAATTATTAAATAAAAATTGCCTAAATTTCCGGGACATCACAAAATTGGTGAGTAAATCTTTCAATGAATTTGATCTTTATCTTATTGTTTGAATACTTGATGTATGAAAGTTGAATGTGGTTGTAGGCAATAAAAATCTGTAAATAAATTACGCATTTGCCTGTGCATGTTCTGGCTACAGGTTTCCCCTGTTATTTTTGTTATTTTTTATGAAAACCTGTCAAGAATCCAAGTTCTTTGATTCTAGTTGTGTGAGACTTCAAGTATCAGAAAAAAGTGTTAAATTCATTTAAAATTGAAAGTTTAAACATTTAAAAAGATATTATTCAGGATTTAGAGCCTGGAACAAGAAAAACAAGTTACAATATAAAATATGTTAGATTTCTAACCTCTTAAATTTTAATTTCAAATATATTATCTGGAAGCTTATTAAAATCTCTGATTTTTGAAAGAAAATCAAAAAACAAGTAAATTTTGAGAAAAACGAGGATGATCAGAATTGTTCTTTTTACCAATTTTCGGTGATTGGGACGAGGATGGGTCTCGTGATCAAGAGTGGAGCATGTTCGAAGTTAAGAGATTATGAAAAAGTTGCTGAATGATTTTTAAATCTGTTGTAATGGGCTAATGAAATCAAAATAGGGTTTTAACTCGAAATTTGGTGGCAGCAGTAAATAAGCTCGCTGCGGTCTCGTCAAGCCACCGGAGTAGATCGCTCCAGTGGGGATGGCAGCGTTAGGTCGAGATGAAGCTTCAGTTAAACTTTTGTGGCCTCCGATGGCCAGAGGTGGAAGAACGAGGTGTCTTCCTGGTAGCTGTTGTCGTTACAGTTTGGGTCGATAGTAAGAATTTCGATTTTTTTTTTCGAGTTGGATTTTTGGATGCTTGTGTGGTTCAGGTGGATGGTCGTTGACTTGGGGGTGGCCGGAGATTCAACTAGCGGCGGCAAACTCAATTGTGCATGTGCACGGCACCCATGGGTGTACCAGTAGTGTATTTGGGGAAGAAGGGTTATGGGATCGCAGTAATCACGGGGAAGACTCGAAGGAAGCTTTGGGGAATAGGAATTTAAACTCGAGTTTTGACTCGAAGTGATTTGGGGTGGTACGAGTTTGAACTTAGAAAAAATTGGAGAAGGAAAAATTAAAGCAGCAAGGGTCAATTTTTTTAAAATCTCGAAGTAAATAGCAGAATCTTCCGGGGAAGACTTGAAGTGGCTTTGGGTTTTGTATACAAACAGTTTTGCTTTAAATTGAAACTTCAACTTTTTGAAAGATTTTAAATGCTTTTTATTAAATGTTGATTTTTATTTGAGCTTTAGCTAATTAAGGTTTAAACAAAACATTTTAAAGTAATTAAACTCAATTTAAATTTTGTTACATTAATTCAAGAATTTATTTGTATAAATTGAATAATGAATTTAAGGAAGGTAAAAATAAATATTATTTTAAACAAACTTAATCTTTCAACTAACTAATGTAATAGCGATAATTTATAAAACAAGCTCTAAAGAAAAATCATAGTAATTAATTTATCTTTTGATTTATTAAAAAATTAAAGATTTGATAATATGATTACCTGAGAGGTAATTCCTTAAATTAAGGTTTAATTAATAAATGAAAGTAATTAAGATTTAATTAATGAACAATTAAGGATAAATTAATTAGGGTAATTAATTAAGGAATGATTAATTATGAAGATAATTAAAGATTTAATTAATTTTAATTAAGGATAACTAGTCATTGATTAAATATAACTAATGAAATTTATTATGTGATTAATTAGTTTAAATCACACAATTGATTTATCTTAGCTGGACATGATTGATAACTATTGTATAATGTATTTTGATTGATATCTCTGATTTTAATTGTGATGCTTTGTGATTGAATTCCTTTATGCCAAGCTATGTTATCTGTGGTGAATATACTTCTGTGTGAATATGAAACCCCTTTTGCCCGTACAAACGGCTTTTGAATTTCGATGCGACGGGGAGTCAGATTCCAGTTGGTTATCCGAAACCCACATCGAACATGTGAATCTTTGTGAATGACATATCCACATGTTTTATAATTGACGCTCACTATTCGGATTAGCCGGGGGAGGACCTTTATGTCATATAACTCATTCCGAATATGTGATTCGACGAAATGGATAGCATTTGAAGACGTAGTCGAAGACCGGATGTCTTCAAAAACGATAGGATAACCTATAAATTGTCTCTGCACCGAGTTGCTCCGGTATAGGGATTCCCTAAGTGATGGGAAGTCCGATCGTGATTATGGACGCCCGAATTTGCAAGGGCTTTTTCCTTCATTGGACAAAGTGCCTTCGGTTCTGTTCGAACCCGAAACAGACTTGTATGGTCGTGTGTCTGACACTACACTTTGAGATATTAAGCCGATTTCTTTCAAATACATATTTGTTGGTGGAGGAGAATTTGTTCTCTTAGTTTAACACCCTTCTCTGAGCGTACGATCTCAGAGGTTATGTAGTTGAAGTTATCAGCGATATACTCCCAATTTGGTAGTGTGGCACGCTAAGTGCTGCTGTGTATAGATGATCATTTGTTGATCATTAGATGATCAAAGCATGGCTTTTGTGAAAATCGTAGCTTTGTTGACAAAACTTCGTCGAACCTCTCAACCCGATGATGGTCGAAAAAGGAAAGATGCGGCTAGGTTATTGGGGGTAGCGCCCCTTAGGGTATGTGCATTCCCTTCTGGATAGAAGTGGTATAATGGTATAGAGCCCAGATACTTAACTTATGTGAATGTCGCAAATATATATATTCCTTTGTGATTGATGTTGGGGCCCCGGATAAAGGTTGATTACAACCGGGGGATGGCATACTCGTGTCAATAGTTACCTAGTTATAGAGGTAACCCGGCCTTGTGTTGGTAAAGATCCGGTTAGGTTATCGGGACGTCCCTCCGGAGGCGTACCCATGTGGCCCAGGAAGTTCCTTAGCATTTGTTGGAAATCCGATTACCCATACGAACCCAGTACGGTTTCAGTTGTATTACCTGCCATTTACTTATGGTGGTCACCACTGTTTAGATGGCAGCTATAGTAGGCATAGTTCGGAATGTCTATGCTGGCTTAGATTAATATTATACTTTTGAAAACATTTTCACACTATACACTAATAATAATATTTAAAATGTTTTTCTCGTATTAAGCATTTTTAACTGTCATAAGGAGAAATATCCTTCAAGTCTGCGTTTGCATTGTGTGTGTGGCGGGAAGCCTTATGGCAGTTTCATTTTTCAAAAAGCATTGCGAATTTCTTTCAAAATTCTTTTGTTTGCTTGTGATTTAAAATAAACTGCTTTTATTTCAAATAACTGTTTTGGTTTACTCATATCAGTCCCATGACTGACCCGGAGTTTATTGTTTCCTTTCTAAACTTTGGGTGCCCATAATTTCCACACGGGCAGCCTAGTAGCAGGTCTTTCGTGTTTTGGTACTAGCTGGATTTTGGAGTCGTATGGTTGGAGGCTACTAGTTTTTGAATGTTTTAACTTGGAGATATTTTGAAAATTTTGGATCTCAAGGTTCTCAGTTTGGAAGTTCATTATTGCTTTATCTCTTTGAAGACTTTCTTGAAATGCAATCACTTGTGGTTATGTTGTGATAGTCTATTTTGAAGTTGTGTTGTATATGTATAAAAATACTCTGATGTTGGTATTGTGGTTGTAATGGTATTGTGATGTTGTATCTGGGATATTGATGTTAGCAGTTTTATTTTTCCGCTGTTTATATTCATCTAATTGTTGTTATAAGCTCCATCCGAACTGAAATTCGACGTTCGAATCTCCGGTAGTCGAATACGAGTGAGGTATTTGATGTCGATTTTTGAACGCTGAACTTCGGGTCGTGACAAGTGGTATCAGAGTTAAAGGTTGAGTAAGAACTTTAGCTACGGAGTATAACACAGTAGATGGCTCATTAGAGATAGGGTGAAGTATACCCTAGAATGAGTATAGACTGAGACTGAAATCTCAAATTTTTCTTAGTCTATTTTCTTTAACTGCTGATATTCCTTAAGATATCTCGTCCGAATCTCTAAATCAAGTTTCTTACTAATTACAGATAGTAAGAATGAGTGGGCGTAGAGGAAGGGCTAGGGGTCAAGGGAATGCTACAACAGCTAGTCAAGTTTCCCCTTCAGTGGAAGCAGTTATGCCTACTGAACCTCAGCCAAATCTGGCTGATTTGCATAAGAGTTTCACAAGGCTGGGTGGTAGGCCTTTCACTGGCAAAGAGTCAATTATTGAGTCCCAGGCTTGGATAAGATCATGTGAAAAGAACTTTAAGGGTCTTAAGTTGCAAGATGATCAAATGCGTCAAGTTGCTTCTTGGCAGCTGCAAGATGAAGCCTCAGCCTGGTGGGAAACAGTCACAATAGATGAACCTGAAGAAGAGTTTTCTTGGAGTTGATTTAAGGAGGTGTTTGAAAAGCGCTATTTGCCATCGGCAGGAATTTCACGAATGTATCAAGAGTTTTTGGACTTAAAGCAAGAAGGCTTGTCTTTTGAGGAGTACTTAAATAAGTTCAATGAACTATCCTGTTTCAGACCGGAGTTGGTGAATACGCCTTTAAAGAATAATGAAAAATTCATTCGTGGGATGAACAAGAAGTATCACGAAAGGATGATAGCACACATCAAAGAATCTTTCTTTGATCTTATTGATATGGGATATCGGTATGCCACCCTGGATATGCAGGAGATTCCAAGGGAAAGCTGGAATTCAAGTAATCAGAATTGGAAGAAAAGAAAATTTGGGGGCAAGAAGCCACATCAAGGCAAGGATAAGAAGAGCAGTCAAGGAAATTCGGCTAGGAATGTAACTTGTTACAATTTCCAAGAGAAGGGGCATTATTCAAACAACCGTAGAAATCCGAAGAAGCAAGTTAAGAAGGAACAACCTGCGAAGAATGATCAAGGAGCTCGAGAATGCTATAATTGTCACAAGCCTGGACATGTTGTTAGGAATTGCCCGGTGATGAAGCAAGCAAAGGTGGCAAATGTATATGCGATAAAGGAAGACCCTTCAACTTCAAAAGCAGATAAGGGAAAAGGTGTTTTGGAAGGTAACCTTACTATTTATGATAAAGTTGTTAGAGTTTTATTTGACACGGGAGCTTCACATAGCTTTATCTTCTAACAAACCGTAAATGAATTAGAACTTAAAACTGAATTTGTTGACGACCCTATTTGCGTGAAAAATCCGGTTGGAGGTCTCGCAAATCTTTGTTTGTATTGTAAGAAAGTCCCTATTTCATATGCTTGCTATCAATTTCCTATCAATCTTTATATCCTCGAATTTAATGAATTTGAAATCTTACTTGGAATGAAATGCTTATCGATATACGAAGCAAAATTGGATTGTAATGATCGAACAATTTTAGTCAAAACAAACTTTGGAAATTTTATTTAAATCTCTTGTGAGGATCCGAGTCCCAAAAGAGATAAATTGATGTATACTTTGGGATATCTTGAACCCAGTTTGGAGTCTATACCTGTTGTTCGAAAATTTTCCGATGTATTTGAAGAAGTAAAATCCTTACCCCCACACAGAGAAATAGAATTCCGAATTGACTTAGTACCCAATGCCCATCCTTTCGTTCATGCAAGTCGCAGGATGGCACCTAGGGAAAGAATTGAATTAGTCAATCAAACTCGTGATTTGTTAGAAAAAGGATTGATTCGCCCTAGTGTTTCCGTGTGGGGTTCAGCTGTCGTATTTGCGGCTAAATCAGACGGATCTTTGAGATTGTGTATAGATTACCGCGATCTCAATAAACAAACTCTCAAGAATAAATTCCCTTTACCTAGAATCGACGATCTATTCGATCAACTTCATGGCGATCGATTCTTTTCTAAGATGGATTTAGCTCAAGGATTCCATCAACTGCGAATAGTTGAGGATTTAACTGCCTTCAGGGGTCCTAACATGTTCTACGAATGGTTAGTCATGCCTTTCGGACTAACCAACGCTCCTGCGTACTTCGTAGATTTAGTGACCCGAGTATTTCGAGAAGTATTGAACAAATTTGTCCTTGTATTTATTGATGATATCTTGATTTACTCCAAAACGGAAGAGGAACATGCTGAACATCTCAGAATTGTTTTGGAGATATTGAGGAGGAATATCATATACGCTAAATTTTCTAAGTGTCACTTTTGGGTCAAAGAAGTCAGATTTCTCGGTCATATTGTAAGTGAAGAAGGTATTTCTATTGATCCAAGCAAGATTTCTGCAATTCTGGACTGGAAGAGACCCACTACTCCTAGAGAAGTTCGAAGTTTTCTGGGTTTAGCGGGATATTATAGAAAGTTTGTCCAATATTTTTCTAAGTTGGCCAGTCCACTGACTAAGCTAACAATGAAGAATGCTAAATTCGATTGGACTCCAAAGTGTGATGAAGCTTTTTAGGAATTGAAAAGGAGATTAACTACCGCTCCCATTCTCGCTATCGTTAACGGGAACCAAGGGTTATTCGTCTATACTGATGCTTGCGGAGACGGTTTGGGTGCAGTACTAATGCAAAATGGAAAAGTAATTGCCTACGCGAGTAGACAATTACGACCACATGAAAGAAATTACCCAACACACGATTTGAAGCTTTTAGCTGTTATTTTCGCTTTGAAAATCTGGCGACACTATCTTCTGGGTAAGAAATTTTTCAGCTTTCTTAACGATATAAGAAATTTAACTAAATAAATATACTTAATAAACTCTCTCTGTTTTAGGTGAAAATTTTGAATTATTCACCGATCACTAATCTTTAAAGTATCTCTTCACCCAGAAAGATTTAAATCTACGGCAACAACGATGGTTAGAGTTTCTAGCGTCATATGACCTAGATATTCTGTATAGTCCCGGTAAAGCCAATGTAGTTGCTGATGCATTAAGTAGAAAGCACGCTATTCTTGCTCATCTTGTTATCACTCCTACTTTTCTTGAGAGAATCGCAACCAAGCAATATAAAGATGAGTTTCTTTGGGGAATTTATAAAAGAATATGCCAAGGCGAAGACACTAGTTTCGAGATGGATAGTAGGGGAGTTATAAGGTTGTAAGGCAGAATATGTGTTCCAGACTTCCCTGATTTGAAGCGTGAAGTTTTAGATGGATGTCATAAGTCAAAACTTAGTATCCATCCAGGAGTTAATAAAATGTATAAAGATATTAAAAGAACCTTCTGGTGAAAGACAATGAAGAGAGATATATCCATATATGTGAGTAGCTGTGCTACCTGTCAGCAAACTAAAAGCGACCAGAAGAAGATGGCGAGTTTACTCCAGCCTTTGGAGGTGCCAAAATGGAAATGGGATCAAGTATCAATGGATTTTATCGACGGATTGCCATGAACTAAGAAGGGAAATGAAGCAATTTGGGTTATAGTGGACCGTCTAACCAAAACTGCTCACTTCATTCCAGTAAAGTCCACTCGGGCAACAACAAGTTTAGCTGAGCTATATATCAAAGAGATTGTCCGTCTCCATGGTATACCAAGCAGTATAGTGAGTGATTGTGACCCGATCTTCACTAGTAGATTTTAGGAAGCGTTCCAAGCCACGTTGGGAACAAAGCTAAATTTCAGTACTACTTATCACCCACAGTCTGATGGGCGGACTGAAAGGATAAATCGAATATTAGAGGATCTTTTACGAGCTTGTATTCTCGACTTTGGTGGTTCTTGGGAAGATTATTTGCATTTGGTCGAATTTTCATATAATAACAGCTATCAAGCCAGTATCGAAATGGCTCCTTTTGAGGCTTTATATGGTCGACCGTGTCAATCACCGGTGTGCTGGATTGAATCCGGTGATAGACTGGTTCTTGGACCAGACATGATTAAGGAGGCCACTGCAAAGGTTGATTTTATTCGAAATAAGTTGATAACTGCTCAGAGTCGCCAGAAGAGTTATTACGACCGTAGAAGAAGGGCTTTGAAATTTCAAATTGGAGATTCCGTTTTCTTGAAAGTATCTCCAATGCGGGGTGTGTTAAGACTAGGAAAAACTGGTAAGTTGGCACCGCGATACATTGGTCCTATTCCTATTATGGAAAGGATTGGTCGTCTAGCATATAGAGTGCAGCTACCTAACTGGTTATCTGGCGTACACGATGTATTTCACGTTTCACATCTTCGAAAGTACATTCCCGACCCAGACAGTATTATCGAAGAAGCAGCACAGCAGGATCTGGAGATCACGTCAAATTTATTAGTTAAAAGAGAACCAATTAAGATTGTGGATCGGGACGAAAAGCAATTAAGGAACAAAATTGTGAAACTGGTTAAAGTGCAGTGGAGCGGAGATCCAAAGGACTATACTTGGAAGACGGAAGACAGTATGCAAAAGTCTTATCCCAAATGCAGGGTGGATATCTCGGCTCAAATTGGTAAGCCATTTCTCTATTCTTTTCTGAATTCGTATATTCTTTGTTTACTTTTCTCTCTCTCTCAAATTTTGAGGACGGAATTTTCTTAAGGAGCGGAAATCTGTAACATACCAAAATTTATCAATTTAAATTGGTAAGTGTTGAACTTTTATAATATAATTTAGAAAGTTACAAAATAAATAAATAAATAATAAGTGATGGTTCAAATGAATAAGAAATTCAAATTTCTTTTAATTTTAAAATTTCGATATATTAAAAGTTTTTAAAATCATTTGAATTTAACTTTTATTCATATATATATATATATATATCTTATATATAAAGCAAATACTTGAGCAAGTGAAGCCTTTTTTGAATTTCCAGAAATGCCCTAATACGTTTGGAAAAAATTCAATCCCCATCATTCAAACAGGGACAGATTTGTCTTTTTTCATTCTACCCACAATGTTCCGGTTTTGCGGCCCACTTCCTACCCCATTTCCCTTTCTTCCTCACGTTTTCTTAACAAACCAAACAAAGAAGAAACGAAGCAAAAAATTGATGCCGAACAAAAATACACAAATCTAATTACTACCAAAAGATTTACATTAGCGATGCTAATTGGTGTTTAAGTTTCGCTGCCATAGTCTCCAATCCACAGAGTTCGACAAAGACAGCAACTACGGCTTTGTTCGGAAGGTGAATACTGATATGTTCGACATTTTCTAATTGGTATGCAACTCATTTCTTCCTCCCGTTCGTTTCTCAACCCTATTTACTCAAAAAGTCATCAATAACTGAACGAACAAATAAAATAGAAAAATTTAGATCCTTCACTGAAGCTCATGATTAACAGATGCTCATATTCGGTGTTTTGAGAAGCGACTGGGTTAGGGATCGGGTTAGGTTCTTCTCTCCTTCTGGAATTCAATAAAATCAGGTCTCTATGCCATGCTATCCTCATAAAAACTAACATATTAGGAGGTAATCTTTTTATTTAATTTATGTTTTTTACTGAAATGTTGAATGCAATACATAGGTTTGCAAGAACAGTTTCCCAATTGAAATCAGGATTTTTTTCCCCTTTTATTTATTATGATATGGTGATGGAGAAAGCTTGGATTTATGTAAATTTCATGTATCTTAGAGGGTAACGATTATTCGTTAATGTTTGGTAGTTAATTGAGAATTGAAATGTTTATATGAATTTGGATTTATGTTTGATGTTGATTTGAGCATAGAGGTTACATGTGTAGGCAAATGGGAAGGTGATTGTCATTGGATACATATGGATTGTAAATATTGTTTCGTTTTTAATATAAAATTTGGTTTGATCTAGCTGTCGGGATGCATTAGTGTATATGATTGTGATTTTTATGAGACAGTGCCCAGTTCTTTCTCTTTAGTCTTTCATGAATGCATTGTTCTCCAAATCTTTATTTCAACTACATGACAATGGAAGAAAAAAGATTAACCATTGCCTAATTAACTAAGTTTAATGCTTAACATCAATAAATTTCTCCATTTTTTCCAAAAATACTTCACTTTTATTGAATGATAGTATGTTAACTTAGAAAAGGTTACAGTCTCATAAGGACTGATCATAATGCTTGCAATTGTAGTTTGTTTCATACGCACATAATTTGTGGGGATGAGAAAATAGGTAAAGATATTAGTCATTAGATATCATTACACTATTTCCCAAGGTTCTACTCAGCTCTTACAATAGGTACATTTTGTAACCCTAATTTTCTCATCATTACGCCATCAACTATTTATGCTCGCATTTTCAAATTCTAATGTGTTTGTACTAAATTCGTGAAACTTCTGTTTATTGTTTTTATGTTTGGTTTATTTTATTTTTATCAAACAGTCAATTACTTCAAAAATGATTCCATGTATTTTGATGTTGAAGATTCAATAAGGGTGTTTAAAAATCTAAAAACACGATGAGGAAAAAAAAACGCAGTTTTAGTTTGTAATTTCAATAATTCAGTAGTATTTTAGGTTTTCATTTTTTATTTTTTTAGGTACACTCCATTCGCTGTGTGGCAGATTGAATGTGGGAGATGTAATGTAACGAATTGATTAGAGTTAACAAATAAGTTGGAGGAATTAGCAGATTGAAAGACGATTCAGTCATCATTCAAGGTAAAAGATTTACTTTATGATTAATTCAACCGATTTTCATACTCAAAAATTTACTTTCACTGTGTTGGAATTTATTTTATAGAAAGTTTGATTTTCTTTGTTTGGATTATTGATTATGGATATCATAGTCAATTTTGACAAATTTTCCATTGATTCGCTCATTTGGGTTGGCTATGATTTTTTATATTAGAACATTTCATGTAAATTCCTTTTTGTCATTGTTTTCCATAAGGTACTATTGAAACTAATGTACAAAAATATTTGTACTTTTTCACGGATTTATCCTCTTGCATGTGTAATTGAAAAAAAGGATGGATATGAGTTTGTATAAAATAACTAAGAGATTAGAAGAAAAGCTGTCGTGGATGAACAACCAAGCAGCAATTGGGAAAGGATTAAAAAATGGACATTAATTATTAATATAAATGACTTGGTTACTGCTATAATTGAATTCTGTTACTATATATTCAATTGGTGTTCATACTAAATATATGTTTCAATGCTACTACTAATGCAGTATATGGGAATTTATTACCAAGAACAATGTTGTTAATGAAAACAACAGGTCTTCTCATCTGTAATTGAATCTTCTCATTATTGAATGCTCAATCTTCTTTCAGGCAAACTTTAATCTTCCAGTTTTGTCATTGATTTTATATTTTTTACTTTGTTAATCGTTTATCTTTCTTCATAATCCAACTTTTATTATTATTTAATATTATGTATCAACATACTCACAAGCATCAGGTCATTATAATTGTTTAAATTTTTGTGTCCATTTGTATCTTTCTTCTCCAACTATTAGCTTCAAATTATCTGCCTTTCCGTGTTTAATTTAAATTTACATTATCAAAAATATAAGCTCCATGACAATTTCATGTGTTTTCCTATATTTTATGACTGACTGACAGTAAATACATTCATACCATTTATAAACTTCATGTATTTTCAATTTATTTTTTATCAGTAAAATTAAAAACTCCATAATTATATTATGTCTTTCTGATAATATTTGTGTTTGAATGATGTCAACTACAATCTGTACCATATTTTTACTATTTTTACTCTTTTCATTGTCATAACTTCTACAATCCAGATGTATTTATTGTTATGGAGACTGTAAACACTATATACTTTCGTTACCATCCGTGCTCCATTAAAGTAATCGGCCTTCTCTTAATCCTCAAAGGCTGTAAACTGGGTATAACCTTTTTGGTTGCATCAATCTTGCTCGCCTAACTTGCTAGGTTACTTTTAATTCATAGTTAATTACCTTTTTATCATATAAAGATAATGATTTGATTGGTGTGTTTATTACAAGTCTCCTTAAATTTGCCTATGATTTACATCTACGCTTAATATAGTCATCGATTTGATCTGATCAATCCAGTGAACTAGGAAATTGATAATTTTTTACAAAATGGGGTAAAACCAATTTAATCCAATTTAAGAAATTTGTTTTAGATTAGTAATAGAATTAAGTTGGTCCACTATGCCTACAATTTATTCTGAGTATGTTTATCCATACTGCGATATTTACACTCCAATTCTAATCGAATTCCGTGTTTCATTTTCAGGTCAAAAACTGAATATATCAGTGGTATTTACATTTTCCAATATTTATACCAGCAAAAAGCCTTCAAAGGGAGCAGTCAAAATCATTATATTAGACAAGAGCCAGACAGATGCTCATTCAGAAAAAGGAGACGATGGAGGCTTTTCAAAGAAAACATCAAATTTTTATTATTTAACAGACAAATTTGGAATGCAAAGTAATAAGGTTATATTCTTTACCATATAACTACTATTGTCTTTAATATGGTTGCTGATTTTAGTTGGTTTATCAAGTATACAGACATAAGTATGTCAGTCTAATTTATTGAAGTAGTGGTTAATACAAGACATGTTTTACTGTTACTTGCATTTTTGGGACCATTATGTACTTTCTAATCAAGCAATTATATTACTCTGCAGAACTTACTACAAGTGCACAAGCCCAAGACGCACAGTGCGAAAGCACGTAAAAAGAGCATCTCGGGATCTTAAATCAGTCATCACAACATACGAAGGCAAGCACAACCACGAAGTCCCTACAGCAAAGAACAGCCATCATGCCAGCTCAACGCAGTCTTCCACGTAACTGATTTTGCCAGCTCACCACCCTAATGGTCCAATGGGCTTCAATCGCCCTACGTTTGGGCTCAGTCCAGCATTCAATATCAGGTCACGCCCACCAGGTATAACTATTTTCGAATTGGGCCATATGGGCCCACCAACCACCATTTTTATGCATGTCGAGGAGAATTGGCTATTTTATCCTTCTATGTTCACTCAAAACTGTTAGTGGTTTTATTACCTAAAAATATTGATTATCAGTACTGATTGTTTGGATATGAGTTTGTGACTGTTTATATAATACCACTGTCAAGCGCATTTCATAAAAACAATATTAGGGTTAGAACTTTATGATAATTATTAAGTCAAATGCAGGTTGAATTCTTATTGGAAGAGTGAAGTCATTTGCCCTTCGAGAAGCATGGTTCTGGAAGATCTCAATGTGGCAGTTAAGAGTATTGACGGTCTACCACTTCACTCTTAGTCGAGAAACATTTGGAACTGTATGTACTGCAGTTGATTTGTATGTATCATGTATGTGTCTGACATGTTTGATTCTTCAATTTTCTGTAAATTACATGTTTGAAATGGGACGTATTTCTAAAAGTTTGGCCCCTATAATTATTATTTATACCTTCTAATATTACAAATTTTCACTAATTTACACCTCAACTTGCAAACCTGGTGGAAGTAAAAGAAAATGAAATATGAGTGTTTGGCAATGCAAAATAATAACTGGCAGCAGGTTGCACTGATAAATAATATCCAAAATAACTATATTAGTGCTTAGCAATGGAGCTGTGCTCAGATTCCAATATAAATACATCCTCCGCTAATTTTTTATGCCCTATGTATCTTTATTATTTGTTACAATTTTAGTATATTGTGACCCATGCCATGTGCATGAATTGTGGAAAGAGTTTTCACCTTTCTTACTTGAAGACTATCCTACTACATTTGCTACTACTGTGACCAATTCATTTTCAGTGATTCAATGTCTGTCTGACCTCGACAACCTTCTCAAACAATATAACAAAACAATTTTTGACTATGACATTCCACATACTAATTTCAACGACTTTACCAATACAAACACATCCACTCTTATTTCAGAAGAGTAATGCATAGAAATACCCAATAATGATATCAATTCTGTAGATAACTTGAACTCCGAACAAAAGAAGGCATTTGACACGATAATGTCTTCTGTTGAAAGTGGAGCTAATGCTATATATTTCATATACGGTTCTGCAGGTACAGGAAAAACATATTTATATAGAGCAATCTTAGAATATTTACGAATTCATGGTCATGTTGCAATTGCAGTCGCTACTTCTACAATTGCTTCTCTTGCTCTTCCAGGAGATCGAACTGCACATTCTCGATTTAAAATACCAATTGATTTAGACTCTTCCTCTACATGTCATATTCCCAAGCAATCTGAACTCGCAAAACTTTTATTGAGTGCTACTGTTTTCCTATGGGATGAAGCTACCATGGCTCACCGCCATGCATTTGAGGCCGTAGACAGAACATTACGAGATTTAACTAATTTTGACGCACCATTTGGAGGAAAGATTGTTATTTTAGGCGGCGATTTTCGTCGAGTTATACAAATGGTCGTAAACGGTAGTAGAGCTCAAACCGTCGATGCATGTATTGTACGATCATATTTATGGAAAAATGTTCAGGTAATTCATTTAACACAAAATATGCATGCAAAAGACGATCAATCATATGCACAGTTTCTTTTACGTATTGGAAATGGAGATGAAGTCTATGTTCAAGACGATATTATACAGCTCCAAAATGATATCGTTAAACCTTGGACCAATAGTTCTTCACTCTATGCTCTAATTAATGAAGTCTTCGCTGAACTCAATGACAGATTAGGTGATCCTAATTTTATAATGGATAGAGCAATATTAGCCCCTACAAACAAAACAGTGGATGACATTAATAACAAAGTTATAGAACTGTTTCCAGGTAGTGAGCGCATTTACTACTCCTTTGACAAAGTCGAAGAAGATACACATAATCTATACCAATATGAATTTTTAAACTCACTTGCTCCCGAAGGTCTACCCCCACATAAATTAAGATTGAAAGTAGGTGCACCAATCATGTTGCTTAGAAATATTAATCCACGAATTGGATTATGTAATGGAACCAGACTACTATCGTGTCTTTCACAGAAATGTCATAGATGCAGAAATAACTGTTGGACATTTTCGTGGTAGAAGAGTATTTATTCCACGTATACCACTAGAGCCTTCTGAGAATACTAACATGCCTTTCAACCTAATACGTAAACAATTTCCAATTAAATTAGCTTTTTCCTTAACGATTAATAAATCACAAGGACAAACCATCCCTCGGGTTGGTATTTATCTTCCCGAACATGTTTTCAGTCATGGTCAGCTATATGTTGCGTTATCAAGAGGCGTTTCATGAAAAACAACAAAAGTTTTGGTGAAAAATGGAAAGATTCGAAATAGAAATGGCACACATACTAGAAATGTTGTGTATAAGGATGTGTTATTACAATGTACTCACGAACTTAATTAACAATACTTCATTTTTCCACTTCACATGCTGCCGTTTTACTACAATTATTACTCTACAACATTGGGTGCAAATATAAGTTCTTCACCATTATTTTATTACTCTACGTAAATAATATACGACCATGAATGACTAATATCTGCACTTATAATATTTTTCTCCATTTTATTGTTTTTCGGTCATATATTTAGCTACAGCTTATACAAAATACAAAACTGGGTTAACAAAAAGTTCCTCCTTTACTACTCCAACTCACTTTCGGTTCACATAAAAATTCCCTTAAAAAATGTTTTTAACTCCGCCATCAACATGCTGCTGATGCCGGTCTCAAGCCCGAAACAAGAAGAAGAGAAAACTGTTACGACAACTACACTTACTACCAACAATTTACTATCAAATAGTTTCTTAGCTACAACAACTCATTCTGTTTCCCTATCCCCACAAAATGCAATCATATCTATCTGTGATCACCTACTATATGTAACGAACAACATATTCTATTTCCATTACAAATCAAATTAATTCTCTACGGTTTGCATGAACATGCGTTAATAATTGGTTACACCATATGGATATAAATTACTTTTCTTTCTACCCACACAATGTCAGTCTGATATAACGCTTCTTCTCATGTTCGATACAAATTTTCTACGTCCACGTCCATCTGTTGTACATTCATTCTGCATGTCAATATCCAAAATATTCAACAATAAGTGTACGTCACACTCATTTTATCGCATTCAACAACTCTCATAGACATTGTTTCTTAACACCAATTCCTTCTGCACACGTGCATCGCACGTGCCAAACTACTCGTATATATATATATATGTATGTATGTGTGCATACATTGGTAGATTTGAATATTGAATTTGATTTTCAATTTGAATTTAAATTTTAAAATGAATGTTTTTAGTAAAATAATTTGCATTCATATATATATATGTGTGTGTGTGTGTGTGTGTGTGTGTGTGTGTGTGTGATTCATATAATATGTATTCATATTCAAAAACACACTTTTTTTTTAATAATATGTATTAACATAAAGCTAATGTCTTTAATGGAAAAATGTAAGTATAAATACAAATTTAAAATAATGTAAAATACTTGGTTAATAAAAGAAGAATTTTTTTTACAAGTGTTAAATTAACGATAACTAGAATGACAAGTGTAATTCAAGGAAAGAAAAAAAGAAACAAGTGTCATTTTATCAATCTCTTTTCCTTAAGTAATTTTTAGAAAAAAAACTGCAGTTCAAAAAATTCCAGAGCTTCCCTCTGCTCCACTTCTGTTTTCAGTCTCAAATTGGTGAGTAAATCTTTCAATGAATTTGATCTTTATCTGATTGTTTGAATACTTGATGTATAAAAGTTGAATATGGTTGCATGCAATAAAAATCTGTAAATAAATTATGCATTTTCTTGTGCATGTTCTAGCTACAGGTTTCCCATGTTATTTTTGTTATTTTTTATGAAAACCTGTTAAGAATCCAAGTTCTTTGATTCTAGTTGTGTAAGACTTCAAGTATCAGAAGAAAAAAATGTGTTAAATTCATTTAAAATTGAAAGTTTAAACATTTAAAAAGATATGATTCAGGATTAAGAACCTGGAACAAGAACACTGTTACAATGTAAAATATGTTAGATTTCCAACCTCTTAAATTTTAATTTCAAATATATTATCTGGAAGCTTATTAAAATCTCTGATTTTTGAAAGAAAAATCAAAAAACAAGTAAATTTTGAGAAAAACGAGGCCGATCAGAATTGTTCTTTTTACCTATTTTCTGTGATTGGGACAAGGATGGGTCTCGCGATCAAGAGTGGAGCATGTTCGAAGTTCAGAGTTAGTGGAAAAATTGCTGAATGATTTTTAAATCCATTGTGATGGGCTAATGAAATCAAAATAGGGTTTTAACTCAAAATTTGGTGGCAATAGTAAATAAGCTCGTTGTAGTCTCGTCAAGCCATCGGAGTTGATCGCTCCAGTAGGGATGGCAGCGTTAGGTCGAGATGAAGCTTCAGTTAAACTTTTATGGCCTCCGATGTCAGAGGTGGAAGAACGAGGTGTCTTCCTGATAGCTGTTGTCGTTACAGTTTGGGTCGATAGAAAGAATTTCGATTTTGTTGTCGAGATGGGTTTTTGGATGCTTGCTTGGTTCAGGTGGATGGTCGTTGACTTGGGGGTGGCTGGAGATTCAACTAGCGGTGGCGAACTCGATTATGCATGTGCACGACACCCATGGTTGTACCAGTAATGTGTTTGGGGAAGAAGGGTATGGATAGCATTTGAAGACGTAGTCGAAGACCGGATGTCTTCAAAAACGATAGGATAACCTATGAATTGTCTCTGCACCGAGTTTCTCCGGTATAGGGATTCCCTAAGTGATGGGAAGTCCGATTGTGATTGTGGATGCCGGATTTGCAAGGGCTTCTTCCTTCATTGGACGAAGTGCCTTCGGTTCTGTTCGAACCCAGAACAGACTTGTATGGTTGTGTGTCTGACACTACACTTTGAGATATTAAGCCGATTTCTTTCAAATACATATCTGTTGGTGGCGATGAATTTATTCTCTTAGCTTAACACACTTCTCTGAGGCGTACGAGCTCAGAGGTTATGTAGTTGAAGTTATCAGCGATATACTCCCAATTTGGTAGTGTGGCACGCTAAGTGCTGCTGTATATGGATGATCATTTGTTGATCATTAGATGATCAAAGCATGGATTTTGTGAAAAGCGTATCTTTGTGGACGAGACTTCGTCGAACCTCTCAACTCGATGATGGTCGAAACAGGAAAGATGCGGCAAGGTTATTGGGGTAGCGCCCCTTAGGGCATGTGCATTCCCTTCTGGATAGAAGTGGTATAATGGTATGGAGCCCAGAACTTAACTTATATGGATATCGTAAATATATATATTCCTTTGTGATTAATGTTGGGGCCCCGGATAAAGGTTGATTACAACCGGGGGATGGCATACTCGTGTCAGTAGTTACCTAGTTATAGAGGTAACTCGGCCTTGTGTTGGCAGAGATCCGGTTAGGTTCTCGGGACGTCCCTCTAGAGGCGTACCCATGTGGCCCAGGAAGTTCCTAAGCCTGACCATTTGTTAGAAATCTGATTACCCATACGAACCCAGTACAGTTTTAGTTGTATTACTTGCCATTTACTTATGGTGGTCACCACTGTTTAGATGGCAGCTATAGTAGGCCTAGTTCAGAATGTCTATGCTGGCTAAGATTAATATTATACTTTTGAAAACATTTTCACACTATACACTAATAATAATATTTAAAATGTTTTTCTCGTATTAAGCATTTTTGACTGCCATAAGGAGAAATCTCCTCCATGTCTGCGTTTGCATTATGTGTGCGGCGGGAGGCCTTATGGCAGTTTCATTTTTCAAAAAGCATTGCGAATTTCTTTCAAAATTCTTTTGTTTGCTTGTGATTTAAAATAAACTGCTTTTATTTCAAACAACTATTTTTGTTTACTCATACCAGTCCCATGACTGACCCGGAGTTTATTGTTTCCTTTCTAAACTCTGGGTGCCCATAATTTCCACACGGGCAGCCTAGTAGCAGGTCGTTCGTGTTTTGGTACTAGCTGGATTTTGGAGTCGTATGGTTGGAGGCTACTAGTTTTTGAATGTTTTAACTTGGAGATATTTTGAAAATTTTGGATCTCAAGGTTCTCAGTTTGGAAGTTCATTATTGCTTTATCTCTTTGAAGACTTTCTTGAAATGCAATCACTTGTGGTTATGTTGTGATAGTCTATTTTGAAGTTGTGTTGTATATGTATAAAAATACTTTGATGTTGGTATTGTGGTTGTAATGGTATTGTGATGTTGTATCTGGGATATTGATGTTAGCAGTTTTATTTTTCGGCTGTTTATATTCATCTAATTGTTGTTATAAGCTCCATCTGAACTGAAATTCGACGTTCGAATCTCCGGCAGTCGAATACGAGCGAGGTATTTGATGTCGATTTTTGAACGCTGAACTTTGGGTCGTGACATTTATTAAACTTGAACGTTCTCTTTACCATCAAAATTTTATTTTATATCTTGTTGAAATTTTGGAAAAAAACTCCTAATCCCCTTTCTTAACTTAATTAAAATATGGTTCAAGTACAAATTAACTATCCCCTCCATTGGGCCAGTCCAGATAGCTATGGGGAGCAGGCAACCGGTTGTCCAACCTAGAGACTACCTCTCTATCACCCAATGTATGGTTGTAACGTCTCGATATTTTCAACCATTCGCATCCGTACATGTCGGACTTGAATTGGTCAAAATATCAGATTGTTAATTACATTTGGCAAAACTTAACATATACAGTAAATAAATAAATCAAAGAATCATGGACACAGAGTAATATAATGGTATGCGGCGTAAAAAAATGAATAGTAGTTCATGAAGCTGCTACTACTACTACTACACACACACGCACGCACACACACACACACACACACATATATATAACAGAGTAAACAAGATACAACAGAAATCTTGAATACAATAGTCAGATAACAAAATAAGAATATCATAGGAGTCAACTGAATAACTGCAACTGAATAGATAGCTGGATCTCCAAGCGAAGTTCCAACTTCAAAGGTGAGCCTCAAATGCTGTGTCACTCAATCTGACCCGAGCATAAAGCAATACACAAAACACTCGAGTTAGGATTAACACTCTTATATCAATAAATCCAATTCAAATGAAATAACCACTACAATACAAGTAACTCAAAGGATTTTTAGGATAACCATCCTTTAAGGATCCGTTAAACTATCTACTATATAGTAATATACACTACTATAATAATGTCCAAAGTAAAGTAAACTATTAAAATAGCATTAAGGCATTACATTTTCCCCTTAACACATTTTATAGTGCCAATAGTCTATACAGTACCGTAATACCTCTAGATCGGGAGGCTACCAGAGGATACTCCATAGATACGACAAAAGTCAAACTTGTAGAAGGCACGCTAGGGAAGGTGACACGGCACAACTAGGCAATGCAAGGGTAGATGTACCAATTACACTTCTGGGCTGGTGGTAACGCATAGTAGCCACTACCGCCCACCTCGAGCCACACTTCCAAATCAATGGTGTGCACCAAATTAATAACAAAGTAATAGAATGGAATTCGAAGACGTGTGTTCGATCGAAGGAGCTACCTCACTTGGCCCGTCAATTGCTCCTGTTTTACCCCCTTATGCCAACTCATGGGAGTCAGGTCCATGTATATAACTCAAATCGGATCTTCACCACCATCCTACTTTATTCTAGAATCGCCATCACGTATACATTTGTTAAAGTGTTTTTCGGAGTTGGTAGAGAGTATGAAAACTTTCGATCCCGGCCTCTTTAACAATCAAACATTATTATAACATCGCGATCCTTTCAAAATAGTTTATACTTCAAAACCAAAATATCATTTCCATTTCAAAACCATATCAATACGATATCATTTCCATTTCCAAACCAAATACGATATCATTTCCATTTCAAATATATACGTTTCCAAAAGTCATAGCACTTCAAAGTTATAACACTTTTGAAATTATAAAGCTTCTAAAATTATAACACTTTAGAAATCATAACTTTGAAATCATAATACTTTGAAAATCATACCATTTTGGAAATCATAATTTAGAAATCATAATACTTTGGAAATCATAACATTTTGGAAATCATAATTTAGAAATCATAATACTTTCCACTTAACCGGTTTAGATATTAAAATGATGTCTAAAATAAAATAGTTTATATAAAATAGTTATAAGTTAAAATAATTTTAATAAAATAGTTAGTAAATTAAAATAGTTTATATTAAAATAGTTTATATTAAAATAATTTACGTTAAAATAATTTATATTAAAAATATACAAATAGTTTAAAATAAAATTTTAAAAATAATTTGTATAATAAAATAGTTTCCTCAAATTTCACAAAGCGATTCAAATCAACTTGAATTCCAAAATTCAAATTTAATTCAATCCCAATTCATCAATTTCAATTCAATTCAGTTTCTAAATAAACCATTTCAAATTATATCAAATTTCAAATACAGATTTGAAGCACAAAATAAAATATTTCAATTTCAATATGTTTCAAAGCTTTAAATATTCAACCTTTTCAAAACTAAATTTGATAAATTCCTATATATATATATATATGTATATATATATCAAATTCACTTTAATATTATTTAGTTTTGAAACATTCTCTTAGTAAATCCAATATCATTTAAATAAAACCCCCAAATTACAAATGGACTAAATATTTCCTTTAGTTTATTTTAACTTGAAATATTTATTTAAATCACCTTAAACCAAAATCAAGTTATAAAATCATATCCTTTAAAAATCTCAAATTCAATAAGTTTCAAATCGATTTACTTAAATAAATTCTTAATGAAATACCATTTCAAATCAATTTCAAAACTATCTTCCCAACCTTATTTTATTAGAAATTATTATAAACTCTATATTTAAAAATAAAATTTTAAATAATACTTAAACATATTATATATATATTAAATCAAACTTTGTTAAATTAAATCTTATTATCAAACTTATTTTATAATAAGATTAACTTATACATATTTAAAAATAGTGAAATTATAAGTAAATTCTTAAATTTATCATTTCAAAAGTAACTTAAATTTTAAAATTTAAAAACATATAAATTTAAAATAAAGAATTTAAAATTTATAAAATACATTTATATATATCCTGAATCAATATTTACTAAACCGTATATTTCTTTCCAAAACCATACAAACCATTTTTAAATATTTAATAGACCAACGGTATATGTATATAATTTTCTATCCTATGGTCTAGTGATACGGATATTTATCATTTCAATGGATAATTTAAATATATACAGGTATATACCATTTCAACCTACAATCCCAAATTCAATTCAATGAAAATAACTTGGGTTTATCATTTCAACCTAGAATGATTTTCTCCTATTGTACAGATCGTTCGGGTATGTATCGTTTCAACCCATAGGGAATTCTAAACTAACAGGGAACTTGCAGAGTGATAACAGATATAATAATATAACATGCATATATCATCAATACAAATAACAAATAATGGTGTCAGATGTCATAGGTGAACAGATACAAATATAGCATATATATAACAATGTAAATAACTAACAACATCATATTTCAATTGTTGTTTTCAATTAAAATCAAATTTAATAAATATAAGAACGTTAATCGTGAGTGATTACTCACCTTTCGAGCTAGAGAGATGAACGAAACTGAAAGCGAATAGACAAAGATAAGCATATAGATCAAGCGAGAGGGACAATGACAAGTTAGGAGTTTGCTGCGATAAATTTGATATTGAGAATTTCAGTCAAATAAGAGATCGATGGACAAGATATGTTTTATATATATAAATTTCAAAATCAATTTAAAACATACATTAAAATAATAATATAAATAACATTTGAAAACCAAACTCATGCATACTTATATATACACATATGTTAATATGAATTTACATTATACAACTTTATATATATACACATAACGAAAAATAAATATTTCTATAAACCAATATACATGTATACTTTGAGATCAATAGTATAAATATAATAAATATTTATATATATATATATATATACAAGTTGATATGTAACTTAGTTGTACAAAATCAATATATACATTTGCAGGCTACTTTATGTGCAGACACAAAAAAATGTAAACAAATAGGCATATGCAGACCAATATATAATGGAGCATATTATATATATACTTTTAAATCCTATTACAACATAGAAACCTTTATATAAAACATATCTACCTATATAAACTAAACTGTTATTTATATACTTGAAATAGATATATAATAAATACTGTAACCTATATACATCTTTTCCTTAGAATAGAACAAAAGGTAGCGGCTTATATAAATACAAAATAGATTTTATATATATATATATATATATATATATATATATATATATATATATATATATATATACTGTATTAAATACGAAAACAAGGTGAGTGAGGCACGTGCTCCCTATATAACTAACAGATTGAAAACATATATAAAAACTTACATATAAATATACATGTACTCAAAACATAATACACAAAACTGTGTACTACTATAATTCCATATATTACTTACATATGATATAATATATAAACAAAACTCTTATAAAACATAAACAAATTGATATGTATATAAAATCATTAATCAACATACACATACAATCATACATAGCTTTAGTTATACACAGGCTTGTCTTCAGTAAATATACAGTTATAAAACAAATATATCAACTATATTGTTTATTCAAAACCCAGACTCGAGTATTCTTGCCTATATATATATTAGAATAACAGCATATATATCTTATATAAAACATATGTATTTTATTTTTTTAAAAAGGGAAGCTGCATGCAAAGCCTGGGAAAAATATCAACTATGTATATGTAAAACACATATAAGATAAATATATGCAGACCTGTGGGTCGAAGGTGTGTTATACGGCGGTTAGGAAGGTGGAGCAGTGGTGGGGCAATGTGGTGTTGCGGTGGTGGGGCAGCGGTGGGGCGATGTAGTGTTGCGGTGGTGGAGAGAGGCTTTGGCCATGGGAGCTTTGCTTGAGGTGATTGCTGAACTGCAAGGAAGCGGGAGAGTTTATTGTCATGGCCTAAAGAGAGGGCGATGCTTGATTGTTTTGGGGTGGAGATCGCTTGCTATGCGGGAGAGACAAAGAGCAGAGATGATTGGAAAAAGTAGAGAAGAGGCTAGTTGCAGCAAAGATAAATGAGGAAGAAGAGTAGGCTTTGGATATATATTATTTTTCAGAAGTATATTGAAACGAATAGAAGCTGAATCAAGAAAGTAAATGAACAGTTAATAACGTATTTAGCTCTCAAAAAATATGAAACAGTGGGAAAATAATCAGTTATGACAATGAATTTTGGGAATATTAAAAAGCTAGTGGCCATAGATATCTACATGGAGGATAAATGAACAGGCATAAGAATTCAAAAAGTTCAAATGGTATCGATACTAATCGCCATTTCATAAATTCCGGTACATACCAAACTTAAAAACACAGAGTTGAATATACCGTAGAGATCAGCGCGACGAGGTGATTAAAATGGTATACAGATACAGTGGTACGATTATTCGATCAAAAATCGATGTTTGTACCAAAAATGCTGCTAAAATGGCGAAATTAAGAAAAACGGAGCAATAGCAGTTCAAATTTGAAGAAACGAAATGTGACGTCTCGCTTAGAAGATGATTTACAAATTTATTATGTAAAAATATTTAAGTTTGGAAAACGTTTTTATCATCAATATTAACTGATTTAAATTAAAATAAAATTACACCAAAAATAAACTTCCATATTAACAGATGAAAATTTACCATTTGCTATGTTAAAATATATGTATTTCAAATATTAAGTTTTTATTTCAAAATTTTACTATTTAAAATTTCATAAAATTCCAGTTAAATATATTATTAAAACCATTAAAATTTTACGGGTCGTTACACTCTCCCCACTCAAAACTTTTCATCCTCGAAAAGGAAGGTAGGAGAATAGAAACAACCAGAGGAAAATAGATTGGAAACAAAGTAAAACAGCTTATTTAAAACCATATAAATTTCAATTTTAATTAATTGATACTCAGTAGTTGATTTTAAAGTCAAGGTATTTCATTCAGTTAATTTAAACTTATTAATGTTTGTTGCAAAATTTCTTTCAGATAAATTTTTTATTTTATTATCTCATTTACTATTCAATTAACTTATTATTCTATTTATCTCTATTAACATTTTTATAATTAAAATAAGTGTATAACATTTATTATAACCACTCAAGTTTTATTTATAAATTCCTTTAACATCATTTTTCATTGTAAATTATTCAATTACATATTCAACTTTTGAATGATTAAGTTAAGTTATATTGGAATGCAATTGAGTAATTTACGAGTAAAATTTTCTAATTCAATTATTTCAAATTTAAATATTCGTTCAAAATTTTGGCTTTATTTTATAATTAAAATTAAATTTTCAATTAATTGCAAACCATTTAGAGATTCATATATCTATATATATACACTAAATATATCAAATCAAATTTATAAATATATACCTATATGTATTATAAATCTAGTCATATTTAAGAAATTCAAATAAATTCCATTTTTCAAACAAAGTGTAGCAAAGCTACAGAATGGTCTCTCCATTCTGAAACTCAAAAATAAATATCGATGATGCGGCCGCCACCACCGAAATTATTTTCCAGCAACAAAAGAGGAGAGCACTGGTTTATTTCTTTAAAATTCTTTGGAGACAATTTATATTCGAAATACTTTAAATAATATGCATTTTAAAACCATAAAATCAAAGTTTGGAATTAACGGAAATTAGATTCACAAATTCTAATATGAATTCATTTAAACTCCAAATTAAATTATAAACCATTTTTGATAAATTCATCTATTCATATATTGGAAAAATCAATGGTTTACAAAATAATATATGAAAATCAAATATTATCATTTATAATAGCCAATTTACTGGACTATTAAATTCCAGAAAAATATACTTATATATAATATTATCGTACAGAATTTATTCCATTTACCAAATTTGAAAACAATATTGTGTCTGTTTGCTTTGTTAAAGTGTTTTGGAATTCCTATAGATAGCGTTGATTAGACGAATCGATTGAAATCCCAAATCAACATTAACAACTCAAACAACACAATATATAAAAAAAATTTATTAATAACAAATACACTCCCTTACTCGATGATTCCAGAATAGATTTTAGAACAAGGGTAGAGATTTAAGTTTAGAGGGGCCCTAATCAAAAGAATTCTAACTAAAATAGGTAGGCTCGTAAGGGTGATAAAATAATTAAGTAGTAGAATAGGAAGATGTATGGACTTATATAAATTGTGGGCGACCTTAACTGGGTCAATCGTGACTTCGAGAGTCCGAACGATGAAGAATTTTGAGGCAAATCAACATTCGATTGAAAGAGATAGAATTTGAGTATAATAAGGGATAGCAGGCATCTAAAACGAGGATACAGAAATCTTCGGTGTATCAATGCCTGTTATAAAAGAGTTTTCACCCCTTTACAAATCATTCAAGGATTGGCGAAACCGTAGATTTATTATAGAGATCATTCGAAGTGGAGTTATGGGATACTCCATAATCAAAAGGATACGAATAGGGGGAGACAAGAATAGATTTTGGAACCGAGAAGAACGTTCCAAAATTCAAAGGAAACCAAGTTAAAGAGGATGGAATTCAATATCGAATGAAAGTGATTTTGTAATTAAATTTACTTTATATGTTAAATTTTACCTAAAACCAAAGCTCTGATACCAACTGTAACATCCCGATATTTTCAACCATTCGCATCCACACATATTGGACTTGAATTGCTCAAAATATTAGATTGTTAATTATATTTGGCAAAACTCAACATATACGAGAAATAAATAAATCACAGAATCACAGACACGGAGTAGTATAACAATATGCAGCGGAAATAAAATGAATATTATTTCATGAAGCTGTTATACTTATATATAACATAGTAAACAAGATACAACAGAAGTCCCGAATACAATAGTCAGATAACAAAATAAGAATATCATAGGAGTCAATTAAATAACTGCAAATTAAATAGATAGCTGTATCTCCAAGCGAAACTCCAACTCCAAAGGTGAGTCTCAAATGATGTGCCACTCAATCTGACCTGAGCGTAAAGCAAAACACAAAACACTTGAGTCGGGATTAATAATCTTATATCAATAAATCCAACTCAAGTGAAATAACCACTACAATGCAAGTAACTCAAGGATGTTTGGGATAACCATCCTCTAAGGATCGTTAAACTACCTACTATGTAGTAATATGCACTATTATAATAATGTCGAAAGTAAAGTAAACTATTAAAATAGCGTTAAGGTGTTACATTTTCCCCCTTAACATATTTTATAGTTCCAATAGTCTATTCAGTACCATAATACCTCCAGATCAGGAGGCTACCAAAGGATACTCCATAGGTATGACATAAATCAAACTCGTAGAAGGCACGCTAGGGCAGGTGACACGGCACAACTAGGCAATGCCGGGGTAGATATACCAATTACACTTTGGGGATGGTGGTAACGCATAGCAGCCGCCACCGCCTACCTCAGCCACACTCCCAAATCAAAGGTGTGCACCAAATCAATCACAAAGTAATAAAATGGCAATCGAAGAAGTGTGTCCGATCGGAGGAGCTGCCTCATTTGGCCCGTCAATGGCTCCTGTTTTAGCCACCTTATGCCAATTCATGGGAGTCAGGTCCACGTATATACCTCAAACAGGATTGTCGCTACCATCCTATTTCATTCTGGAATCTCCACCACGTACACAGTTGTTAAAGTGGTTTTCGGAGTTGGCAGAGAGTATGACAACTTTCGATCCTGATCTCTTTAATAACCAAACGTTATTATAACACCGAGGTCCTTTCAAAATAGTTTATACTTTAAAACCAAAATGAATATATCCATTTTCAAAAGTCATAGCACTTCAAAGTTATAACACTTTCAAAATTATAAAGCTTCTAAAACCATAACATTTAGAAATCATAATACTTTGGAAATCACAACACTTTGGAAATCATAATTTAGAAATCATAATATTTTGGAAATCATAACATTTTGGAAATCATAATTTAGAAATCATAATACTTTCCACTTAACCGGTTTAGATATTAAAATGGTGTACAAAATAAAATGGTTTATAAAATAAAATAGTTTATATAAAATAGTTATAAGTTAACATAGTTTTTAATAAAATAATTAGTATATTAAAATAGTTTATATTAAAATAGTTTATATTGAAATAATTTATATTAAAATAATTTATATTCAAATAATTTATATTAAAATATATAAATAGTTTTAAATAAAATTTTAAAAATACTTTGTATAATAAAATAGTTTCCTCAAATTTCACAAATCGATTCAAATCAACTTGAATTCCAAAATTCAAATTTAATTCAATCTCAATTTATCAATTTCATTCAGTTTCTAAATAAACCATTTCAAATTATATCAAATTTCAAATACAGATTTGAACCACAAAGTAATCTATTTCAATTCAATATATTTCAAAGCTTTAAATATTCAACCCTTTCAAAACTAAATTTGATAAATTCCTATATATATCAAATTCACTTTGATATTATTTAGTTTTGAAGCATTCGCTTAATAAATCCAACATCATTTAAATAAAAATCCCAAATTACAAATGGACTAAATATTTCCTCCAATTTATTTAAACTTGAAATATTCATTTAAATCACCATAAACAAAAATCAAGTTATGAAATCATATCCCTTAAAAATCTCAAATTCAATAAGTTTCAAATCGATTTAATTAAATATATTCTTAATTAAATACCATTTCAAATTAGTTTCAAAACAATCTTCCCAACCTTAATTTATTAAAAATTATTGTAAACTCTATATTTAAAAATAAAATTTTAAATATTAATCAAACATATTATATATAAATTAAATCAAACTTTATTAAATGAAATCTTATTATCAAACATTTTTTATAATAAGATTAACTTATAAATATTTTAAAATAGTAAAATTATAAGTAAATCCCTAAAATTTGTAATTTCAAAACTAACTTAAATTTTAAAATTTTCAAAACATATAAATTTAAAATCAAGAATTTAAATTTATAAAACACACACACACACACACACACACACATATATATATATACATATATATCTTGAAATCAATATTTATTAAACCACATATTTCTTTCCAAAACCATAGAAATCAATTTTAAAATATTTATATATAGACCAATAGTGTCTGTATATAATTTTTTATCCTATGGTCAGGTGATACAGATATTACCATTTCAATCCATAATTTAAATATATACAGATACATATCATTTCAACCTGCAATCCTAAATTCAATTCAATGAAAATCGCTAGGGTTTATCATTTCGACCCAGAACGATTTTCTCATATTCTACAGATCGTTCGGGTATGTATCATTTCAACCCATAGGGAATTCTAAACTAACAAGGAAATTGCAGAGTGATAACAGATATAATAATAATATAACATGCATATATCATCAATATAAATCACAGATAATGGTGTCAGATGTCACAGGTGAACAGATACAGATAATAGCATATATATAACAATGTAAATAACTAACAGTAGCATATTTCAATTGTCGTTTCAATTGAAACCAAATTTAATAAATATAAGAACGTTAATCGTGAGTGATTGCTCACCTTTCGAGGCTAGAGAGATGAACGAAACTGAAAGCGAATAGACAAAGACAAACATATAGATCAAGCGAGAGGGACAGTGACAAGTTAGGAGTTTGCTGCGATAAATTTGATATTGAGAATGTCAGTCAAATAAGAGATCGATGAACCAGATATGTTATATATATATATATATATATATATATATAAATTTCAAAATCAATTTAATACATTTATTAAAATAATATAAATAAAATTTGAAAACCAAACTCATGCATGCCTCTATATATATATATATATATATATATATATATATATATATATGTTAATATGAATTTACATTATACAGCTTTATATATGTACACACACAACGAAAAATAAATATTTCTATAAACCAATATACATGTATACTTTGAGATCAATAGTATAAATATAATATATATGTATATATAAGTTGATCGGTCATTTACTTGTACAAAATCAATATATACATTTGCAGGCTACTTTATGTGCAGACATAAGAAAATGTAAACAAATAGGCATATGCAGACCAATATATAACAGAGCATATTATATATACTTTTAAATCCTATTACAACATAAAAACCTTTATATAAACATATATAACCCATATAAACTAAACTATTATTTATATACTTGAAATATGTATATATAATAAATACTATAAAATATACACATCTTTTCCTTAGAACAGAACACAAGGTAGCAGCTTATATAAATACAAAGTAGATTATATATATGAAATACGAAAACAAGGTGAGTGGGGCACGTGCTCCCTATATAATTAACATATTGAAAACATATATAAAACTTACATATAAATATACATGTATTCAAAATATAATACATGAAACTGTGTACTACTATAGTTCCATAGATTACTTACATATTATATAATATATATATATAAAATACTGTTATAAAACATAAACAAATTGATATGTATATAAAATCATCAATCAACATACATGTACAATCAATACACAGCTTTAGTTATACACGGGCTTGTCTTCAGTAAACGTACGGTTATAAAACAAATATATCAATTATATATATTTATTCAAAACCCAGACTCGAGTATTTTTTCCTATATATATTCGAATAATAGTATATATATGTTATATAAAACACATATAATTTATTTTTTTAAAAGAGGAAGCTGCACGCAAAGCCTAGAAAAATATCAACTATGTATATGTAAAACACATATATGAAAGAATTTTAATGGACAGATTAAGATAATTGCAGAATTGAAGTAGTACAGAAGTTGTTGAAATGAAGAAATGAATTCAATTGATATTGGTCTAACTGTTACATTGTTACATTGTATATATATCTTTCTCTGATACAAATAAGTGGGCTAAATGTGATACAGGCCCAAAAACAAAAGAAAAAACAACATAAGTACTGCAGGACCGTGGATTTCAACATCAATGCTTCAGATGCAATAGAGAGGACTCCTTATACTTCTCTTCAGATAACAGTACCCATTCTCATACGCCCCCTCAAACCCAAACGCGATTAGGGTTAGGGTTTGCGGCAGATAAAATTCAAGCGATTTGAGAAACGGCTGAAGGACTGATCAATTGTCATCATGCGGTGGCAATTGGTTAGAGGTTCAGCAAAGATTGTACTCAGCCTTGACTGCAACAGTTTCAGATAAGAAAATTGAGAGAAAAAATGATGACTTTGTAGCTTTACATCGGAGGGGAGACAGAAATTTGAAGCTTTGCATGACATCAGCACTTCCTCAAGGATGTTGACTGAGAGGGGTTCTTCAGTGATGTTGACGGAGACGAAGCATGCTACGATGAGATGATGTCTTCCATTCCTCTTACTTTTAGTCTCTCTCTTAATCGATTGAAATTGCCTTTAGACAGTGGCTTGGTTAAAATGTCGGCTGTTTGGTAAGTTGAAGGTATGTGATTTACATGTAATTTCCCTCTTGCAACTTGCTCACGAACAAAATAGATATCAAGTTCAACGTGTTTTGTTCTTGAATGTAAAATTGGATTTGCTGTAAGATGAACAGCACTTTGATTGTCACACCAGATAGTAGTCTTGTTCTCAGTTTTAATCTGTAGTTCTCCAAGTAAAGATTCAATCCACATAACCTCTGCAGTAGCATTTGCTATGCTTCTAAATTCAGCTTCTGTACTTGATCGTGAGACAGTTGGTTGTTTTTTTGAACACCACGATATAGGGTTGTCACCTAAATATATACAGTACCCAGTTGTAGATTTTCTGTCATCTGGGTCGTTAGCCCAGTCAGCGTCTGCATATCCATTTATGCTGATTGAATTGTTTGCCTCAAAAGTTAATCCAAAGTCAAGTGTTCCTTTGAGATATCTTAATATCCTTTTAACTGCTTTCCAGTGAATGTCTGTTGGATTTTGCATGAATTGACTTGCTTTATTTACACTGTATGTAATGTCTGGTCTTGTGATTGTGACATATTGGAGTGCACCAACTACACTTCTGTATTGCCTGTCATTTAGTAGTGCTTCTCCTTTGAATTTTGACAGTTGCAAGTTGCTCACCATGGGTGTTGAAATTGAGTTTGCTTCATGCATTCTTGTTTTGTGTAGAATCTCTGTTATGTACTTCCTCTGACTTAGATGAATTTTAGCATTTGTGATTCTTTTAACCTCTATTCCCAAAAAATAGGTTAAATTTCCAAGATCTTTAATGCTGAACTCTGAATTGAGATGCTTTATCAGGTTGTTAATTTCCTGCTCACTGTTTCCTGTAATGATAAAGTCATCAACATATATTAATACAAATATTGTTATGTCTTTGCTAATTTTTGTGAAGAGAGAATTGTCAGACTTGGTTGAATGATAACCAAGTCTGATCATTGTCTCCTTTAATTTTTCAAACCACACTCTGGGAGCTTGCTTCAAGCCATAAATTGCTTTATGTAATTTGCACACAAAGTCTTCTTTTCCTGTATGTTTGAAACCTTGGGGCTGCTCCATATATACTTGTTCCTGCAAGATACCATTCAAAAAAGCATTATTTACATCAAGTTGTCTAATGGTCCAATTTCTGTGTAAGGCTATGCTAATGACAATTCTTATAGTAGCAGGCTTCACTACAGGTGAAAAAGTTTCAGTAAAATCAAATCCACACTGTTGTGAATACCCCTTAGCTACTAATCTTGCCTTATACTTAGAAATTGTACCATCAGTGTTTTTCTTTAACTTGTATGTCCATTTACACCCAATAATGTTTTTATCATTTGGCTTAGGAACAAGATCCCATGTCTTGTTTCTCATCAGTGCTTGAAACTCCTCATTCATAGCATTTCTCCAGTTTTCATTTTGTGTGGCTTGTTCAAATGTGTCTGGCTCTTCTGCATTTAGCACTGTATGATAAATTTTTGGTTTAAAAATACCACTTTTGGATCTGGTTATCATATGATGACCTGATCTTTCAACATCTTGCTGTTGACTCTGCATTTCATTTTCAGCTTGCATGTTTGGTTCAGTGTCTTGCATATTACTTTGAATATGATCTGAAGTTGTTTGCTCAATTCTTTGATCTGAATTTTGATTTGAAGAACTAATTTGACTTGTTTGATCATTGTCTGAATCTGATTCACAGTTGAAGTCAGTTCTTTGAAGTTCTGAGCATGATCTTTCATGATTTCCAGTTTTTCTGTCTGATGTTGCTTCACCCTGTATTATCTCAACAGCTGGAATAGATACTGATGACATATATTCTTTTGCATTATAAACTTTATTGTTTACTTTGATGTTTGGATCTTTAAATGGAAATATTGTTTCATTAAAAACCACATGTCTGGAGATAAATATTTTGCCATTGTTGTCAAGACACTTATATCCCTTTTTGTTACTAGCATACCCTATAAATGTGCAGGGAGATGATCTAAACTCTAATTTATGATTATTGTAGGGTCTAGTATAAGGAAAACACAGACAGCCAAATACTTTAAGACTATGATAATCTGGACTAATGTTTGTCAAAGTTTCTAAGGGGCTTTTTAATTCTAAAACCTTTGAAGGCAGTCTATTAATCAAATAGACTGCAGTACTAAAGGCATCTGGCCAAAATTTCTTTGGCATAGATGCTTGAGCTAAAAGAGTAAGACCAGTTTCAACAATCTGTCTGTGTCTTCTTTCTACCAACCCATTTTGTTCAGAGGTGTATGGGCATGTTGTTCTGTGATTGATTCCTCTTTTTTGAAAATACTCCTTTAGAGGCATATACTCAGTTCCACCATCTGTTTGTATGATTTTGACTTTGCAATTTGTTTGATTTTCTGCCTGTGCTATAAACTGCAACACTGCATTATGAGTTTCATTCTTAGACTTTAAGAAATATATCCATATATATCTAGAAAATGCATCAACAAAGGATATATAGTATTTGTATCCATAATCAGTATGAATTGGGGCAGGACCCCATAGATCAGTAGCAACTAATTCAAGTGGGCTATTATAACATGTCTCAGAGTCAGTGAAGGGCAGTTTGTGACTCTTGCCCATTTGACAGTAAGTGCAGATGTGGTGTAAAGATGTGTCATTAACAGAAATACTATTATTGTTCATTACATGCTTCACAATATTGGCATTTGGATGCCCCAATTTACAGTGCCATTTCACAAATGTCTCACTCATTTCTTGCTGTTTGTATTCAGAAATATTACACCACTGTCTCTTAGTAACAGAGTTCCTTGAATTATCCACTTTGAACTTGTATAGACCCTTACATTGTTTACCCTGCAAAAGTACTTCTTTAGTTAGAATGTCCCTAACTACACAGTTGTATGGGTAAAATTCAAAGTATACATTATTGTCTTTTGCAAATTGTGACACACTTAGTAAGTTTTTCTTAATATGTGGAACTCTTAGAAGATTATTCAAGTATAATTGTTTTCTTCCCATAATATATGACTTACCAGTGTGTGTGATTGCAACAGACTTTCCATTACCCATGTGAATAGAATTCATACCTTTGTATTCCTTGCTTCCAAGATTTAAGTTGTTCAAGTTATTTGTGATATGGTTAGTTGCACCTGAATCAGGATACCAATCTTCATCTTGTATCTGATCTGATCTTGTATTTTCAGTATGTGAGTTCTTTCCTTCTGATTGGTTAACTGAGTCAGGTTGCAGATGTGCCATGTTTGCACTGTGATTTGCATTTCTTTGAATGTTTTGCCCTGGAACATAGTTGAGATTTAACCTGAAATAGCACTTTGCTGCTGTATGACCGAGTTTTTCGCATATCTGACATTTTGGCCTGTTATTGTTATTCCATCGACCTCTTCCCCTTGATCTGTTAGAATAACTACCTCTTTGAGCAGATTGTTCACCTCTGTTGTTGTTTTGAAACTTCCCTTTATGATTTACTGCAAGATTAATTGATGTGTCATATTCTTGGGGTTTCTTGATGTCAATTCTAGCTTCATGTGACAAAAGGATAGAATGAACATCTTCAACAGATGGCAAATTTCTTTGTGATGTTAGAACAGCCACTACAGCTTCATATTCGTCACTGAGACCATTTAGTATTATCATAATTTGTTCTGAATCTGATACTTTTTGATTTGCTGCTTCTAGAGCATCACAGATTGATTTTATCTTGAACAGGTACTCTCTCATGTTGCTGTTTTCCTTTTTGACATTGTGAAGTTGTCTTTTGTAAAACAATACCTTTGCTGCAGACTGTGAATTAAACACCCTTTCTATGGTTGACCAAATTTCACAAGCTGTTTTGCATCCTATAACATGTGTAAGAAGATTTGCATTAATAGATGACAATAGCCAAGAACATATTAACCTGTCTTGTCTGTGATGGTTGATGTAATCTTCATTACTGATCATTTTGTTTTGTTGATCAGTGATAAACATTGGTGGTACAGACAGACTTTCTTGAATGTATTCTTCTAGACCATAACCCTGAAGAGCTGTTTCAATTTGCAGTCTCCATAGAAGATAATTATCTTCACTGAGTCGAACAGTAACCAACTGACTTTGAGGGCTAATTGTGGTTCTGACCAGCTTCTCAACATTTGTTGCAGTATGTTGCAAGTCACTGCCATTTGTGGGTGCTGCAGAGTTTGCCTCGTCCCCCATGATGATATTTTTTTTCAGGATCAGTGTTGAAAACAGGGAAGAAAAAACTGAAGATTGGATATCTAATACAAAGATGCAGAATCAAGATTTTAATTCTGATCCTCTCAGGTAAGTGCAACCGGAAGAGATATTCAAATGATGATTGAAGTCTGATGATTTCTTTTCTTTGGAAGGCACTTTTCTTGATTTCTTGAGTTTGGTGAATTACTTCTTGATTCTGGTATCTTTAAGAATTCTGGATTCTGATCTTCTTGACTTATGGTAAATCACTTATGCAGCCAGGCTTTGAACTGGCACGGCAGAGATGATTACCTTAGTCCTCCTCTCAGATGATGATATTAAAATCTGATGAGAGAGAAAAGGTGTTAACCTTTACTGATGATTTTCAAATGACTTTCTAATTCTTGAATGGATCTTTTCAATGCTGTTAAGCACTATATGGCTCTGATACCATGAAAGAATTTTAATGGACAGATTAAGATAATTGCAGAATTGAAGTAGTACAGAAGTTGTTGAAATGAAGAAATGAATTCAATTGATATTGGTCTAACTGTTACATTGTTACATTGTATATATATCTTTCTCTGATACAAATAAGTGGGCTAAATGTGATACAGGCCCAAAAACAAAAGAAAAAACAACATAAGTACTGCAGGACCGTGGATTTCAACATCAATGCTTCAGATGCAATAGAGAGGACTCCTTATACTTCTCTTCAGATAACAGTACCCATTCTCATAATATAAGATAAATATATGCAAACCTGTGGGTCGAAGGGGTGTTATACGGTGGCCGGAAAGGTGGAGCAGCGGTGGAGTGATGTGGTGTTGCGGTGGTGGAGCAGCGGTAGGGCGAGGTGGTGTTGCGGTGGTGGAGAGAGGCTTCAGCGATGGGAGCTTTGCTTGAGGTGATGGCCGAACTACAAGGAAGTGGGAGAGTTTGTGGCCATAGCCTAAAGAGAGGGTGATGCTCGATTGTTTTGGGGGTGGAGATGGCTTGGTGTGTAGGAGAGATAAAGAGCAGAGATGATTGGAAAAGGTTAAGAAGAGGCTAGTTACAGCAAAGAAAAATAAGGAAGAAGAGTAGGCTTTGGATATACATTTATTTTTCAGAAGTATATTGAGAATGAACAGAAGCCAAATCAAGAAAGTAAATGAACTGTTAATTACGTATTTAGCTTTCAAAAAATATGAAACAGTGGTAAAATAATCAGTCACGACAATGAATTTTGGGGATATTAAAAAGCTAGTGGCAATAGATATTCACATGGCGGATAAACGTACAGACATAAGAATTCAAAAAGTTCAAACGACACCGATACTGATCACCATTTCATGGATTTCGCTACATACCAAGCTTCAAAATACAGAGTTGAATATACCGTAGAGATCAGCGCAACGAGATGATCAAAATGGTATACATATATCAGTGGTACGATTATCCGATCAAAAATCGACGTCGGTGCCAAAAATGTTATTAAAATGCCGGAATTAAGAAAAATGGAGCAGTAGCAGTTCAAATTTGAAGAAATGAAATGTGACGTCTTGCTTAGAAGATGATTTACAAATTTATTATGTAAAAAGATTTAACTTTGGAAAACGTTTTACTATCATCAATATTAACTGATTTAAATTGAAATAATCTTACACTAGAAAATAAACTTCCACATTAATAGATGAAAATTTTCCATTTTCTATGTTTAAATAAACATATTTCAAATATCAAGTTTTTATTTCAAAATTTTATTATTTAAAATTCACAAAAATTCCAGTTAAATATATTATTAAAACCACAAAAATTTTACGGGTCGGTACAATGGTCAACTTATTTGATCGACTCTAAACCTTTAAAATACTTGTACGGTTATTTGAAAAACTTTTCGAAAGGATTCGGGAAGAGAAATTCAAGTTTAAATCATTTATTCAAAAATTGCCAAATTCAGTTGTTAAATTGCCGTGAATAGTGATTTTACAGCTTTGTAGATCAAAACACTTATTCTATTTTATATTTATGTCTGTTTTTTAGCACAAGTCTCTTTTAAATCATTTTAACATATTTATGGAATTTATTTCATATTTTTAAAGATTAAAAATATCCATTTTTAATGTGTTGAAACCAATATTTTTCAAACTGCCAAAACGCGGCGGTTTTGGAAACTTGATTCAGACATATTTCAAACTTTACTAAATTAAATCTTGATTTTTCCTTTCCACTTGAAAACTGTAATTATAAGGATCTAGAAAATTTTTATCCAAAGAATTTCGGCTCATATTCCATTCTATATATGATTTAACTTTTTAAGGCACGAATCGCGGACTACTATTACGCGACATAATTATTTTGATTCTATTTTCAAATCTTTTTCAAACTTTATCCTAATGAGTTTTAATGTTTAAAAAAAATTTATAAACCATTTTTATCCATTTCTAAAGAGGTTAACAATGCTATATACCATTATAATTTATAAATGGAAGTGATTCCTTTACGTAAATTCGACGTACATTTTACCGTGAATCATTTTCATATCAAGCAAGCATAAAATCACCATCCAAAACTTGATGATCATGCAACATAACAAGCATATAAGCATAGTAAAAGGTACAGAGTTGTTCTCACATACATTGCAATCCATTTTCTAAGTTTTAACGCTTTTTCCCCCGATTTAAAGCCCAAGGAACTCGTCCTCTATAGGGATGGTCATAGCCTTTAAGTGAATAGGTGGATGCGCTTGATGAAGTGGTGTTGGACTTAGAGGAGCACGACCAAGATGGAGAAGCAGATGTAGATTACTATTTTGAACTTTGAACTAAGGTGGAATATTTTGTATATATTTTCAGCAAATCTTCGTTATGATAGAGAAATATCTTGGAGAAGAAGAAGGTGACATAAGCCATTAATAAGCTTATGAAAAAGGAGAAGAACTTAAGAATTTGGCGTGAGGAAATGAGAGGGTATAAGGTGCAATTTATAGGCTTTTCACCAAAATATCTACAACAACATCATTACAATTTCCATCACCCATGTGATAAACCACCCCTCTTGACTTTCGACCGAACCCACTCCCCTTCCATGTTCTTGTCTTGTCTTGTCTTTTCTTGATTGATTGATGGTGAGTTTGCTTTATAAAGTTGCATTTTTTTATATGTAAGGAGTTTATATGTTTAAATATTTCTTTTGGCTTCGATTTGACTAATTGTGATACACATTTATATGTATATGTGCATGTATATTCATGTGTGTGCATGTTCAAATAAGATTTACAACTTAAAATAATTTTAATTCATCAAACCGTTGTAAATCTAAAATGCGACTTTCGGTGTTATTTTTTAGTTTTTAATCAAACTATTTATTAATGTAGTCAAAATTCAAAAATAAATTTCTTATCATCTTTAGATAATTAAAACAATAATATTTAATCTATTAAAATACTTAAAATAAAATAAAATTCTATTTATAAAAATACGACGTCGAACTACCAAAATGCGATGAAGTTTATATATCTTTATAAAATAAGTTTGTATATTTATAAAACCATTATAAATATTTTATTATCAGTTTATAATAATTAGAGTGAATTATTCATCATTTAGAACAATTCTTTGAATATTTAAAATTAATTAAATATTCCAATTCAAAATGATAAAATTATATGTCGTTACATTCTTTACTCCTTAAAAGAATTTTGTTTGTGAAATTTCACCACAACCCAAAACCAAAAGTGTTTACCCGTAATATTATCTTAATTCCATATGACATACACAGATCATCCATAATATCTGATTTGATCTTATACTCAAATATACAACTTTGTTTCTAAAGTATTAATCCCTCAATCCTCTAATACAGGCTCTTATTAGGCTTCTTGATCAGAAACCCTCGCTTCCCTTACATATCTTTCAATTATGATAGGAAATGCAAGTTTCCAACCAAAAACCCTAATCAATGTTCATCGCAGATTAATGAATCCTTTTTCGGACAGCGGTTCCAAAGTCCGTATTTGAATCTTAGATCAGAATCGTGCAACAAAATGATCTATGTATCTCAACTTACTTAACTATATCAAGTTCCTGTTTCAAAATTATTTATGAAAACATTTCATAAAATCACACCCAAATGTTTTAAACCTTTTCGCATATCCCAAATATTTTCAAACCTCATTAGTATATATCTTTCAAAATTATTCTTCTTATTTAAATACTTTTTTCTAATTTTCGCAAAAAAACTTTTAACAAACTAAGCTTTTCTAAAATCTTCTACCATCTTTAACTTATCAAAATATCATTTGTCAAAACACATATTTGTCAAAATACTCATTTTTTCAAATAAATTTCATTTTGAATCGACTTTCTTAAGAATTCAAATACAATTTTATTATATCAAAATATCAATATATATACTTTATTTAAACATTTTTATAAAAATATAGTTTATTATGTAAAGAAAGTTATCACAGAAGTAAAATTCGTATAAATATTTTCTAAGTTATTTAAACATAAGATGAGAGAAGCCATAATAACAATCATGCATAGATATATATCATAATTCAAACCATTACATCTTCCAATCATCCATACTTAAACCATAATCAATTGTATTACATACCCATGATAATTACATTATCATTTTCCTAATATACTGGATATACATAATACTATTACTCCCTAGCAACTTCGAACCCTACCAAAACACATATCAAATCAATCGGACTTGGAGGTTGATGGACCATCCAAATCTGATAACACTACCACTTCAAAATCTTCTTCTTGTTGTTTATCATCTGCTTCATTTTTGTCATCTTATTCGTTCTCAAGATTCCTTCTTATAGGATTCCAAGGTTATTCCTGTGGAACCCAAGGTTGAGCAACCGGGTTTCCTGGAAGGATGTCCGAAACGAGTTCTTATTTCTCATTCTTTGTCATTCCTTCCAAATCAATACCTCAAACATGCGAATCTCCATTGGATATAGGAACGCCCATCTCCCATATAATGTGATCGTCATTACTATCTTCTGATTCGTTGGGGATGTCGTCTATTTATGCATCATATGATGCTGAGTCTAGGTTATTCCTTTCTACCATCATATTGGGGTTCTCTTTTGGAACTTCTTCAGGTTGTGATTCATCTAGATCTGTTACCCATATCATTTTATCTTGCATTCCCTAACTTACTTTTGCATTATCTATTATATGGATAATTTCTTTACCACTGGATAATAATACTAGTTCCAGAATCTTGGGTTCTACTAGCATCACACCTATGGGATACACGTCTTATTGTCAAAGGTATGTTCATTAAACTCTTTCTTTACCTGTGGCATATGGTTTTTAGGTGACCTTTTTCTATACCCTCGTTGCCACTAGAAAGAATCGTTAAGTCATCATTTTCTCCCCAATTAGCTCTTGAGGATTATCCTCTGGAATAATTCCTACCGTAATTGGAAGGTTTCTACAATAGACAACGAAATATTAGAAACATATACTAAGCTATTTAACTATTCTAACCTGAGTCTAATATCATATTTTAACAAGTTTCTTACGAACTTAACTTCTTAAAATATCATCTTTATGAAACATCTTATACTCAAACTGTGAAATCCTAATCACAAGATGTTTCCATGCTAATTTTTTAAACAACCCATGGAAATAACTGAATACTGTTATCCAATAATTAGCTATATATTTTGAAAAGTTGACTTTTTTTAGTTCAAAATATAATCCTAGGTAAATTATTTCATTCGCCAATTTTCCAAAACAAAACAATCATTTCTATATTGCGTTAACAAAGACACACTCATATGTAATACTCTCAATTTACCCTATCTATGAAGAGTTATTCATCCTAAGGTATTACTAACTCTATCTTTGTTGAAACTTTACCCCTATCAGACTCAGGTGTTCCCTCACCCTAAGCTTTGATACTACAAGTAATGATCCACACTTCCATGTAGTTTATGTTGACAATAAACCATACATGTCTAACTTAAATTGAATGAAAAAGCAAATGGTTAAGGGTAAAAAGATATAGGAGATAGAATAGAATCTCACATGAGAGGAATAAAATATATTATTTTAATAATCTTTACAGCGGAAAAACTTTTAAATAAATATATCAAAGTCTATCCTAATCTTAACCTAGGAGGTTATAAATACTTGTCCTTACAAATGCTGAAAAACAAAAAAACAAGTGGAAAACTAAACTATGTCCGTACGTTAATGAAGGTCTCCAACTCTCCTCTGGAAACTCCAAGCGTCTTCAGCTAATCCAAAAATACTTGGATCTAACCCGAGTATTAAAAATATCCAGACCATGCTTTTCAAACCAACGTGAGACACGAATTATAAATATATATGATTGTGTCATGTATTGACTTTAATGTCAAATAAAACCATTGAAAAGAAGAGTATCTCATAAGACCACGCCTTACATAATCATGGATGGGTTTTTACCTTATGATAACGAAAACATTTCTATCAAATCATTTGATATTATTTCTAATGGCGTTGCTTTGAAAATCCTTTCAAATAACATATTAAAATAGCCAGAATTGTTATATTTGTTAAATTCAACATCATATTTAGGTATACAATCAAGTCAATTAAAGGTGTGTATTGGAGAATGGATTCCAACAATGACAAGGTAAGGGATTGCCTTTCGTACAATACATCTCTAGAGGAATGTACCGAGGCACAGCCCCACTGCCCTCTACCAACACAAAATTGGCCTAGCTCTATCATAGACAGTACCGAATATGTCATCACTCCAGTCGTTCCTGGCCTATCTGTGGCCATAGCATACACAACAAACCCGATATATAGAGGAAAATCAAGAATAGTGACGATCAGCTCCTAATGGATGCGATCCAAATAGCCCTGCCGCATCATCCATGTTTTTTCCATTACCGATGTGCGAGGCTTAACTTAACGTTTAACCTTTCACAAAATAGCAAATCCCACTTTGAATTTCACATTGCCATTTTCAACGGCACACTAATTAGTTTCTACCAAAGTACAACCTCGAGTTTATACGCCTTAGCGACGGGTGTTAAGTATAAGACGTGTTACCTCCTATACCACCAAACAGATGTACATTTATAAAACCCAATGTATGTGGTCTTCGAAATGAATTCTTAGACACTCGTTCATGTAAGTTGTCCAGGAACCAGCAAAACCATAGTTACTCCTACTACATCCTATTCGAGAATCACCCTTAGGATTAGCCACGAGCGTCCTTGTATAGAAAATTTCAAAATGAAGGTACTACTGCAACATATGTATATAATAAGGGAAATATGAGGTTAGTGGCATGCTGGCCTACATTATGAAGATATCTATCCTCAAAATCATCGTCTTTAACATGCCTTCACTTTCTAACATGTATATTGGTTCGAAGTGGTTTTTTGGTAGGAATCATCAAAATCCAATCCCAGTCTCTCCAAACCAATTATAGATAGAAAAGATGTTAAGTATGTTGGTGATCATCATTCAATCAATTAATATCTTTGTATCTAATAAAATATCTTTAGATATATAACTATGATTGGTAGAATTTCAATCTTAATGGAGATTAATTATTTCTAAAACATATCTTTTAATGGTTTTAAAACAATGTTATTTAAGACATCATTTACTGCATACCCAAACCAATTAGTACTGATCAAAAGGATCCATAGAGATTAATTATACTCAGTACTAATATACATATTCAATATATACTATTCGTCGAATAATGGTGAAATCGCCTTTTAATTAACATGGGTAGTATGTGTTTTTTCCTCGGAATTTAATACAGAATTTAACTAGAATGTTCTCTTTACTATCAAAATTCTATTTTAATTTTTTTTTAACTTTTTTTTAAAAAACTCCTAATTTCTTTTATCATAGGAAAAATATGGTCATAGTAAATCAAATTAAAAATCCCCTCCATCGTGCCAATCTGGATAGCTAGGAGAGCAGGCATTTAGTTTTTCAAATTCCTACCTAGAGACTATCTCCCTATCACCCATAATATGGTCACATTATGATCGACTCTAAACCTTTAAAATACTTGTATAGTTATTTGGAAAAGATATTCCAAAAGATTTGGGAAGATAAATCCAAGTTAGATTATTTATTCAAAAATTGCCAAATTCAGTTGTTAAATTTCTGGCGAATAGTGATTTTACAACTTTGTAGATCAAAACACTTATTCCATTATATATTTATGTCCATTTTTATAACTCAAATCTTGGTTAAAATATTTTAACAAATTTATGGAATTTAGTTCTCATTTTTAAATATTAAAAATATCCATTTTTAAAGTATTGAAACCAATAATTTTTTGACTAATCAAAACGTGACAGTTTTGAGAACTTGATTTGGACCTATTTCAAACTTTACTAAATGAAATCTTTATTTTTCTTTTCCATTAGAAAAACATAGTTATAAGGGTCTAGAAAATTCTTATTATCAAGAATTCTGACTCATATACATTCTATACATGGATTTAACTTTTTTAGCTGCAAAATCGTGAACTACCGTTACTCGACGCACTTATTTTGACTATATTTTCAAACTTTTCCAAACTTCTCCAAAATGATTTTTAAAGTTTATATAATATTTATGAACCATTATTGTCCACTTTTAAAGGGGTAAATAATGCTATATATACCATTATAATTTATAAAGGGAAGTGATTCCTTTGTGTAAATTCGACATGTATCTTACAGTGAATCATTTCCATATCAAGCAAGCATATAATCAACATCCAAAACATGATGACCAAGAAACATAGCAAAAACATAAACATATCATATCATCATATAAATTATTAATAAAAGGTATGAAGTTGTTCTCACGTATATAGTGATTCGTTTCCTAACTTTTAACACTTTTTCATTCCCAACTCAAAGCCTAAGGAGCTCGGCTTCTATAGAGATGGTCACGTCCTATAAGTGAATAGGTAGTGGTGCTTAATGAGATGGTGGTGACCTTAGAGAAGCACGACCAAGATGGAGAAGTGGATGTTAATCACTACCTTGAAATTAGAACTAAGATGGTATATTTTGTACATATTTTTAGCAGAGCTTTGCTATGATGAAGGAATATTTTGGAGAAGAAGTGAAGGTGATCGAAGACATTGACAATCTTATGAAGAAGAAGACAAACTTGAGAATTTGGTGTGAAGAAATGAGAGGGTATGTGGTACTATTTGTAGACTTTTTCACCAAAATATCTACAACAACATCATTACAATTTCCATCACCCATGTGCTAAACCACCACCTTTGACTTTTAGCCGAACTCACTCCCCCTTCCATGTGCTTGCCTTCTCTTAACTGAGTAATGGTGAGTTTGCTTTTTCAAGTTGCATTTGTTTATACGTAAGGAGTTCATATGTATATATGTTTAGATATTTTATTTGGCTTTAATTTGACTGATTGTGATATATGTATATATGCATGCGTGTGCATGTTCAAACAAGGTTTCTACAACTTAAATTAATTTCAATTCGCCAAATCATTGTAAATCCCGAATCCAATTTTCAGTCACATTTTTACTTTTTTAATAAAACTACTTATTTATTTAATCAAAACTTGAAAATAAATTTCTTCTCACCTTTTAATAATTAAAACAAAATTATTTAAGCTATAAAACTATTTTAAATAATATAAAAATCCATTTATAAAAATACGATGTCGAACTGTTAGAATGCGTTGAAGTTTATATATATTTATAAAATAAGTTAATATATTTGTAAAACCATTATAAATCACTTATTATCATTTAATAACTAAAGTGAATTATTCATAATTTGAATCAATTATCTGAATATGTAAAATTGAATAAATATTCTAATTCAAAAGGATAAAATTATGGGATGTTACCGAACCAGGAGCAAAAAGAAACCATGTTAGACTTTATAAATGAGGGAAGGGATGTGGTAGCCATTAAAGCAGTAGTATATAAGTATAATAGTGAAGAATGGATAAAGGCTGTAATCCTTGGCTTAAGGAAAGAAATTTCCATGAAGGAGATATGGTATTAAGGAAAGTGGTGGCTAACATAAAGATTTGGCTGATGGCGCACTAGGGCCAAATTTGGAAATACCGCTAACCATTTCAGAAGAGCTATCCAATGGCTTATATCGTCTATATAGGCCAGATAAGAACCTCGTACCAAAGGCATGGCATTTAGAGAATCTTTAGCCACACTCTTTTGAGTGATCTCTTAGATATGGTGTATTATTGTAAAAACAAAAGTTAATAAGATGATAAATTGATGTAGGGATATTAAACCGCTCGAATCAGTGTAAAGATTTCATGTGTTGACATCTATTATTCACATAAGTATTAAACCAGGGTTATGGAAACAAAACTCGACTCTTCAGCCAAACTATCTGGATGTAGAATATCAAATGACTCGAATCAGCACAATATATATATATATATATAATAAAGGTTTCAAATATATGATCTGACTTCTCAACCATCATCAAACAAATAAGTCTGCTCAAAAAGCTGTAGATTCGTGTCAATGAACACACTTGACGGAAAAAACAAATTGTCAAAAGATGACAATCGCATAATTTGAGTGCATAAAGGAAGTTTAGGAAACACATTGTAATAAAACAAACTGAATAGAGTGCGGTAAACAATACCCCCTTAAGCCTAGCGGTTGCTAACAAAGGGTAAATGGAACATCATCGCTTGGTCAAGTCCAATGATGTTATGACCCAATCGTTGCATTGGAACTGCACATTATAATAACAAGTACTTCAGTTATAATCATCTAAATGTTGGGATCATATATCTTGTTTTTGATAATAACAACCAAAAGATGTTATTGTTAATGGCTTTATCAAGTTGTTTCTAGAACATTAGGCTTAGAGAACTAAATATGAGTTTGTGATAACTAAAGCTGAAGAAATGGAGTTACATATCTACAGATAAGAGCATTGTGAATTATAGAGTCAAGCTAATATCAAAGTAGATAAACAAATTATCAGTCATATGCAACAACACAAGAGTAGAGCAAAAAGACAATATATATAGAGTATGTTATTGTGTAGTCTTACGTCGATTCCTTTTAGTAGAAATTTGTTAAAACCACCCAAATCATCTCCAATCATCTAGAAACATGTCCATCATCTATGTTACATAGCCATGTACATTTGAGCATTTTTCTCACATTTTTCAATGGCTCAAGAACCGGGAAAAGGAATAGTACCCGAGGTAGTTTCCTCCTAGGTGTATTGGACTTAAAACAGGTCCACCGGTTACCGATCATGGCGTTACCTACCCAATAAACCTATGACAAATTTTTTCTCTCGTTACTTTTAAGCAGTCACATCTGTTCATCCCTAAAACATGGTAACCCACCGTTAACGGCTGCAAACACAACAATAGCAACTCCTAATCGACTCCCCCATCCTCTATATATAGCAAGGTGGTCTCACTTGATCACTAGGTTTTCTGTCCTTAATTCTCTAATTGCTAACGTTAATTATTCTGGAACCCTAGCATTCATTTTGTACATTTAGTTCCATATCATTCGGTTCAATTCATAATCGTAAACACTTTACATTCATCTCTTTGATTGTTGAAGTGGTTATAGGATTATTGTACGAGTTAGGGTGACAAAATTAGTGTGTAAATACATAACACCTGTCGAAGATAATTTTCTATTTATAAGACAAAGTCAATCCTGAGAAGTGCTCAAGTCATCAGTTTGTAAACCTATTCCTCCGGATCAAGTGAGGGCTTTGCTAGTGAATTCCTAAGAGGTTCTTAGGGCCTGGATGTAAGAGATATGCTTCAAACCAGTATAAATCTTGGTATATTCTTTTATTTACTTATTACTTTGCTAGTTATATTTCTAATATACTGCAAGTTAAGTTTGCCATAGTATCATTATATGATCACTGGTTTATTTCATTTGGTATCAGTAAGGAATTTTCAAAATGGTAACACCATTTTTGATATCATTTTTTAGTATAGCAAGCATGAGTTATAACACGTTTCAAGAAGGACAATCCACTGCACGCCCTCCTTTTTTTAAAGGTTCTAATTATATATACTAGGCTACACGTACGAAAGTTTTTGTGGAATCAAGTGGCCTTGATATTTGGCTAGCTACTTAATCTCAGTATAAAGCACTATTAATACAATGACTACCTGGATAGATGCTCTAAAGGACGCTAATTCCAATAATGCTAAAGTAATGAATGTTTTATACTGCTCATGGGATAAAAATGAATTTTTAAGAATTATGATGTGTAAACTGCTTATGATATTTGGCGAATACACAAGTCATTCATGAAGGTACAACTAAAGTTAAACAAACCTAGATTAGTTTATTAAAGAATCAATTTCAAGCTTTTAATATGAAACCTAATGAGAGTATTATAAGATGTATTCTAGGTTTTAAACCATACGGCATGATCTTATGGCATTTGGAGCTACTTTTACTGATTTTGACTTAGCACCACGTATTTTAAATTCTTTGACTGGCGAGTCGAAAAGAAAAGTACTTGTTATAAAAGAAGCTAATGATCTTTTTGCACTTAAAGTAGAAGAATTAATTGGTAAGTTCATGCCTTATGAAGCTAACTTGCAAGCTAGAAAAGAATTAGTTCAAGAAAAACGTATCACATATCAGGTTAACAATGATGATGATTTGGAGCTTAATGAAGATGATTTAGTGTTTTTGGCCAAGAACTAAAACAAATTAAAGATTATCCCAAGCTGAATAAAGATAAGAAAAGCTTTAAAAATAAATTCAAAAAAAAATAAAGAATTCAAATCGAAGCAAACATGATTTTCAAGTGACTTGGGATGATTCATCTTCAAGTGAAAATGGTAACAGCAATGATGGAGAGCAAGCTAATCTATGCTTTATGTCTACCAAAGATGAGGTACATTCTGATTATCCTTGAAGATAATATAGAAATAGCTTCAGAACTAAATGACATATTTAAAGATTTAAGAAAAGTTCATAAAGAATGTTTAGGAAATATAATTAGATTAGAAATAGAAAATGAAATGCCTAAAAATGAAAAAGGAATTTTAGAAGAAGAAAGTATAAATTTACAAACTTTGTGCAAAACCTTAGTTTTATTGAATATATTTAAGCTATTAAAAATGAGAATTTAACTTTTTCTAATAATAATAGTGTTTAAGGAAAACTATTGATATTTTGGGTGATAAAGTAAATGATTTAGAAAGTAATAACAGTATTTTAACTAATGACAAGGTTATGTTTGAAAATAGGATAAATGATTTATCTACTAATGTTTCTAAATTTAATAAGGGGAAGGATAATTTGTCTCATTTGATTAGTATATCAAAACCTACTAATAATGAGAATGGTTTATGATTTAGAAAATCAAACATACCAAAATTACAAACTAATTATGCAACATTATATAATAATTTTATAAAACCTTGAATAGTCAACCAAAAGTAGTCTATAAAAAGATTATTAAAATATGGATACCTAAAACTAATGATAATATTATTAGGGAAATGAATATAGATAAATTTTTAAATAAAATACATTAGAATAGCGAATTTTATTTTAAAGGTTTTACCAAACCCACCTAGGTATTACCTTCTACCTAACCCTAGGACCTTAACATAGGAAGTGGGTACTAATAAAGTATTTTCTATTTGTTGTAGGTACCCTGACATAAAAAGAGAAATGGATACTCGAAAGTGGGCGCTTTAAGTACATGATTGCAAATGCAAAGATGCTTACAAATATGCCATACATGTATGGAGGCACTGTCACTTTTGGAGACAACTCCAAAGGCTATGGTATTGGGCAAGGAGATGTATATTTAGTTGGTATGTCTAACTCTCTATCAATCAGTGTCTATTTGGTATAGAATTTAAAACATAACCGTTTAAGTATTAGTCAAGTATGAGACAAGGTTTCAAAATAAATTTTGAAAAAGATAAGCGTTTGTTTTACAAAAACAGTAATTTAATTTTTGAAGGAAGAAGAAATCATAATATTTATATTTTAAATACAAAAATAAGACATAATAATGATATGTATTTAGTTACTGATATTAGTGATCTTGGATTTGTGATAAAAGGTTTTGTCATGTTAATTTTAAAAATATTCATAAATTAGCTAAAAAATATTGTAAGAGATCTACCAAAGATAAATTTTAAAGTTAATAATTTATGTGACGCTTATCGGAAAAGAAAACTTAAAAAGTCATCTTTTAAATCTAAAAATGAGATTTCTATAAAACAACATTTAAAACTTTTACACTTAGACTTATTTGGTCATATGTAAATAATATCAATAAATAATAAGAGAATTTTTTTTTGTTGTTGTTAATGATTTTTCATGACATGCATGGACTTTATTTTTCAAAACACAAGAACAACACTTTTAGATTATTAAAAGATCACCCATTAGATAATGTAATTGGCGATATTAACACAAAAGTAGCTATACGAAAGCAATTAACTAAATAGGACATGTTGCTTTCATAAATAATATTAAACCAAAAAATTATAGAGGAGCTGCTATGGACGATTATTGGATTTTGGTAATGCAAGAAGAACTTAAAAAATTTAAACGTAATAACATGTCAGAAGTTGTACCAAGACCTGATGATCAATCTATTATTGGTACAAGGTGGATTACAAAAATAAAGTTGATGAAAATGGTGATGTAATACGTAATAAAGCTAGACTTGTAGCTCAAGGGTATAGTTAGAAGAAAGTAATCGATTGTGAGAAAACTTTTGCTCATGTAGCACGTCTTGAAACCATAAGAATTTTTTAGTGTTTGCATGTCATCACAATCTCATTTTATATCAAATGGATATTAAAAGTGTTTTTTAAATGGATACATTAAGGAATATGTTTTATTGAACAAACACCATTATTTACTCATGAAAATTATCCATATCATGTGTTTAAAATTTAAAAGGCACTTTATGTTTTTAAACAAACACCACGTATTTGGTATGAAAAATTAAAAAATTTATTTTTTAGAATCTTGTTTTGAAATTGGTAAAGTTGATATAACTATTTATTAAAAGAGATAATAGTGATATTTTGATCGTTCAAATTTATGTTGATGACATAGTTTTTGGTTGAACTAACAAAAAGTTATGTGATAATTTTGCCAACATATTGAAAATCCAATTTGAAATGTCACACATGGGTGAACTAACATATTTTCTGGATTTACAGATTAAGTAGTTAAAAGAAGGAATTTGTCTTTCTTAAGGAAATTACTGTAGAGATTTAATAAAACATTTTGGAATGGAAAACTCTAGTAGTAAATCAACTCCGATGAGCATTAGCGTACACCTTCACAAAGATGAAACGGTAAGGATGTTGAATAGAAACTTTATAGAAGTATAATAGGTTCCTTACTTTATTTATCTACTAGCAGACCTGATATTTTAATAAGTGTTTTTTTATGTGCTAGATGTAACGGCCCGCCTTTTCGACCCTCGAATGTCAACATTAATACATGTATCGTATTCACGTGCTGAGCACCCAAGTGCTGGAAAGACAGATTGCTAAGGTAAAATAAAAGGAAAAAGAACAAAAAATGAAGGAACGCGATATAAAAATCTCACAGGAGGCAGAAACAATAATATATAATATATAAAAAAGTAAAAAAAAAACCATCACACTAAGATACATAACATATTAGAGTTATAATTCTAAGTACTATCATCAGCATAGCCAGTTATAACAGCTTGTCCGTACAAATGCTGATATATACAATATAATAATGCAACAGAAATAAGAATATTGTAGTAGGTGAAACATCCAACTTGTCTCCTCGAGCTCCAATGAACATCAAACTTAAACCTGTTTTTCTCATACTACTCGAAAGAGCACGCGAGGAATTTAGGGAAAATAAAGACCACGCGACAGACATAATTCTGGTATGAGAAATTCAAGAAATATGTGTACAACATATAACAGTACTTTTGAGACCGCAAAGAACGTCATAACAGTTATCCCATCAAAAGAACCACTCATCTAATAAGTACTTAATGTGATATGATAGATAATGTCTATGGTGAAGAATATAAACATATAACATAGTTGGAATGGTTACATTAATTACATTCAACAACATATTAAATAGGTACAATCAAAATTGATAGGGAACGTTTGCATAACGGATTTTTTGTCGAGATGTCTCCAATAAACTAAAGCGGATCTCCATGCACAAGGATCTGAAACCACCTTCCGAGCACTATATATCCCAGGATAAAATATACCATAAGGTAAACACAACTGGCCCGTGACTGAAGGATCGAACTTGAAACCCGTGGAAATAACTACAATTACCTCCTACGTTCAACGTATAAGTTAGCATACTCTAGATATGAAGTTGATATACCCTGTCATGGGACTGCAAAACCCCAGATTGTGCATCCTACTCCTTCTTTAGTCATTGCCAATGTCAAGGTCATGTTCGACATCCCTCAGATGAATCTTCATCACTCGAATAAAACACGAATCCCTAAATTGGATCCGCATATCTCTCACACATGGATTCAAACATCTCGAATAGATCCACTTCCAATAGATAGAACACGTGTCTCAGTCCTGAAGTGGTTTCAATAAGTAAAACTCTTATCAATCCTGGTCTCTTCAAGATTGAATCGATGAATTTGGTCACATTCAACAATAATGAGAATGATCACATATGGAAACTAAGTCTCATATACTATCACATTTTCAAACTTTTAATGCTAAGTACACGACTAAATACTTTCCGTAAATAAGCAAAAAAATAAAGCAAAGTCAATCACATAAAGCACGATTAAGTCACATAAGCGACTTTTAATCCCCTTTTTAATTAGTTAATCATTTTATTAATTAAAACCACTTTTATTAGTAAAAATTCTTTTAACTAACAAAAATTCATTTATCAATCACTACTATTCATTTGTACTCTTTCAACGTTTAAAAAAGTATTCATATACTTAGCTCAAATGGTATAAATATATTAATAAATCATAAACAAGATTTCTTACTTTAAACCTTTACCTTTTCTATTTTTTTCCAAAAGATTCCATAAATATCCATTTAAGGATCTAAATATTTTCACAAACTTATTGAAAAGATTTAAGTTTAATGTTACCTAAACATTGTCACTGCAAACCAAAAAATCACTTATGCTTATCTTTAAAACATTCTTTTAAAGATCCATTTATATTCATATGTATAACCAAAGAGGTTAAAGACGAATGTTATTAATACATTGTCACAACAAACCTAAGACAATTTCTGTTATGCTTATCTTTAAAACATTCTTTTCAAGATCTAAGTTAATATTAGGTTAAGTTTGATAGTCCACTAATCGACTATCCAGCTAAAAATGATTGCTTATAAAAATCATGATTCGTATACTTAAGTCATTTCCGACATTCCAACTTATACTATTCCTTATTCAAGCATGAAGTTAGATAAGTTAGCGCACTTGTTGCATATCAAAGCCTTTTTTAGACACTTCATTCTTGAATCTCGTAGATAGAAAAGTCTACATTGTCGGCTTTTAGTGTTAAGTATAGTATTAATGACTGACCTCTATAAATAAGTAAGAAATCAACACGATTAGCATGTTTACGACATTCCTGACTTAACTATTCCTCGATCAAGAGGGAAACCAATAAGTTGGAGCACTGTTGCTTCTGTCTCTACTTGAACATTAATCTCAACTCTCACAAATAGGTAAGCATACTTCGTCGGCTTTTAGTGTTAAGCATAATTAATTTCCTTTTTCAAAACGTATATATATAAAATACTTTAAAAATACTTGTAAATAGGTTTTAAATATCCCCTTTACTTATAAAAATATTTAAACTTATATATATATAAATATTTATAAAAAAACATGTAAATAGGTTTTAAAAATCTATGTAAAATATTACATGAAAATAACTACTTTAAGTTGATGAAAATAAAATAAAAATGTGTTTTATAATTTAAAACCCCTTTACTTTAAAAATTCGTAAATAAATATTTATAATATATTTAAACTTAAAACCAACTTTAAATTGCTACAAAATATATTAGAAAACATCCCTACAAAGATTAGGAAAAATACATAATTTAAATGTAATTTTTCCAACATTAAAACCATAAGCAACTTACTACAACATTTATAAATGTTGTTAAAAGACCTTGTTAAAGAATAACATTGAAAAGCATGAACTTTGCAACTAGTTTTAACCATTTTAAATAAATGATTTAAGACTTGAAATTTTTACGGTAAGTATTAACCTTAGGGTAATTAGAAACCATTGAAAGAAATTACTAAGAATACCTTTTCTGTTACAATATATGTAAATCATAAAATGAATATGCTTTTATGTTCTTTTGTTTAGTCCCACATCGTGGAATAGGTTAAATCCTTTGCTCTGAAGCCTTTATATAAAGGTGGCTATGTAGTGTAAATATATGTCTAATTCTCAAGAATGAATAATATATATTTTGCCTCTCTCTCTATTGGCTTCCATTCTCTTTATTCTATAACACGTTATCAACACGATCTTTTTCTCGAATGTATTGGATATTCTAATCCAAAAGATTAGATCCGTTTTTTTCATATAGGTACATCTCTTTCTCTTATTCAGTTGCTGAAATTAGATCTATCTCTTCCTCCTATTCAACCATTGAAATCAGGTTTGAAATTTTCTAGATATGTTTTTCTAGATTTATTTTGCGATTAATTTAGATCTAGATTTAAGTATTCTTGTTTCACAATTCTATATCTGTTTTCTAATTTTTCAGATTTGGATTTAAGTTTCAATAGATCTTATCTTTTCAAGATCTTATTTTGTTATAGATCTAAATTTATAGATCTTATTCCACTGTACATGTATTTTTGTCATTATATTTCAGATCTCATCCTACAATAGATCCGATTTTTTTGTTCTTATTTTTGTGATCTCATTATATTGTAGATCTTAAAATCACACTCAAATAATATATCATTGAGATTTGTACATTGTTTAAAAATAAAATGTTGTGATTTTTTGAATTTGGGTTTGAATTGATTTCAAAATTGCTTATTATTGCATGTTTTTTGAGATCATTATTTTGGACAGCAAGTTTTGAATTTGACAATTTATGTTGTTGATTCAAATAAATTTATTGACCTTGATTGCGTTTTGGTTTGTTATATAGATCTAAGTAACCTATGCATGTTTGATAAATGAAGTTTTCATCTCGAAAACTCTTTGATTTGGATTTTGATTTTGGAAATTATTTTGATATATATTGTTTATATTTGCAGAAGAAATATTTTATTATTTCTTAGAGAAACATATACAAGAATAATGCATGTTTAGAAGATCATATTAGTTTAGATCCAATATTAATATTGATTTAGTACACCAGAAGTGAATGGAAACGTTAATGAAAACATATACGGTAAACTTAATTTCTAGCATTTGAAATAAAAGTTGAGAACATGCAGTTCCTATAATGCTAAAAGCTTGAATTTCCACAAATTATTAAATTTCAGTTTTTCTTATAATAAAGAACCAGAAGTTTCAATAAAAGAGCAGAAACTTGAATTATAAAAAAAAGGATATATATATATATATATGTATATACATATATATATAAGAGTTATTTTAGTTCTTTTAGAAATTTTGACTATTAATAAATAAAGTTTCTCTTATGGTATTCATTTAATTTTATTATTGAGTATATTAAACATTGCTTTGAGATTAAATTTTGCTAACTAAAGTTAGTTAGATTGATTTATTTGTCTGTAAAGAAATCAATTCGTTGTGATAATATTTTTTATTTTATGCCACAATAATGGTAAATTGCATTTATTTTTTTTAATCATAAATGCATTAAATGTTGTCATCATGGTAATAAATTAAATTACCATATCATCATAAATGCACTGGCTACGGTAAATTAAATGATGTTGTATTTTTATGTTTGGAATAAGAATAGACATATGGTTTATTATATGGTGTATTCATTTTGGCAAACAATGCTCGATATAATGAAAGAAATATGTTTGAACAACAACTTGAAGTTGTGCAAAGATTTTTTTTCCAACCAGAAGTTGTATAACTCAAAGTCCAAGACCTGAAGTCTTGAATTATGAAAAGATTCTGATAAACTTTACAAGCTCGAATTCTAATAGACTTTTATTTTGTAACAATATGGTACAAAAAAAAGGGAGAAGTTTACACAAAATTTAAGAACCTGAAGTTCATAACAAATTAATGAACTTGAAGTTCATGAATTAGAACCCGAAGCTCTATTGAAATTATGTAAAATGATAAGGTTATACTTCCTGAAGAAGTTAAAGAAAATTAATAAATAATCATATGAGAAAATGATGCTGCATTCAAGAGATTACAAATATCTCCAAATGAGTTATATCATACCTTATATCTTAACATTTTCACTATATTAACCAAATATCCTGAAGATATTATGTTACATGATATTTCAAACATCATTGGATGCGTATGTGTGTGTATTAATCTCTTGAAAAGATGATTTAGAGATTTATTTATATTTATATTGCAAAATCTAACATCCCAGAAGAGATGTTATAAGAATTTTATTTTTGTTACATTGCAATTCCTTAAAAAGGAAATACTATATTCCCTGAAGGAATAATGATATAATTTCTTTTTAAGTAATGATAATAATTTATCCATAAAAATGATATTGTATACCAATGTTACACTCCAGAAGTAGTGGTTTTATCTCTTCGCATCTTACTTTCATTTAGTGCATCTAATTTTGTTACTATATTTACAGTTTGATATGTCATTTCAAAGATAGTCACAACAAAAATCTCTAGTAGGGATGTTTTATGTTATTATAAAGGTAACACACACACACACACACACACACACACACACACACACAGAGATATATATATAGAAGAGATAAATTCACTCCAGAAGTAGTGATAATAAAATATCCCTAAAAGAGACTAATAAATTAGGAAATGATAACATATCTCTAGAAGAGATTTGCTTATGTATTTGGTAATTTTATTAAACCAAATAAATGCGCAGAAATTTGATTATAAAGGATCCTAATTTAGTTTAGATTAGATCCTACAAGTTTGAGAGCTATACATATGGTTCTGAGGAAATTTGTATCTGTAACATTCCAAGTATCCCGAAGATACTATTATTATTTTTGCTGTAATTTTTTTTTACAGAACTCTCAATAGAGATGTGTAGAAATGTCTATATGCAATTAAAAATTATTCCTTGATAAGTAATCATAATTAGTGTTCAAAACTGATATTTGAGATATAATTGAGGAATAAAACTTAACAACTTGAAGTTGTGTGTATATTTTGTTTGAACCAGAAGTTCGATATGGTTTCAAACCAAATGTTTTGAACATTATCATGCGGTTTTGAAAGGTTTGCATTGACATTGATTTATAGATAGAAATTAATAGTTTGGATCCTTGTAACAGTTTGTTCTAAAAATCACTAATTCAAATGAGAAAGAATATGAAAATTTTATAATATATATGTGATACGTGGATGCACGTATACATCCATATATGTAAATATTTTGTTGACAACCTGAAGTTTGTTATAAGCTCATCGTATAGATTATGCATAGATATTATCTAGTGATTTAAAATTCAATCAACATAAATGTTGAATGACCTGAAGTCATGTATGTATTCAAATGATCTACACAATAAGTAAATTCCTCCAATTGCTTAAATAAATGAATGAGAACAAACTCTAATAATCAATATCAATTGAATGCATCTTATCAACCAATAAAAGAATTATCCTCCTATTATTAATATGTATGATGTATTTGCTAGTAGCAATATCATAATGGATCAAAATGAGAGTCCAAAGATGATTATTATTTAATGTGACAATGTTTGTTAACATTGAGGGGGAGGATAAAGGGATACAGCTCATTTTGATCATCAGTGTTAAATATTTGTTAAAATATACAATGATGCAAGATATTAAGTAACTTGAATAAATTATTAATAATATCCCTAGTAGACTTTCTTTAATATAGATTTGAATCCCTGAAGGATCAAAATTTGTGAACTACATCTGAAATATGGTTCAAAAGTCGGTTCAAAATATTTTTGGAGTAAGTAATAAAGATGCCAAATAAAGGAGGTGAGTGTTCTTGAAGAAACACTTAAGGATGCTCTAAAAGAGATCCATGACATGATTCTCAAATAACCCTAGAAGTGGGTTAGGTACCTAAAACATGATAATTAAAGAGATCTCAATAATTCATGTCTAGAACTGACAAGAAATAATCATCGATGATAAATTTATAAATAATAAAGTGCTTATATTTATAAATGGATTAAAGATCCTGGATTAGAGAAAAACATGATTGGCCATCATGAAATTCTCCTTAATAAGAAATCTGAACTTGTAGTCCGCAAAGTACCAAAAGTACTTGAAATGCTTAATATACCCCGAAGGTATAAATATGGTTTAAATCATGTTAAATAATGAAAGTATGCAAATTTCTGAAGAATATAAATAACTTTCATTGCTATAAAGAATGCAAAGAACAAGGAGAGTAGATTTCAACCTACTTTTAAGTATTGTTGTAATGAAAATCTTGATATAATTCATGATGAGTAGATTACTTCCTATTTTTAAGTATCGTTGTAATGAAACTCTTAATATCCATTGAAGTGATAGTTGCGATATGCAAATACTTATTAAAGTATACAAATTTCTGAAGAATATATATAACTTTTGTAGTTATAAAGAATAAAAAAGACATGAAGTGTATATTACAAATTTCTTCTAAGTATTGTTGTAATGAAAATCTTGATACATCAAGATGAGTAGATTACTTCCTGCTTTTTAGTAATGTTGTAATTAAATTTTAATATTCATGAAAGATGTATAGTTGCAATACGCAAAACTGATTTGAAGTACAAAAATGAAAGCACATGATGTGTTTTTCATAAAAGTAGCATACAAAATGCATAAAATGCAAACCATATTTGGAAGAAACAATCTTAGAAAATTTGATTGTATCGAAGGAAACTATTAATAAATTATATTATTAATGAGATATGGATTCAGAAGTATCTATAACTAATTTGAGTTATCGAAAGACGAATATGAATTCAGAGGAAAATTTAAAATCAGGGGGAGCATCCATAGGTATTTTATAATGCACTCTTTTTCCTTAACTAAGATTTTTCCCACTGGGTTTTTATTAGTAAGGTTTTAATGAGGCATTATCTTGATCCAGAAGTATCAACTCCCCAGTAACATTTGAAAATAAGTTACAATGTACTCTTTTTCCTTATTTAAGATTTTTCCCACTGGGTTTTTCTTATTAAGGTTTTAATGAGGCATTATCTTGATCTAGAAGAATCAACGTCTTTTCAAGAAATAACATCTGAAATATGTTATTTAAGTTAAATTATATTTTTTTTATCTTTGACTAAGGTTTTTCCCATCGGGTTTTCCTTTGTATGGTTTTTACTGACGTATTAAATTGATCCAGAAGTATCAAACTCTATCTGATGCAATAAATTATTGAAATATGGCGTACTATATTGTACTCTTTTTCCTTCACTAAGATTTTTCCCATAGGGTTTTACTTAGTAAGGTTTTTAATGAGGCATTAGTTTGATCCAGAAGTATCAAGCTTTATTTAAAAATAAAATAAGAAAATAAAATATGTCATTGCACTCTTTTTCCTTCACTAAGATTTTTCCCATTGGGTTTTTCTTAGTAAGGTTTTAATGAGGCATTATTTTGATCCCGAAGTATCAAACTAGAAGGAATATCATTTTTAGTATGATATTTATGATTTCACAAGTTGCACTCTTTTCCTCTTTCAAGATTTTTTCCATTTGGTTTTCCTTATAGAGGTTTTTTTAATGAGGCAACAAACAATATCTATATCGACTGAATTGATAAATGCAAGCAAGATAATAATGAGGGGGAGCAATCATCATACATGTTTCGAAATGAAAAATTTCAAGTTATCAGAGCATTCAAGATTTTGAAGACACATATTCAAGGGGGAGTGTTACAATATATGTAAATCATAAAATGAATATGCTTTTATGTTCTTTTGTTTAGTCCCACATCGTGGAATAGGTTAAATCCTTTGCTCTGAAGCCTTTATATAAAGGTGGCTATGTAATGTAAATATATGTCTAATTCTCAAGAATGAATAATATATCTTTTGCCTCTCTCTCTATTGGCTTCCATTCTCTTTATTCTATAACATTTTCATGTATTTACGAAAATTCCCAAAAACAAGCTATATTTACAAAGTGTATTTATAACTACCATTTGCTTGTTCGATCAATTCCTAAACCTTTTAAACTCTAATTTTTTTTCAATAATACTTGTAGTACTTATTAAAAATTTCCAATAAGCCTCTAGGATATCTTTCAAAATTAACTTTGAAAATAGTCGAACATAAGGCATTTTTAAAGTGCATCCACGACGACCTTTTCCCTTCTATCTTTCACAACTTTAGTTCACAATATCTACAAATTTCAAACCATTTCTTTACTGTCTATTACTAAAACATATATTTAGTGAATAAATAAATCAAATCATCCCAAGTTAAGTTCATAAATCTTCACTTTACACAAGTTAAAGTTAAGGATGTCAAAATGCACTTATAACGACTATTCTCGCTTCAAAAACTTTCAAACATACCTCAGTTTAACACACAAGCCAAATTATAATATAAACTTCAAGTCAAGGCCATGCCACATGTTTAAGATGGTAATAGAAGTGATGTTATACAATATAAAGTTGTCGTTTGCTTTTAAAAGTAAGAGGGGTCCAAAGTTTGTAACTTTAGTTAGTTCATATCACTTTAACTTTATATTTCAACAGCACAACATATATACATGATATGTACAAACAAGGTAGTGAAATAGCTCACTCAAATCCCAACAAAATACTTGTTTAAACACTCACAAAGCCAAGAACACTTCCTACCATCACCAAATTTCCAAAGATCCAAGATTTTGCACTTACAAACTAAGACAAGACCTCCCCCTCTCTTCCATGCTCACAGCCTCATCATGCTCCCCTCATTTCTTCCATATTTTCTACTTTTGACTTTAGATCCTTGCTTTCTAAGTTTATTAAAGTGTTGGTGAATGTCTACTGAATTTTGGAAGAGATTTGAGTTAATTAGAGAAAGTTAGTGAAGAACAAAGTGGATTAGTGCTATTCAACTTCCATTATCTTCTTAATTTTATTCCAGCAATTAGCCTTACTGTTGAGGGTTTATTTATAGACTTTTTAAAGTGTTCATTACCACCTTCTACCTTCAGTAAAAGGTTACAATGGAACCTCCCTCTCACATGCTACCTTTACACCTCATTTGCTTTACTTAGCACTTAAGTATTTTCTTAAAAGCTCATTTTTAAAATATCTTCTATGATGTCACCCATGACATTATCAGAAACTTTACTTTCCATAAATGGAAAATATTTTTGATTTATTTTAATGTTCTCTTAAGAAATTAAGTGTATGTAAAAAATGCAAACAACTTCCGAATGGTTAAAAAGCCGTTTAATGATAAAACAATTTAGGTCACATTATCGATATTTCTTTAAAGTAACTAATTTTGTAAATATTTTTCCAAAACAATTTACCATCATTACATTGATTTCAAAGGGGATTAACAAGGTTATTAGATCACTTTAACAACATTTAATCCAAGATTCAAATATTTAAATAATTTAGATATTTAAATACAAAGTGCTGAAATTCAGGACCGTTACACTAGATTTCAAGCAAATTCCATAGAATCACATACATGAGCAGTAAAACAAATTTTACGTTACTTAAAATACTAAATATTATGTACTTTGTTAACTAAAAGGCAATTCTTCTAAGTTAGTATCATATAGTGATGCTGATTTCAAAGAATGCAAAACGGACCGAAAAAGTATAGGTTACGTGCAACTTCATTGGGCAATCTTTAGTATCATGGTTAAGTAAGAAATAAAATTGCATTTAACTGTCGACGTGTGAAGAAGAATATATCTATATTGCTTTGGCTATTACACAAGTAATTTACATACAAATGCTACACGATTTTGGAGTCTACTTAACTAAATCTCTACTATTTTATGACAACACTAGTACAATTAATTTATCAAAGAATCTTACTAATCATTCCAGAACTGAACATATGATATAAGACATCATTTTTTACATGACAACGTTGAAAAACGAATTATACCATTAGAAATTATTAATATAAAGAATCAAATCACAGATACTTTTATCAAACTTATATGTGAAGCAACTTTAATTAAGTTAAGATGGAACTTAGGAGTTTATGCCTTAAAAGATTTAATTTAATTCTAAGTTTCAGTACCTATGTTTTGACAATAATTTTTTAAGCTAGGGAATATTATATAGCATATTTCATTTGTTTCGTTGTTGACAAAGGGGTAAAAAGCATAGAAAGCATGGGCATATTGATAAAGGGAAATATATATATATATATATATATATATATATATATATATATGTATGTATGTATGTATGTATGTATATAGAGCAACTGCTTAGGGGAGCAACTATTAAGGGGGGATTAAAATATATTAATTTTTTATAAAGTCATGAGGTTGTCATCATCAAAAGTGGAAAATGTTTGAATCGCATACCTTGTTTTTTGATGATAACAACCAAATGACATTGTTGCTATTAATTTTATTAAGTTGTTTTAGGAACAGTAGACTTGGAGAATTAAATATGAGTTTGTGATAGCTAAAGCTGAAGAAATGGAGTTATATATCTCAAGATAAAAGCCTTATGAAGTATAGACTTAAGCTAATATCAAAGTGGAGTTAACAAATTACGATTCACATGCAGCAACATAAGAAGCAGAGCTTTAAAGACAATACATATAGGAAATATTATTGTGTAATCATGTGTCGATTCGTTTTAGTAGAAATTTGTTAAAACCAATCACACAATCTCCAATCCACTTGAAATTTAGACATCACCTTTGTTACATATCTAAGTGTGCCCATGAATGTTTTCACATTTTTCGAAGGATCGAGGAACTGAGAAAAAGAATAGTACCTAAGGCAGTTTCTTCCTGGGTTTACTAGGCCTAAAACAATTCTACCAGTCAACTTGTGGAACCTGATAGGTCGAATGATATGGAATTTCTTGCCCATTAAACTCGCGACAAAAATTATTTTATTTCCCGTTGCTTTTAAGAGGTTGCATCTCTTCATCCAGAAAACACCGTAACCCATAGTTAATGGCTGCAAACTCAACAGTGACAACTCCTAATCGAATCCCCTCATCCTTTATACATAGCAAGGTCGACTCACTCTCAAATTATAACTTTTGATTGCTAAATTTTATATCCTTAGTTCTCTGATTTCTAACAACAATTATTATGAAACCCTAGCATTCATTTTGTAAATTCAATTCCAAATCATTTGATTCAATTCACAATCCTAAACCCTTCCCATTCATCTCCTTGATATTTGAAGTGGTTATAGGATTATTGTATGGGTTAGAGTGACAAAATTAATGTGTAAAGACATAACACTTGTCGAAGATACTTTTCTATTTACAAGATACAGTTAGTCCAGAGAGGTGCTTAGGCTATTAGTTTGGAAACCTATTCATCCGGGTCAAGTAAGGGCTTTGCTAGTGAATTTTTAAGATGTGCCTAGAGAGCCGATGTAGGAGAGGTGCTCCGAACTAGTATAAATCTCGGTGTGTTCTTTTATTTACTTATTACTTTGCTCGTTATATTTTTTATAGTGAAAGTCAAGTTAGCCATAGTATCACTATATGGTCCACTAACTTCTTTCACTAAATAGATGAACACAACGGAATAAAGGCATAATCTATTCAGCCTAGAGAAAAATGGTCCGATCTTTTACAAGAACCAATACTGCATTGGTCATATATAAAAGAGAAGAGGATCTTTTTATGCAGGATGAGACGTGGAAATATGTATGAAGCTCAACAAATGATGCACGTAATAGATTTCATAAAGTATAATAAGTAAAAGAAAAATCTTTCATTCAACCTTTTACATGACATGACTTCTTACATGTCACTACATTTTACGTGTCATTACAAGCTCAGGCGCATAACTACACACATATAACATTACACAACTAGCATCACAAATCAAAATATTAGTCTGAAGTAGTAACCTTTTCCAAAATCTTCTTTCCTTTTCTATGTGAGGCTGAACTAGTGGGAAGGCTTGGGGTGAAGGCACATCTCTTATCTTCAACCCAAGATGTCCATCCATATGGGTATCTGAAACTTTGGTGGTAATCACTAAATAATGCTATGGTGCATTAAAGTGCACAACACTATGATCAAAGTTAGCTCCTACCAGTGATATCCAATCTTCGATTGCAGAGCGGGACTTGGTTTGTTAGTAAAAATGGCATGTCCAGGTCGGGTAAAATGAAGCGGATGTCATCGAGAGACCGGTTTAACATGAACTCTGCCATATAATGTCAAACCTTCTCGTTGTGAAGTTCATCGGGTAAGAATATTGGTCACCCGAGGAGGAGCAAGAGCAATAGGATTAGTTAATACAATTGGAGAAGCTAACTCAGAACGTTGCATTGAACTAGGATTTGAGGGTGATAACTTAATTATGTAGAGTTGGATATGAATGCATGCAGCTTCTTTGATATGCTCTATCTTAGAAAGAAGTTGTACCTTCACCTTTTTGAAATTACCTTGAAAAAGGCCACATAATTAGTTTGTAGTCTTGATTACTTATGCTTTGTCTCCTTTGAGATTCTCTAGTCTTTTCTCATATGAAGCTTTTAGGTTATTGAACTTAGACTCGTATAGAGGTGACATGTAGTTTTATTTCTTTTTTCGACAAAGCTTGAATCAATGTCCACTTACAGCATAGGAACTACCCCAGCTTTGATGGATAATGAACCACCAAGGAATGTGGGGTTCCTCATCTTGAAACTTCTTTGGCAGCTTCGAAGATAAGTCATCAATTGTTAGCCTTTAACGTTGCTATCTCATCTTCACAAGAAGCTACGTATAAATTTTTCATGTAAGTCGCAATAACTTTTAGCTTCATCACATTCTTTTACGATGCCTCTAGCTTAGCTTTCACTTTATTAATTTACATATATTGGTTCTTATAATATCATCAACAAGCTTACCAACTGTAGCGACCCGACTTTCCACTCCCGGAAAATCGCATCACTAATTAAGAAAGAAAGGGATAGAAGAAGAAAAGAAAGAGAAGAAAGAGAAAACAACACATCAGAATCTCACAGCGGAACGATTTAAATATAATATAGAACATATACATAGTATCATATACATCAGAGTACACAACTAAACATCTCAATTTTGACAGTTATAACATTTCTGTCTAAATAATACAAGGACATCAACACAGAATATCAACACAGCGGAAACTCTAACTATATATCTATACGCTGAAGCCTCCTGCTCCATAGCTCCTCCAGATTTCGTCAAGAGATAACCTGAATCACTTGACTATTTCCAACTATATGTTCAAATTCTCTGACCAGCGCAATCCAGTTTGCGTCAGTAATCTGCGTGTTCTCATCCCCCAACTCATTATTCAACTTTTCTATCTCCTTAGTTCTATCCTTATACGAGACAAAGATTCAAAAATAGGACCAGCTTTTTGTGGAGGTATTAAGGAAAGTAAGGGAACTCAGAGGTGCCATTGGCTTTGTGTGTAGTTGTGCAATTCATTGATGTTCAATGAAGAAATTTGGGGTATCCTACAAAAGAATTCATACATACGAGTAAATTAGTAAAGTACAAACTAAAACTATGATAAGCATAGTTTTCCCATTAAACATAGGCCATGCAAATAATGTCTAATATTACAACTAAGTGAAAACAGTAACTGCCCACTAACATCATTCTTCGTACCCATGATTATTCCTCTCTTTAAACCATGCTAAATAAGGATGATCTAGGAAAGAAAAATTCTCCCTTGATGATCAAAACACAACACAAAATCTCTCAAAGCCTCTTTCTACCGAGTAGGTTGCAAAATTCTAGTCAGAAGTCCTTGGGTTGCTTGTTTTACCTACATAACTATGTCTTCAAATTTTCCCTTACATACGAGGGTACTACTCACGGTAATCCTCTCAGTTGATTGTCATTCTAAAAAATTGACACTCTCTTAGAAGTATTGAATAAAGCTTCTTTCCTCGTGGAATCCCAATAATGGAAGTTTACCCATGCCTACATATTTTATTTAAAAAGAAGATATGAGTTTTTAGCTTCACCATGTAAGAATACCGCGACATAATTATTACCGTTGCAATAATTTAATAGACGTAAATTTCTTAATTCATAGTTATATAAGCACTCAATAATGTGGTTACCTAATAAGTTAGTGTTATGGGATTGAAAAACCCCACCAAGAACAATATTTATAACTATTATAGAAACAACTATTACAAAATCAACGTCAAGTGACAATGTTATAAAAAATGACGTTGAAGTGTTTTAACAACAATATGAGAAAGTCACAATATGTGTTTTTCTGTAATGTATAACTTTTGCAGTGGCATCATGTTAAACCTCAACGGAAACATTAACTTGTAAAAGATTTGAGAAAAATATGAAGTTCTATTGAAATTGAATTGCTACAAAATGGATATAGTTTTCTATGTATTCACAATACTTTAGAATGTTGCTTTACATTGTATATATATAACAGTGTGTGAAATATTGTCATGTGCTTCAATGCAACCCATGTTAAACCTGTATATTTGTATTTGCATTCTCTTGATATAATCAGCAATCGACTCGAACTATTCGCATACTTTCATTTGCCCCCCATCAAACCTAACTTTTAGGGTTGGGGTTTGCAAGCGATTTCCCAAACCTTTGACGATCTCTTCTTTATTTGAAAATTACTTCAAATTGGTCAGTGCATCACTTCAGTCCTGACTTAGATTCAACTCGAAGCTCTCATTCTTCTTGTTAGAGATGTAATTAGTGTGAGACTTGATGCTGAAGTTACTTGTTTCCATAAGACAGTTTGTCTTGTGGGAAGAATAATGGCTTCGGCTTGAGTTTTCTTGACTTTCCAAGGATTTACTCTGATCTAACCGAGATAACATAAATGGTCTTCGATTTGCTTGATTCTGAGATCAGATCTGAATCTTATGTAAACTGACAAGGCCTTAGTAAAAGTGTCTGCTCTTTGGTAAGTTTGGTTTTAGAGTGAAGTATAGGATTTGCTATCATGAACACAGTACTCTGATTGTCACGCCATAGAATTGGTTTAGCTTCTGATTTTAGCTTTAATTCCTTTAGTATTGATTGCAGCCACATTACTTCTACTATAGCATTAGCTACACTTTTATATTCGGTCTCAGTGTTGGATCTAGAGATTGTTGTTTGTTTCTTTAAGCACCCTGATATTAAGTTGTTTCCAATATATACACAGTAACCAGTAATTTATTTTCGGTCATCTGAATCTATAGCCCAATCAGCATCAGCGAATCCTATTATGTTTAGATTGTTACAAGCTTTGAATGATAAACCATAATTCATAGTTCCTTTGAGATATCCGAGAATTCTTTTTATATCTCTCCAGTGTTCATCCAAAGGATTCTGCATAAATTGAGATATTTTGTTAACACTAAATGCAATATCTGGTCGTATTATAGTAGCATATTATAATGCTTCTATAACACTTCTACATTATTTAATATTAGTTATGGCTTCTCCCCTATTTTTAGATAGATGATGATTACATATCATTGGTGTTGGTTGTGATTTTGCACCAACAATTTTTATTTTTGTCAATAACTATTAAATGTATTTCCTTTGGCATAGTATTATTTTAGAATCTGCTTTTCTTACAACTTCTATTCCCAAGAAATAGTTAAGATTTCTAAGATCTTTTACTGAGAAATCCTTGTTTAGATAGCAGATAACACTGTTGATTTCATCCTTTTTGTTGCCTTTAATAATTAAATCATCAACATATATTAGTATGTAAACGGTTAGTGAATCGTTGATTTTAGTAAATAATGAGCTGTCTGATTTAGTTGGCTGATATTTCATGTTTACCAGTGCCGCTTTCAGTCTATCAAACCGGACTCTTGGTGCTTGTTTAAGCTCATATATTGCCTTGTTTAACTTGCACACATAACTTGCATGTTTATTGTATCCTGATGGTTGCTCTATATAAACCTTCTCTTGTAAAACACCGTTTAGAAATGCATTATTGACATATAATTGTCTGATACACCAGCTTTTGTATAATGCAATAGTAAGAATAAGTCTTATGGTAATTTGTTTGATCACTGGAGAGAATGTTTCATTGAAATCAAATCCATATTGTAAAGTATACCCTTTGGCAACAAGCCTTGATTTATATCTATTGATTGAGCCATTAGGATTTTTCTTTATCTTGTATGTCCATTTGCATCCAACTATGTTCTTATCATCTAGAGGACATACAAGATCCCATGTTTTATTTTTTATGAGTGTATTGTATTCTTCGTCCTTTGTTGCTGCCTAGTTTTTGTCTTTTGCAGCTTACCCGTAAGTTTCTGATTCATTTGGACTTGAGCATACATTGTCTATTTTTGACTTAAAATGGCACTCTCGGCTCTAGTAATCATGGGATGGCTTGATCTTACTTGAATTTCAGTGTGAGGTAGGTCTTCAACATTTACGTGATCTGATGTTTTCCTTGGGTTGCTTTGTTATATATTCCCTTCATCATGTTTGTTTTATCCATTGATTGTACAGGTGAATGACTGGCATGACTAGGATCATCTTCCCATTCATAATTTTGCTGAGCAGATACTATTGGCTGAGCATTATGATTTCTAGTAGACCCCATTGCCTCCACTTGATGCTCATTCTTAGAATATATAGGTGATTCTGGTATTGAGATTCTTGGATTGTAGACTTTATTTATGGTTTTTATCTCTGGATTTCTAAAAGGAAAAATATTTCATTAAAAGGAACATGCTGCAAATGAAAATTCTTACACTGTCATCTAGACACTTATATCCCTTATGATTTATTGCATATCCTAGAAAAGTACATGGCTTAGATCCAAAATTCAGTTTGTTAGTATTGTATGGTCTTAAGTAAAGAAAACATAAACATCCAAAAGTTTTTAAACTATGATAATCTGGTTTTACCCCATATAGTTTTCTACAGGACTGATTCCTTTGAGCACCTTTGTTGGTAATCTATTAATTAGATACATAGCAGTATTAAATGCTTCGGGCCAGAATTTTAAGGTAATGATGCATGAGCTAGTAAAGTAAGTCCAAATTCTACTATGTGTCTATGTTTCCTTTCAACTAAGTCATTCTGTTTAGATGTATAGAGGCATGTGGTTCTATGAACTATTCCTCTTTTTTTAAAATGACTACTGAGTGCCTTATATTCAGTACCCCCATCTGATTGCGTAATCTTAACTTGAGTATTAATTTGCTTTTCAACAATGGTTATAAAATTTATTGCTGCATTACATGCCTCAGACTTTGTTTTTAAGAAATATATCCATGTGTATCTTATGTATGCATCAACGAATGAAATGTAATATTTATATCCAAAATCTAAGCATATAGGTGTTGGTCCCCATAAATCAGTGGCAACAAGTTCTAATGGTTTTGAGTATCCTGTTAAAGAATCATTGAATGCTAACTTATGACTTTTACCCATCTAACGGTAAGTACATACATAAGGCAGTGAAATACTACCAAATGATATTTAATTTTTTAGTAAGAACCTGTTTTAAAATTTTCACACTTATGTGACCAAGTTTGTAGTGCTAAATATCAAATACATTCTTGGAATTTTGCTCCTTACACAAGTTACAAAGATTCTGTTCTTTTGCAAGATTACTATTGTTGACAGACTTAAATTTGTGAAGTCCATTTTCCGCACCACCTCGCAGAAGAATACTTTAGTTAGTATATCTCTAACCAGACAATATTTAGGATAAAAATAAAAATAGACTTTATTGTCACTAGAAAACTGAGATACACTTATAAGATTCTTCTTTATTTTTAGTACTCTTAATAAATTATGCAAATATAATTGTTTCTTGCCTTTAATAAAAGCATTACCAATATGAGAAATCTTGATACACTTACCATTGCTCATGCATGTTAACTGTTTACATTTATACTCACTGTTTCCAAGATTTAAGTTATCAAGATCATTAATTAAATGATCAGTTGCTCCAGAGTCAGGGTACCAACAATCATCTTGTACGTGCTCTGGCCTTGCAGTCTCATTTGAACTTTGACTTTATTACTGTCTGCTTGAGTGTCTGGATTTGCTTGAACCATATTTGCACTAAAGTTGTTACTTCTTTGATTATTACCGGTCTGATTTGAGTATCTGAAATAGCATTTTACTGTTGTATGACCAATTTTTTCACAAGTTTTACACCTCGGTGTATTACCATTGTTCCATCTGCATCTTCCTCTGGATCTGTTTGAGCAACTATCTCTTTGTATTGGTTGATCTGCTCTGGTGTTGCTTTGACTTTTGTTTCTAAGATTGGTGGTGTAATTGATTGCAAATTCTGATTCTTGTGGTTTCTTATCAACCATTCTTGTTTCATGTGCAAGCAAAATTGAGTGAACATCATCAATAGATTATAAGGTCTTTTGAGAGGATATAACTGTTGCAACTGCTTCACAATCATCACTTAATCCATCCAGAATAGTTAAAATATGTCCTGAATTTGACACTTTATGATCTACAGATTTCGACAAGTCACAAGTTGTTTTATCTTGAATAGATATTCCCTCATAGTGCTATTGTCTTTCCTCATGTGATGTAGTTGTTTTTTATGATACATAACCTTGGCTGCGGATTGAGTATTAAACACTTTTTCCACAGTTATGCATATTTCATTTGCAGTTTTGCACCCAATCACATGAGATAACAATTTTGTATGTGTTGAAGAAAGCAACAATGAACAAAGGAGTCTGTCTTGTCTATGGTGCTTTACATACTCTTCATTACTGACTATTTTGTTTTCTTCATCAGTAATGCATTTTGGAGGAATTGGAATGGTTACAAGAATGAAACCTTCAAGACCATATCCTTGAACTGCAGTTTCTACTTGAAGTTTTCATAAGAGATAGTTATCTTTATCCAAGTGCACCGTGACAAGTTGGCTTTGTGGACCGATGACAGTCTTCATCACCTTCTCTGCTGTTGCACCAGTTTGATGAGTGTTGCTTACATTGACTGAAGTTGCTGAGTTAGTTTCATCACCTATATTGATTTTGAATCAGCCAGAAATAAAAGAGTTTGGAGAAACTCAATCAATCTTGATCAAGATTTAAATTATTAAGACAAAAGTTATTCGCCAATAGGTTTGTTGCAACTTAAGGTTTAGATGATGATCATCTATAATCTGACCTGATAGATCTTGCTGGTTGGCACTTTCTTTGAGTTTTGTGCAATGATTCTTATCTTCTTGATCTGATTTTGAGGTTTTTGATTGATTTCCTTCAAGATTTGATAGATCATCTTGATGTAGCCAAATTTCTTGAATTCAGGCACGACACTGGGTTATTTTGTTGAATCTGCATCTCAGATGATGAAATTTGTATTTTTGATGAGAAAAGATCACTCAAATGATAAGTTTATTTTGATGAGTCTGATTTTTAAGAAAATGCTATTAAGCTTTGCTGGTTCCGATACCAAGTAAAAGATTCGAGAAGAATATGAAGCTTATTGAAACTGAATTGCTACAAAATGAATACAGTTTTCGCTTGTATTCACACGACTTCAGAATGTTGCTTTACATTGTATATGTATAGCAGTAGTGTGAAATATTGTCATGGGCTTCAACGCGGCCCATGTTTTCGACCCATATATTTGTATTCGCATTCTCTTGACATATGAGCAGCCGACTTGATCTCATACTTTCATTTTAACTTGATTTGGTGGGCTATTTGCCTGGGTAGAAGGTCGGCACTTTTCTTCTGCACTGCAACTATTAGTCTCGGATATTTGTGAATTCTGCATAAAAGCAGACAGTATCATTAACGTATGATGTCATATACGTCAATTTTAAGGAATAAAGGGAAGTCATATTCTGTGCGTTCATCGCTGTCATGCATGCACCAGCTCTGTAAGCTCATGCACCAGCTCTGTAAGCTCATGTAGAGTATATATTTATATTCTGTTAATTTCAATGCACGGTCGCTGTAAGACTGCAATGCACAAAATATGCAAAACGATAGGATATTAATTAGTTCAAGTAATACGTATATAGCAAATTACACCGCATATAGGAATTAACTCTCCTGGTCTGCCATACAGGGAAGACGTGCATTATTTTATCAACAAGAGTACTAGCTAGGTAGATATGAACTTAAATCCTAATTTAAGCGGCAGAAGTTGTTGCATACATATAAAATTATTGTCAGGATATTCAACAAAATGCGATAGCAAAATCAAACGTGTTCCGAATATAAAACTAAGGTACAAAAATCCTTCATCTGGGCCTTGTGTCATGGTGCCGTGTCATCGGTAGAAAAACTTGCATATCAGACTTTGGAAGGTTTCCCATGGTATTCCTATATAAACACGGCTAGCAGCTTCATGGAGGAAATCATCCCATCTTATTGCATTTCATTGATCAAGTTCACTTATAAACATGACTAGAGCACATTCCTCGTTTTTGAAAGCTTTGTTAGCTTCCATTGTGGTTACTCTAATTGATGGTTCCGTGTCATCTGAAAATTTCTCGACGGACCTTGATGTGAGCGGCAATGCACACATTCAAGAAGACGGAAATCAGCTGCAGCTATCGCTTGAGCAGGCAGGCGGTGCAGAAGCAGTGACCAGACAGACATACCTATATGGAAGGTTCGACATGCAGATCAAAGCGGTCGCTGGATACGCTGCTGGCACTGTATCCTCGTTCTTCGTACGTATTAATTAAGTAATTAAGTAATTGTCTCCATATATCAAAAATCTAGCCAATTTGCAATGATGCATACACTACTACGTACGTATAACCTTCTGAATTTCTATTGACATATGTATGCATGCAGCTGCAATCACCAAGACCAACTAACGACGAGATTGACTTCGAGCTCCTTGGAAACGTTACCGGAGAACCGTATCTGCTGCACACAAATGTATGGACAAATGGTGTAGGCAATCGAGAAGAGCAAATGAACCTTTGGTTTGACCCCTCCGCCGACTTTCACACCTACACCGTCATATGGAACCCCCAAAACATAATGTAAGTTTTCATTCACATAACATAAATTAATTAAGTGTGTAAATCAGTGCCTAGTATATGAAATGAAAGAAAGATTGCATGCATGAGTATGTATTTTCTTTTGATATGCATGCAGATGGTTGGTTGATGAAACACCAGTGAGAGTGTACAGGAACATGCAGGGAGTACCATACTTGAATCAGCAACATTTGAATACACACGTTGCAGTTTGGAATGGAGAGGAATGGGCAACGAGGCAAGGGAGGATAGGGATCGACTGGGGTCAGGCTCCCTTTGTCGCATACTACCGTAATTACCACAGCGAAAGTCAAGGGGAGTGGTACACTAGGACAGTCGATGAGGCAAAGCTTAGGTCTGTCAGGCAGCAGTACATGGTCTATGACTACTGCAAGGATACCGCAAAGTACCCACAGGGTTTCCCTCCTGAGTGTTCTACTAATGAACATGTTTAACATTACTGTTACTTCATTTATGCTCATGTACAACTAATCTATCATAATAAATAAACAAACAAATGCATTACACGAATGCAATTTGTTTTGACAACTTTCGATTTCACTTCTCCTTTCCTCCTTTCCTCCTTTCCTCCTTTCATGTTAAGGAGAATGCAATTTACTCTTTCTTTGCCAAAAGTCGATATCCTACCCATAGTTAATAACCTTATATCCATTATCACACCACATTTATACATGGGGATGATCCCTTTAACTTCCTAAACACATGAATAAAAAGTGCCTTGGCAGTTGAGAACAACTTTTACAATAATGATCTCTCTGTCTTTAAAAAAACATAAATAAAAGGTAGGTGATGTTTCCAAGTATATATGTGCAATGAACACGTATAATTTGATCCCATCTTTATGCTCCTGAGTGCTCCACTACTGAACACGTATAATGGACTTCAGTATATCCTTGTGATATAGGTGGTGTTGTACCCACGCATAATTTGATCAGATCAGGTATAATCTAATTAGCTAGTACAGTTAACAATCAAATAAATGCATATTGGATGAATGCAATTTAGTTTACCAGATATAATTGAATTCATTTCTCACCTACTTTCCTCGTATCATGTTGTGATCAATGGGATTTGATGAGAAACATTGGTGCAATATGGTTCAAGAACTATTCTACCCAACCACCTTCTCCATCAACTATCAAGTTACTTATTCTTCATGAACGTTTTCAAAATAGCTGGGGTCCTCACGAGTTCAATTTCTCTGTCCCCTATTGTCCGTCTTTGTGTGTCACAAACGTTCACAAGCATCCATCACAACAAATTGATAAATCGGTAGGATCCACCATTTTTAATGTATGGTTGATGATAATAAATGAAGAGTTGAGATAAATGTGGCACACGGGAACAGAAAAGAAGGGGACGGAGGATTTGAGCTGGGGTCATCTTCTCGTGAAATCTCATGTCCTCCTACTCTTTATCCATCTGTCCTTAAATAAATTTTAACCATATATTATAATAATCTCATCAATACACAAAATCCACTGAATCAAATCTGATTATAATGATATAAAAATCAATGGTTGATTGAGAATGAGCACACATGTACTGGAGTTTGGGAACAAAATATTTGAACTACGGTTCTCTATTCTTATTCATTTATTTTATATGTTATGGATCAATTTATTCACCAACTTTATAAATTTTGCAATATTAATGGTATTATCATCTACCTATAGTTAACTTAATAAAAACTTATTATATATCACACATCTTATTTAGGATGCCCAAACTAGATTCAAAAGATGTACATCCATATTATGAAGATCGTTAACAACTTAAATAAAACGACCGACTTACAGTAAATTACCCTACAAACATAGGCATTCTTATGTAAAAACCACAATAAAAAAGTTAATTTATGCAATATATACATCAAATATCAACTATTTGGAGACTCCTACAATCACATGTAACAAACAACTCAAATTTCACTATATGCCAAATATACATTTGTTGACTTCGTTTTTGTCAATCATTGTTCATGATTATACATGCATCGAAATTAGAGTTGGAGAGTAATGTGATTTGTGATATACAATCACATTTAAAAGAAATAAATATAATAAAAGGGGAAACAAATAATTGGACTTGTCAAAAATAATATTGCATATATGGATACATATCATAGTAAAAGAGAGTAGTTTACATTCTTAAATTAGGTGGAACAATTTATTTATTACCATATAAATGAGGATTTGAGGATCGACTAATCTCCTCTTATAAGTACACATGTATAGAGGTCATTGTGAGAGGTCTGAGAAAAAAAATTATGTTTCTTCAGTTTTAAAATTGAGATATCTTCCTAATTTATAGGCTTTCTTCTGTAGTTTTTTTATGAACTAATAATTGTGAAGTTTGAAAGAATCTGTTTGTCGTTTGTTTTCTTTATTTCTTATCTCTTCTAAAATTTAATTATACAGGGATTTTAGGAAATACCCTTAACTATTGGTATCGGAGCCTACTACATAATTTTTTTTTAAGAGAATTTAGTCATAGAGAAGATATATGTTGAGAAAATTAATGGGAGATATCGAAGGTTGTGAAGACAAAGATGGAGGATTTTTTATACCTCAATAATCTTCACTCACTGTTGAATAATGAATGGGCAAAACCTAGTAATGTATTTGAACCGAAGTGGGAAATATTAGATAATAAGGTCGTGGTGGTTATTCAGTGTTTTCTGGAAAATACGGCGTTTCATATTATTTCTAGTGAAATGTCTACTTTTGGATTTTAAAAGAAATTGGAAAGAATCCATGCAAACACTCCACAATGAACAAGGCTCTTTAATAAAAAGGTTGGAAAATATGAAGCTTAAGGAAGATGGATCAATTAGAAGGCATCGTGGAGCAATTACAGAAACTATGTCAAGCACAAAAGGAAGGATCTTTCTCTTCAAGAACTAATCGTTCGCATACAGACCGAGGAAGCAAATCACTTGAAGGATAAATTCAGTGCCATGACCATTGACTCTAATAATGCTAATCTTGTGGAAACTAAAAATCAATATAATGCAAATAGATTCAAAAACAAAGGGAAAAAGACTCAGAATTTCGCTAATCAAAAAATTCAGAGTGTTGTAAAAAAAGTTCAAAAGAAACAGACCATCGGTTATATTTTTGGTAAATCAGATCATAAGGCGCATCAATGCTTCCAACGGAAAGGATGACGCAATCAGAAGCAAGCTACCAATGTCAAAGCATCAGCTAAACTTGCCAAGAATGAAGATATAATAGCTACAGTCATTGTCAAGGCTAACTTGGTGGAAAACAGGACCGATTGGGTGCTAGACATAGGAGTTTCTAGACGTCTCTGTGCAATTCGAGAGCTTTCTGTCAATTCCAGGATGTAGAAGACAGTGAGCATGTCTTCATAGGAAATTATGCTACTGCTGGAGTACTTGGCAAAGGAAAGGCTCTTTTTAAACTTAATTCTAGAAAAACTTTACTTTGAATTATGTATTGTATGTCCCTTCCATTCATAGGAATTTGATATCTGGTGGGTTATTGAATAAGGCTGGGATGAAGCTTGTTTTTGAATCTAATAAAGTTGTAGTAACTAGGAACGGGGATTTTGTGGGAAAGGGATATCTAACTGATGGTTTGTTTATATTAAACTCTGTTTTCTCTAGTAATGAAAGCACTTCTTTTTTTGTTTATCATGACATAATGGATTAGGATATGTTAATGCAAACTCAATTAATAGACTAAGGAAACTGAATATGCTAAAAATAGAAAATGACATTTTATCTCCCAAATATCCTATATGTGTTGATGCCAAATACGCTAAAAAAATTCTTTCAAATCAGTCACTAAGAGAAGTACTGAATCACTTGAATAATACACTTAGACTTAGCAGCTTTTAAGAACACAATCAGTAGAGGAGGTAAACGCTATTACGTAACCTTCACTGACGAGTTTTCTAAATACACCAAAATCTATCTACTTAGATCTAAATATCAGACTGTAGAAATGTTCTTAAAATTTAAGTTATGAAGTTGAAAACTAATTAGATCGAAAAATCAAAAGACTTTGGTCTGATAGAAGTGGAGAGTGTTGTGCTAGCTTTCTAAAATGTTTCGTTGAGAAAAGCGAATTATCCATGAAATTAGTGCTCCTTATAGTCTCCAACAAAATGGAGGCTGAAAGAAAAATAACACTTTTAAGAATATAATAAATGTTATGCTCTTCAGCTCTGGTATGACTGACAATATGTGAGGGAGATCTGTATTATCTACATGTTATATACTTAATAGAGTGTCTCATAAAAGGTTGGATAAAACCCTTTACAATTTGTGAAGAGGTTTTCTTCCAAACCTAAATTTTTTGAAAGTGTGGGGGTGTCTTGCTATAGTAGGTTTAGCAGACTTTAGAAAAACCACTATAGGACCTAAAACATTTGATTGTGTATTCATTGGCCATGCTTCTAATAGTGCTGCATATAAATTCATGCCTTTAAATGATCAAACCATTTATGAGGCTAGAGTTGTTGTATTCTTTGAAAATGAATTTCGTTTAAAGAACAGTAATAATAAGAGCTCTTTTAGCTCTTCTGTTGTCATTGATATGTCATTGTCTTTGCCTACCCTACCACTATTGCAAATAAATCTAACAATGAACGTAGGTGTAAAAGGCAACGTACAGAGACTAATTTTGGACCAGACTTCATTACCGTCTTTTCGGTAGAAAATATCGATTTTGATAGGATTGATGATCCTGTTTTTGTTGTTTAAACTAAGGAAGATCCTAAAACATACAAAAAGGCAATTAACTCTAGGGGTGTTAATTCTTGGCAAGATGATACTAAAAATGAACTTGACTCTATAACATCTAACCACACCTAGGACTTAGTTGATCTACCCAAGGGATGCAAACCAATTAGGACTAAGTGGATCTTTGGAAAAAAAATTAGAAACCGATGGTTCTGTAGATAAATTAAAGTTGAATTAGTAACGATTGGTTACACTCAAAAGAAAGACATTGATTATTTTGACACTTATTCCCCTATCACTAAGGTGGGTACTATTAGAACTTTAATTTCCTCGGCTACTATTAATAATATAGTAGTGCACCAAATAATGTGAAAATAACTTTTCTTAATAGTGAATTGGAAGAAGAAATTTATGTGGAACAACCTATTGGTTACGTGGTACCTGGTCAAGAGAATAAAGTTTGCAAATTAAGAAAGTCTCTTTATGGCCTAAAATAGGATTCTAAACAATGGTATGAAAAATTTGATAGGACCATTATAAATAACGGTTATATAGTGCCTTATTGCATAATTATTTGTCTTTATGTTGATGACATGTTAATTTTTGGTGCAAACATGATCGTAGTAAATGATACAAAAAAGTTTCTATCCTCCCAATTTGGGATGAAAGATCTGGAAGAGGCTGATGTGATACTTAGAATTAAAATGAGAAAAAGCGCAATCATTTTCTCACCAAATTAATCTCACTACAAAGAGAAAATTTTAAAAAGGTTTAATTGTGATGTGACTCTTGTTCGATCTCTGTATGATCCTAGTGAGCATTTTAAAAAGAACAAAGGACCAAGTGTGTCACAAGATGAATATGCCAAAGTCATTGGAAGCGTAGTGTTTCTTATGAGTTATACCAGACGTAACATAGCTTACACCGTGATTCATTTGAGTAGGTACACTCGCAACCCTAATAATGAACATTGGAATGCCCTTCATCGTCTTTTGAGGTACCTTAAGGGTGCAATTAATTGGTGATTGCATTTTAATAAATGCCCTGCTATTCTGAAGGGATTTTATGATGCAAACTGGGTTACTGATAACGATGAAGTTAGTTCCACTAGTGGCTATGTATTCACTTTGGAAGGAGGTTCTATATCATGGAAGCCATATAAATAGACCTACATAGCACAATCTATTATGGAATCTTAGTTTATTGCTCTTGATTTGGCATGTCAAGAAGCAGAATGGTTGAAAGATTTGTTGGTAGAAATTCCACCAGGGAAAAAACTAATGTTCCAATTTCTTTCCACTGTTATTCATAGGCTACTATTGGAGTTGCAAAGAATGGTATTTATAATGGAAAAGGAAGGCACATTTCACAAAGCGGTCAAGAAACTTTTGAAGGAAAGGATGATTTCATTAGAATGTATAAGAATAAAAAGAAACTTGGCAAATCCATTCACAAAAGGATTACCAAGAAATATGGTCCTTGAATCTTCAAGAGGGATGGGCTTTAGGCCTAAAATAGAGGAAAATTTAACGAATATCCATTGGGAACAAATAAGACCACATGACTACTCTTTCCCCTCCCATTTCTTGTGATCAATTTTCTTTGAATCCATAACTAGTTTTGATGGTGCTATTATGACACACTTGATGGATTCATTTGTGAAAGTCTTGATTTTGAACTATACATTCAACATTAATCCATAATCAATTTTGATGGTGCTTATGTTATGCACTTGTTTCCATGATTAAGTTCATTACTCTTGTTGAATCTATGGTGCTTTTAAGATGAGTTTGATGGATTTTATAAATTGTTCCCCTATTAAATCCATAACTAGATTTGGTGGTGCTTTTGTGATGCACTTGATGGATTCTATGAACCATTTACTACTAAATCGATAATCGGTTTTGGTGGTGCCGTTGAGACGCACTTGATCGATTATATAAACATTTTCCTAATAAATCCAAAATCATCTTTGATGATGCTTTTGAGACGCACTAGATTGATTTTACCAATATTTTCCTGTTAATTCCATAACCATTTTTGGTGGTGCTTTTGAGATGCACTTGATGGAAATTAGTTATCTTTCTTTAGACTTGACTAATATACTCTATAACCAAAAGTGATGGTGCAGTTCAAGTGCACTTATGGATACTATTATCTAAATTAAGGTTGAGTTCATGCTCTTAATGAGTCCGTAGTCAGTTTTGGTACTTCTAGGGAGAGGCATTTGATGGACTCACCTACTCGAGTGTGAAGTTGGGATCGCCTTCAATGGGAGATTTTAGTTGATCTCTCTAGAGAAAAAATAAGGCCCCAAGGTAAGTGCATGGCCATAACATATACTTATCGAGGAGAAGTGTAGATATCAAAGCATAGTAAGAGTTGTGAAGTTTCAATTAAATCTTATAGTTCAAGAGAAAATTAACTACATAGATGAAGTTGTAGCATCCTTTTTGTGCATAAATTCAAACTGAAAGATATTGGTGCATATGTACAAAACTTTTTTTTTGCTCATGTTGCTTATCTTTCATCCATTTGGAGTGTTATTATAGTTAGTAGAGGACTGTTGGATAACTACAATAAAACTTCAGCCCCACATCTCCTGATATTTTGTTATTCACTTCTTTATATATCCTTATTTCTACTATTAATTAATTAGGCGTGGGTAGTATGGATCACCAGGCAAGCTTGCACGTGCACGCATGAATGGGCGAATGGACGCATGTAGGGAAGGCGCACTTGGCACTTAGCACTTCGTACTATACTGCAATGAAATGAGCTTGGTTGTCTATTACACTTTCTTCACGCTTTTCTTTTTTTATTTCAACTTTCAAAACTAAAAGACAAATCTTCTAATTAGTTACAATTATGATTAATAAAATTTATGAATGTATTAAAAGAATTGTCTTTTCATTGCCCCGACTCTTCAATCTTGAGTGCATAAGTTTGAAGTTGTTATGTGAATCTTGGGGAGTGAATGAAAATTAACGATTCCACCTTAGTTGCATCTGAATTCACTTTCAATGCAGTGGCCTTTCCATAGCACAACCTCTCTATTCTACTCTTTCCTAACTATTTTTTCCAACGGACAGTTCAATTCAATTCCATGCTCTTGAATTGAACAAAAAACAGGTGGATAAAATGATAAAGAATTTTCCGTTTTATTACAAAATAGGTTAAAATGGTAAAGTTTTGCAATAAAACTACAAAAATTTTGCTGCTTTATTGCAAATCGAATAAAACGATATAGACTTTGTTATTTCATTTAATTTTTGCAGTAAATGGCAAAGCTAATCTATGCAATATATACATCATATATCTTCTTTGGTAAAAACTACAATAAAACAATTAATCTATCTATGCAATATATACATAATATATATATATATATATCAATTATTTGGAGACTCCTACAATCACATGTAAAAAACAAACCTAATTCCATTATATCTCAAAAATACATTTTCCGACTTCATTTATGTCAACCATGGATCGGGGCTTTTGGTTATGAAATGTAAGTTAAATGTTTTTGTTTAAGGTTTAAGGTGCCCTAAGACAAGCAAGAACAAAGTACACTATCAAGGAAGCAAACAATAGTAGCCACAAATACTCTTTTTCCCCTTCCATTTCCGACCATATGTTTTTTAGTAATTGAATAGATCTGATTCACCATGTAAAATTTCAGTTATTTCAATTCATTGAAATCAACAATAACAACCACTCCAATGGCATATTCATCCAATCAGTATATTTATTCAAAAAATATAGTCAAATATGATGTCCTTTCTAGTAAAGAATACATTCAGACATTATATTAATTCGAACAAGATATTCATTTCAACAACATATTTTTTCATACATGGTGAATATCAAGATACAATATACTTCCATTTTAGTTACAAAACAAGTCAACTGATCAACTCCTTCCAAAACATTACATCTATAATTAGCCAGAAAATGCTTATAAAATACTTCCATAAATAGTTTCCAGCACTATTACGTAAAAACAAGTCAATCCCTTACAAAATACTTCCTCCATCACATTTTCAACCCTTTGGATCATTCTTCCCTTTTATACATATATCGCATTTATCTGGTTCGTTTAGTGCTTCCTCCGTATGTCGACACATCGCATTGTACATTACGACATTACCTAAACATTCTAGTTGATTTGCTTTAGCATTTCTACTATTTTGCTGATGGTCAATTTCTATAAAATTATCGAGTAAAAAGCAAAGCTATCTAATATATATATATATATATATATATATATATTTTCAATCTAACCCTCTATCAATTAAACATTTTGATTAATTTAAATATAACATTTACATTTATGTAAAATTAAAAATAAAATAAGTTTACTTGTTTATATCCTTTATTAATACAAGTTTAAAACAATTTTAGATTATATTCATAACTCGTATAAATTTTAATTTAATTTTTAGGAATTATACATATTTTTTTATTGGGGTTTTTAGACTCAAGGAAAAAGTTGAAGAAAATTTTAGTTTTAGGGAAAAGAAGTTTGCATTTTAGGCTGAAGGACACTTTTTATTGTAAATCACAGAATGATAGTTGTAACTATCATTTTCTGTTTACACTAAAAAGTGTCCTCTAGGCTAAAAAACAAACTTATTGTCCCTGAAACTAATGTGAATGGAAATGATTTCTAAAATTGATTTAAACTCTATTTGAATTAGAATGATGAGAGTAGACCTTTGAATGGAACTAAAAGTCAATAATTAAAATTTGAAATTTATATATTAATTAAATAGTGAAATTAAATATTAGAATAGCGTAAATAATTGAATTTGTGATTTAATATGAATCAGAATGGTTTCTAATATGGATGTAAATTCTAAGCCTACTCTCCTAGCCCACGGGGAAGCCTCTTCTTTTTGGTCTACATTAAGTGCATTGAATGCCCCACAATCAGAATCTAAGAGGACCTTGCTTCATTCTTTCCTTACGCACCTTTCTTTTCCTTCGGGGTCTTCTGACTATGCTAGGTATTTGAATTATAATTGAGTTGGTAAGTTTTTAAAATTGAAATTTCAAGCAATTTCATTAATTTTGAAAACCGTTCGATTTAATCGACATGTTAAAATAGCGATCCGAAGCACAGTCTCGAAATTCGACAAAACATGTTCCATTGGATCCGTAATAGTGTATTATTGTAGGGTTTCAAATTTGGTAACGTTTGGAGTTACCGTTTGGTCGTACGGGATAGAAACACGTTGAGATTAATATTAGAAATTTAATATTTTAATTCGATTTGAAAAGCTATCTTCCACATACGATCGAGTTAGGCCTCGAAACTTGTTCCATTGTGTTCGGAATAGGGGTAAAACATTATAAACGTCAGGCGGCACGCCTCGTTTGGAGTTCGTCCGGACAAGTGCGTGAACAGTGAACATAATAATATAATATATGTAAACACATATATATTTATATATACGTGCATCCTCTCCAAGACCCTAATATCTACAGTCGCGTCTCCATCTTATATCAATGGCCTTTCCAAACTTCTCTCCCTTCGATCTCCTCATCTACACACAATTAGCTAAAGACTTCTACATGAAACTTGTAGAGCTCGAGGAGCTCTACAATATCAACGGTAGAGATTGAGTAAGGAGGTCCACGGCAGCGACAAATCAATGGTGAAGTTCGTGTGTTCGAGTGAAATTTCCAGGAGCATGAGGGCACCGGGTTTGGTTGGCCTCTGGCCGAAGGTGGAGTATGTGGAGGGCTTCGTAGCGGTGGTCCCTGATCGCGTTCTAGTGGATTGATGGAGGTAGACGATCGAAATTTTGATGGGGCGATGGGTTCACACGTGAGCATCGGCTGTAGATGTTGCACGTGAGAAGGAAGAGGGAGTTGCGGCCTGATTTGATGAAGAAAGCAATGGATGGCCAGATGTGATCTAGGTTAAATTATTAATAAAATAAGGGAATTTATTTATATTGATTTTATTCAAATCTTTAAAAATGTGTATCTTCTTCATACGAGTTTGAAATTGGACGAAACAAGCGGTGATGGAATCGTGGCGACGAGCACTATATTATGGAATTGATTTTGTGACGTTGGGAATAGCTAAAATTTTAGGTTAAATCGAATGTCGTTCGATTTGAATTAAAATTTAAAACTCAAGGTGAGTTAAACTCACTCATTTGGTTAATCAGTAATGTTTTATAGCAAATAAAATTTATTATGCTGTTCGGATTGTTGGAAAGTTGGTGATTGTTGAAATTAATTTAGAATGACGATATAGCATCTTGAAATGCTATTAGATTGGTTGAACCAGATCTAGGGTCACGATAGCATCTCGAATTGCTATTAAACCGTTTATGTTTATTTTAAGCTTTATTTCCAGTATTGAATCCTCTATGTGTGGAATTGATAAATGTATTGTTTTAAAGTTACATTGTTAAATTATAACGTAAACTGAATTGAAATATATTGACGTGATCTACTTGGCCAAATAAACATCGGTGAATAATAAATGAAAGAGTTTGATTTTGAACGATAATCGGTTAACAAAATCAATTTTTATTCTGCTATTTGTTAATTTGGACACTGTTCAATGTAAATGGATTTATATTGGATAATTGGTGTGTTAACAATTGATTGTTAATTATGAATTGACTTACACATATGCCTGTTATTATGTAATTGCATGTAATTTAACTTGTAAAGTTAAATGGGAATTAAACGGTAGCTTGTTAAGTACCATTATGATCATTAAGCCACTTTCTGGATTTTGAAGATTATGGTTTCTGTTTAACTTTAAATTTTATGATTTGAAGTAAGAGATTTTATTTAACAATTATTATACCAATTGTTTTGTTTAATTTTTATTTACAAATGTTTTGTAAAATCATTTATTTAGTAAAGTAAATTATGCTTTAAAATTAATTATTTTGTTGATTCTGTTTAAAGATGGTAAATTATTTATTATTATTAGTTATTTAGAACTAGAAAATTATTCCAATAATAATACAATTCAAAAGCTGATTTATTTTATATAAAGGTTGATTTAGTTTATTAAATTTTAAAATGTTAAAGGTTAAATGATTATATTATTAGTAAATGTTTAAAAGTATTTTTATATTATAAAAAATGGCTGAGATATTTGTGGTGTTTAAAATCTTATTTATTACAATTATGTAATAAACTGTTTGAAAAAAAATCCTTTATGTGAAGAATTGGTTAAAGGAGTTTATGAATGTGAAGGTGGTTTGAAATTTGAAAGGGAGTTACAAATGGTTTGAAATTGGTTAAAGGATATTTCCTAAATTAAAGTTTTAAATGTTATAAAGAAGTTTTATAAATAGATTTTGGAATATTGAAATAAAGAAATTTTTGGGAAGTAATGGTATATTTTCATAGCGTAATTCAAGGGGCAGCGATTGCCTACAGTTTGGGATGTTTTCGTTGGGATAGCGACGTAACCATTAAGCAAACTGCGATCTATGATTGATTGCATGGCGGAAATTGGAAGGTAGAGATTGCCTAATTAAGTTTGGTTTTTCTGGGATAGAGATGCAACCATCGAGTTGTGATACATGCTCGATACCGAATGACGCTTTCGTATTTATTTTTATAATATACTTTTTCAAGCACATTTGAAAGGGATAATTTGTGAATATACTTATTCAGATGAAATAAGTATATGAATGTTTTAATAAGAAGATTCGATTTATCGAAATCAAATTTAAACGAGGCTTAGTGATTTTAGTGGAAAATTAATCGTTGTTTGAATGTTTGTTATTTGATAGTTAATAACCGATTATCAAATCTTGGCTAAATATGTAACCCTTCTTAATTTTGGTGGTAGGGAAACGATCTCCTACTTAACACCGAGGGGTTTAACTTTGGAAATATCTAGGTGAAACACGGGAATTATATGGTATAGTTATCGTTCAAGGTGCTATATTGTACGCATAAACTCATTGTTCTTCTAGGATAAATGATAAGAAGATCCGTACACTTAAACGGTTAGGGGGTGATCCCCGCTCTTGTGTATTGTCAGATTATTTCCTAAAGAACCAGCATTGAGCATTTTGGAAATCGGCGAATGGTTTTTGGAGCACCCAAGAAATGGAGAATGTATTCGTAAGAGATGACTCAGAACCCATGACCTACTCCGAAACCATATACGGAAATGGAGGAGATGCATTATATTTTGCGATGTTGAAATCCATATGTGGTTCTATGACTCATTGGAGTGTGGAAATCTGTGTGAGATTCCAAGATCTTTTGAGATGTGGAAATAAAATGTGATTTTTTGACCTATTAAGGCGTGGGAATCCATATGGGATTCCGTGATCTATTTTGGAGCGGTGCATAAGTTGGAATGCGGACGTAGCAACATCAGCAGAAATGACTAAAATCAGAGGTAGGAGGCATGGCCAGTAGGGTTGGCAAACCCATATGGTGTAATCGGCTCCTTTTCTAGAAATATCGATATCTTCGTATGTTTTTGGCATGCCGAATCGATGCACTCGGTCTTCGGAAGACCATTCGGAAGACCAGTTATGTTTTTTCTTTAATACCCCAGCTAGATGGATATGATGCTTCAGAAGGATAACTCTGATCCTTGTGCAGGAGGACTGTTCTCGAAGTACTGACGGTACCTCCGTTGAAATCCTACACAATTAGCGAATGAGCCTTATCGAGTTTTGATTTTATACTAGTATTATTGTGATGTATACATCACGAGCGTCATAGCTACTTGATTATTATTATTTTTTCCCTTAGACATTATTATAATATCACCGGATTTCGATGGAAATGGTTTGGTCATCGTGAGGTAAAACTCGTCCATGTTTATGTGCGGCGTGGTCTTACGATACCTTTATTTCGAAAAGGTTTTTATAACTTAATAAATCAAATTGAGTGTGTTTTCTCATGCTGGTTTACCAGACTGATCCGTGTGTTATTATTTTATAATAATGCTCGGTTCAGACCGAGCATATTACAGATATAGATTTGGATTGCTTTGGAGCTCAGGAGACGAGCTGGAGACTGAGACGTATTCTCATACTTGTTTATTCCGCTGCAGTGTTTGTTTTGAAATGATCAGCAATTTTGAGGACAGACTGTTATAACTGTCCAGGCTTGTAATTATTGATTTAGGTACTCTGATTTGAGATATGTATATTACAGTTTTCATTTGCGTAAAGAACTGCTGATATTATATATTATTCAGTCTGCTGTGAGATTCTGTATTTGTTTAGTTTCTTCTTTCTTCTACCTTCTTTCTTTTTCCCTAAAAATTTGCGTTTTCGGCACTCGATTTTCTGGCATGCTATATTGTGAACGTATTGATATCGATTTTTGAGGGTCGAATAGTCGGGTCGTTACACGTAATATCCGAGCTTAGGTTGGCGATATACCTTGGCTTTGGTGGGGATTACTCATTAGAGATAGAGTCAGTAGTATTCTAGAATGAGTCTGAGTGTATTGATAGATATGAGTGCGTATTTGTTAGTGAATATAAAATATTTTATATTGTGTTGATTTATCGGTTGAGTGTTTATGAATTATGGTCGGCACGGGAAGTACAATCGTATCGATAGGGGGTTTCTAAACTCTTAAACAAGGTAAACTGACACGGTATTGTTTTGAAAAGGGTTAATAAAATATATTTTTACCCAAACTATATTTTAATATAGAAAAAAATATTTCCTCGAAATTATTATAGTGAATATATTTGGAGTGTTTGGTTGGTATTGTTATAATCTAAATAAGATTATAAAATTTGGAATGGGTTATACAACCAATTTAAAAGTATATAAGTATGATTTATACAAGTGAGTTATAACTAGAATTGGATTCAAACCAGAATTTTGGAAATTTAAATCCCGAAAATTTTCGAAAATGGTTTAAATGGATTAGAACTAAGTATTTGGGAATTGTTTTCCCTAGAAATTTTGGAAATGTTTTCCAAAGTGGGTTGTGAAGAATTATGGAGTATTATTTTAGAGATGTTTCCGAATAGAAATTGTTTTAAAATGGGTTTTGGAAGTAAGAAATCACCAAACTCACTTCAGTCGTTGGAAAATAATTTTGGTGATGACGGCCGCATGATCAGTGTTTATTTTCGAGTTTCTAAGTGAGGGATTGCTATCGTAGTGATTGGCTATGATTATTTGCTTTGGATTGTTAGGTAAACAAGTTTTGTTTAGAAATTCCAAAAGGAAATTCTTTTGACAAAACCAAGTTGTTTTAAAATTCAAAAAGTATGATTTGATATACAAAAGTGGATATATGTATATTTATGATTTCAAAATGATTTGAAATAAAACCGAGTGATGGAATTCAGGGTTTTCCATTTAAATGATTTGTGAAGTCAGAAGAAAATCAGTTATTGAACTTATAATTTGGAGTTGATATAGATGAGAAAGGAAAGTGTATCCTGGAATTAATGTTTAACTTGAGTAAGTTTAAAATGAATAATATGGGTTGAAATTTAACCTAAGATAATTTAAATAAAATTGAATTGGATTGGAGTTGAATTGAATATTAAGTTTGGAACGTAAAATGATCGTATAATTATAAGTTATGATTATTGAATGGAATGGATACACTAAAGCTATAAAGTGATATATATAATCCAGAGTTATAATTATAAGATGTGAATGGACTCAAGTAAGCAATATGAGATTTTAAGTAAATAAGTTGTTGAACCTATGAATTGAGAAATGAAATGGAAAAACCAGAATGAAAATGGTTTGATATTATGGTAAATGAATCGAAACTCAAAAAAAATTGAATTTTTAACGGAGGGTAAATTGGAATTGAGTAAATTGAATATAAACATGAATTGTCAAATGATTATATAACTATATGTTATAAGTATAAGATGTGAGTAAACTTAAGTGGAAATTCAGGGAATTGTGAATAAATAAGTTTGTATAACTTGTTAAACCGAAAAAGTGCAAAAGTATGATTAAGTTAAAATGGTTAAGTATTTGATAACAAGAAATGAATTCAATTTGAGGGTAAATGAATTGAATATGATTTTGGATTATGGATTGGATAAGACTGGGTATGAACTTAAGTTATAAAGCTGAATATGAACTTATGTAGCGGTATGTAATGTTTATAATAAACCTTAGAAATAATTTTGCGAAATGGTTTATAAATAAATTAGCACGGAATGAAATGATGTTTAATATAAAACGAAGTGAATATCACCATGTGAATTAGATGAAAGTGAATGGAAAAGATGCAATATAAGTTGGAATTGAAATTAATATGAATGCAAGTGCATGAACCTGAACTGAATTGTTTGAGAATCGATTTACATGGAATGATTCCACGATTAATAAAATAGATTTGAATATATTGAATGTGGATATGAATGGAATGCAAATGAATTGATTGTGAATCAATTTAAAATTGAATAAATAGTATGGAAATCAATTTGAAAGTGTATAATTGAATGTTTGAACCATGTAAATTGCATATGCATTCTAAAATACATGATATGACATGTTTGCATCACGAAACTTGTATATAGATTGGTTAGATGAGTGTAATGCTATAAAATTTCATCGTTATGGAACGTATGTGCTTCATTTGAGTAAGTACGGGTACAAGAAGCTGTTTGGATAGATTTTGGGTTACGTAATTGCATATAAATTAAGCGAACTCGCTTAATAACGCTAAAATAAGACAGGCTTACGCATTTACAAGCAAAAATGAAATAAATATTGATATACATCGTGTTTCCAACTGTGTTGGTCGATGTATATTATATTTATCATATTTGTGATATTATAAAAGGCCCTCGGTACATGGAAGACTCTGTCAAAAATTTTCGAAAATTTAAGGTATTAGGAAATTTTTGGAAATTTTTGAGAAATTTTTGTTAACTAAATTTGATTTGAAATTATAGCTTGAAATAATGGAATTTGATGAATAAACAGAGATTAGTGGTTTTGGGTGAGTCTAAAAGACTTAGGAAATGGTAATAACAGAATTTTAACCAAATTGATTTTGAAAAGAAATGAGTTTGGAGCATTTTTCCTACCTATGCAATTTCGGGGATGAAATTCTTTTAAAAGGGGGAGGAATGTAACAAAACAGAATTTTGGTCGTTTGGTTTGAACATTTAATTTATTTTTACATGTTGAATTTAAAATATCAACTGACTTTGAATATGGAGATTTTGGTTGAATTAGGAAATGGTTTAAAATTTCGAATATAGCGATTAAATGGATTTGGTGAACAGAAAATTTAATATTTAAAATTGGGTAAATATGTGAATCTGGAGTTAAATGTGAATGGAAATGATTTCTAAAGTTGATTTAAACTTTATTTGAATTAGAGTGATGATGGTAGACCTTTGAATGGAATTAAAAGTCGATAAATTAAAATTTGAAATTTATATATTGATTAAATACTAAAATTAAATAATGGAATAACATAAATAATTGAATTTGTGATTTAATATGAATCATAATGGTTTTTATATGTATATAAATTCTATTTGAATTATAATTGAGTTAGTAAGTTTTTAAAATTGGAATTCCTAGCAATTCTGTCGATTTTGAAAATCATTCGATTTAATCAACACGTTAAAATAGCGATCCCGGGCATAGTATCGGAATTCGACGAAATTAGTTCCATTGGATCCATAATAGTGTATTACCGTTGGATTTCAAATTTCATAGCGTTTGGAGTTACCATTTGGTCGTGCGGGACATAAACGCATTTAATATTGGAAATTTAATATTTTAATTCGAATCGAAATGTTATCTTCCATATACAATCGAATTAGGCCTTTAACTTATTCCATTGTGTTCGAAAATGGAGTAAAACATTATAAATGCCAAGCGGCGTGCCTCATTTGGAGTTCGTTCGAAAAAGTGCGTGAATAGTTAAAATAATAATATAATATATGTAAACACGTATATATATACGTGCATCCTCTCTAAAACCCTAATATCTATAGTCGCGCCTCCATCTTATATCAATGGCCGAAACGTTCCAGACTTCTCTCCCTCTGATCTCCTCATCTGTATGCAGTTAGCCGAAGACTTCTACATGAAACTTGTAGAGCTCGAGGAGCTCTACTGTATCAACGGTCGAGATCAAGTAAGGAGTTACATGACAGGTGCAAATCAATGGTGAAGGTCGTACGTTTGAGCATGATTTCCAAGAGCATGGGAGCGCCGGGTTTGGTCGGCCTCTGGCCGAAGGTGGAGTGCATGGAGGGCTTCATAGTGGTGGTCCCTGATTTATTTTATTAGTTGTTTAGAACTAGAAAATTATTTCAGTAATAATACAATTCAAAAGTTGATTTATTTTATTTAGAGGTTGATTTAGTTTATTAAAATTTAAAATGTTAAAGGTTAAATGATTATATTATTAGTAAATGTTTAAAAGTATTTTTATATTATAAAAAATGGCTGAGATCTTTTTATGGCGTTTAAAATCTTGTTTATTATACTTATGTAATAAATTGTTTATAAAAGAAATTCTTTATATGAAGAATTAGTTAAAGGAGTTTATAAATGTGAAGGTGGTTTGAAATTTGAAAAGTAGTTACACATGGTATGAAATTTGTGAACGGATATTTCCCTAAATTAAACTTTGAAATTTTATAAAGAAGTTTTATAAAAAGACTTTGGAAAATTTATGGAATAAATAAATTTTTAGAAAGTAATGGTATATTTTCATAGCGTAATTCGAAGGGCTGCGGTTGCCTATTGTTTGGGATGTCTTCGCTGGGATAGCGATGTAACCATTGTGCAAACTGCGATCGATGATTGATTGCATGACGGAAATCGAGAGGCAGGGATTGCTTAAGTTAAATTTGGTTTTTCTGGGAAAGAGACGCAACCATCGAGCTGTGATCCATGGTCGATACCGAGTGGCACTTCCATATCTATTTTTATAATATAGTTTTCAAGCATATTTGAAAGGGATGATTTGTGAATATACTTATTTAGATGAAATAAGTATATGAATATTTTAATAAAAAGAATCAATTTATCGAATCAAATTTTAATGAGGCTTAGTGATTTCAGTGAAAAATGTAATCGTTGTTTGAAGTTTGTTATTTGATAGTCAAATAACCGACTATCAAATCTTGGTCAAATATGTAACCCTTCTTATTTTTGGTGGTAGGGAAACGATTTCCTATTTAACACCGAGGGGTTTAAACTCTGAAAATATCTAGGGGAAACAAGGGAATTATATGGTACTGTTACCGTTCGAGGTGCTATACTGTACGTATAAACTCGTTGTTCTTCTAATATAAATGATAAGGAGATCTGTCCACTTAAACGGTTAGGAGGTGATCCCCGCTCTTATTTATTGTCTGATTATTTCCTAAAGAACCGGTATTGAGCATTTCGGAAATCGACGAATGGTTTTTAAAGCACCCAAGAAATGGAGAGCGAACCCATGACCTACTCCGAAACCATATACGGTTAAATAGAGAAGATGCGTTATATTTTGGGATGTTGAAATCCATATGTGGTTCCGTGACTCGTTAGAGTGTGGGAATTTGTGTGAGATTCCATGATCGATTGAGATGTGGAATTCAGGTGTGATTCTGTTACCTGCTTAGGTGTGGGAATCCATTTGGTATTCAGTGATCTATTTTGGAGCGGTGAGTAAGCTGGAACGTCGGACGTAGCCTCATCAACAAAAATGACTAAAACTGGAGATAGGAGGCATGACCATTAGGGTTGGCAAACCCATAGGATGTAATCGGCTCCTTTTCTAGAAATATTGATATCTTCGGTTGTTTTTGGCTGCCGTAGCGATGCACCTAATCTTAGCAAGACCAGTTATGTTTTTCCTATAATACCCCGGCTAGGCGGGAATGATGCTTCAGACAGATAACTTTGATCCTTGTGCAGGAAGACCGTTCTCGAAGTACTGAGAGCACCTCCATGGAAATCCTACACTATTAGCGAACGAGCCTTATCGAGTTTTGATTTTAAACTAGTATTGTTGTGATGTACACAGCACGAGCATCGCATCTACTTGATTATTATTATTTTGGCCCTTAGACATTATTATAATATCACTGGATTTCGATTGAAATGGTTTGGTGATCGTAAGGTAAAAACCCGTCCGTGTTTGGTGCGGTGTGGTCTTACGATACCTTTATTTTGAAAAGGTTTTTATAACTTAATAAATCAAATTGAGTGTGTTTTCTCACGCTGGTTTACCAGACTGATCCGTGTGTTATTATTTTATAATAATGCTTGGGTCAGACCGAGCATACTACAGATATAAATTTGGATTGCTTTGGAGCTCAGGAGACGAGCTGGAGACTGAGACGTATTCTCGTACTTGTTTATTCCGCTGCAGTGTTTGTTTTGAAATTATTAGCAATTGGGAGGGCAGGTTGTTACAACTATCCTGGCTGGTAATTATTGATTGTGTATTCCAATTTGAGATATGTATATTATAGTTTTCATTTGTGTAAAGGGCTTTTGATATTATATATTATTCAGTCCACTATGAGATTCTGCATTGGTTTAATTTCTTCTTTCTTCTACCTTCTTTCTTTTCCCCTAAAAATCTGTCTTTCCGGCACTCGATTTTTTGGCATGCTATATAGTCAACGTACTGATGTCGATTTTCAAGGGTCAAAAAATCGGTTCGTCGCGGTTTTGGTTTGGTGAAATGATATCATTTATCAAGTCTTTTATTCTATCACAAAGTAAATTGGCCAATACCTTGTAATGTACATTACACAAGGATATTGGTTTATAATTTGTTAAGGACCGTGGGATTTATCTTCTGGAAATCAAGCAATTAAATGTGTGATTTACTTCCTTAATGAGTTTCCAAGAACATAAGAACACATTCGTGGTGTCCAGGGCCTTCATTTTTATCAAATCCTAGTGGATGTGTTAAAAATTATATTGTGCCATTATCATCAGTTTGAAACACAGTTTGTTTCATCTCGTAAGAGGAGGGGTAAACTTTTATATTTGTAATTAATTATAGTGTTTGTAGTTACTTTTCATTTACTTTTGTTTAATCTTACATCATAATTATGGTGTGCTCGCATTCACAATGAAAATATGGTAATTATTATAAACATGGCAGACTAATCTAGGGTGTACATAAATGAATAGATGTCACGTGTAAATAAATAACCATTGGGATATATGGCTATTATATATGGTATAAAATGAACAGATGGTAATTTAACATGGAAAGAGCAAGCATGTTTGTGTAACGACCCGGAATTTTAGTCACTTGATTTTACTTATTTAATATATTTCAATTATTAAAATACTGGTTTAAAAGCTTTAAAACTCGAATTAAATTATAGGATTGCTTAAGATCTTTAAAATGTGGACTTATTATTTGAATAATGATTTAAGTATTAGGATTTTAAACTGAATATTAATTGTATGGATTAAATGGACCTTTATAACTCCTTTTAAATTAATAAATAATAAAAGTAAATTCATTTTGTAATTTTATTACAGTAATAAATGGTTCGAATGAATAATCGGAAGATTTATTTTTATTTTTACGACTCAATTTTTGTTGAGGTATTTTTATTTTATTTGATTTTTCCATGATTTTTAATTTGAAAAACATTGAAATTATTCGTTTGAAGATTTATCGGCAAAACATTTTGGTTTCGTGATTTTACAAAATCCAATAACTAGTTTATATTATTATTTTTTTGGGATGGCGTCGCTATTCTAAGTGCAATCGTATTTTTGTTTTATCGTTCGAGGTCCGTACGTAAATGAAAATCTGTACGGCGAGATACTGCTAATTTGGAGTTAAATATATCTTACTCCAACATCTAGTACAAACCAGCCCACATTTTTCTCTTCGCTTTTCTTTCTACTGTTCTATGCTCTTATACTCGTGTTCGTTAAAAATAAAGAAAAGCAAGAAAAAGAAAATGGCCACTTCTTCAAAAATTAAAATTAACGCAATTAAAGTACAATAAAATGGAAAGCTTGTTTCTTTGAAATTTGGAAGCTTAGATCTTCATGTGAGAATGGCATGGGAGGTTGTGGCACTGAGTTAGGGGATCGCCAGTTTGAATAGTGTATATATAAACTATGGTTAAGCTTTTGATGGGATCAAAGAGGAATTAGTTCAATTCGGGGTTGCATTTGGGTTTGGGGAGGTAATGGGTAGCTTGGGACTTATTGTGGTGATGTCCAATCGTGGGGAGGTAGTCGCGACCCGATCAGGTCGAAGGGATCTTGGGTGAGTTGCTTTCCTATAGGTGACGTCGAGTTGCTTAATTTTGGAATGTGGTTGTAGTTCTTGTAAAGAGAGAGATGTGGGTGAAGACCGTTTGTCAAACGGTAGTCGGGGAAGAGAGATTAGGAAGAGAGGAAGGATGTGTGCATGGTATGTCTGCTTGTGTGTTTATGCACATGTGGATTTGAGTTGGAGAAGATGATCTAATGTAGGCTAATTATAATTTAAAATGTAATTAGTTGAATAAATAAATTATTTAATTTCAATAACTTATAAAATCCATATCTTGTCCATACAAGATCCAACCGAGACGAAACTTGTTGCGTTGCGCTTGCATTAATGATTCCTTTAAGATGGAACTAGTTTGGATGAATTTGGAGCATGTTGATATTTGAGCTAAAATTGGACGTCGTTCCATTTTAGTTTAAACTAGAACGCTTCGGCGTCAATTGGAACTTCGGTGAGTTTAACTCACCTTTTTGATCAATTCGGTATGTTATATAGTAGATAAAATTTACTGTTTATGTTTGACTGAATTATTTGGCTGTTTGGTTAAATATTCGCTTTTACAAACGATGTTATTTAAAATTGAAATACATGAATTTTATTTAGAAATCTAGGTTTCTCCATATTATCACTTTTAAATTTCTAGTTATATCCTTGATGATTCTATTTTAGTTATAGCTCAATTAAATAAATCGTTATATTCGTTGAATCTTGATTTTTTAGCACTATTTGTTATGACATTGATATATGTTCAAAATTTAACCCCTGTACTGATAAAAATCAATAACAATATTCGTTAAGTGTTTTGATAGCTATCACCTCAATTTTGAATTTTAGAATACTATTAATTGCCATTGGGCTTGAAAATGATTTTGATTCAGAGAACGATTTTAAATCCGACTTTTGGCTTTATAGAACATTTTGGTTAAAATTGATTTTGGAAACTACATTTTCACTTCAACCTTTATTTCTTTTCTAATGTATTTAGAAATGGTTTATAGTTATTTTAGTTTTATTTTATAATATTCTAAAGTTGTTTAATTATTATTTGATAATGTTTTAAATTGTTTAATTAATGTTTAAAAGTTGTTTTATTTATATTTAATATGGTTTAAAGGTTATTTATCAATATTTTAATATTGTTAAAAGTTATTTATTGAAATAATTAATATTGTTTGAAGATAATAATAATTATTACTTATTATAATGTTTTTGAAGTTAAAAATTATTTATTATAATAATGTTTGAGGATTGATTATTATTGTTTGTTTAATAATGTTTTAAATTATTAGTTATTTTATTTATAATGTTTTTGAAATTAATGATCATTTATTTACTTATATTGTTTTGTTGTTAATAATTTTTATAATATAATAATGTTTTAATGTAAATAATTATTTTTATTTATTTATGATGTTTAAAATTTATTTATTTATTTTTATTTATAAATATTAAATTGATTTATAAAAGGAATCTCAATTAATAAAGGAGATGTATTTAGGAATTTATGAATGATATTTTATAAAAGAAGTTTTATAAAAGGATTTTAGTAATAATATAAAGATATTTCTAAAAAGGGTTATTAAATAAATTTGGAGATTTACTGAAGGAAGCTATAATTATGTTTAGATATTTATAAAAGAGCTTTATAAAAGTATTTTATTTATAAAAAATAGTATATAAAAGAAAGTTGTAAATATAAGGAGTTCATAAAAAAGGATTTTTATAAAACAGTTATTTGATAATGGAGATTTGATTTTCCAAAATAGTTTGCGACGCACTTATCCCGTTATTTAAGTACATCAAAGTTTTGGTAAGTTTATTAAGTGGAATGGTTTGTGATTATGCTTATTCAGTTGAAACAAGTATATTGGTATTTCCCAAGTATTGAAAAGTGCAGAGAAGGGTTTTGTGAAATATGTCTTTGTAAAAGTATTTTAATACATAGATTTACAAAGTAGTTTAAATTGATGAAGAGTTTATTTAAGTGGCTTAATAGTTGTTTTGTGCTTAACCAGTGTTATTTTCCCTTAGGAAATTAAACCTCTAATTGCATTGTTTGTTTATTTGATAGTTAAATAACCGAAACATTAGCCAGTTTTTAAACTATTGTTGTCGGTTAGTAGAGACGGGGATCAGATACATTATTCGAAAACCACTCTGAACTGGCATTAGCATTTCAAATTACAATATCTGGAAGATAATTGAAGATGGAGCTCTTTAAAGTAGAAGGGCTACTTGCTTCTAATCCTGAGGGTGATTCCAAAATGGATGTAGTAGAAGTAGTGCCTTCGGTTTCATTCGGACCTAGAGCGAATTTGTATGGATGAATGCTGACATTGCATGTCTTCCTGAAGGGCAGTCTTAGCATTCCAAGTGGGATTTCTATATTGAAAAGGTAAAATGTTGCTTCAAACCTCATCAACCAGGAATGACTATAATTAGGGGAGATGCAGCAGGGCTAAGTGGGTTGCACCCATATGGGTATTGTCATCACCTTTCTAGATATATTCATTTATGAATTTGATTGTGCATGAGAGCTATCAGAAAGGTTGTAAAAGCAACCAGGGTGATGAATAGTTGGTACTATCCAGTGAGGGGTAGGTCAATCCTGTGTTGGCAGGGAATCCATGTGTAGCTCCCGGTATATTTTTCTAGAGGTGTAACGTGGTAGGTGGTACCCTGGTGCCTTGTCATTATATGGAAATTGATTCTCCAATAAGTGCCTTCGGACTTAGTTATATACCTATTATGCTGGAATTTAATTAATGTAACAATTTCATCTATATTCAATATTTATTTTAAACCATAGACACTATTATAATATCGAAAGATTTCTATGAAATGTTTTTGTTATCGTAAGGAAAAAACCCATCTGTGTTTATTTGCGGCTTGTTCTTATGCGATACCTTTATTTTGAAACATTTTTATAACATTAAAATAAATTGAGGTGTGTTTCTCATGTTGGTTTACCAAACTGATCCGAGCATTTTTTCTTATAATGCTCGTGTCAGACCGAGCATATTCACCGATTCAATTTGGATACTTGAAGCTTCGGAAGACAAGTTGGATTCCTCCAAGTTGTATTCACATATATTATATTCTCCACTACATTGGTTGTTTATATTTATCAGAAATTGTTAGGACAAGTTGTTATAACTATCCAGACTGTTAATTGATTAGATGACTTTGATTGATATATGTATAATAAAGTTCAGTTTTTCTTTTGTAAATATCATTTTTATATTATAGATTGATCACCACGTTGTGAGATTCTATTTTATCTTTTCTTTCTTTCCCAAACAATCTTCCTTTTCGGCACTCGGATGCTTAACACAAGTATACCGTAGATGTATTAATGTTGAATTTTAAAGGTCGAAAAGGTGGGTCGTTACAGTTGGTACCAGAGCTTAGGTGGAGCGAATGCCTAGGCTTTGGTGGGGTTAACTCATTTGTGATAGGGTAAGAGAGACCCTTGGATGAGTTGAGTGTATTATATATATGAGCATGTATTTGTTAGTGCTATAAAATGTTCTATAATGTGTTGATTTATTGGTTGAGTGACTTATGAATTCTACTTGATATAGAATGTACAACTGTATCGATAGGGTTTTCTAAACACTTGAACAAGGAAAATGGATACTGTATTGTTTTGAAATTGGGTAAATGAAATAATTTTACCTAAATTATATTTTATATATTAAAGAATAATTTTTTTGAAAATTAATATAGTTTTATATATGGTGTGATTGGTTGTTAGAAAGATAATATTCAATTATTATCATTTATTGTTGATTAATTATGCCCAGATAGTTATGAGCATTTTGTTGGTTAAAATAAGTTCGAACACCTTATGAATTCAGTTTCACAGTTTGACTATAAGGTGTTGGATGATAATATTGAGTTGAATTTTAACTATAATAAAAGTTATTTATTACAAAACTATACAGAGAAAACCAATTATGAAATGACATTATATAAGAAGTGAAATTATACAATTAGGATTTATAAATGTAGTTTATAAATGAAAAGGATTTAAGCCGAGAATTTGAGGACTTAAAATCTGGTGTTTTGAAAAAATAATATTAGTAGTATTTGGAAGTATTTTTGAATATAAATATCTTTAATTGATTTTAAAATAGATAGATAGCATTGAACTCACTTCGGTAGTTGGAAAATAATTCCGTTGATGATTGCAGCATCATTTGTGTTCATTTTCAAGTTTCTAAAGTGAGGAATTGCTACCATGACAGAAATTGGTTATTGAATTGTTTTGGGTAAAACAAATTTGTTCAAAATTCTCAAAGAATGATTTGACGTACAAAAAGGGGTTATGTATATTATTATTAATATTTCAAAATGGGGACTTGAAATCAAACTGGATATTTTGGTTTTAAAATTTTCATTCAAGTAATATTAAAGACTAATGTATCTTAACCTATTATCTGTCCTTTTGGCCAGGCTAAATTCAGACTGACTAGACAAGTTAGACTAGGCGATCATTGAGGAAGATAGCCCGGAGAGATGATTATTAGGCTCAGAAATTAAGCGCAAGCAATGATATGAAGCGACGATCAATCGATACCAAGAGATAGACTCTCCAGAATATTCTAAGTATGGAATAATGCCTACCCTAGGCGGGGGATCGGTACATATCCTCAATTTTTATCCCAAACTTGGTAAGATCAATATAGAGTGGCAAGGAAGGCCACATGAGGCTACATTTCAAGTTTAGTCATCTGGAGTTCATATGCTCAAGTTATGGGTAACTTACTTCACTTGTCAAAAAAGATCGGTATAAAAGGGATCGTCCATATTCAGCTTTCACTGCATATTGCAACAATCATCAGTCAATAACTCAAAAATTACAGACGCTATCAACATGAAACTTGGAGTATAAGCTAATTTGGATGTGCGGAACACCCCATAGGGATCGCATGGCAGTTGGAGTAAGTTGGAGGGATCGGTAGAATTCAAGCTACACTACTTCACGGAAAATGCGATATCTCACAAAACATACGTCGGAATTGCATGAAATTTAGGGAGCTAGTAGCTAACATCATGGGGCATCCATCATAGGGATCGCAACCCATTTGGACGCATTAATAAGGATCCGTACCGATCCCTATTATGGGTCCCGATGGGCTTGCAAATTTTTTGGTAGCCTTGTTTTCGTCTCACGAACCTTCTGCCAAAATTTCAGTCCGATCTGAGCACGTCTTCCTATATATATATATTTATGTATATAGCAAGCACGACGACAGAAAATGGATCCTGATTTTCCCCCGAGGCTCTGCCATTTTTGTTCTTCACTTTTGTACTAATGGATCCCAACTGATCCAAACATTCTTGTAATCATAATCAAGTGGAAGGAAGGTCAATAAAAGTATGAAGTGGACGTAGACCAAGATTGTCGAACCACTATAAAAATATGTGTGTTCTTTTATGATTTTTGCTTTGTTTTAGTTTCATTCTTCATTTAATCTCTATTAGATTCTATTGGGTGTTATTGCCCTTTTTTTGCGTCATTTTGGTGCTTTCATTGGGAAATGAATTCTTAGCTTGATTGGATCTCATCATCTACTTGTGGATTCCCATATTCACGAGATAGATCATGCTTTCAACTGATAAACTTCCTCTTCTACTTAGACCTAAAGGAAATCAAAGGAATCTGATAGCCATTGTTAGAGGAACTAAGTCTACTTCCCATGTTTTTAGAGGATTTGATTTTGCTAGAGTTCTTGTTTGGAGTTGTTTATGTGTTCATGCCCATTTGGAAGGGATTAGATTCACTCATGTAAGCAAGGTCTTGGGATAAGATGTTGAAGTTTACACTTAAGTTTGGGGATCGTCTATCCCTCTCTCAAGGCCAAAATGGTCAATCCCTCTATCAAGGCCAAAATGGCTGATCTCTCTCCCCAAGCCAAACTAGCCGATCCCTTAGACTAAATGACCGATCCCTCACTAAGGAAATTTAACCAACCCCTAGATACATATAGATGCTCACAACCAATCCCTTCGAAGACATCACTACCGATCCCTCTAAAGACATCAATACCGACCCCTCCAGGGGCTATACCAATCCCTCCAACATATATGTATACCAATCCCTCTAGGAGCTATATCGATCCCTCTAACATATATGAATATCGATCCCTCCAGGGTCTATATCGATCACTCCAAAAGAGATATATATCGATCCCTCTACAAAGCACATATACCGATCCCTGTAACAACCGTGATTATTAATCACCGTCGTAATAAAAATTTAAAATTGAAATTTGAAAAATAAATTTGCAATGTAAAAATATTGCAAAGTCAGTTGTTAAATAATCTAGCTATGTTGAAATTCATCCTTTGCCTTCACGTGTAAGTGAAGATAATCCATTTCAAAGCCAGCTACATACTTTCTAGTTGTGTTATATTATTTTGCCTTCACGTGTAAAAGGTATAGATCCATTTTTTAAAACAAAACAAATGTTTGAACATTTTCTTTGCAAATGTTGTCACCAGGTTATAAAACATTGTTTGAACACATTTTCGCCATCACAAAAGGTCAACACTTTGGCTAGCACCTCAAATTCTGAAAAATTAAGTTGTACACTATTGCTTCCCCATTATTTTATATGCAAGCCGTGTACTCTCTCCCACTAAAGCACGTTTGCATTAAATGAACAAGTACAAAGTGTTAGCCAGCACAACTTTCATTTTGACTTGTACACAACCGTGAAAAGGAAAAGTAGCCTTCATCACTTTCATTTATTCAAATTTCCAATAGGTGCATGAATTCTTTTCGTTTTAAATTTTTTTAGTAGCTCGGGGAAACATTAATGGCAGCTCGATTATTATTGTCTCTTTTGAATCTCAGTTGCCAGCTGATTTTGGACCAAACCTAAAGGTGAGTTTTAAACTCACATTTCTAATTTAATGATTACTTCATTAATTGCGTACAAAATGTATCGTTCACAAATGAAGTCCGAGCCTTTAAATTTTATTTCATGGGTGTATGTTGCATTTAACAAGATAGGTCCAAATCACTTTATTGTATATTTCATAATTGCGTGCATTTGTTACAGCCGTGTATGTATAAGGAATTTTATACTGGCCATCACTTTTATTTCTCCTCGGTGCGTGTAAACTTTGTAGCCAGGTCTAGTTTCAATTTTATGAGTGAGCTTTTATTTGTATAGAAGCCAGGTCACGTTGTTTATATTAATTTCATCAAATACATACATACAAATTATAAGCATACAAATGAAGCCAGTGCATGCGATGTCCTTTTCAAGTGCCAGTGTAGCACGAAATAGTTTGTATATGACCTGAGTCATCATTGATCATTCACTTCTAATTGCATGCAAAGTGTATTCTAGTTCCAGACCTTCTTCATTTTCATGTGTATATGAAGTATCATCTAGACTACATATTTATTTAGTGTGCATGTATCAGTTTGAGTAAAAATTCATATACTTGCTTTGAAAACTAGTTCCAGACACTTATTTTTAGCCTATATTTTTACGTGTGTGTGAGAATAGTATAAAAAGCTATGCCCAAAACCATTATATAAATTCTTGCGTGCGTGTGTGTGTGTATATATATATATTGTCCAGTCATTTTGCCTTTAAGTGTTGTGTTCCGAGCTTACGTATGGTAGCGAGCGTGCGTGCAAAGCATTTGGCTCGCGTGCATGTAAATGTCATCTTTTGTGCAAGTTGAATACAAAAGTTTGTATTGAAAAAGTTTTCCATTGCGTGCGTGTACATAAGTTACTGTATATGTTTTCCATTGCGTGCAAATTCACGTTGCATGAAAAGCAATATGTGTAGCACAAATTATATTTTTACTTCATTTGCATGCAAGATGAAATATGTGTCCAGGCATAAAAAAATTATATAGTGCATACATTTTTGAGTAAGCACCGAAACTTCAATTTTTCGGTTGCGTGAAAAGGCAAGTCCAGATCACCTCTAGTGCATATTTTAATTATTTTGTTGTGCAAGCTTATGCCCAGGTCCATTATCATTTCATTATTCTTGCTTTGAAAATGTTTCCAGGCATATTTACATATTATCAATTGCGTGTCAAGTATATACTCCAAGTTGCATCATATTTTGTAGTCCATTTAGTACGTGTGTGAATATAGTTACTAAGCCCAGGCAGTGCCATATTTTGATGCATATATAGCAGTGTGGACCGATGTTTAATTTACATTGAACCGTTGTTTCATTTTAAAACGTATTTTATTGCCGTTATTTTTATAACAGATTTTTACTCCGGTGTTAAAATTTTGAAGCGTTATGTTTTGATGACATTTTTGACGAGTAAAAATTACAGTTGTTTTGACTTCAGTAACCGTCAATTTTAAAGTGAATTTTTAAGCGGCTATCCCACAACGCTGATTTGTATCCCTTTTACGGTGTTTTGTGAAGCGCAATTTCCTCATCGAAATTGCTATAGTTATTGCTGTTTTCATCACGTGTGTTAAAAATCATTTCAAAAAAAAAATTTGTTTCCAAAAATTTCACAGTTTACGCTTTCAAAGGAATGAGGAATCGATTTAAACGTATCAGCAAAATTAAGGACCATGAACCCTTACTTTTACTGATTCAGTTAATTTCGGACTTGTTCATTCGAGAACGTAAAATGTTATTTATATAAATTACACAATTTTGCACTTTCAAGGAAACGATGAAGAGATTTAAACGATTTAGAAAAAGTGCGGAGTATGGAACTACACTTTTACTAATTCGGTTAATTCCGGACTTGTTAATTGAAATATTTGCGGTTGTTTGATGATTTTGTTAGGCTTTTGAGCCACTATGCTGGACCTTCGGGTCATATAATGGACCTTCGGGTCAATTACCAGTACTAGACCTTCGGGTCATTTGTTGGACCTTCGGGTCATTAGTTGGGCGCCAAAAATTATAGTACTTGGTAGGCTTCGGCCATATGAGATGCACGTGCGACATAGCTAAAACTGGCCATCTGCTGGATCGATCCACTTTTATGTTGATTTCCTAGTTATCTTCTTTTGATTTCTAGATTTCTGTGTTGCTGTTTCGAATTCAATTATGAATTTGAAAGCTAATTTTGATGGTGTTTAATGGGACTTCTTCCTTTAAACTATGCTGATTACTTATGTCGTATAGTCTCATCCGAGATTATAATTTTGTGTATAGTCTCATCTGAGATTAAAATTTTGGGTATTGCTGTTTTGAATTCAATTGTGAATTTGAGAATTGATTTTGATAGTCTCATTTGAGATTATAATTTTATGTATAGTCTCATCCGAGATTATAATTTTGTGTATTGCTATTTTAAATTAAACTATGAATTTGGAAGTTGATTTCGATGGAGTTTAATGAGTTGATTTCGATGGAGTTTAATGAGATTTATTCATTTAAACTATGTTGATTATTTAAGCTGAATAGTCTCATTCGAGACTATAATTATTTGCTTAAGTGTTGTTTATCATACACTTACTTCTAAGTTTAAATTAGACCGATCCGTTTATTATTTTCTTTTAAATAATACTCGGGTCAGACTGAGTTATTTCAGGATAATCGATATCTCTGATTAAGTTACTGCTTCAGCTTTTGGGATTTCGCATCATCCTTTATCTAGACTTCGAGGTGTTTCTTTTTGGTGCATTGACTCTCGTCTCATGTATGTTGATGACATGTAAATGTACATTTGGTTTATGTGAACTATCGGTTGTTGTAACATGTATCCAGACTTGTCTTCCGCTATATATCTGATATTTCTGTTCTGATGTGATTATACTTTTCTGTGCTGTTGTTATTATGAATTGTTCTGAATTTTTCTTAAGCCACCGTAGTTTCGTTTTAGATTTGGATTAAATATATATCTTTGGGAGTAATTCACACAACTCCTATCGATGTAATCAATACTCGTCTAAGGCATAACTTACAGATGGTTGCTTCTAACAAGCCTTATTCTTCACAATAGCAGACGTTATTCCTTTTGCTATTATGAGCATAGAGGTGGGGCGTCACAGCTTGGTATCAGAGCTGAAATTCAGAATTAATTATAATAAACACGGAACAGAAGCATAATGGAACACGCGTTACAACTATTCGATGGTTTTATTCGTGCCTTTCTAATCTATTCCTTCGTTGTTCTTAAAATTTTATCCACTCTAACAAGTTTGAAAATATCTAGGAATATATCTCATATTTCTGTAGTATTCTATTTGTTAAATTCCTTTTCAATCTTAGATTTATAGAAGGTCATTGGGTTTCTGATTGACCTACTGCTCCTAAGGGTTTCAAATCCAGGAAGCTTAATGTTGCTTAAGATTCTGGTGATTCTTCTCAATCCAAAGATATTACTCCTTCTATTTTGGAAGGTTTTATTTTATTTCATGGCCGTTCTATTAGTGTTCTTTTCTATGCGGGTGCATCACACTCATTCGGGTCGAAGGAGCTTGTTGTTGTTATTCCTTTGGATGTTGTTAGTCTTTGCGACCCTTTGAGGAGTGTGAATCCTATTGGTGGATCCGCTACTCTGGATTTGTTATGTGTTGATGTTGAGATTGTTCTATGTGGTTTTTCCTTTCTTGCGAATCTGCATGTTATGGATCATCTTGGTTTTGATATGATTTTGGGTATGGATTGGCTTGTCCGTTATGAAGTTCAAATCCTATGTCCCGAATGAACTTTATATCTAAAGCATCCTGATGCTATCGAGCAGTTATCTATTATATTTCGAGACATGGATCATACTTCGAATGCTCTCATTTCTTCCTTCGAATTGGAGGATATCATAGCTAATATTCCGGTTGTTTATGATTTTTCTGATTTCTTCGAGCCTATCTCATGTTTGCCACCGAAGAGGGCAATTGAGTTCCGTATTGATCTTATCTCTGGTGCTCATCCTGTCAGTCGTCCTCCCATGAGGATGTCTGCTAAGGAAAATGTGGTACTCAAGCAACAATTATCTGTATTGGAAGCCAAACGATTTATTTGTTCTAGCTCATCTCCTTGGGGCGCCGCCGTTGTCTTTGTTAAGAAGCTAGATGGTACTCTTAGGCTTTGCATTGATTATCGCAAGCTTAACGAGCTCACTATCAAAAATAGGTATCCATTATCTAGGATCGACGACATGTTCGATCAGTTAAGTGGGCTAAGCTCTTCTCCTAACTCGACCTTACCACCGGTTTTCATTTGGCTACGAGTTACGGAAGTTAGCATTCCACTTACCGCATTCCGCGCTCGTTATGATTCATATGAAAGACTTATTATGTCATTTAGTTTTCCCAGCTTATTTCATCCATTTTATGAATCGAGTATTCTACGAATATCTCGATGACTCCATTTGTGTATTTATTGATTTTAGATGAAAACAACAATTTAAAATTTTGCAAATCTTTTTCATAAGATTTGTTTACAAGTATAATTGGATTTGTGTTTATCATATAGAATATGATTTTGTGATTGTATTGCCCATTGAGTGCTTTAAGAATTCTGGTCGATGCGCTTGATCAACGTTACAATAGAGATCTCCTAAACGCTTTGATGAGACAATTTGACACAATAAATTGACCTATAAAAAGTAAGTTTTTGTGGAAAATGATTTCATAAAGATAATTGTAATTTTGGATGTTTTAGCTTTTCAGGAAAGAAGATTATTTGAAAGAACTCTTTTCCGATACTCTTATCCTTGTGATTCCCGAAGGGAATCAAGACTTCATTATTTGTACCAATACTAGCCGTATTGGTTTCGGTGCTATTCTCATGAAAAAAGATGAAGTAGTTGCCTATGCTTCTAGGCAACTAAAGCCTAACGAGATTCGTTATGCTACCCATGATTTGGAGTTAGCCGCCATAATCTTTGCTCTAAAGGTTTGGCGACATTATTTATTGGGCGAGCGTTTTGTTCTCTTCACTGATCACAAATCTCCGATGTATCTATTCACTCAGAAAAAACTTAATATGAGGCAACAGCGTTGGCTCAAATTTCTTGCTTCATATGATTTTGATATTCAGTATACCCCTGGTAAAGGTAATCGGGTTGCTGATGCGCTTAGTTACAAGTAGCAAGTTGTTGTTTCCATGATGCTAGCAGAGTGGAATATGTTGGAAGCTTTATCTCTTTGAGATATTAGAGACCGTCCTTCAGTTTATGATTCTCCCATGCTTTTATTTAGCATGGAAGCTCGTCCTAGTTTGTTGGATCAGATTGCCGATGCCCAGAAACAAGATCCGGATATCTCTTATCTTATTCAGAATTGTAAATCGAAATCCCGAAGTAATGATCTAAAGGATTTCGATATTGATGTTCATGGTTGTATTCGAAAGAAGGGTAGGTTGATCGTGCCTAATGTTTCTAATCTTAGGAATGACATTCTTGAGGACTGTCATCATTTTAAGTATGTTATCCATCTGGGTAGTAGTGGTAAGATGTATGCTTGCATGAAATGCTTATACTTTTGGTAAGGTATGAAGCATGATGTTACAAGTTATGTGAGTCGTTGCATGACTTGTCAACTTATTAAAGCAGAACACCAGTGTCCTAGTGGTCTTTTGCAGCCTCTTGAGATACCATTATGGAAATGGGATCAGATTTCTATGGACTTCATTGATGGTCTATCTCGTTCGAGGTCGGGCCATACTAGTGTTTGAGTGATTGTTGACCGATTGACCAAATCAGCCCATTTTATTCCTATCAAGTCCAATCGGACTGCTTCTTGATTTTGGTGGTAGTTGGGAAGACCACTTATCTCTTGTTGAGCTCTCTTATTATAACAGTTTCCAAGCCAGTATCGGTGTGGCTCCTTTCGAAGCTCTTTACGGAAGACCTTGTCAATCACCATCTTGTTTGTTGGAATCGGGGAAAAAGTTAGTTCTCGGCCCCGATTATATTTGTGAATCTTCGGAGAAGATTGATATTATTAGACAGAGAATGAAAGAGGCCCAGAATAGGCAGAAATATTATGCCGATCATCGTAGGAAGCCTTTGGAATTTTCTGTTGGCGATCTCGTATTTATTCGTGTTTCTCCGATGAAAGGTGTGGTGCGTTTCAGTAGCTTCAGGAAATTGGCTCCTCGATATGTTGGACTGTTTCCTATTATGGAATGCATTGGCCCTGTTGCTTATCGTGTATCACTACCTATTCAGTTTTCGAGAATTCATGACGTATTTCATGTATCCCAGCTCCGTCGATGCCTTAGAGATTCGGATTTTATTATTGATCCTCATATGTTGCAAGATCTTGAGATCTCGCCCGACTTGTCTATTGTGCAAATTCCTATTCGTGTCCTAGCTTCGGAGGTTAAACACCTTCGGAATAAAGAAGTCCCACTTATGAAAATTCAATGGTCCGCAAACCCCAAAGATTACACTTGGGAAACCAGAGAATTCATCGAGCGTTCTTATCCCGGTTTTCTCTCCTCTTCGGGTGGGGGTGAGCATTCTTATCCATCTATTCTATTTTAAATCTTTGTTGTGGTGAATTATTTGTGTCATAAACAACTTCAAGTACGAAAATTACAGGGACGCAATTTTTATAGGGGGGTTTGTAACAACCGTGATTTTTAATTACCGTCGTAATAAAAATTTTAAATAGAAATTTTAAATTGAAATTTGAAAAATAAATTTGCAATGCAAAAATATTGCAAAGTCAGTTGTTAAATAATCTAGCTATGTTGAAATTCATCCTTTGCCTTCACGTGTAAGTGAAGATAATCCATTTCAAAGCCAGCTACATACTTTCTAGTTGTGTTATATAGTTTTTCCTTCACGTGTAAAAGGTATAGATCCTTTTTTTTAAAAAAATAAAAATAAATGTTTGTACATTTTCTTTGCAAATGCTGTCACCAGGTTATAAAACATTGTTTGAACACATTTTTTCCATCACAAAAGGTGAACACTTTGGCTAGCACCAAAGTCTGAAAAATTAAAGTTGTACACTGTTGCTTCCCCATTATTTTATATGCAAGCCGTGTACTCTCTCCCACTAAAGCACGTTTGCATTAAATGAACAAGTATAAAGTGTTAGCCAACACATCTTTAATTTTGACTTGTACACAACTATGACAAGGAAAAGTAGCCTTCATCACTTTCATTTGTTCAAATTTCCAGTAGCTGCATCAATTCTTTTCGTTTCAAATTTTTTTCAGTAGCTCGGGGAAACATTAATGGCAGCTCGATTATTATTGTCTCTTTTGAATCTCAGTTGCTAGCTGATTTTGGACCAAATCTAAAGGTGAGTTTTAAACTCACATTTCTAATATAATGATTACTTCATTAATTGCGTACAAAATGTATCGTTCACAAATGAAGTCCAAGCCTTTAAATTTTGTTTCGTGGGTGTATGTTGCATTTAACAAGATAGGTCCAAATCACTTTATTGTATATTTCATAATTGCGTGCATTTGTTACAGCCGTGTATGTATAAGGAATTTTATACTGGCCATCACTTTTATTTCTCCTCGGTGCGTGTAAACTTTGTAGCCAGGTCTAGTTTCAATTTCATGAGTGAGCTTTTATTTGTATAGAAGCCAGGTCACGTTATTTATATTAATTTCATCAAATACGTACATACAAATTATAAGCATACAATTGAAGCCAGTGCATGCGATGTCCTTTTTAAGTGCCAGTGTAGCACGAAATAGTTTGCATATGACCTGAATCATCATTGATCATTCACTTCTAATTGCGTGCAAAGTGTATTCTAGTTCCAGACCTTCTTCATTTTCATGTGTATATGAAGTATCATCTTGACTACATATTTGTTTAGTGTGCATGTATCAGTTTGAGTAAAAATTTGTATACTTACTTTGAAAACTAGTTCCAGACACTTATTTTTAACCTATATTTTTACTGTGTGTGAGAATAGTATACAAAGCCATGCCCAAAACCATTATATAAATTCTTGCGTGTGTATATATATATTGTCCAGTCATTTTTCCTTTAAGTCTTGTGTTCCGAGCTTACATATGGTAGCGAGCGTGCGTGCAAAGCGTTTGGCTCGCATGCATGTAAATGTCATCTTTTGTGCAAGTTGAATACAAAAATTTGTATTGAAAAAGTTTTCCTTGCGTGCATATACATAAGTTACTGTATATGTTTTCCATTGCGTGGAAATTCACATTGCATGAAAAGCAATTATGTGTAGCACAAATTATATTTTTACTTCATCTGCATGCAAGATGAAATATGTGTCTAGGCATAAAAAAATTATATAGTGCATACATTTTTGAGTAAGCACCGAAACTTCAATTTTTCGGTTGCGTGAAAAGGCAAGTCCAGATCACCTCTAGTGCATATTTTAATTATTTTATTGTGCAAGCTTATGCCCAGGTCCATTTTCATTTCATTATTCTTGCTTTGAAAACGTTTCCAGGCATATTTACATATTATCAATTGCGTGTCAAGTATATACTCCAAGTTGCATCATATTTTGTAGTCCATTTAGTACGTGCGTGATTATAGTTACTAAGCCCAGGCAGTGCCATATTTTGATGCATATATAGCAGTGTGGACCGATGTTTAATTTACGTTGAACCGTTGTTACATTTTAAAACGTATTTTATTGCCGTTATTTTTATAACGGATTTTAACTCCAGTGTTAAATTTTTGAAGCTTGTTGTTTTGATGAATTTTTTGACAAATAAAAATTACTGTTGTTTTGACTTCAGTAACCGTCAATTTTAAAGTGAATTTTTAAGCGGTTATCCCGCAACGCTGATTTGGTATCCGTTTTTACGGTGTTTTGTGAAGCGCAATTTCCTCGTCGAAATTGCTATAGCTGTTGCTGTTTTAATCACGTGTGTTAAAAATCATTTTAAAAAAATTGTTTTCAAAAATTTCATAGTTTACTCTTTCAAAGGAATGAGGAATCAATTTAAACCTTTCAGCAAAATTAAGGACTATAAACCCTTACTTTTAGTGATTCGGTTAATTCTGGACTTGTTCATTTGAGAACGTAAAATGTTATTTGTATAAAATACACAATTTTGCACTTTCAAGGAAACGATGAAGAGATTTAAATGATTTAGCAAAAGTGCGGAGTATGAAACCACACTTTTACTAATTCGGTTAATTCCGGACTCGTTAATTGAAATATTTGCGGTTGTTTGATGATTTTGTTGGGCTTTCGAGCCACTATGCTGGACCTTCGGGTCATATGATGGACCTTCGGGTCAATTACCAGTACTAGACCTTCGGGTCATTTGTTGGACCTTCGGATCATTAGTTGGGCGCCAAAAATTATAGTACTTGGTAGGCTTCGGACATATGAGATGCACGTGCGGCGTAGCTAAAACTCGCCATCTGCTGGGATCGATCCATTTTTATGTTGATTTCCTAGTTATCTTCTTTTGATTTCTAGATTTCTGTGTTGCTGTTTCGAATTCAATTATGAATTTGAAAGCTAATTTTGATGGTGTTTAATGGGATTTCTTCCTTTAAACTATGCTGATTACTTATGTCGTATAGTCTCATCCGAGATTATAATTTTGTGTATAGTCTCATCTGAGATTAAAATTTTGGGTATTGTTGTTTTAAATTCAATTGTGAATTTGAGAATTGATTTTGATAGTCTCATTCAAGATTATAATTTTATGTATAGTCTCATCCGAGATTATAATTTTGGTTATTGCTGTTCTAAATTCAACTATGAATTTGGAAGTTAATTTCAATGGAGTTTAATGAGTTGATTTCGATGGAGTTTAATGAGTTGATTTGGATGGAGTTTAATGAGATTTATTCATTTAAACTATGTTGATTATTTAAGCTGAAGAGTCTTATTCGAAACTATAATTATTTGCTTAAGTGTTGTTTATCATACACTTACTTCTAAGTTTAAATTAGACTGATCCGTTTATTATTTTCTTTTAAATAATACTCGGGTCAGACCGAGTTATTTCAGGATAATCGCTTTCTCTGATTCAGTTGCTTCTTTAGCTTTTGGGATTTCACATCATCTTTTGTCTAGACTTCGAGGTGTTTCTTTTTGGTGCATTGACTCTCGTCTCATGTATGTTCATGACATGTAAATGTACATTTGGTTTATGTGAACTATCGATTGTTGTAGCATGTATCCAGACTTGTCTTCCGCTATATGTCTGATATTTCTGTTCTGATGTGATTATACTTTTCTACGTTGTTGTTATTATAAGTTGTTCTGAATTTTTCTTAAGCCACCGTAGTTTCGTTTTAGATTTGGATTGAATATATATATCTTTGGGAGTAATTTACACAACTCCTATCGATGTAATCAATACTCGTCTAAGGCATAACTTACGGATGGTCGCTTCTAACAAGCCTTATTCTTCACAATAGCAGACTTTATTCCTTATAATAACCTTTGTTATTGTGAGCGTAGAGGTGGGTCGTCACAATCCCTCACCAAGGCATTTCAACCGAATCCTATACCACCGATCCCTCTCTCAAAATCCTATGTGACTGATCCACTTCCCTTACGTCATGTGATTGACCAAGGCATAGATGATCAAGCAGCAACTTTTGAATTGCAACTAAGGAACGGACAAGCAACCGCTACTAAAACGGTACTCCCAAAGGTTTGAGAACATAGGTGATGTGGCTCTAAGAAAACCCAAAAAACCTTGGTTCAAAGCCAAACTCGATTAAAACCAAGATTTTCTCTAAGAAAACGCCAAGATGACTCCACGCACTTTTCTTCACGGACCCAGCACTTTGAATTCCGTGACACCAAGCAAACCAATTGCTGATTCCAAGCAAATAGTAAATTTTCTTGGGTCCGACTCCAAGTAACTTACCACCAATTCGTCAGTACGGGTCCATCTTGCTTGCTCATATCTCGGGCATGCATACATCATTCACAAGCATAACAAGTAGTTGTAACTTAAAAACAAACCGAATTGACGACGACTGAAGCATCTTCCCCAGTCGAAGCCTATTCATTGAAGCCGTTCAGTGTGCAGAATATTCGAGGAGATCCATTGTACCAATCATATCGGTTTACTTAGTGAAAACCGACCCTGGACTACATTTCATGAAATTGTAGTGACATATTGTGACGCCCCACCTCTATACTCACACTAGCCAATGACACTACGAGGTAATGCCATCTACTAGCACGAAGAATAAGGCTATTGAAGGGCGACCATCTGTGTAATTGATTTGAGCGAGTACCGATATGCCAGATAAAATATCATACCTTTCATTTCAAGAGGAAATCTGACATATCAAATGCAAATTAAGAGCTACTACACAGTGGCTATATGGTCTTCAGAAAAATATATAAAATAAGCATAACAGAAAATCAGTCATAGATATTCATATCACTAAGGCGGAAACAGATACGAATATGACACATATAAGTGTACATTAAAGTAGTGGTCATGCAAGATCCACTACATCAAAAAAGAATAGGTACATGTGCTAGACAAAAGAATATGTATACATCAAGGAGTCTCTCCCTCGAATGTATAAAAAAACTACTAAGCTAAAGTAGTTAGCCAAAAGTCAAAAGCTAGTCCCTGCTAAGAAGTCAAGTGGAAGCACCTAAAACACCTCGGTCTGACCCGAGTATTATTTGAGAAGAAAAATAATAAACGGATTAGTCTAGCTATAAATATCATATAAAATGAGATAGGACAAGAGATATTGTAACGACCCGTAAATTTCGATAATTAAATTTGTTAATTTAATAAGATTGTGTAATTAAATATTGAAAGTGAAAAAATTGGGAATTGTATTAATGAAATAATAACCAGAATGTAGGGTAAACAATGCTAATTAAAGTTAATGAATTAATGAATTGAATGAAATGCCCATTAATGAAAATAAATTTAAATGCTATGTTTGGCTATAAATTGAACATAAGTGAATAAATGAAATATTGAATTTACCAATGAAATAATATATTGATTAATAGTAACTGAATGTAAATTAAGGTAGTAATGTTAATGCAAGTTGGTAAATAACTAATTTAGTGCAATCCCAATTAATTGAAATAATTATAAGGTTATAAGTGATTGGATTTAGTAAATTGGGAAATAAATTCAAAGTTACGTTAATTGATGAAATAATACGTGATAAATTGTAATTTGATAGAATCAATGCTAGATAAGTAATTATAATAATTTTTTGTTGATAATAAAGTATGGATGGGAATCAAGATTTATTAATTTAAATTTAATAATTGGATTTGTTGGAATTAAATGAAAATTAGTATTTAAATATTACGAAAATAGAAATTAAGAGGAAATTGGGAAATATTAAGCACCAAGATTTAGAACAATGTTATTTATATCCTTGTTGTAATAAAAGACTCGAATAACGAGGTTTAAAAATTTAATAAATGGATTTTGGAGTTTTAATTTATAATTTCTGAATTTAATGAAATTGGAAAATAACACCGAGATTAATGAGTTAATCGACTTTAAATTGACATCTAAAATTGTTTAAGTTATTGTAAATGATTAAGAAATCAAAAATGATAGAGAGGGCAAATAATTAAAATTAAACTGGAAAAGTGATTAATTAATTAATTATTAATTTAATTTAATAACTGGAAAATAGCCATTTTGGCCACTGACTTGGATTTCGATGAAACCAGTTTCATCGGATCCGTGACGGTGAATTATTGTAGGATTTCAAGTTTCGTAACGATTAGATTTGTTATTTGATCGTACGGGCTCGAAACGCCTAGAAATCAATTTAATTGAAATCAATTGAAATCAGTTTGGAATAACTTGATTTTAGCATAACTTTTTCATACGATAGAATTTGAACTTGAACCTGTTTCCTTCATTTTAAAATATTTTAAACATCTATTTTGATATATGGGTTGATCCATTTTGTTCCGGAGTCGAAACGGGCTTTTCGGGTCGTTATCTTTCAATTTTTCCGAACCAATCAAGCCCATTTGTTTCTATTGTGTTCTACGTATATATATCGTTATAAACCCTAACAACCCTTCTATTTATCATTTCTGTACGTACAGAAATTTTTGTTGCTCCTCTTTCTCAATGGCAGACAAACTCTAAATTCCCAATTGCAAATTTCAAAATCAAAGTCAAATCAAAATTTCAAACTCCACAAACGATATCGAATTATATATCAATCTGAAGCTCTAGACGAGCGCAAGTTAAATATGCTGTCTGTTTTTCGATTCAGGTCTCTATCTGTTCAGAAATCGTGAATTAATTCTCGGCCATTCTTTTCATCGCGATCGATTGCAACCGATCGCCGAATTGATTTGTGGGTTTTGTCGAGAACATCGAGTGGAGTTCATCGGTATGCTTCGTTTCGCAAATTCATGGTTGGATCTACGGAAAAAATTCGCTAAGGCTTTGGATAACCAGTGGCAGCTGCCTTTTACACGCGATCGTTGGTGAAGGGAGTGGAGTCACATGTGGTCGGGAGGGTTCAGGCGAGGCCGACTCGGTTGGTAGGCGGCGCGGCTGCGTCTGATTTGTCGAGGTGGCGTGGCAGCGACGTTACCTCGGTTATGTCGAGCCTGCCTGTGGGTTAGTTCTTCGAACGTGTGATCAGATGGGTGGTGCTAACGTGTTTCAGCTGTGAGGTTATTTCTTTTACTATTTCTGTCCACTTTTTTATTATGTATCGTATAATGTTCTAACATTAATAACTTTCACGTGCGAGGTCCAATTCACGCGCGGCTTGTTCCACTGGGGTCGTATTTGAATTCTAGACATTTTGGTTCTGGTTTGGACAAATTCTAAGACTGCTCAAATTTTGGGTTTAAATTGGATTTAAATTCATTTTAAATTCAAAAGGTGAGTGTTTTAACCCACTCACAACTTCTAAAATTTCTTAAGTTTGTTAAATTGATTTATAATGTGATTAGAAATTTATTTATGACTGTTTGGCATATTTTGACTCATCATCTCAGTTTATTTTAATTTATCTGGATAAAGTTGTTATTTAATTTATTGTGGAATATAAACTGCCAATAAATACCTTTATTCATTATCTGTTCTATATTGATGTTATTGATTGAATTGGGTGATGATTGTGATAAATGTTTGATGATTGATATTGGATGAATGGATGTTGTATTTTATACCGTTATAAACTGCAAGTTGTTATGGATTTTTATTTCATTCGGGATTGCGGTTTGAAATGATATATAACCGTGTTTATATTTTAAATTACGGATTGAAATGATAAATATCTGTATCACTTGATCGTAGGATAGAAAATTATATACAGACACCGTGTTTTATATACAAAAATATTTTAAAATGATTTCTATGGCTTTATAAAGAAATATATGGTTTTAAATAAATATTGATTTTAGATATTAAATAAATATTATTTTATTCTTGATATTTAAGCTATGTATAAACTTGTTTTAATATAGAATAAGCTTAATAATAAGTTGATTTTTTTAATTTAAGATAATATGGTTAAGTATTTAAATTATATTTTAATATAGAGTTATAATGGTTTAAATAAGTTAAGTTGGAAGATATATTTGAGATTTATTTGAAATTGAATTTATTTAAGAATTAAACTCAAATAAGTTGATGTGAAAATTTATAAAATTTGAAATTTTAGAAGGTATGATTTTTATAACTTGATTTTGTTTTAAGGTGAATTAAATGAATATTTCAAATATAAATTAATTAAAGGAAATATTCAGTTATTTTTAATTTGAGTTTATTTAAATGATAATGGATTTACTATGTAAAATATTTCAAAACTAAATAATAGAACATTGAATTGTTGAATCGTAATTACCAAACTTAGTTTTGAAATTGTTGAATAATTAAAGTTTAAAATATATTGCATTTGAAATGGTTTATTCTGTGGATCAAATCTGATTTGAAATCGATATAAATTGGAATAGTTTATTTGGAAACTGAATCATATTGAAATTTATGATTTGGGATTTGGTTAAATTTAAAATTTATAAATTCGAGTTGTTTTGAAATTGATTTGCAAAATTGAAGAACCTAGTTTATTATATAAAATATTTTAGTATTTTAACCATTTAAGTGGTGGAAGTTATGTTTCAAAGTTTGAGTTTCAAAGGATTATGATTTGAAAGTGTTATATTTCAAGTGTTTTGATTTCTAAGTGCTATAACGTTGAAAGTGCTATGATTTTTGGAAATGATATATTCGAAATAAAAATGATATAATATTGATTTGGATTTTAATAAAAATTATATCATATTGGTTTGGGTTTTGAAATGGAAATGACATTATATTTATATGGTTTTGAAATGGATATTATATTATGGTTTTGAAGTATAAATTATTTTGAAATGACCGTGGTGTTATAATAATGTTTGGTTGTTAAAGAGACCGAGATTGGAAGTTGTCATACTCTCTGCCAACTCCGAAAACTACTTTAACAACCGTGTACGCGGTGGAGATTCCGGAATAAAGTAGGATGATGGCGGTGTTCCTATGAGATATATACGTGGACCCGACTCCCGTGAGTTGGCATAAGGTAGCTAAAACATGAGTGATTGACGGGCTAATGAGGTAGCTCCTTTGATCGGACACATCCCTTCGATATTATACTCTTACTTTTGGAATGAATCTGTGGCCACTTTTGATTTTTTTTATATTTGGGGTGTGGCTCGAGGTGGGCGGTAGCTGCGTGTTATGCGTTACCACTGGCCTAAAAGCGTAATTGTTATATCTACCCTGGCATTGCCTAGTTGTGTCGTGCCACCTACCCTAGCGTGCCTTATACGATTTTGGTTTTCTACCATACCTATGGAGTGCCCTCTAACGATGCCCAGTACGGAGGAGATTACAGTACTGTATAGACTATAGAAATATAAACGTGTGTTAGGGTGGAAAATGTAAAGCCTTAAGCTATTTTTAATTTATATTATACTTTACTGTAGACACTATTATAATAGCGTATATTTCTACATAGTAGATAGTTTAACGGATCCTTAGGAGATGTGAATCCCGAGCATCTCTAAGTTACTGCACTCACGTTTGACACTGGATAGGAGATGTCAAATCCCGCAAACATCTCTGACGCCGTTCCACTCGTATTATTTACCATTGATTTAACTTACATAAGATCTTTTAGTTCTGACTCGAGTGTTTTGTCTTTCCAATTCGCTCGGGTCAGCCTGAGCATTTCTATAATTACCCGTAAAATTTTAATAATTTCAACCCGTAAAATTTTAATAATTTTGAATGGTTTTATTTGCATATTTAATTTAATTTTTGTATTTTTATTCATCTTATTTAAAACTTTGGTGTTTGATTACTTAAAAATTTGAATTTTAGAAATTTCTTGAATTGATTATAAATCATTTGCCCAAATTGTAATAAATATAAACAATTTCTGTAATTTTGATCTTGAGTTAAAGTTTAACTTTAATTGAAATCTTAAATTTTAACTTCCAAATATGTTATTTAAACTGTATATATTTGTACAACATTTGTTCCAATTTTGTTCCTTTTAAATTGGTTATATACTTTTAAATTAAGTAATAAATAGTGTGTAAAAAGAAATAAATTTATACGTTTCTTTTATACGTATATACATCCGTTTTCTTAGTAAGGTAATAGACAAATCAAATGGATGTAGAAAATCAAATTTTAAATTAAGAAATAAATAATGTGTAAATAGCTATTTAATTATACGTTTTATTTGGTACGTTTTATATCCGTTCTTGTTTAAATTATTTGGCGTTATATAAATGATACGTTATCTTCTGAAATATACTTTAGCATATATTTTACTAAACAAATATGAAACAAATAAATTCAAAGTACGTTACTTTGTTATAAATTTTGGGCGTATGTTTCGATTTAGTTATTGCCTCTCTAATGTGCACACTTTTGATTTCTTACCTTAGCTGTTAAAATCATCAGCCGTGCATTTTAAAAGGAATGAAAAATCTTGCCTTACACTTCACATGTAAATTATTTCATCTCCTTTACACTTGCCTTTTGCTTCTTTGTATTTAATAGGAATGAAATCCTATAATTCCTCTACCGTTTCAAATCATTTATTTATTGCCTTTCATACACCAAATCAATGCAAGCCCATGTTAAATACAACAATCCACGTACACAGTTTCATCCGCATCTCATATTGCCTTCATCTTCTCGCAGGTGCTTCTTCCTGAAGGTAATTGCCGCACACACACACATATTTTTTTCTTTGTATTTTCTTGTTCTTCTTTCTTGTTTTTTTTTAGTTTAAAGACTGTTGATAGTAATATATATATATATATATATATATATATATATATATATATATATTACTGTTTAAGTACAAATTTTCCCACAGCTTTCAAAATTACTTCATATGGTTTACCTTTCCTACAGCTCTTTTATTACATTTATATATAAAGTATACAGTTATATATTAGCTGTTTTACATCTTTTGGGTCGCGTGTTGTATATATACATTGTGTTTTAGTCTTTGATCCTTTTTTTTATAATTTACAAATATATTGGTCCCAATACACATGTTTAATGAATACTGATTTTAATATCTAGAGATTTTGATTTTTAAAATGTGTTTTAAATACTAATTTTAATTTATATATATATATATATATCTTTTACTTTAATTGTTTAAATTTTGTTTTGCTGATTTCGGTTTATGTTAATATACATTATATTATACCAGTTATGTTCTGATGTTTATATGTGTGTATTCTTATAAAGCAGGCAATACAAGTTATTTTGGTTACTGTTATGTATTTTTATATTATCATGTTAGTTTATATTATACTGGTATTTCTAGCGATATTTATATTTATAGTTTGATTGCATAAGTTAAGTATATATATGTGTCCTCTATTGTACAGTTTTAAAGTTTATAAATTTTTTAAAGTTGTTTATATACTAGTTTGTTTGTTTTAAAGATTATATTATACTAGTCTCTATTTTTTAAAGGTTATGTTATACAATAGTTATATATATATATTATTTTATACAAACTGATGCTTATATGTTTTATAGTATATAAAATTTAATAATGAAAGTTTTGTTAACTGTATGTGATAATATAGGTGAAGTAAATTTTGTGTTACTGTATTGGTATGCTGTTTACAATATAATGAAATATGTTAATATAGATATTTTAATAACTTATATTTTTAAAGCATATAATATAGTGTATTTGTTCGTATAACATACAATGTATTAGTTCTGGTAACATACATGTTTAATGCTGAATAATTTGATATGTAAGTTAGTTATATATAGCTGCCTATCAGTTTATATATATGAGTACGTTTTAAAATAGAATATAATTATATATATGTAGTTTATATAAGATTTTGTGTATGTTATATATATACATGTAATATTTTGTTTATCGTTATGAGTATATATATTCATTTATTTCAAATTTTACTATGTAAATATATGTTGTTTTATATGTGTTTTTATTTAAAAGCAATGATTTTAAAATACATATATATTTAATTTAATATGTGTTTAAAGTAATATTGATTTGAAATTAATAATAATAATGCAATGTACATTTCGTTTCTGTCTCAATCAAGATTGATTCTGATTTGTTCTCACCGATTTTCCCATTAATCAGCTTGTTCGTCGTGCCTGTTTTCTTCATCGAATCGTGTCTATCTAGCATTGCTTTGGAATTCATAACTCAACTTCATTGTCTATTCTCTCTAGCATTGAAAGGTGAGAAATCACTCACGATTAACGTTCTTTTATTTATTAAATTTGATTTCAATTGGAACGGCAATTGAAATATGTTGCTAAAATTTAACTGTTAATTGTTTAAATTGTTATATATATGATATGCATTGATATTGTCCACCTATGGGATATGACACCATATCCTGTTGTTTATATTATATTATTATTGATGATATATGTCTATTATTATTATTGTCATATCTGTTATCACTCTGCAAGTTCCCTGTTAGTATATAATTCACTATTGGTTGAAATGATACATACCCCAACGGACTTTAGAATCGGAGAATTTCGCTATGGGTTGAAATGATAGACCCAAGCGATTTTCATTTGAATCGAATTTGGGTTTGCGGGTGGAAATGATATCTACCCGTATATATTTGAATTACGAATTGAAATGATAAATATCCATGTCACTTGACCATAGGATAGGAAATTATATACAGACACCGTTGGTCTATATATAAATATTTTAAAAATGATTTCTATGATTTTGAAAGGGAATGTATATATGGTTTTATTTAATATTGGAAATATCTTTAAGTTTTTATATAAAGTAGATTTAATAATAAAATTTAATCTAATAAAGTTTGATTTAATTAATATAATATGTCTAAGTATTATATCTTTGAACATATTTTCAAGGATTTGTATAAGTTAAGGAAGATAAAGTTGAATTAAGTAAAATTGTATCTAATTAAGAATTCTACTTAATTAAATCGACTTGAACTTTAAGATTTGATTTTATAAGTTGATTTTTTGATTTAAAGTGATTAAATGATATTTCAAGTTTAAACAAATCGGAAGGAATATTTAATCTAAGGGTAAATTAAGGTTATTTAATAATACAGAGTTTATTAAGTGAATATTTCAAGACTAGAAAAATATAAGGTTAAATCGAGATCTGTAGAAAACTGTTAAATTTAGCTTCGAAATGCTGAATATTAAAGCTTTGAAATATACTAGAAATTAAATGGTAAAATTGTGATTAAGATTTGTATTCGAAATCAATATAATTTGAATTTGTTATTTAGGAAACTGAATTGAATGGAAATTGATAAGTTGAGATTGAATTAATTTGAGTGGGAAAGTCGAGTTGATTTTTGAGGAAATTGCAAATACCTTACTTTATAAATTATTAAATATATACATACCATTTTGGGAAATAGATCTATTTGAATTGGAAATGATATTTCTGGTTTTGAAGTATGAATTAATTTGAAATGACCACGGCGTTATAGTGTATATTTCTACATTGTAGATAGTTGCATGAATCCTTAGAGGATGGTTATCTCAAACATCCTTTTAAGTTAATTATATTTCAGTTGATATTTCACTTGAGTTGGATTTATTGATATAAGATTGTTAATCCTGACTCGAGTGTTTTGTGTTTTGTTTTACGCTCGGGTGTGACTGAGTGATACAACATTTGAGACTCACCTTTGGAGTTTGGAGCTTCGTTTGGGGATCCAACTATCGATTCAGCTTTCATCTTTTCCAGTTGATAGGTTCATAGAAGTCATCGGTTCGTATTGGAGACTTCACTATAGTTGAGATATTTCGTTGTATTTTATTTCTAACTTTGATGTTTGTATAGTAGCTTTATGAACTACTATTTATTTATTCTGCCGCGTATTATTGGATTACTCTATGTCTGTGATTCCGTGATTGATTTATTTACTGTATATGTTCAGTTTTGCCAAATTTTAAATTAACAATATGATATTTTGAGCAATTCAAGTCTGACATGTGCGCATGCGAATGGTTGAAAATATCAGGTCGTTACAATTTCAGGATTTGGTTGAAAATATCAGGTCGTTACAATTTCAGGATTTGAAGATCTTATTTCTGGAGGATGAAGACAAAGTTTATAGTACTATTATATATTATATTATTCCACTACATTCATACTGTTCCGCTGCATTGCTATTTATTATTCTCTGGTATGCGTAACTCTGATTCTATATTGTATCAGTATAATCAAATGTTTTGCAAACAGCTTCATGAACTGTTATTTGACTATTATATTTTGTCGTTCCGCTGCAAGATTCTGTTTTGTTTTCTTTCTTTCTCCATTTTTCTTATTTACCCCAATAATAATCTTCCCTTCTGTATGGGTTGAGTTGGCACGTGTGTCTGCTTAAGCGTACAAAAAGGTGGGATGTTACATTTGGTATCAGAGCTTTTGTTTAGTGATAAACCTTAGCTTTGTGGGGTCTAACATGAGTTGCTGAACGCATATATATGAGAGAGCGTACTTGTTAGTGTTATAAAAGGTTTTGATATTGTGTTAATTTGTTCCGTTTTGTATTTATAAATTTTGCTTGGTGCATAGGACACTATGACATCAATAGGGATTTCAAAACACTTAATAGGACGGTTTGGCACAATATTTGTTTTGAATATAGGCAAATTATATTTATTTTGCCTATTATATTTTCTTTATATATAAAATAATTTTTTTATAAATGATATATACTTAGTTGTAATATATTTGTTGGTAGGTAGTGTAATTTATAAATATTGGCTGTAAAATAAAATTTACAAAATAAAAATAAAGTAAAGTTGGAAATTTAGAATTTAAGTTTCGGGGTTTCGAAACTTTCTTTCGAATAGTTTTGGCATATAATAATAATATTATTAGAAGTATTTTTTGATTTAAATATTTCAATATGATTTGAAAGAATTGTTTTAAAGAAATTCTGAAAAGAAATAAGTTCTGTACTTCCCTCTATGTCGCTGGGAAATAATTTCAGTGATGAGTGCACGCATCATCGATATTCATTTTTGAGTTTCTAAGTGGGAAGGCCAATGTAGCAGTTTTACTAAAGACTTATTTGATAAAAAAATATAAATTTTGAATTGCTTTCAATATAATTGGATATATATATATATATATAAGTTGTAAGTATACACATTTATCTATTATTTTAAAATGATATAAAACGGAACCCGATATTTAGTTCTTAAGTTTCCGTTAATTAATAGTTCAATTATTGTAGTGAAATGGAATGTAACTAATTAATAACTGGAACCTCTAATTAAAATAAGAGATTAAATGCTAGGTTATAAATGAAATTACTAGAAAGTTGAAACCAGTAACATATAAAACAAAAGATATGATTATTGAACATTAAATTAATTTAAAAGAAATGAGAAAAACTTGTATAACTTTCAATTACATTCTTAAAGCATATATATAACTTACCAAATAATAAAAGTTGAATGTTTAATAAGAAAATGTAATGGAAATTGTACGAGTAAATTTATGTTATGAAAGTGTTCAATAAATTGCCTTTATTAGTAAGAATTGATGTTATAATGGTTATATACTTAAGTTGTAAATTGGAAGGTTATTGTAATTAAATGTGATAGAAAAGGGATCCTTGTAAGAAAAGGATTATAAACTTAAGTTAATGCCAAGTAACTGAATTGAACATGAATATTATTAATAAATGAAATGAAGTTAGTAAGTAATGAATGAAATAAGTGAGATAAACACTGAATCAATGGATGGAAATGAAATTTGCAAGAAATAAATGTAAATTAAAAAGGTAAATCATTATATGAATGAAAAGGAAATGAACCAATAAATGCGTGAAATGAAATTAATAAGAATGAACTTGATCTGTTGTTCGGAATTATTGTTTGTTTGGTTTGTGGTTGTTTGGGCAAGGATACTTTAAAATTGTTTGGATGTATGAATAATCTATCTAGTTGCATCGAAGACTGTTGAGTAAATGGTGCACTTAGTAGTTTATTTTTCATTCTATACAATTTAAAGTTTTTAAACCCGAACAACTATTTTGTCTGTTTGTTATGGATGGATGATTGACTTTATCGATTTCATATGATGATTGTATGTTGGGATTGCAAGTGATTCTTGTTTTATATTGATTTGTTTGTTAGTGATTGAAACAACTTTAACTATTTCATTTTATATAATTATTAACCCTTTTAGATTATATAAGTGAAATACAGGTTTTGAAAGCAATTGCTACTGCTTTTGGTTTTATAATTAAGCGTTGTTTGCCCGACAAATAGGTACGTTCTCAGATTATGGTTTTTAATGTTATTATATTGTTTTTCCCAGGTTGGGATATATTATTTGGAAATATATGTTATAGATTGTTATATTTGATATTATATTTTCTTCTGAGCCTCCCCGTACAAAGGAGACTTTGCCAAAATTTTCCGTAAATTTTGGACTAAGAAAATTTTTGAAAAATGTTTTCCAAACTTTACTAATTTGAGTATAAAAAGATATAATGGTTATAAATTGGTATATTTTATTTAAATTAATTAATTTAGTAAATTTATTTGTTTATAAAGTTAATATTTTTGAATAAGATGTATTGTTTACTCAATTCTTTCTTTTCCCTTCTTTTTCCTTTTGAGGATGGAAAGTTTTGAGTGGGGGAGAGTGTAACGATCCGTAAATTTCGATAATTAAATTTGTTGATTTAATAAAATTGTGTAATTAAATATTGAAAGAAAAATTTTTGGGAATTATATTAATGAAATAATAACTAGAATGCAGGGTAAACAATGCTAATTAAAGTTAATAAATTAATGAATTGAATGAAATGCCAATTAATGAAAATAAATTTAAATGCTATGTTTGGCCATAAATTAAACATAAGTGAATAAATGAAATATTGAATTTACCAATGAAATAATATATTGATTAATAGTAACTGAATGTAAATTAAGGCAGTAATGTTAATGCAAGTTGGTAAATAACTAGTTTAGTGCAAACTCAATTAATTGAAACAATTGTAGGGTTATAATTGATTGGATTTAGCAAATCGGAAAATTAATTCAAAGTTACATTAATTGATGAAATAATACGTGATAAATTGTAATTTAATAGAATCAATGCTAGATAAGTAATTATAATAATTATTGGTTGATAATAAAGTATAGATGGGAATCAAGATTTATTAATTTAAATTTAATAATTGGATTAGTTGGAATTAAATGAAAATTAATATATAAATATCATGGAAATAGAATTAAGAGGAAATTGGGAAATATTAAGTACCAAGATTTAGAACAATGTTAGTTATATCCTTATTGTAATAAAAGACTCGAATAACGAGGTTTAAAAATTTAATAAATGGATTTTGGAGTTTTAATTTATAATATTTGAATTTAATGAAATTGGAAAATAACATTGAGATTGATGAGTTAATCAACTTTAAATTGACACCTAAAATTGTTTAAGTTATTGTAAATGATTAAGAATTCAAAATTGATAGAAAGGGTAAATAATTAAATTTAAACTGGAAAAGTGATTTAATAATTAATTATTAATTTAATTTAATAACTGGAAAATAGCCATTTTGTCCACTGGCTCAGATTTCGACGAAACCAGTTTTACAGATCCGTAATGGTGAATTATTTTAGGATTTCAAGTTTCGTATTGATTAAATTTGTCTTTTGATCGTACGGGCTCGGAACGCCTAGAAATCAATTTAATTGAAATCAATTTGAAATAACTTGATTTCAGCATAACTTCTTCATACGATGGAATTTGGACTTGAAACTTGTTCCGTTGATTTTAAATTTTTTTTAAAACATCTATTTTGATATATGGGTTGACCCATTTTGTTCCGGAGTCGAAACGGGCTTTTCGGGTCGTTATCGTTCAATTTTTCCAAACCAACCAAGTCCATTTGTTTCTATTGTGTTCTGCCTATATATATATATATATTGTTATAAACCCTAACGGCCCTTCTATCTCTCATTTCTATAGGTATAGAAATTTTTGGTGCTCCTCTTTCTCAATGGAAAACAAACCCTAAATTCCCAATTGTAATTTTCAAAATCAAATTCAAATCAAAATTTCAAACTCCACAAACTATATCGAATTATATATCATTCTGAAGCTCTCGACGAGCGCAAGTTGAATATGCTGTCTGTTTTTCGATTCGGGTCTCTATCTGTTAAGAAATCGCGAATTAATTCTCGGTCGTTCTTTTCATCGCGATCGATTGCAACCGATCGCCGAATTGATTTGTGGGTTTTGTCGAGATCATCGAGTGGAGTTCATCGGTATGCACTACAACAAAAATGCTCTATTACAACGCCCTTTTTACAATGGGCATTTGCTGTCCGTTGTAATAGAAGGCTATTACAACGGTCGATTCAGGACCGTTGTAATAGATGCCCCTTTTTACAACGGGCATTTGCTGCCCGTTGTAATAGATAGCTATTACAACGGTCCATTCAGGACCGTTGTAATATATGCCCTATACAACACTCTTTTTACAACGGTCCATTCAGGACCGTTGTAATAGATGCCCCCTTTTACAACGGGCATTTGCTGCCCGTTGTAATAAATCTCTATTACAACGGTCCATTCAGGACCGTTGTAATATATTTATTAATTACACTTAATATTTAATTATTATAATTAATATTCAATTATTTAGTAATTACATTTAATATTCAGTATTTAATATTCAATATTAGATAATTAAATTAGTAAAATTCTAAACTAAATTCATAAACACATTTGAAATTTTCATAAAATTCAAGAATTAAAAAGTAAAATTTTAAGATAACTTAAAATTTTAGAAAGTTTCCAAAATCTTAGAATATTTAATATTTCAAAGAATTTAAAATTTGGAAATTTTGTAAAATAAACTTAAAAACATTTGTAAAATTTATAAACAAAAATTTGAAATTTTCATAAAATTATAAAATAAAGAGATTAAAATTTTATAAAATATTTAAAATTTCAAAATATTAAAATAATTCAGAATTTGAGAATTATAAATTTTACTGTAAAATTTTTAGAAACTAATGCCCCTTTTAGTTTCAAATGCATTAGTAATTACATTTAATATTCAGTATTTTACTGTAATATTTTTAACTAAACCCCTTTTTATTTTTTAACACCCTTAACCCTTTTCTCCTTAACAAATCCGACCGGCCCTTCTATCTCTTTGTAGACCCGATCCCTTTTTATAATTCTTGAGTAAAAGAAAATGGCGGCCGTTGTTTTCTTCTTTCTGAAGTTAGGGCTTGAAAAATTGGGGACTTCGTTCCTTTCTCTGATCCAAAATTAGGGCTTTGCGAAGCGCCTACTGTTGTTCGATCGCGTGGATAATCGTGAGTTGCTTCGATCGATTGTTTCCTTGTATCTTACTACGGCTGCTTCGATGGAGTTCGTGTTCGAATTTGGTATGTTCTTTTTATTGCTTGCAATTGCCTGATTTCTGTATTGCGAACTCCTTGATCTATGCCGATGATGATAGTTTGGTTTTTATAGGGTTCGATCCCCTGAGTTTTCGTTCGTATATTCGTGTTTGAATTTGTCAATGGAATTGCTCTGGCCGCTGGTTTTCGTTTTGATGCTTGAGATATTCTTGACTTGTTCATAAACGTATATACTTGATTTCTTGGTTTGCACGGTTTTGTATTATTTCGTGATTGCCTAGGCTTGAATTTACTGCTCCGTGAATTTCTTGTTTTGACTTGTTCAAGTCACGGCTTCGATCATTATCATCACCTGACTTCGGTTTTAAAATACTCAGCTTTAACAACGATATTGAACTCCCCTGTGACTTATTTGATTCTGAACATCACCTGATTCTGAGCATTGAATATCATGCTTTCTGGTCTGAAGCTTGGTTACTTGTTCATGTTACAGTGACCAATTTTTGTTTTTGCCTTGAGTATTGTTATTTACTTGACCAGTTGTTCATTTGAACTTGTTTGAGACCTGATTGCTTTGAACTTGATCATGTTGACTTCTCTTGAGTCTGTTTACATGTGCACTTGTCTGCATTGTTGCTTGGTCGACACTTGCATCACTCTGGTTGCATGTGAGGTTGACCATATATGTTGAAACTTGTAAACCTTGGAGTTATGTTTATGGCGTTGCATACTTGGCAAGAAAATTATATTGGTTTCATCCCTTATATTTGCCCAGTGCTTCGGAAATACCCATGTTGAAAATTATACTGGTTTGATCAACTGTATAATTACCCATGTTTCTAGATGTCAAACAATTGAACACTCGTAACATGTCCTTGTGTTCATTTTTTGTGAAATGTAGAACCTAGTGACCATGTTCAATTGACGAACCTATATGTTGCTCGTGTTGGAACAGACAAGGTATGAATACATACATAGCTTTAAATTATTCCTACACCAATTATTTTAACGTGCATTTACTTATATGAGCTGGATCAGATTTATTTTTTAGTTAAATTTAGGTGACCATTGATGTTGCTAGTCCTGAAGCATGTGTTTTTGAAAAGGTTAAACACTTGTGAAGTTTATTTTAGGCTGTTTGAAAAAAATTCATACAACTATGTTAAACATAGAAGGTATTGATAATTTTGTCATCTGCATGTTTGACAAAATTTCTGTTCTGTTTCTTTTCCCAGCATTTTTTGTTTGTTTGTTTTTCTGTCCTTTTTTTAATATGACTACTAATTTTCATTGATGTAATGCGCATAAATTGATGAGTTGATGCAATTGGGCTGAAACATGAATAGGCACAACATGATTACACTGAAACTACTAATTTTCATTGATGTAGCCGCAGTAAGATACTTGTTACTGTGTCATCTTCACTTGCATTGCTGTGCCACTGATTTGATTTGTCGAAGCTTTGCATTCTTCATGTTGCCTTGTGTTGAACCCAGTTTTAAAACTCGGGTTTGACCTTGTGCTCGTGTCGTGATTTTAAATATATTGCACGTGAGTTGAACCCGGCTTTGCATTTGGGTTTGACCTGTGCTCACTTGTCCCTGTAGCATTATCAAGTGTATATCGGTGTGCACGGCCTTGTGGCATATACAGTGATACACTGTGTATGTCACAAGTTGTTCGTGTATGATGAATTCAAATTTAAATGATGACGAACAACCCAAATAACTGAGGCAAATATTCTTTTCAAAAAATTCACATTTTATTTTATATTGCAAAAATATTTCTTTTTCAATTTTACTGCGTTAGTAAATATTTTTGCAGATTGCTCAGATGCTGGATTCTAACTGGAAAGAAGTTGAAGATAACAATACGAGTGTGAGTGATATGTAGTGAGGTTCTGAATGTAAAATAGTGATGTAATGAAATTTGTATCAAAATTGTATAGTGAATAGTGAGAGTTTGAATTTGTACTATTTAAAAATTGTAATAAATATTTGTTTGAATAAAATATTCGTTTGAATTCAAAATCTGTGCTGTAATTTTTTTTTAAAATTTGCATTTATTTTGCAACGGTCAGAAACCGTTGCAATATCATGTATTACAACGGGCATTGCCCGTTGTAAAAATATGTATTACAATGGGCATTGCCCGTTGTAAAAATATGTATTACAACGGGCATTGCCCGTTGTAAAATATGGTCGACCTATTACAACTAGGCCTAATACAACGGGCGCATGCCCGTTGCGAAATGCATATTACAACGGGCATTGCCCGTTGTAAAATGCCTGTTTTGTTGTAGTGATGCTTCGTTTCGTGAATTGATGGTTGGATCTACGATAAAAATTCGCTAGGGTTTTAGACAACCGGTGGCGGCTGCCTTTTACACATGACCGTTGGTGAAGAGAGTGGAGTCGCGTGTGGTCGGAAGGGTTCAGGCGAGGCCGACTCGGCTTGTAGGCGGCGCGGTTGCATCTGATTTGCCGAGGTGGCGTGGCGGCGATGTTTCCACGGTTATGTCGAGCCTGCTTGTGGGTTAGTTCTTTGAATGTGTGATCAGCCGGGTGGTGCTAACGTGTTTCAGCTGTAGGGTTATTTCTTTTATTATTTCTGTTCATTTTTTTATTATGTATCGTATAATGTTCTAACATTAATAACTTTCACGTACGAGGTCCAATTCACGCGCAGTTCATTCCACTGGGGTCGTATTTGAATTTCGAACATTTTGACGCTGGTCTGGAAAAATTACGAGACTGTTCAAATTTTGGGTTTAAATTGGATTTAAATTCAATTTAAATTCAAAAGATGAGTGTTTTAACCCACTCACAACTTCTAAATTTTTTTATGTTTGTTAAATTGATTTATGATGTGATTAGAAATTTATTTATGACCATTTGGCATATTTTGACTCATCATCTCAGTTTATTTGAATTTATTTAGATAAAGTAGTTATTTAATTTATTATGGAATATAAACAGCCAGAAAATACCTGTTATTTATTTTCTTTTCTATATTGATGTTATTGATTGAATTGGGTGACGATTGTGATAAATGTTTGATAATTGATATTGGATGAATGGATGCTGTATTTTATATTGTTATAAACTGCAAGTCGTTATGGATTTTTATTTCATTCGGGATTGCGGTTAGAAATAATATAAACCGTATATATATTTTAAATTACGGATTGAAATGATAAATATCTGTATCACTTGGCCATAGGATAGAAAATTATATACAGACATCGTGGTGTATATATTAAAATATTTTGAATTGATTTCTATGGCTTTGTAAAGAAATATATGGTTTCAGATAAATATTGATTTTAGATATTAAATAAATATTATTTTATTCTTCATTTTAAAGCTATGTATAAACTTGTTTTAATATAGAATAAGTTTAATAATAAGTTGATTTTTTTATTTAAGATAATATGTTAAGTATTTAAATTATATTTTAATATAGAGTTATAATGGTTTAAATAAATTAAAGTTGGTAGATATATTTGAGATTTATTTGAAATTGAATTTATTTAAGAATTAAACTCAAATAAGTTGATGTGAAAATTTATAAAATTTAAAATTTTAGAAGGTATGATTTTTATAACTTGATTTTGGTTTAAGGTGAATTAAATGAATATTTCAAGTATAAATTAATTGAAGGAAATATTCAGTTATTTGTAATTTGAGTTTATTTAAATGATAATGGATTTATTATGTAAAATATTTCGAAACTAAATAATAGAACACTGAATTGTTGAATCGTAATTACCAAACTTAGTTTTGAAATTGTTGAATACTTAAAGTTTGAAATATATTGAATTTGAAATGGTTTATTCTGTTGATCAAACCTGATTTGAAATCGATATAATTTGGAATAGTTTATTTGGAAACTGAATCGTATTGAAATTTATGATTTGGAATTTGGTTAAATTTAAAATTTATAAATTCGAGTTGGTTTAGAATTGATTTGCGAAATTGAAGAAGCTAGTTTATTATATAAAGTATTTTAATATTTTAACCATTTAAGTGGTGGAAGTTATGTTTCAAAGTTTGAGTTTCGAAGGATTATGATTTGAATGTATTATATTTCAAGTGTTTTGATTTCGAAGTGTTATAACGTTGACAGTGCTATGATTTTTGGAAAGGATATATTCGAAATAAAAGTGATATTATATTGATTGGGGTTTTAATACAAATTATATCATATTGGTTTGGGTTTTGAAATGAAAATGATATCATATTTATATGGTTTTGAAATGGATATTATATTCTGGTTTTAAAGTGTAAATTATTTTGAAAAGACCGCGGTGTTATAATAACGTGTGGTTGTTAAAGAGACTGGAATCGAAAGTTGTCACACTCTCTGCCAACTCCGAAAACCACTTTGAAAACCGTGTACATGGTGGAGATTCCAGAATGAAGTAGGATGGTGGCGACGTTCCTTTGTGGTATATACGTGGACCCGACTCCCGTGAGTTGGCATAAGGTGGCTAAAACAGAAGCGATTGACGGGCTAATGAGGTAGCTCCTTTGATCGGACACTTCCCTTCGATACTATACTCTGACTTTTGGATTGATTCGGTGGCCACTTTTGATTTTTTTTATTTAGGGTGTGGATCGAGGTGGGCGGTAGCTGTGCGCTATCGTTACCACCATCCGGGATGCGTAATTGGTATATCTACCCTGGCATTGCCTAGTTATGCCATGCCACCTACCCTAGCGTGCCTTATACGATTTTGGTTTTGTACCATATCTATGGAGTGCCCTCTGATGACGCCCAGTACGGGGGAGATTACGGTACTGTATAGACTATGGGAATATAAAAATGTAAAGCCTTAACGCTATTTTTAATTTATATTATACTTTACTGTAGACACTATTATAATAGCGTATATTACTACATAGTAAATAGTTTAACGTATCTTTAGGAGATGTGAATCCCGAGCATCTCTAAGCACTCACGTTTGACACTGGATAGGAGATGTCAAATCCCATGAACATCTCTGACGTCGTTCCACTCATATTATTTACCATTGATTTAACTTACATAAGATCTTGTAGTTCTGACTTAAGTGTTTTGTCTTTCCAGTTCACTCAGGTCAGCCTGAGCATTTAAGAATTTGAAGACCTTATTTCTGGAGGATGAAGACGAAGATTGTAGTACTATTATATATTATATTATTCCACTACGTTCATACTGTTCCGCTGCATTGTTATTTATTATTCTCTGGTATGTATAACTCTGATTCTATATTGTATTAGTATAATCAAATGTTTTGCAAACAGCTTCATGAACTGTTATTTGATTATTATATTTTGTCGTTCCGCTGCAAGATTCTGTTTTGTTTTCTTTCTTTCTCCCTTTTTCTTATTTACCCCAATAACAATTCGCCCATCTGCATGGGTTGAGTTGGCACGTGTGTCTGCTTAAGCGTGCAAAAAAGCGAGATGTTACAGATATGACAGAAATATATGATGACAATGAAAATAATAGAATATCTCAAATCTTCTCAAACACCAAAAAGAATGTTATATTCTTTGGCTTATTCACCAAACCCAAATATTGACAAAACATATCAATGCCAAATCGCAATAAATGGTGAATCACATATTCCAGGAATCATTAACTACAAATCCAGATAACATAAAAGCAAAAGGCCTATCACAAATGGGAGCATGAAAACTCACCAACATGTGTATCACAAACGGGACGCTATCCCATGGTCGCTAACCATCGAGCCGGTGCAACGACGTAGGACAACGGTACGTCCGAGGAACCTGAAACTCAAATAAGTCAGAACAACGATGTAGTACAACGATACGTTCGATGAACCTGAAACTCAAATAAGCCGGAACTACGATGTATGAACCGAACCATAGGTTGCTAGCCTATAAAAAAATGAGGCAAAGCTCAACATAATGGGGTACTGTCCCCCACGTGGACAAAGAGACATCGCATATTGCCAGTCTAAACCATAAAATGCTCACCGTTGATCGATAAGATGTGTAAATTACTCTAAGCTAGTAAATAAATGAGTTTAGCTTTAGTCCCATAACCACTGGCTTAACATAAATATTTACAAACAGATTGTAGATTTTTACTCGAAAATTGTCATGAGAGTTCAATCGAACAAGTCCAAGAATTAACCAACGAAGTAAACGCAAGTGTTTCATACCACTTGTTTTGCTTAGTCGTTTAATTAGATTTCTCATACGAATGAGGTAAAGGTTTGTCTATACTAATAGATTGGAAAACGGATTTAAAAATGAGCTTTGTATTAAAAGTAAATGTTGAAATCATTTTTGTGAAAGAGTTTTAGTATTTACTACTAGTATAGAAACCTTTGTATTTTAAAATGAAAAACACAGAAATGATTATATAAACAATCAATCACCAAAAATTCACATTCGATGACGTGAATCAAAACCATAGAAATCGATATCAAATCCATCAAATGGATATTCCCAAAAATCCAGAGAAGAAGTCATCAAAATCGATAATAAATGACAACAACCAAATAGATCAACAAAAATTGATAAACCGGAAATCCACTCAAAAACAGGCAATTTTGCTGAAATTAACAGCATAAGACGTCTGGTGGTTTCCCAGACGTTTGAGCTGAAGGTCTGGAATTTTCTTCCAGATCGCCCAGACGTCTAGGAAACAAACTCAGACGTCTGATCTGTAAGTTTGGAATTTTTATTCCGAATACCCAAACGTCTGAGTGCTTTATCAGATGTTTGTTCTGAAGCTCAGAGGAAGATTTTTGCCTAGGCCGTTGATGGCCAAATCATATCAGAAGCGATCGAATGAGCGATGATGGCTAGGGATTTATGCCAAGTGACAACCCAGCCCTATTGACTCATCAATACACTCCGAACAACATGTCCAAACATCCACATAAGGATTTCATAGAAACTTCAAAATGCCAAAAATTGGAAAATTCGCTAAACCAATTCAATTCAAAATAAATGGGCATGAAATAGACGTTAGGAATTCATACCTAATAAATATCAAAGGTATAGACATAGATGTGAGTTCAAGAACTCACCTTTAAACCCAAAAACATCGAATGAGAAGCTCTAAAACAAGCAAGACCAATTCCTCTTCAACAAGACCTAAAGAATCCTCAATCTATTATCAAATGAAATGAATTTCCTAAGTTAGGTTATATAAATTTCTAAAAATTGAAGAGAAATTGAGATGGAGAAGATGAAGAGGATGCTTACCTAAGCTTCTTCTTGATTTTGGTCTTGAATTTGAGTTTCCTAATAAAACTAGGGTTTAAGAATTTTAATTTCCTATCTTTTCCCCCATTTTCCTTTGAGAGTTTTACGAATTTTAGAAATGAAAATTAATGAAGAGGAGAGAAGTGAAGTGGGATGTATATGGTAAGTAGTTTGGGTTCTCTTATTGGGTTAGTGGGCTAGAACACAACCCAAAGCCAAAACAAAAATTACAAATTCCCAATCAACTGCAAACATATCGATGCTTATACTCAAAAAGGTTGTAAACGCCATTTTAAAATCAATGGAAGTGGTCTCGAGTCCTAATTCGACGGTTTACAAAAGGTCACATTTCAGACTTTAATCCGACTAACGATGCTATATTTAGATAAAACATTTAAATATACAATCGTAAAATATATAGGTTGTTACACATATGAATTCCGCCAGAGCGATATGTGCTAGGGAATGCAGATGCTTTCCTATATTCCTCGAAGGTGTATCGATCATGTGGTTTATGTTATTATCGGCCAAATCCATCTCCTCATTCAATCAACTGGATCAGAAGTTTGTCGAGTAGTTCAGAATGCATGCGACTCACACAAAGGATGTGATGTCATTATCCAATTTATTCCAAATGTTAGGTGAGTCACTTAAAGACTTCCTGTAGAGATTCAACGTCGTCACTAAAGTACGTAATCCCAGCAAGGATATCATACTAATGGCGTTAATGAAGGGAATCAACACCCAGATAGATTTTGGTAGCTAGTTAGCTGGAGAGCTTCCTACGACCTTACATCGTTTATGTTACAAAGTGAACCAGAACCTAAGTAAGGAGGAGGTAGTGCAGACTGGGAGAAAAACAATACATGCCCATTGGCTAAGGACTCAGATTCCAAGAGATGACATAGAATATCAAAATTCGACTCATATACTCCTTGAATGATTCAATCAAAAACATCTACTTGAAGACTCATCAATCGAACTGGAAACCAGGCTTGGGAGAGTCCACTGAAACCTAGAAGAAATCAAGGAACATCCGATGCCTATCAATAAAGAATTTGGTCATCAGTTAGACCGTTGACCGTTGACTTCCAGCTGAGAAAGGCTTGGACAAAGTGGAATAATGAGCATACGACATTGCTTCACTTATCAATGAGATTTATTCCAATCTCCTTTAAATTATTTCTATTTCAATTTCAATTGTGTTTTGAGCTACTACTACTTGAACTAAACTACTTCCAAACGATGCAGGTGACCAAGTACTTAGAGTTGGGCACCAACCAATCTTCGTGGACCATGATCGGACCTTTAGAGTTTCATCAAGATAAGCATGATTCAACCGCTCCTCAGCTACCATATGCCCCTGATTTAGGGCCAAGGACTCGAAATGGAAAAGCCGGATAAGGTCAGGATCCAGCAAAAGTGGACACGATTGATCGTCTACTCATAAACTTTCGTACCTGACTTGGAGACCAAAGAAAGACTTGGAGTGGATTCAACCCAACCATCCATTCCCTAGCTCATACTTGAAGTTCGCCAAAATACATATGCCTCTCTCGAAGATTTGCAATGCTGAGATCCAACTAAAGTGGACATGATTTGATCGTCTACACATCGACTCCTACCCTGGACACAAAGGGAAGTTCGGAAGCTCGACTTAAAGTAGGCGTGACCAATTGCCTACTCATCAACCACCACCCTCAACTCATACACATGACTGTAGATGTAACTTGATCGTCCACCTGATAACTCTCTACATCGACTTTCTAGGAGGAGTACTAAGCAAAATGGTTGAGACCGACTGGCCAACACGGGCATATATGTGATCTAGCCTTCCATCACTTACTCCCTTCCTCGATTTGACAGGAGGAGCTACAATCACCAAGTGGACATGAATCAACCATCCATTTGTCAAGTTTTGTCCTTGATGCCGGGGGAAGAATTCCATTCCATGGACGATTGTGGTTCATCGTTCATTCGACAACTCGTACCTCGACTTGACAATTGGAGTATAAGTCAAAAATGGGTGTGAATGACCACCCATTGAATAACTCTGGTCCCAAGAGTGCAGACTGAAGTATAAACACCAAAAAGATGGATGCGGTACGACCACCCATCTACCAACTTTGGTCCCCAGAGCGTGGACTGGAGTATAAACACCAGATGGGTGAGACTGACCACCCATCGACCAACTCTGATCCCTAGAGCGCTGACTTGAGTATAAACACCAGATGGGTGTGACTGACCACCCATCGACCAACCCTGGTCCACTGAGCATGGACTGGAGTATAAACATCAAACGGGTGTGACTGACCACCTATTGACTAACTCTGGTCCCCAGAGCGCGGACTTGTGTATAAACAAAAATCAGGTATGAATCAACCGCCAACGAGATAACTCTAAGTCTCCAGAGTGCATACTTGAGTATAAATGCAATTTGGGTTTGAACCGACCGCCCATGAGATAAATCTAAGTCCTTAGAGTGTAGAATGGAGCATAAGAATAATTCAAGCATGAACCGACTGCTCGCCAAATAAATCTAAGTTTTCAGAGTGCGGACTGGAGTATAAACAAAAATAGAGCGTGAACCGACCGCTCACCAAATAACTCTAAGTCCCTAGAGTGCGGATTGGAGTATAAGCATAAATCAAGCACGAACCGATTGCTCACCATATAACTCTAAGTCCCCAGAGTGCGTACTGGAATATAAACATAAATCGGGTGTGAACCGACCACCTACGGAATAACTCTAAGTCCCTGGAGCGCAGACTGGAGTACAAATATAATTCGAGTGTAACCTGACCGCCCATAAGATAACTCTAAATCCTCGGAGCATGGACTGGAGCATGAACATAAATCTAGCATGAAATGACCTGTCTCAAAATAACTTTTAGTCCCCAATGTATGGATTGGAGTGTAAACATAAATGAATAAATGAGCGGATTACGACCGTTATCTATTCCACAAACTCCATGAACAGATGAGTGTATTTCGAACGTTTTCTATTCCACAAACTCCATGAATAGATGAGTGGATTTCGAATGTTCTCTATTCCACAAACTCCAACCTGAAATCGATAGGAGGAATACAAATAACTAAAAGCTGAATATGACATCTCACTATAGCTCCGGTTTAGTATTCTTTACGACTTAAGGCAATGATCGCAAGGAGGCCTTAATACAAAACTAATCAGAAAGATGTCCGAACTTACGGGTGACTGACAATATTGTGCCAGTGGGTCGACGGTCAATATTGATCCACATCAAACACAAATAGATGTGACCCGGATGTCCTTTGAAAAACTAAGATCACCAAAGTGCGGATAGGAGAATAAACTGTAATAACTCGGGATTTCACATCTATTAGTAATCATCATTAAACGATTAATATGCTAGCTAATTGCTATTGGAGTTTTAATCAGATTGAAATTCGTTTGAAATTTGTTAAAGGGATTATGCGGCCTTTAAATGAAATTTTGGCCCACGATTTCTTTTGTTAGTGGTACCGTGTTATATTGGAGTGAATACCCATTCCCTCCTCTCTACTCATTTCATTTTGCAACCCTAAACCAAAACATGCGAAGAAAATAAAATGGCAGCTCGTTTCTTTTATTTGTTCGATCAAAATTAGGGTTTGAAAATATTTGAGCTACGGCGATCTGAAGGGGGGGGGGGGGAATGCGGCTAAGGGTTTTTAATTCATTGTAACAAAGGTGAGTGATTTCACTCACACTCTAATTCGCTCTTAGTACTATGCTCGGCAGTTTGATTGTTGGTGATTTCATTGACTTTATTGTTTTGATTGCTGATGATTTCATTAACTTTATCAATTTTTTTATAAATTTGTTACTTGATGCTCATGGTATTGATTTTGATCGGTTCATTGTACGGCCTTGATGATTTTTGGATCGTTGTTCATCATTGGAATTCTGTAGTCGACATTGGTTAGTGTTTGGTGCTTCTGTACTGTGCCTTGAACTCTGTTGACATGAATTTGTTCGACTTTTGCTTGTCTTCTTTTTTTGGCTTCGGCCTTATACATTTGTTTGTATATCCCTGCACATTGTAGCCTTTGTGCTTGTTACTGTGTTGCCTTATCTTGGGTGCACTTGCTTATTTCACCTGTAGCCTTTATGCTTGATGTTCACTTATAGTTCGAGACAGTTTGCATTAATCTGTACTCTAATTAAGCCGAGCACTTCGACTTGTTCAGGTTTCGTTTGATTCCTGTACAACCTTCTTGGTATCTGTCTTGTTTCGAACTTGATTACTTTGTGCCTTGATCTTTGATGACCTCTGTGTATTGTAGTTGACTTCGGTCTTGATTTGTATATGTGATTCAATGACTTCAGAACAATTGCTTTGATATTGAACTGTACTCGGTGAACTTTGACCATATTGTCCAGTTTATAACTACTGGTTCATTTAGATTGAATTTGTGTCGATTGTTGCTTCATGTTGCTGCAGCTTCATTGTAGCTGTCGGGACCATTTGAAGCAATATGGATATTTGTTTCATGGATTTTATTTGTAGCTTGCGTGCTAGATTTTGTTGAACCTTGTGCATGTCCTGGGTGATACATTTGTTCATAATTGCCTCAGAAGTACCATTATTGCCTCGGGTTTGAGTTTTGCTCGTATAACCTGGTGACACTGGTTCTTGATGTTGCTCGGTTTTGAGGTACACTTGGGTTTTGATTATGCAGTGGTGGATTCTGTTGAATTAGAAGTATTGAGGCAGTAGCATTCCTTTTGGTCCTACTGCACTGTGTATATTTTAGTTCTTGTGTCTTTAGTCTTTGTTGCTGCAGTTGAGTTGAGTCAGTGGCTTGACCTTTTGCATTTTGTTGTAGTTTGATTTGGGTTGTAATTGCACCACTTTTGTCATGTTGAATGGAGTCACTGAAGCATCACCATCTACGATCAATGTTGTTGCACCATTGTTGTTTCACTGCTCCACTGGTTACCATTTACTTGAATTGTGTTTCACTATGCAGCCCTGTTCAATTGAAACACTGTTGCAATTGGGTTGGTGGCTGCATTAAGTTGTTTTCATGTGTGATCTTGTGGTGGCTACAGTTTTTGGTTGCAGTTTGCCCTTGAATTCGTTGGTGACTGCAATTTTGTTTTGTATGCAGTTTTGCCCTTATTGGTTTGCATTGATGCAGTTGGATTTGTTTTTTGAATTCACTTGAGTTTAATCCAGTATTTTGGGTTTGATCTTGTGTTCGTTTGTGAATTTTCATTGTGTACATACGTGCACATTGTCCCTGTCATTCCGCTTTGACCATTGAGGTCGTGGCATTGATATTTGAATCTTCATTTGATTTTGGTTCGTTGATCTTTTGTGTATTTCATGCTGTAGTGGCGAGGCAGTATGCGCGTGCGTATACTGCAGCCCTACCAGATTTGATGTTTTAATTGTTGTTTTCAATTGCTGAAATTGTTTTGTGTTGCCAATTCAATATATTTTGAAGTGGTATTTTGATTTGGTTTAATTTGAAGATTTGTTATTTATGTTGTTTCAATGGCTTGAGTTTTGCTTTGGCCACTTGCTGTTAATTTCCGTTTAGGCAATTCTGTTGTTTTATAAATTATCTTCATTGATAATCCTTTCATTTATCTTTGTTGATAATTTGAATTTGCTGATTTGTTGTCTAACACTGTTACGTGTTATATTTACCATTATCCAATTTCCTTACTATAGGATTGGAGAGGTAAGGTTTATTGTGACTGTCGTCTATTTGATTATTTAATTATTATTGCTTCCGTGCATTAATAACTGAGTTTGAATTAGACCGACCCGTGTATTATTTTCTTTTGAATTTAATACTCGGGTCAGACCGAGTTATTACAGGTTGTTGATATCTTGCTTTGAGTTGTGTTAGAGCTATGAAGTCTATTTATACCTTTTGGAGTAGTTGTTGTTATAATATAGGATGATACGTATTCATGTATATTATTGTCAATAATGTACTTGTATATATAACTTCCTATGTCGACAGTTGTAATTGTATCACATGTATTGTAACTGACGTCGGTTACATATATATATATATATATATATATATATATATATATATATATATATATATATGAGACCTTTATTATCTGTGTTCCGCATTTAGCTGATCTGTGTTAGTATTATATATGTTGTCCTAAACTATTATGACCATTGTAGTTCGTTTTATACCGAAATTGGGTATGTTGATGGGAGTAAATAAATAAGAGATGAAAAATAAAAATAAATACCACTCCTATCGAGATAGCCAGTACTAGTGTAAGGCCTAAGTACGGATGGCCCTCATATCCAGCCTTATTCTTCGCAATAACAGACAGTATTTCTTTTAATACTCTTTATTATTGTGAGCATAGAGGTGGGGCATCACAGTTGGTATTAGAGCGAGGGGTTTATGGACATAATATTAAACATAACTTAGATGGAACATGTGTTACAACTATTTGTCGATGTTTTATTGTGCTTTGAGTCAAAACTGAAGTTTTAAAATTATGATGAAATTTTTAAATATCTTTATTTAAAAATAAAAGTGAAATTGTGTTTTGATGATTGGTTGATTTGTGTCTTTTTATCAGAGTGTGCAGCGGAAACAGTGAGACTGTCTTCGCTGAGTACAGCTGATAACCCTTTTGATTTAAAAATCAAAATATGAAATTGAAATAAATTTCATTTGTTGTTCACATAGATGTGTTTATTTTGATTTCTTTGAAAATTTCGAATCCGATTGAGGATCCGAAGCGATTGCAGTAGGTGATTTTGTTGAGATTTTTGCTGTTTTGAATTATCTTCATTGAAGATATATTCGAGTGATTACTTTGTTCATTTTATGGTATACATGCAAACTTAAGTTGCATGTTACTACATTAATTTTACGTTGAACCGATGTTTGGTTTTAAACGTATTTTGTTGCCGTTATTTTTATAACGAGATTTTTACACCGGTGCTAAATTTTTGAAGCACGGTGCTTTGTTGACATTTTAATGAATAAAAATTCACTGGTGTTATATTTTGATGCGGATTGTTTTGATGAGATTTTGACGTTTAAAAATTACTATCGCTTTGACGTCAGTAACCGTCAAATTTTAAAGTGGATTTTTAAACGGTTATCCCGCAATGCTGATTTTGAGATCCATTTTTATGGTGTTTTGAGAAGTGCAATTTCCTTATCGAATTTGCTGCAAATGTTGCTGTTTTGAGCACGGGTTTTTCAAATCGTTTTAAAATAAAATTGTTTTTCAAAATTTCTACAGTTTGCGCTTTCAAACTAGATATTTGTTGTTTCCAATTATCTGCAGGTAATTGGATATTTATTGTTTCTGATTATCGTTTTTGATAATTGGATATTTGTTGTTTCTGATTATCGTTTTTGATAATTGGATATTTTTTGTTTCTGATTATCGTTTTTGATAATTGGATATTTGTTGTTTCTGATTATCGTTTTTGATAATTGGATATTTGTTGTTTCTGATTATCATTTTTGATAATTGGATATTTGTCGATTTGAGATTTTTGATTATCGTTTTTGATAATTGGATATTTGTCGATTTGAGATTTCTGATTATCGTTTTTGAGAATTGGATATTTGTCGATTTGAGATTTCTGATTATCGTTTTTGATAATTGGATATTTGTTGATTTGAGATTTCTGATTATCGTTTTGGGTAATTGGATATTTATGGATTTGAGATTTCTGATTATCGTTTTCGATAATTGGATATTTATCGATTTGAGATTTCTGATTATCGTTTTTGATAATTGGATATTTGTGGATTTGAGATTTCTGTTTATCGTTTTTGATAATTGGATATTTTTCGATTTGAGATATCTGATTATCGTTTTTGATAATTGGATATTTGTCGATTTGAGATTTTTGAGTATCGTTTTCGATAACTGGATATTTGTCGATTTGAGATTTCTAATTATCGTTTTTGATAATTGGATATTTGTCGATTTGAGATTTCTGATTATCGTTTTTGATAATTGGATATTTGTCGATTTGAGATTTTTTATTATCGTTTTTGATAATTGGATATTTGTCGATTTGAGATTTCTGATTATCGTTTTTGATAATTGGATATTTGTCGATTTGAGATTTCTGATTATCGTTTTTGATAATTGGATATTTGTCGATTTGAGATTTCTGATTATCGTTTTTGATAATTTGATATTTGTCGATTTGAGATTTCTGATTATCGTTTTTGATAATTGGATATTTGTTGATTTGAGATTTCTGATTATCGTTTTTGATAATTGGATATATGTTGATTTGAGATTTTTGATTATCGTTTTTGATAATTGGATATTTTCTAATTTTGCTGATTATGAGATTTTCTAGTCTCTAATTGACTCTAGATTATGTTGATTATATTGAATTGCTGTTTTCTATCTACTTTTGTTGATAGTTAGAGTTTGCTGATTATAAAGTTTGTGTTTTCTAATTATCTGTTGGATAACTAGATATTTGCGGTTTTGCGATTTGTGATTTGTGTTTTCTAATTGTCTTTGTTGATAATTAGGTATTGCTATTTATGGTTTTTGAATTTTAATTATCTAATTAATAATTAAATATCGCTGATAATTGAATTTATTCAGTTTGCTATTTTCTGATTATCTATTTGATAGTTAGATTTTGTAGAGAATTTGTGATTTCTTTTATGAAATAAAAAGATTTCTTTGGCGTCTGTGTTTTGACCTTTATTTTTCTAGCTTAACCAGTGTATGTTAGGAAAATAATTGTTATTGACGACCTTAATTGTGAAAATTGCAGGGACGCAATTTTTATAAGGAGGGGGGTCTATAATAACCCGGGATTTCACATCTATTAATAATCATCATTAAACGATTAATGTGCTAGCTAACTGCTATTGGAGTTTTAATCAGATTGAAATTCTTTTGAAATTTGTTAAAGGGATTATGCGGGATTTAAATGAAATTTTGGCCCACGATTTCTTTTGTTAATGGTACCATGTTACATTGGAGTGAATACCTGTTCCCTCCTCTCTACTCATTTCATTTTGCAACCCTAAACCAAAACATACGAAGAAAATAAAATGGCGGCTCGTTTCTTTTATTTGTTCGATCAAAACTAGGGTTTGCGAATATTTGAGCTACGATGATCTGAAGGGGGGGAATGCAGCTAAGGGTTTCTAGTTCATTGTAACAAAGGTGAGTGATTTCACTGACACTCTAATTCGCTCTTAGTACTATGCTCGGTTGTTTGATTTTGTTTTGATTGTTGATGATTTCATTGACTTTATTGTTTTGATTGTTGATGATTTCATTGACTTTATCAATTTTTGTATAAATTTGTTACTTGATGCTCATGGTATTGATTTTGATCGGTTCATTATATAGCCTTGATGATTTTTGGATCGTTGTTCATCATTGGAATTCTGTAGTCGACATTGGTTAATGTTTGGTGCTTCTGTACTGTGCCTTAAACTCTGTTGACATGAATTTGTTCGACTTTTGTTTGTCTTCTTTTTTTGGCTTCGGCCTTATACATTTGTTTGTATATCCCTGCACATTGTAGCCTTTGTGCTTGTTACTGTGTTTCCTTATCTTGGGTACACATACTTATTTCACCTGTAGCCTTTGTGCTTGATGTTCACTTATAGTTCTAGACAGTTTGCATTAATCTGTACTCTAATTGAGTTGAGCACTTCGACTTGTTCAGGTTTCGTTTGATTCCTGTACAACCTGCTTGGTATCTGTCTTGTTTCGAACTTGATTACTTTGTGCCTTGATCTTTGATGACCTCTGTGTATTGTAGTTGACTTCGGTCTTGATTTGTATATGTGATTCCATGACTTCGGAACCATTGCTTTGATATTGAACTGTACTCGGTGAACTTTGACCATATTGTCCAGTTTATAACTACTGGTTCGTTTAGATTGAATTTGTGTCGATTGTTGCTTCATGTTACTGCAGCTTCATTGTAGCTGTCGGGACCATTTGAAGCAATATGGATATTTGTTTCATGGATTTTATTTGTAGCCTGCGTGCTAGATTTTGTTGAACCTTGTGCATATCCTGGGTGATACATTTGTTCATAATTGCCTCTGAAGTACCAGTGTTGCCTCGGGTTTAAGTTTTGCTCGTATAACCTGGTGACACTGGTTCTTGATGTTGCTCGGTTTTGAGGTACACTTGGGTTTTGATTATGCAGTGGTGGATTCTGTTGAATTAGAACTATTGAGGCAGTAGCATTCCTTTTGGTCCTACTGCACTGTGTATATTTTAGTTCTTGTGTCTTTAGTCTTTGTTGCTGCAGTTGAGTTGAGTCAGTGGCTTGACCTTTTGCATTTTGTTGTAGTTTGATTTGGGTTGTAATTGCACCACTTTTGTCATGTTGAATGGAGTCACTGAAGCATCACCATTTGCGATCATATATAAATATATGTATGTTATTGCACCATTGTTATTTCACTGCTCCACTGCTTACCATTTACTTGAATTGTATTTCACTATGCAGCCCTATTCAATTGAAACCCTGTTGCAATTGGGTTGGTGGCTGTATTAAGTTGTTTTCATGTGTGATCTTGTGGTGGCTGCAGTTTTTGGTTGCAGTTTACCCTTGAATTCATTGGTGACTGCAGTTTTGTTTTGTACGCAGTTTTGCCCTTGTTGGTTTGCATTGCATTGATGCAGTTGGATTTGTTTTTCGAATTCACTTGAGTTGAATTCTGTATTTTTGGTTTGACCTTGTGTTCGTTTGTGAATTTTCATTGTGTACATACATGCACATTGTCCATGTCATTCTGCTTTAACCATTAAGGCCGTGGCATTGATATTTGAATCTTCATTTGATTTTGGTTCGTTGATCTTTTATGTATTTCATGTTGTAGTGGCGAGGTAGCATGCGCGTGCGTATACTGCAGCCCTACTAGATTTGATGTTTTCAATTGCTGGAATTGTTTTGTGTTACCAATTCAATATATTTTGAAGTGGTATTTTGATTTGGTTTAATTTGACGATTTGTTGTTTATGCTGTTTCAATGGCTTGAGTATTGCTTTGGCCACATGTTGTTAATTGCCATTTAGGCAATTCTATTGTTTTATAATTTATCTTCATTGATAATCTTTCATTTATCTTTGTTGATAATTTGAATTTGCTGATTTTTTGTTTAACACTGTTACGTGTTATATTTACCGTTATCCAATTTCCTTACTATAGGATTGGAGAGGTAAGGTTTATTGTGACTGTCGTCTATTTGATTATTTAATTATTATTGCTTCCGTGCGTTAATAACTGAGTTTGAATTAGACTGACCCGTGTATTATTTTCTTTTGAATTTAATACTCGGATCAGACCGAGTTATTACAGGTTGTTGATATCTTGCTTTGGGTTGCTGTTAGAGCTATGAAGTCTCTTTATACCTTTTGGAGTAGTTGTTGTCATAGTATAGGATGATATGTATTCATGTATATTATTGTCAATAATGTACTTGTATATATAACTTCCTGTGTCGACAGTTGTAATTGTATCACATGTATTGTATCACATGTATTGTAACTGACATCAATTATATATATATATATATGAGACTTTTATTATCTGTGTTCCGCATGTAGCTGATCTGTGTTAGTATTATATATGTTTTCCTGAACTATTATGAACCATTGTAGTTCGTTTTATACCGGAATTGGGTATGTCGATGGGAGTAAATAAATAAGAGATGAAAAATAAAAATATATACCACTCCTATCGAGATAGCCAGTGCTAGTGTAAGGCCTAACTACGGATGGCCGCTCCTATGCAGCCTTATTCTTCGAAATAACAGACAGTATTTCTTTTAATACTCTTTGTTATTACGAGCATAGAGGTGGGGCGTCACATAAACCATAAAGACTTGATCATTAAGTCTTCAGCACCCTCATTTGATCTGTCAGGAGGAGTGTGAAGCTGGATGAGCATGACCCGATTGCACTTAAGCCAAATATGAATCAAAGTGGAGGTGGTTGACCATCCAGTACCCAACTCATGCCCGAAATCCGATAAAGCATCAAAGTATTCCCAATCCAGGATAGGCGAGGCTCGGCCTTCCATCAACTAACTTGATCCCGCTATTCAACAGGAAAGAGTGTAAAGCTAAAGTGGATATGGCTTGCCTTCCTACTTATCGATGTATTGCCCAGACTTGGGGATACGAGCGAGAAACAAGATGAATGTGAACCAACCCATTCGTCGATCAACTCTATGTCTTTGGAGCTTAGGTTAGAGTATAAACATAGCTAGGACAAGACTCGACCGTCCATGTAGTACATTTATCAACCCGAGACTGGAAGCAGAAGTGTGATGTGATATCCCGGAATTTTAGACAATATCAATTTAGTAATCTTGATATAAAATTAAATTGATATTGATAATATTGATTAATAAAATATGTTTTGGTTTAATAATCAGATTTAAATAATATTTAAATTATGATTTATCTTTTTGAAAGCTAAAATAAATGTTTAAAATTATAATGTATATATATATATATTTGTATATATATTATAATTTATTTTTGTTTTGGAATTTAATAAATAAATAAAGTTTTGTTTTTAAATTCTAATAAATATTGAGTAATTAGTAAATTATGTTTTAAATTAATATTAAGTTTTTAAAAATCTATTTAAATTAATAACTTTATGGTTTGTAATATTTAAAATAAGTATTAAATTGTTTAAAATTTGACTTAGCTTAATTTTTTTTTCAAATTTAAATAAAAGTTGGTTTTATTTCTTTTTAAAATATTATTTGATTAAATATGAATTGGGTATATTTTATATAAATTTAAAATATAAGATAGCATATGATTTAAATTCATTTAAATATAAAAGTGATTTATAATTTCTTTATAAATCATATAAAATTGTAAATTGCTATTTTAAACCATATTAATAAATATTCTATTTTTCTTGAATATAAAGAAGAATTTAAAATAAGGAAATAGAGGCTTCATTTCTAAATTAAATAAATAGATTTTAATTTTAATTTCAAAAGTTGAATTAGTTTGAAATTTTATTTTGAAACCCAAATTAATTGATTCTTTAAAAACATTTTTATAAGTCTTAAATTATAAATTGTTTTATTTACATTTACTTTTAAATAAGAAAATCATACATATTCATTCAAACATAAAATAAACTAAAGAAAAACCTATATAAACATTTAAATATATATACTAAATTTTATAAAAGACAAGTGTTGAGTCTTAAACAAATCAAACTACATGTGTTAAATTGTAAATCAAACACAATGACAAGTGTCATTAAATCTTTATTTTCTTTTAATAATTTTGTTAAATTTATTTCAGCCTCTTTTAAAAAAAAATCCATTTCCCCTCGTTCTCCTTTTCAAAACAAAAGATAACTGAATCAAAAGAAAAGCTTAAACAAAATCTGAAATCACTCAATAACAAAACCTGCAAAATTCATATTGGAATCTGCAGTTGTACCTGAAGCTCACTGCATTTTCCTCTCTGCAAATTTTGAACAAATCAAATAAAGTCTGCATTTCAATCTACCTGAAGATCATAGCAATTTATCTCTGAAACCAATTCCAAGATCATGCAACAACCCTGTAATCTCATTGCCAGTTGCAAATATTAACTGCATGCATGGAATTTGGACAGGGGAGCAGGAGTATTTTTGTTTCTGAACATCTCAGCACCCAGGTTTTTAAAAGTTTAAAAGATTAAAAAGCTTTTCAGAAAAAAAAATTAAGAGGCTGCCTCTGTTTTAGATCAGGTGAGTAACTCCTAAATTTTTCTTTACCAAAAATCTGGTTGCTTGTTTTTATCTCTGGAATGAATTAATATGCATGATAAAAGTTTGCAGAAAATTGCTTGTATATGAATTTCTGGGAATTACTTATCACTGATATAGGTGTGTATGCTTTGGTTTGATCAGTAAATGCTGATGTACTTGACTTAGACATTTAAATTCAAATCTGTTTGTTAGGATAAAACAGAGTTTAAAATTTATACAAGTTGAATATTACTTGTATTGCCTGAAGCATTAATAACAGAGAAATAAAATTGTATAGGTGGAAAATATAAACATTATAAATCAATGTTTCAGATTTGGATATCAAAACATCATGCAAATTCATGAATATTAAATTTAGAATCACAGTTTATAAGGTAAAATCTAATAGCAGTTCAAAACTTCTCTGTATTTTGAATTTTAGGTGAGTTCGGTTGTTTTTGTGTGTGAATGGGTTGAGATTGTTTCTGTAGTAGAAGGAGATATCAAAGAAGTTGGGAAATTTTTTTGATTTGGGTTGCCATTCGTTTTTGAAGTTAAAATTTGAATTTAAGGTTATGAACCCTAGTTTTTACTGGGTTCTAAGTTTGCTTGAATTCGATCTCCGTGATTGATCGAGTGTTTGGGGTTTTTGAAGGATGGTTGTTAGACCCTAGCGGAGTAAGTAACCGGAATTGTAGTTTCATCGATGATCGGTGGAGGGTGAAATCATTGTTGACAGGTTTGGAGTTGAGGGAAGAGCTGTGTTTCTAGGTTTGGAAAATATAGGGCTGCTCTGTTTAATTTTGGGAAATGGGGATTCTCTGATGCTTTGGTGTTCAGGTGGGTTCAAGGGTGGTTGGTGGATGGGATGATCAACTCTGATGATCGGGAAGATGGCCTTGGCAATGTGCATGTGCACAGTGGTTATATGGAGAAGTTTTAGTTGCTGAAGTATGGTGAAGTTGTGTGCTCGGGTCATTCCTGTATTTGCTCGAAGTTAAGATAGGGGGAGACTCGAAGTAATATAGCTTTTGTCTCGGGTAGTTGTAGTTGCAGTATTTTGAGTCTGTAACCAGATTTGCTTCAGGTTTTAAAATTTTAAAACTAAAATAAAATAGGCTAGGCAAGTTTAAATCTAAACTAAAGCAAGATTAAAACATGAATTTAAGTAGATCTGAATTTCAGGTTTGAATAAACAAGATTGCAGTTTTGTTCCTGTAGCCTGAAACAGATTCTGTTTTTTTGAATTTTAAAACCAAATTTAAAAATAGTAAAGCAAGTTTAAATATAAACTTAAAGTAAGATTTAAACTATGAATTCAAATAAGTTTGAATTTTCAGATTTTAACAAATTTGCTGAATAATATAAAGTATTTAAATTAATAATAAAATCTACACAGATTTTACATTAGTGATTTTTAGATCTGAAAATAAGTTTTAAAACAAGATTTAAATTCTGAGTTAAATCTGAATTTGAAATCCTGCATTCAAATTTGAATTTGAATCTGAAAGTTTCAAAGAAAATTGGTTGATAAATTCAAATGATATATTTTAGTTTGAGTATTTTATAAAATCTGAAATGAAGATTTAAAACAGAGTTTTAAATTTTAATCTTTGAATTTAAACCTGAACCATGAATTTGAATTTTTGGTTGTAATGTAAATAAGATTTGAATTTAAATGTTTAAATGTCATTTGAAATATTTAAGATATTTTAAATTTAATTGAATCTAGGCTAAAGTTAAATGATTTTTCTAAATTTGCTTTAAGAGGTAAATGATTCTTTAAAATGAGAACTAAAGAGATTTTAAATATTTAAAATCTTGTTAAGTTTGATTTCATTTTTAAATTTTAATTTAAAATGGAATTTAGGAAAATTTAAAAGCAAGTTGTTTTTAAATTTCTTTGATAATGATAATTAAATCATTAATGGAATTAATGATTATCATTAAGTTGTTTTGAACTTAATGATTTATTAATTAATCAAGGCAATTAAGATTTTAATTAATTAATTAAATTAATTAATAATAAGGTTAATTAATTAAATAATTAAGGACTTTATTTAATTAATTAAAGAATTAGGTAAGTTAATTAAATTTGATTAAAGTATGATTTAGAAATTAATTTAAATAAGATTTGATTAATTTAATTAATGGATTGAATAATTAATCAAGTAATTAATAATTAATTAAGTTTAATTATCACTTGATTAATTTAATAATTAGAAATTAATTAATGAGTTTTAAAATAAGTTAAGAATTAATATTTATTTATTCAGTTAATTACTTTGGAGAAGTAATTAAAGAATTTGTTATAGGTCATTAACTTGATATTATTTTATAATTAATTAATGTAATAAATTTTAATAATTAATTTGATTAATTAATTTAAGACAATCATTTGAATTGTTTAAGTATAATTACTTAATGAAAGTAATTAAGGAAATTAATTACTGATTGTAATTAATTAAGTTGTTGATTAATTAAGTTAATTAATTAAGTTTAATTAATTTAATTTAATCATTGATTTGATTTGAGAAGTAATTATAAATGGAAAATTACTTAGTGAAGGAAATAAATTACTAGATGTAATTTAATTGAAGGAGTTTTGGAAATTAATTACTTAGTGTAATTAATATTGAATTTATATGTTGAATAATTACTTAAGTAAGTAATTAATAATTAATTACTTAATGTAATTAATTTAGGATTTGATAATTAAGTTATTTGAGAATGGTTTAGAAATGTAATTAATTTAATATAATTACTTAATGTGATTAATCAAGAATGATTAATCAATAGAGATAATTGATTATTAATTAAGTGGAGTCATTTAAAATAATTTAAGATCATTAATTTATATAATTAATAATACAATTAAGGATTGATTAATTAAGAACAATTAATCAGTAAAGAATTAATTAATGTAATTAATTAAGGATTAATGTAATTAATTATGATTAATTAATGAAGTAATTACAGGTTAATTACAGGGATTGGTTTGAATTAATTAATTTGTGAAATTAATTAGAGGTTAATTACTTGAATGTAATTAAAGAATAATTAATCAAGATGATTAATTAGGGTAATTTGTTAAGAATAATTCTTTGATGTATAAGCAAGATTTATTTGGATGAGTAATTAATTTAATTCATTTTAAATTAATTTAAGGAAGAAGTAATTAATTTAATTCATTTTAAATTAATTATAGATTGGATTGATAAGTCTTTGCTTATGAATGATGATTGATATTACCCTGGATGGTTGAAATCTCAATAATGAGATAAATGTTGTTGTGTGATTTGGATGCTATGGATGCATTTAGTTGATAATATGACTTATCTGTTTGAGTTGATAATATAGATTATCTGATGTGATGATAATATTGATTATCTATTATAATGTTGAGAATTATCTATCTGTGCGTATATAGATAATATTGAATTGAATTTGTTTTTAAATTTAAAACAACTTGGACCTAAAAGACACGTTTTGGATTTCGGTGAGACCGGGATCGGGTTTCCATATTTGGATATCCGAAAACCACATCGATTCCAAATAACGTTAGGTCGTAAACCCAAATGGAGCTTTGTGAAGACTCGAGGTGTAAGGGCTATACGTCAGTATAACTCTGTGGGTGATTCCGTAATGAGTTGACGGAATAGTGCTTATAGATTCAAGATGGTGGAATAGAGTGCAAGGGTTATTGTCGTTAACTCTGAGGGTGATTCCAAAATAAGTGTAACGAGATAATGCCTTCGGTTTCATTCGAACCCGGAACGAACTTGTATGGATTGAATGCTTTCAGAACATCGTCAGGTGGACGATGAGCATTCTAAGTGTTATGTCCTATAAAGGTAATCGTAACCTCAAACCTCATCAACCGGGAATGGCTAAAATAGGGGAGGTGCAGCAAGGCTTCGTGGGTAGCTCCCACCGGAGAGCAAGATTTACCCCTGTCTAGAAGTCCTTTTATATTCGGCTGTGTGGGGCAGTTGATTGCAACAACTGCCGGGGTTGTCTTGTTCGGGACTGTTCAGTAAGGAATGGTCCCGGCCTTGTGTTGTAGGGGAGTGGGAGTACTCCTCGGTACGGTGATCTAGGCCACGTACTGTGACGGGCGGTACCCCAGTAGCCCTGCCATTGTATGGAATCCACAATCCAATAAGTGCCAACGGTTTTGTTTGTATTCCTATGTAGCTGGAATTTAATAAATGTAACAATTTCGGCTATTTCTTATTTACTTGAAAACCCTAGACACTATTATAATATCATCGGATTTCCTATCAAATGTTTTGGTTAGCGTAAGGTAAAAACTTTTCCATGTTTATGTGTGGGAAGTCTTACGTGATACCTTTCTTTTCAAAAAGGTTTTTAAAGTTAAGCAACCTTAACCTGCCAGACCTATGTCTGACCCGGAGTTTATCTTTGTTTCCTTAAACTCTTGGGTACTCAAATTTTTACGAGTAGCCAAGGGAATTCAGGTTAGGATTCAGGATTAGCTTTGACGAATAATGGAGGAGCAATGGAGCAGGAGGCTTCTGCGTTAAATATAGTTTTCCGTTGTGTTATCTCTGTGTTGTAATTGTATTGAGTTGTAAATACTAGACAGGTGTTTATAACTGTCTAGTATATGTGATGTGTATGTTGTGTATCTCTGATTGGTATTGTATATTATGTAAATACTTATGTTATTAATATAATTTATTCGTTCTGCTGTTGAGATTCTAGTGTTGTTTCTTCTTTCTCTTCTTTCTTTTCTTCTTCTATCCCTTTCTTTCTTAATTCATGATGCGTCTTTCTGGGTAGTGGAAGACGGGTCGTGACAGTTGGTATCAGAGCATTAGGTTGAGTGAATACCTAAGCTCTGGAGTGGTGTCTATCTTGAGAGAGCGTACTTGTAATTTTTATATATTACTATATATATATTTCTACCTATCTGTTGGGTTACCTGTTCGGGTTTTCCAATATAAGGTAGATTGGGTAGTGGTATGTATAACACAACTACCGTTTGGTTGGAGTTTGAATGTTAGGTTGGAAGTGTATTTGTCGAGACTGTAGACCTAATACCGTCTCGAGTGAGTTTTGAAGTGGTGTATGGACTTCATTGATCTCTAAAGGTAACCTGTTAAGGTTCGTAGTTCATCTTTGAAGTTGGATGAGTAGAGTTTTGATCTGTTGGCTGAGCAGAAGCGAGTGATGATATCTTGATACCTCAAGGAATAGTAGCTGCATGATGAGATGCAGTGACTATGGATGTTTCTGAAGATGATTTCTTTGGGACAAGTTTAAGGAAGTGAGTCTGCTTCGGTGTTGTAGCTGAGTTCAGCAGGGTGTTGCTGTTTGGTTTGAAGTTCGAGTTTCTCGAAGAGCTTTGGATTGGGAATTCTTTGGCATTGGTGTCAGCAGAGTTGTCTGGCTTAGCAAGTTTTCTGGAGATGGAGTTCAGAAGAGGTAGAGTAGAATCTATTTTTTTGATGGAATGACAAGACCAGCATAAGCTGTTCTGATTGGTTTAGAGAGAATAGTTTTCTTTGGAATTAGATTGAGTTGATCGCAAAAGTGACTTGCGATAGTTGAGTATTCTCTTGTATCGTTGGAGATTTTTCTGAATATTTTCAGAAAGGTCAGAGTTTGTCTTCATCTAGAAATTCAGTGGTACCAGTGGTTCAACTAATTGAGGGTTGGTTTCTTAAGATGGAGTTTGTTGAAGCAACTCAGGATTTGAGGAACTTCTGAGTTTTCTCTTGGTTATCTGAGATCTTCTTGGTTATGTTGTCCAGTTGTGCTTGTGTTCTTCATCAGCATTCTTTTCTGCTCCAGATCAGAGTTGTGCAGCGGAAGCAGTTTGGGAGTGAATCTTTTTTTCTTTTCCGGATAGGAGAAGTTTGTTTTCTTCTGATGATTGTGAGTGGAGTTTGTTCTTGACCTTGATTGATCGAGGAGGATCATTCTGGTGGTTTGGGATTGGTCTAGTTTATTTCTTGTGACCTCAGCAAGGATTGAGCTGATCAGGTAAGAGACAGGAAGTCGAATATCTGGTTTTGGATAAGTTTTCCCCATTTTCAGGAGCTATAAATTTTGGTAAGGTTGGGTAAGCTAGCTCTGAGATGTTTTGGATTTCTTCTGTGTTCTGTTTTGGATAAGTGTTTGATTATCTGGATTGAATTTCCAGTTTGGACAACTGGAATTCGTTGTGTTTCACGTATCTCTGAGGGAGTACGTGTATATCTATTTCTGGTTTTGGAATCAGCTGTTCTGAGAGATTTCGGTTGTTGAGCCAGACTTGTTTATAGTCTGATGTCTTGTTAGTTATAGATATAGATGAGTAGGAGTTCTGTAGCTTAGTAGTGTTGATTGTTTGGGTTTTATAGAGCGAGTAACCCGGTGTTTACTGGGGAAACTCGAGGAAACTCTATCCAGGATTTTGTCTGGATAGTTAATTTTGTTTGATTTGATGAATTGATTGCTATGGATGTTAGCATATGTTTGATATATGCTTGGTTTTAAAATTTAAATCTTAAATAGGTTATTAAATTACCTTTGTTTTAAATTTCGGGGACAAAATTCTTTTAAGGGGGAAGGAATGTGATATCCCGGAATTTTAGACAATATCAATTTAATAATCTTGATATAAAATTAAATTGACATTGATAATATTGATTAATAAAATATGTTTTGGTTTAATAATCAGATTTAAATAATATTTAAATTGTGATTTATCTTTTTAAAAGCTAAAATAAATGTTTAAAATTATAATGTATATATATATATATTTGTATATATATTATAGTTTATTTTTGTTTTGGAATTTAATAAATAAATAAAGTTTTGTTTATAAATTCTAATAAATATTGAGTAATTAGTAAATTATGTTTTAAATTAATATTAAGTTTTTAAAAATCTATTTAAATTAATAACTTTATGGTTTGTAATATTTAAAATAAGTATTAAATTGTTTAAAATTTGACTTAGCTTAATTTTTGTTTTAAATTTAAATAAAAGTTGGTTTTATTTCTTTTTAAAATATTATTTGATTAAATATGAATTGGGTATATTTTATATAAGTTTAAAATATAAGATAGCATATGATTTGAATTCATTTAAATATAAAAGTGATTTATAATTTCTTTATAAATCATATAAAATTGTATATTGCTATTTTAAACCATATTAATAAATATTTTATTTTTCTTGAATATAAAGAAGAATTGCAAATAAGGAAATAGAGCCTTTATTTCTAAATTAAATAAATAGATTTTAATTTTAATTTCAAAAGTTTAATTGGTTTGAAATTTTATTTTGAAACCCAAATTAATTGATTCTTTAAAAACATTTGTATAAGTCTTAAATTATAAATTGTTTTATTTACATTTACTTTTAAATAAGAAAATCATACATATTCATTCAAACATAAAATAAACTAAAGAAAAACCTATATAAACATTTAAATATATATACTAAATTTTATAAAAGACAAGTGTTGAGTCTTAAACAAATCAAACTACATGTGTTAAATTGTAAATCAAACACAATGACAAGTGTCATTAAATCTTTATTTTCTTTTAATAATTTTGTTAAATTTATTTCAGCCTCTTTTAAAAAAAAATCCATTTCCCCTCGTTCTCCTTTTCAAAACAAAAGATAATTGAATCAAAAGAAAAGCTTAAACAAAATCTGAAATCACTCAATAACAAAACCTGCAAAATTCATATTGGAATCTGCAGTTGTACCTGAAGCTCACTGCATTTTCCTCTCTGCAAATTTTGAACAAATCAAACAAAGTCTGCATTTCAATCTACCTGAAGATCATAGCAATTTATCTCTGAAACCAATTCCAAGATCATGCAACAACCCTGTAATCTCATTGCCAGTTGCAAATATCAACTGCATGCATGGAATTTGGACAGGGGAGCAGGAGTATTTTTGTTTCTGAACATCTCAGCACCCAGGTTTTTAAAAGTTTAAAAGATTAAAAAGCTTTTCAGAAAAAAAAATTAAGAGGCTGCCTCTGTTTTAGATCAGGTGAGTAACTCCTAAATTTTTCTTTACCAAAAATCTGGTTGCTTGTTTTTATCTCTGGAATGAATTAATATGCATGATAAAAGTTTGCAGAAAATTGCTTGTATATGAATTTCTGGGAATTACTTATTACTGATATAGGAGTGTATGCTTTGGTTTGATCAGTAAATGCTGATGTACTTGACTTAGACATTTAAATTCAAATCTGTTTGTTAGGATAAAACAGAGTTTAAAATTTATACAAGTTGAATATTACTTGTATTGCCTGAAACATTAATAACAGAGAAATAAAATTGTATGGGTGGAAAATATAAACATTATAAATCAATGTTTCAGATTTGGATATCAAAACATCATGCAAATTCATGAATATTAAATTTAGAATCACAGTTTATAAGGTAAAATCTAAGAGCAGTTCAAAACTTCTCTGTATTTTGAATTTTAGGTGAGTTCGGTTGTTTTTGTGTGTGAATGGGTTGAGATTGTTTCTGTAGTAGAAGGAGATATCAAAGAAGTTGGGAAATTTTTTTGATTTAGGTTGCCATTCGTTTTTGAAGTTAAAATTTGAATTTAAGGTTATGAACCCTAGTTTTTACTGGGTTCTAAGTTTGCTTGAATTCGATCTCCTTGATTGATCGAGTGTTTGGGGGTTTTTGAAGGATGGTTGTTAGACCCTAGGGGAGTAAGTAACCGGAATTGTAGTTTCATCGATGATCGGTGGAGGGTGAAATCATTGTTGACAGGTTTGGAGTTGAGGGAAGAGCTGTGTTTCTAGGTTTGGAAAATAGAGGGCTGCTCTGTTTAATTTTGGGAAATGGGGATTCTCTGATGCTTTGGTGTTCAGGTGGGTTCAAGGGTGGTTGGTGGATGGGATGATCAACTCTGATGATCGGGAAGATGGCCTTGGCAATGTGCATGTGCACAGTGGTTATATGGAGAAGTTTTAGTTGCTGAAGTATGGTGAAGTTGTGTGCTCGGGTCATTCCTGTATTTGCTCGAAGTTAAGATAGGGGGAGACTCGAAGTAATATAGCTTTTGTCTCGGGTAGTTGTAGTTGCAGTATTTTGAGTCTGTAACCAGATTTGCTTCAGGTTTTAAAATTTTAAAACTAAAATAAAATAGGCTAGGCAAGTTTAAATCTAAACTAAAGCAAGATTAAAACATGAATTTAAGTAGATTTGAATTTCAGGTTTGAATAAACAAGATTGCAGTTTTGTTCCTGTAGCCTGAAACAGATTCTGTTTTTTTGAATTTTAAAACCAAATTTAAAAATAGTAAAGCAAGTTTAAATATAAACTTAAAGTAAGATTTAAACTATGAATTCAAATAAGTTTGAATTTTCAGATTTTAACAAATTTGCTGAATAATATAAAGTATTTAAATTAATAATAAAATCTACACAGATTTTATATTAGTGATTTTTAGATCTGAAAATAAGTTTTAAAACAAGATTTAAATTCTGAGTTAAATCTGAATTTGAAATCCTGCATTCAAATTTGAATTTGAATCTGAAAGTTTCAAAGAAAATTGGTTGATAAATTCAAATGATATATTTTAGTTTGAGTATTTTATAAAATCTGAAATGAAGATTTAAAACAGAGTTTTAAATTTTAATCTTTGAATTTAAACCTGAACCATGAATTTGAATTTTTGGTTGTAATGTAAATAAGATTTGAATTTAAATGTTTAAATGTCATTTGAAATATTTAAGATATTTTAAATTTAATTGAATATAGGCTAAAGTTAAATGATTTTTCTAAATTTGCTTTAAGAGGTAAATGATTCTTTAAAATGAGAACTAAAGCGATTTTAAATATTTAAAATCTTGTTAAGTTTGATTTCATTTTTAAATTTTAATTTAAAATGGAATTTAGGAAAATTAAAGCAAGTTGTTTTTAAATTTCTTTGATAATGATAATTAAATCATTAATGGAATTAATGATTATCATTAAGTTTTTTTGAACTTAATGATTTATTAATTAATCAAGGCAATTAAGATTTTAATTAATTAATTAAATTAATTAATAATAAGGTTAATTAATTAAATAATTAAGGACTTTATTTAATTAATTAAAGAATTAGGTAAGTTAATTAAATTTGATTAAAGTATGATCTAGAAATTAATTTAAATAAGATTTGATTAATTTAATTAATGGATTGAATAATTAATCAAGTAATTAATAATTAATTAAGTTTAATTATCACTTGATTAATTTAATAATTAGAAATTAATTAATGAGTTTTAAAATAAGTTAAGAATTAATATTTATTTATTCAGTTAATTACTTTGGAGAAGTAATTAAAGAATTTGTTATAGGTCATTAACTTGATATTATTTTATAATTAATTAATGTAATAAATTTTAATAATTAATTTGATTAATTAATTTAAGACAATCATTTGAATTGTTTAAGTATAATTACTTAATGAAAGTAATTAAGGAAATTAATTACTGATTGTAATTAATTAAGTTGTTGATTAATTAAGTTAATTAATTAAGTTTAATTAATTTAATTTAATCATTGATTTGATTTGAGAAGTAATTATAAATGGAAAAGTACTTAGTGAAGGAAATAAATTACTAGATGTAATTTAATTGAAGGAGTTTTGGAAATTAATTACTTAGTGTAATTAATATTGAATTTATATGTTGAATAATTACTTAAGTAAGTAATTAATAATTAATTACTTAATGTAATTAATTTAGGATTTGATAATTAAGTTATTTGAGAATGGTTTAGAAATGTAATTAATTTAATATAATTACTTAATGTGATTAATCAAGAATGATTAATCAATAGAGATAATTGATTATTAATTAAGTGGAGTCATTTAAAATAATTTGAGATCATTAATTTATATAATTAATAATATAATTAAGGATTGATTAATTAAGAACAATTAATCAGTAAAGAATTAATTAATGTAATTAATTAAGGATTAATGTAATTAATTATGATTAATTAATGAAGTAATTACAGGTTAATTATGGGGATTGGTTTGAATTAATTAATTTGTGAAATTAATTAGAGGTTAATTACTTGAATGTAATTAAAGAATAATTAATCAAGATGATTAATTAGGGTAATTTGTTAAGAATAATTCTTTGATGTATAAGCAAGATTTATTTGGATGAGTAATTAATTTAATTTATTTTAAATTAATTTAAGGAAGAAGTAATTAATTTAATTCATTTTAAATTAATTATAGATTGGATTGATAAGTCTTTGCTTATGAATGATGATTGATATTACCTTGGATGGTTGAAATCTCAATAATGAGATAAATGTTGTTGTGTTATTTGGATGCTATGGTTGCATTGAGTTGATAATATGATTTATCTGTTTGAGTCGATAATATAGATTATCTGATGTGATGATAATATTGATTATCTATTATAATGTTGAGAATTATCTATCTGTGCGTATATAGATAATATTGAATTGAATTTGTTTTTCAATTTAAAACAACTTGGACCTAAAAGACACGCTTTGGATTTCGATGAGACCGGGATCGGGTTTCCATATTTGGATATCCAAAAACCACATCGATTCCAAATAACGTTAGGTCGTAAACCCAAATGGAGCTTTGTGAAGACTCGAGGTGTAAGGGCTATACGTCAATATAACTCTATGGGTGATTCCGTAATGATTTGACAGAATAGTGCTTATAGATTCGAGATGGTGGAATAGAGTGCAAGGGTTATTGTCGTTAAGTCTGAGGGTGATTCCAAAATAAGTGTAACGAGATAATGCCTTCGGTTTCGTTCGAACCCGGAACGAACTTGTATGGATTGAATGCTTTCAGAACATCGTCAGGTGGACGATGAGCATTCTAAGTGTTATGTCCTATAAAAGTAATCATAACCTCAAACCTCATCAACCGGGAATGGATAAAACAGGGGAGGTGCAGCAAGGCTTCGTGGGTAGCTCCCACTGGAGAGCAAGATTTACCCCTGTCTAGAAGTCCCTTTATATTCGGCTGTGTGGGGCAGTTGATTGCAACAACTGCCGGGGTTGTCTTGTTCGGGACTGTTCAGTAAGGAATGGTCCCGGCCTTGTGTTGCAGGGGAGTGGGAGTACTCCTCGGTACGGTGATCTAGGCCACGTACTGTGACGGGCGGTACCCCAGTAGCCCTGCCATTGTATGGAATCCACAATCCAATAAGTGCCAACGGTTTTGTTTGTATTCCTATGTAGCTGGAATTTAATAAATGTAACAATTTCGGCTATTTCTTATTTACTTGAAAACCCTAGACACTATTATAATATCATCGGACTTCCTATCAAATGTTTTGGTTAGCGTAAGGTAAAAACTTTTCCATGTTTATGTGTGGGAAGTCTTACGTGATACCTTTCTTTTCAAAATGGTTTTTAAAGTTAAGCAACCTTAACCTGTTACTCACACCAGACCCATGTCTGACCCGGAGTTTATCTTTGTTTCCTTAAACTCTTGGGTACTCAAATTTTTACGAGTAGCCAAGGGAATTCAGGTCAAGATTCAGGATTAGCTTTGACGAATAATGGAGGAGCAATGGAGCAGGAGGCTTCTGCGTTAAATATAGTTTTTCGCTGTGTCATCTCCGTGTTGTGATTGTATTGAGTTGTAAATACTAGACACGTGTTTATAACTGTCTAGTATATATGTGATGTGTATGTTGTATATCTCTGATTGGTATTGTATATTATGTAAATACTTATGTTATTAATATAATTTATTCGTTCCGCTGTTGAGATTCTAGTGTTGTTTCTTCTTTCTCTTCTTCCTTTTCTTCTTCTATCCCTTTCTTTCTTAATTCATGATGCGTCTTTCTGGGTAGTGGAAGACGGGTCGTGACATGTGATCATCCAAAGACTGATTGCGATAGTTTAATACCGTGACTCATACCTGGTGTTTATGATGACTCGAGGCTACGACCAAAAGGATGCCTAGAGATAGAATTGTCAAATCGATGCCCAAGCTCATGGGCAACTGACTATCATTATAACATGAACAACATGCAATAGATCACGAGTATATCAAATAGAAAGCACATTACTGGAATACATAAGTAGATTGAAACTCAAAGAAAGAGCCAGCTATGCAGCTGCACACAACTTGAGGCTGACCTCTACTTGACATTTGCTTCAACGTGCTTCTAAGCCTTCTCTTCGGCGATTTGTAGATAATTGCTCAAAGCACTTAGAGCCCTCCATTATCAGACTCAATAACACATGACAGGACTTTGGTATTCGACTGGAGTAACCATCATCATTGAATGTCCCAACCAGATTTCGTATTGATTGTTACATGAAATAGTTACGTTTGAACTCAAGGAATCAAGGCTGCACTTGCTGAGCTGACAATCGACATTACAGTCAGCCATAGCAACCCATCACGGGTACTAAAGGGTAGATCATAGCTCAGTGCAACAATGATGAAGGAATTAGCTAGCTTTCTTTGAATGAATCTTGATGTGTTCGCTTGGACCAATTCCAACATTCATGTGATCTCATCGACTATCATGAGCTATACATTGAATATCGACCCAAGACATGTCTTGGTGAGATAAAAGCAACGCGTCATGGATCCAGAGAGATCCGCTGCCCTTAAAGTGGAAGTGGATAACTCAAAAACAATAATTAACCCCTGACACCCTCTGCCCGAAGTGGAAAGTCGCAGACATAAGTCGACTACTCTTACCTAAATAATGCATGGACGAAAGACAGCTTTCCAACTTCGACGATCGACCAACGGGTAGACTCAAATGCTGGATATTAACTGCTTTCACTTATGGATGTGTACTCTGGATGCAACCAGATCCTGATGCACGTCCTCGACCTGGATCACACCAACTTCATAATCGATCTAGGGTTATATCGTTATGTTGTGATGCCATTTGAACTAAATACTATTGAAGCTACTTGCTAGAAACTGATAAAAGGATGTTCAAAAACCAGATCAAGTGATCGACGGAAGTATATGTGGATGATATGCTCGTGAAGTCCCGACGATCAAATGACCACATCGATGAATTAGCAGAGATGTTCAGTTTTATCCAAAGATATGGAATGAAACTTGGTCCCTTGAAATTCTCTTTCGACGTTGCGTTAGGGAAGCTCCTTGGTTTAATGCTCAACTCTTGTAGAATTGAAGCCAACCCTAAGAAGATTCAGGCAAACAAAGGCATCTTGGTATCGAAGACAATCAAGCAGGTATAGAGTCTAAATGGGAGGTCATCGCCCTAAGTCAATTCATCTCTAAGGCCATCGATAAGCGTACTCTCTTCTTCAACCTAATCAAGAGATGGAAAAGGAATTTCCAGTGGACATTGGATTCTAAAGACGCATTCCAAGCTTTGGTAAGCCACTTAAAGAGATCTTTCTTCTTTTTAGAGCCGGTGGTTCATAAAGATTTTTACATCAATTTAGCCATGTTGGTACACGCCATAAGCGCCTCAATGTTATGCGAAGAGAACAGGATCCACAAATCGATATATTATGTAACCAAGCGATTGATAGGTACTAAGAGAAAACTACCCGAAGCTACAAAAGTTTGCGTAATGCCTGTTGATTTCATCATGAAAGCTCCGCTCTTACTTTCAGGCTCACCCTATTAACGTCTATGCCGACCACCCATTACGACAGGTCATACAACGACCTGAGACATCTGGAAGACTACTCAAATGGAATATCAAACTAAGCCAATTAGATACCACTTATCCCTTCAAAGAGCTATCTAGGGACAGATATTGGCGGACTTCATAGCTGAATTCACTGCGCCAGACGACTCTCTAGAGAGAATAGTGGAGAACCGATCAACCGATGGAAAATGTACACAAATGAAGCAGCCAATGATCAATGATCTAGCACTAGAGTCATGTTAGTGATTCTGTAACGACCCATAATTTTCGATTATTAAAATATTAATTAAATAATATTTTATAATTTTATATTGAAATAAAACTAAAGAAAAATTGATGTTACAAGGAGAAGAATAATTAGAATGTAATGTTAGTAATGTTAATATAAGGTAATTGCTAACTATTTTAATCTAATTTCCAATTAATTGAAGTGACTTTAAAGTTATAATTAGTTATAACTAAAAATAAGGAGATACATTGAACGTTGAAATTATATGTAATCAATTAGAATTGGCTAATATTGAATATGAAATCAGTGGTGTTGTCTGAACGGTACTGATAAATATTTAAAGTAATTTCAAACTAATTGAAATACATTGTAGGTTGACTTGGTTACGATTGTAAATAATGAAATAAATTAAATGATGTAGATGGTGAACTTGTATGTAGTTAATTGAAATAGGTTAATATTGAATATAAAACCTTTTTGGGTAAGCAAATTATAACCCTTGGTTGTAAAGAATAAGATAAGGGGTATGAATTATTATTATAAACGATTGTATTAACTATTTTCTCATTAATTTATCGTTTTAATATTGAATGGGTAATTAATTGAATTAAGGCAATTGAATGTTGGGTTTAATGTTGGAATTGTATGTTAGTGATTAAAATAATTGTAACGTTATTTGATGATAAGTTGAAATAAGGAAATGAATTAAATGTTATATAAAAGGGGAAATTATATGAAAATTATGGAAAATTGAGTATAATCAGGATTGTGTAAGTAGTCATAGCATTTATTGTTAATAATAATCTTGTAAATGCGATTAAGTAAGTAAAAGGTAACATTTGTCATTCATCACCTATTTATTTAATCCATTGAAATTAAAAATCAATTGCAGTTAATCTAATTACCTACTACAGTTAATATGAACTAAAGTGATAAATATAGAAGATTGAGGTAATGAAATGGTAAACCAACGTTAAGTATATATATAATATGATAATTGATTGAATAATAAGATTAAAAAAACAAAATAAGTATACGTTTGAATTTAAATTAATTAATGAATTTATTGCCGTTAATTTGACTTGGAATCTTCTAATAAAAGGGAAAGAGAATTTATTTGAAATTAATGGCGTTTAATGAAAGAAATGTACGTTTGTTATAATCCGTTACAAGCGTAATTTTGAAATTAATTACAATATGTCGATTTGGCTTTCAATTTTAAAAAAAAGAAACATTAATATTAATTTTTGGATTTAACGAAAGAAACATACATTATTGTAAAAAAAATAAAAAGAACATTTTAATGAAAATAAAACAAACGTTTTCAATTTTATGGTAAAAATAATTCTATATAAAGAAGGAAAAAATGAATTTTAAAACAAAATTTTACAGTCATTAAGTATACATTTGAGGCTGTATATAAGTGATTTTAACACTAATCTTGAAGTTTAAATTTAATTGACTTTTTAGGTTGTGCAATTCCCCTATGAGAAAAACATTATTTTGAAAGAAAAAAAACTTGAATTTGAGTTCTAGATCATCTTTTATTTTTTTGTAACATTACACTGGTTATTGTATTCAAATTTATTTACTATATGTTAATTATGTGTAAACGAGTGTGAAAAAGGGTATATTCAGTGATAATATATTTAATTCAGTGGATCATGCAATTAACTAGATCCTAAGTGGTCTCTTCATTTCCTTATTATTCAATACACCTGACACCATTTCCACATTTGGTTTTATTGCAATTCTTTGATGTAATTGAAACGTGAATTTATATCATTTCTTATTCTTCCGTTTTGTTTATTTATTTCCCAAAGCATCCACTTAGATCATACAGTTTTGTTTTATTTGTCCCTTCCATACATATTTCATTTGTCACTTCCCTTTCTTCTTTTGTTTTATATCATATATCATTCTTTCCCCTAGAAATTTCTTATTTTTCAAACATCAAACCTCTATTTGTTTCCCTCAAAGTCTCAATGTCAACATAGCTTTATACCTCTATTTAATTGCTGTCAATTCATTTTACCGAAGCTATGTTTAGAAAAAGAAAAGAATAAAAAAGTGTGAGCATCCATTTCTTCCTTAACCACATCCGTACCTTTACTCATCGCCTTGCCTTCTTTTGCAAGAAGCCTTCAAAAAAAATTGAACAATGAGAATTAGCCTTAATGGTTTTGGCTTTCCACTTCTTGCCTTTGTTTTGGGTACATCAAATTTGAAAACTTTCTTCCCTTGGACTCGTATTGGAAATCCTAATAACATAAAATAGGTTTGGCTGAGTTTGGAGACTATTGGAAAAGGCATCTTTGTTTGGATTTTTGCGTTCTAAATATCAAAGGTGAGTGTTTTGACCCACTCACGAATAGTAGATTATCTTATGCTAGTTAAATTAAATTTATAATGTGATTAGAAATTTATTAATTTCTTTTGATATTATTAGATTGTCATTAAAGTTAAATTTGAATTTATATTGAATTGAATTTGCCATTTATTTAATAATGAATATAAATTGCAAGTTATACACCTGATAATGATAATCAATTGATTGTTGTGATTTATTGGCTGATTTGGATGTTGGATTGTGATGGATGTTATTGGTTGTCATTTTGGATGATTGGATGTTTATTTATGTATATATCTTTGTTACCACTATGGATTGAAATGATAACTTGAGCGGTTTCCATTGATTTGGAAATTTTGATTTGGATACAGGTTGAAATGACATATAACCGTGTAATTTCTTTAATTTGCATTATTTATTAGAATTGAATTATTTGAAAGTTTTAAGTTTTAAATTTAAAATTCGGATCTATATTAATTAAAATGATTAAGATTGGTATTTTTGAATCGTTTGAAATCTTTTAAATAATTAAATCCACATTGTACACTTGATAGGAGATGAAATTCCTGTTATACATCTCTGAATCCATTATAGTAATATTTCTATTCTACTTATTTTGATTTGACTTACATAAGATCTTTTAGTCCTGACTCGAGTGTTTTGTTTTTTTATTACGCTCGGGTCAGTCTGAGCTTTTTTAGTGTATTGAAGACCATTATATTTTGGAGGATGAAGATGGAGACGAGTCTACTATTTATTATTAATTATTCTACTACATCATGTGTTCCGCTGCATTATTTATTTATTTCTACTGTATGTATAACTCTGATTTGTATTGTAAAGGTGTAATCAAATGTTATTTGTAAAACAGCTTCATGAACTGTTTATTTGATTTTTATATTTGTCATTTCGCTGTGAGATTCTGTGTTTTATCTTTCCTTCTTTTCTATTATTTTCTTATTTACCCCATTAACAGTCTTACCTTTTGAATGATTTTAGTTGACATGTGTGGTTTACTGTCGATTTAAATCGTCCAAAAGGGTGGGATGTTACAGTTGGTATCAGAGCTTAGGTTTAGACATACCTTAGCCTGTTGGGGTTAACTCATTAGAGATAGGGTAGTAATACCCTAGAATGAGTTGTCTAAGTGTATATATGAGAGCGTGTATTTGTTAGTTTTATAAAAGTGTTTTATATAAGTTTTGAAATGAATTTTTTTCCTAATATTATATGATATGCAGAGGATTAAATTTTTATAACTAATATAGTTATTTGTAATGTGTTTGATTTATGAAATGGTAATATTTAGTTATTATCATTTATTGTTGATTAGTTGCGTTTTATCAGTTCAAAAGCATTGGCTAATTATTGTTGTTGTGAATTTTGTTGTTTTGACCGTAGTTCAACTATTGAAAAACAAAATATTTGGATATTTTGGATAGTCAAAACCTTCTGAATTAGTATGAATTTAATGTGAATTGATTATAAATAAAACTATGACTTGTAAATTGTTATGAAATAAATGGATGTTATAATAAATGGTTATAAATAAAGTTGTGATAACTTTAAACCTGAACAATGTCTTATAAAAAGGAATTATGTTTTTATAATTTGATTATAAACTTAAGAAAATTCCTTATGAAATGATTTGGTAATAAATGTAATATTAAATGAGAAATATTACATGTGGAATGAATGTAATTTAAATTGAAGAGAAATATAAGCAATATTATGAGAATGAATAAATTAATGTAATATGTTAAATGGAGAAATTATGTGAAACAAATATTAAAGTATGAAATGATACTTTCATTAATCAATGAGATTAATAATGAATTTAGTTGAAGTATAATTGTGATAAATCAAATTGAAATAAATACGTAAGTTGTGCGTATATTATTTTATTCGCATAATTAATTTGATCCGGATTTGAGTACGTAAGTTTGAGGTGAATTACACCATTTCGCATTAGAATTTTTCATTTGATTCTTGATGGTGAATATTGATGTGGATTTTGGTTTGATTCTAGAGTTCTCTATCATAGTATATGGCTATGCAAGGAGAATGATGGTTTCTAGTCAAGAAACTATATCGATGTCCGCATTAGGGAAGTTGAATGGACAATTATAATTCGAAAGCGAACTTGTGTGATCGAGCGAACGATCGAATGTAATGTTGCGAAATGATGACATGTGTACATCTTATGTTCTAATATTATAGATATGCTTTGGCATTGAAATTGAAAGTTATTGGGTTGGATATCTTTGTAATTTAAATTGGGATTTTGTTTTATGAAAAACTTCTATTAATTTAAAACCATTTTTCAAACTACTTTCTTTTATTTTCCTTATACAAACTATTTTCTTTAATTTTTCTTATACAAACTATTTTACAAACTATTTTATTTTCAAACTATTTTCCACAACCATTTTATATACCAAACTATTTCACAAAATGATTGTATATAAAAAAAAAGAACTATTCTAAATTCAAAACCTTTTGCAAAGCAAAAATGTTCAATTCCATATGGATCTTCATGCAGCGTAATTGATTTGCAAATTTTTTTTATTCTTGCATAAGACAGACTTTATATAAGTATAAGGTGAATTTTAAAAATGTTGATTTTGGAAGGTTTTTGATCTGAAGAGATAAATCTTATATGTAACGGAATTTATATAAGAAAGATTTGATATATTTGAGACTATTGATTTTGGAAAATACTCTATCTGAAAATGAAATCTTATATATGATGGAATTTATATAAGTGCGATATTTGAAGCTATGATTCTGAATGGTGACTATATATGGTATGATATATTTTGAAATAAATGATATGGGAAGTACCTTCCATCGGACCCCTTTGGTGGGTCATTTGATGGATCCCTTTGGTGGGTCATTTATCGGATCCCTTTGGTGGGTCATTATCGGATCCCTTTGGTGGGTCATTATCAGATCCCTTTGGTGGGTCACCTATTATATTCATTTGATATTATTGGATAGCGTAAATCGAGAGGTGAGATGCCTACAGCTGCAATTGATTCCGCTGGGATAGCGGCATAACCATTGCGTAACTGCAATCCATGGGGGAACGTACTTTCCATATCTATTTTCAATGATTTTAAGTATTTTCATTGGGTGTTGAAACAGGTCTGCTAAGTACTTGGAGAATTCTAGCCATGCGTCTGATCAACGCATGGCCAGAGTCTGCAAGAACAAGGATAAACCTGTTAAAACATCGAGTTATAAAAGTATTTTGATAAAGTATTATATAAAAGATATTTTGATCATTTTTCCTTTCTAAATACTTTAAAATGTTTAAATATTGTTTATTTATGTACAACATGGTTTAGTAGTAAATTATTAGTGTTCTAAATATTGTCAGAAGTTATGAATTAAATAAAACATTTTAAAGTTAATTATTATTGATTTATTAATGATGTTTAAAAGTATTTTGAGATTTAAAACTAATAAAATTTAAACATAATGGATTTAAGGTTTTCAATAGCTTCTTTTTAAATATAAGTAATGATGTAAGTAATTGTTTTCAAATAATTTACATATATTTAAAAAGATGTTATTTAAAATTACTGAAATGGTATTAATAAATGAAGCAAGAAAATTTATAGAATTTTTTTTGTAAAGTATTAAAACATTAAAGATGATTGATTTGCAAATGAAGTTTTCAAACGAATTTTTTTTTTTGTAATTTTTTTTATAAGTTTCTTTGAATGTATAATTTGAAGATATATTATATAAATGGAAAAAATGATTTGCGAAGTTTTAAATATACTTGGAAAATAAATTAGAATCTCAATTTTAGAAGTATGGTTTTAAATAATTACTTGATTTCGAAGTGCTGGTAGTAAATTTATAGGTTTAGTTACTTTTTGAATTTTGTATTAAACCATGATAAATGTTTTTCCCATGATTTGAATATTCATTTTAAACCAAGTATGTAAAATTAATCATGAATCTATGAAAATTTATACTTTTATTTAGATATTTAGTGCAAGATTTGAGTATGCTATTAGTTTCACTTTAATAATCTAGAGTTTATACTTATTTTGGAATATTGAGTCTAATAAATTATCAGATTTAAGGAACTTTATTTTTAAAATCTTATCATAATGTTTTAATATAAATTTTTGATACAAATTTCTAACATTGTTTAAACTTTGGGAAAGTCCTTGCATAATGCTATAAAGATGTTTTAAATTTATCTTATATTCCTACTAAGTGAATGAGGTTAAATGTTTTAATTGAATTTTTAGATATATTGAAGTATTTCTTTTCTCTTCAAGGGCGAACACCAAAAACTTAAATTTTTATTCTATAACTAAATTAAGGTATAAAATTAAGTAAGGCTGTAGAAGCTTAAGTAATATTTTGTGAAATGATTCATTAATGGCTTAAATCTTTAATGGAAAACAAATTATGTAAGTGATTGGCCTTTATATAAATAATAATTAATTAAATAAATAAGAATGGAATTTTACGAATAAAATATATAAGAAATTAGAAATTTGTAACTTGTAAATCAAAAGATATAAAAATTTAGAATATGTAATCATTGAATATTTTGTTAACTAACATGAATAAAATAAACTTGTATAACACTCAATTACATTTTTAAAACACATATATTTACCAAAAATGTTTAATAAGTTGAAATGTTAATAGAATATTATATAGGTAAAACTTAAGTAATGGAAGCGTTCAATGAAATTATTTCTAAATAAGAATTTTGATGAACAAGAAATGTTATGTATGTAAGTTAATATTATGAAATAATTTATATATGTACGTGTAAGAAAAAGAGAAGGACGTTATATGAGAAAAAAAAGAATAGTAATGATGTAAAAAAAAAAGAAACCAATTGAATAAACTTAAATATTGTGTTGAAATTATTGGTTATTTTGGCTTTTGAGATGATAGGAAAGGATACTTGTAACTCTATAAGGATGTATAGATAATATATCAAGTATTTATCTAAGGCTATTGAGCATAGGGTACACTTAATAGTCTATTTATCATCTTGTACGACTAAAAATGTCTGAACCTAAACAAATCATCAGTTTGGTTGCTATGGACATATGATTGATTCCTTTGTTACATATGATGGTCATGTTGTTTGTTTGCATGTGACTATTATTATATTGTGTTGATTGTTTGTTATTAATTGAAGAAACTTAAATATATCTCTTTTCACGTATTATTAACTTCTTTGGATTTTACAAGTGAAGTACAAGTTTATGGAAATAATAGCTACTACTTTTGGTTTCATAAATTAAGCGTTCTTTTCCCGACTAATAGGTATATTTTTGGATTACAGGTTTCTAGCAATATTATATTGTTTCCCATGGTTTGGGATGTTTATTTTTTTAATATGATATATATATGATGATTATAGATATTATTATTTCTCCGCGACCTCTCCGTACAAAGGAGACTCTGCCGAAATTTTTCGTAAATTTTAGACTTAGAAATTTTGTGAAAAGTGAAATATTTTCAAACTTTGGTAGACTTGAATATGAAGAACTACTTGTAATTAATTGTATATTCTATTTAAATTAATTAGTTATGAAAATTAATTGTTTATAAATTGAATACTTTGAATAAAATATAATGATTCCTTATTTTCTCCTTTTCCTAATTTCCTCCTTTTCCCTTTTCGAGGACGAAAAGTTTTGAGTAGGGGAGAGTGTAACGACCCATAATTTTTGATTATTAAAATATTAATTAAATAATATTTTATAATTTTATATTGAAATAAAACTAAAATAATTTGATGTTACAACGAGAAGAATAACTAGAATGTAATGTTAGTAATGTTAATATAAGGTAATTGCTAACTATTTTAATCTAATTTCCAACTAATTGAAGTGACTTTAAGGTTATAATTAGTTATAACTAAAAATAAGGAAATACATTGAACGTTGAAATTATATGTAATCAATTAGAATTGGCTAATACTGAATATGAAATCAGTGGTGTTGTCTGAACGCTACTGATAAATATTTAAAGTAATTTCAAACTAATTGAAATACATTGTAGGTTGACTTGGTTACGATTGTAAATAATGAAATAAATTAAATGATGTAGATGGTGAACTTGTATGTAGTTAATTGAAATAGGTTAATATTGAATATAAAACCTTTTTGGGTAAGCAAATTATAACCCTTGGTTGTAAAGAATAAGATAAGGGGTATGAATTATTATTATAAACGATTGTATTAACTATTTTCTCATTAATTTATCGTTTTAATATTGAATGGGTAATTAATTGAATTAAGGCAATTGAATGTTGGGTTTAAGGTTGGAATTGTATGTTAGTGATTAAAATAATTGTAACGTTATTTGATGATAAGTTGAAATAAGGAAATGAATTAAATGTTATATAAAAGGGGAAATTATATGAAATTTATGGAAAATTGAGTATAATTAGGATTGTGTAAGTAGTCATAGCATTTGTTGTTAATAATAATCTTGTAAATGCGATTAAGTAAGTAAAAGGTAACATTTGTCATTCATCACTTATTTATTTAATCCATTGAAATTAAAAATCAATTGCAGTTAATCTAATTACCCACTACAGTTAATATGAACTTAAGTGATAAATATAGAAGATTGAGGTACTGAAATGGTAAACCAACGTTAAGTATATATATAATATGATAATTGATTGAATAATAAGATTAAAAAAAACAAAATAAGTATATGTTTGAATTTAAATTAATTAATGAATTTATTGCCGTTAATTTGACTTGGAATCTTCTAATAAAAGGGAAAGAGAATTTATTTGAAATTAATGGCGTTTAATGAAAGAAATGTACGTTTGTTATAATCCGTTATAAGTGTAATTTTGAAATTAATTACAATTATGTCGATTTGGGATCTTTCAATTTCAAAAAAAAAGAAGCATTAATATTAATTTTTGGATTTAACGGAAGAAACATACATTATTGTAAAAAAAAAAGAACATTTTAATGAAAATAAAACGAACGTTTTCATTTTTAAGGTAAAAATAATTCTATACAAAGAAGGAAAAAATGAATTTTAAAACAATATTTTACAGTCATTAAGTATACATTTGAGGCTGTATATAAGTGATTTTAACACTAATCTTGAAGTTTAAATTTAATTGACTTTTTAGGTTGTGCAATTCCCCTATGAGAAAAACATTATTTTGAAAGGAACAAAAAAACTTGAATTTGAGTTCTAGATCATCTTTTATTTTTTTGTAACGTTACACTGGTTATTGTATTCAAATTTATTTACTATATGTTAATTATGTGTAAACGAGTGTGAAAAAGGGTATATTCAGTGATAATATATTTAATTCAGTGGGTCATGCAATTAACTAGATCCTAAATGGTCCCTTCATTTCCTTATTATTCAATACACCTGCCACCATTTCCACATTTGGTTTTATTGCAATTATTTGATGTAATTGAAACGTGAATTTATATCATTTCTTATTCTTCCGTTTTGTTTATTTATTTCCCAAAGCATCCACTTAGATCATACAGTTTTGTTTTATTTGTCCCTTCCATACATATTTCATTTGTCACTTCCCTTTCTTCTTCTTTTTTATATCATATATCATTCTTTCCCCTAGAAATTTCTTATTCTTCAAACATCAAACCTCTATTTGTTTCCCTCAAAGTCTCAATGTCAACATAGCTTTATATCTCTACTTAATTGCTGCCAATTCATTTTACTGAAGCTATGTTTAGAAAAAGAAAAGAATAAAAAAGTGTGAGCATCCATTTCTTCCTTAACCACATCTGTACCTTTCCTCATCGCCTTGCCTTCTTTTGCAAGAAGCCTTCAAAAATAATTGAACAATGAGAATTAGCCTTAATGATTTTGGCTTTCCACTTCTTGCCTGTGTTTTGGGTACATCAAATTTGAAAACTTTCTTCCTTGGACTCGTATTGGAAATCCTAATAACATAAAATAGGTTTGGCTGAGTTTGGAGACTATTGGAAAAGGCATCTTTGTTTGGATTTTTGCGTTCTAAATATCAAAGGTGAGTGTTTTGATCCACTCACGAATAGTAGATTATCTTATGCTAGTTAAATTAAATTTATAATGTGATTAGAAATTTATTAATTGCTTTTGGTATTATTAGATTGTCATTAAAGTTAAATTTGAATTTATATTGAACTGAATTTGCCATTTATTTAATAATGAATATAAATTGCAAGTTATACACCTGATAATGATAATCAATTGATTGTTGTGATTTATTGGCTGATTTGGATGTTGGATTGTGATGGATGTTATTGGTTGTCATATTGGATGATTGGATGTTTATTTATGTATATATCTTTGTTACCACTATGGATTGAAATGATAACTCGAGCGGTTTCCATTGATTTGGAAATTTTGATTTGGATACTGGTTGAAATGACATATAACCATGTAATTTCTTTAGTTTGGATTATTTATTAGAATTGAATTATTTGAAAGATTTAAGTTTTAAATTTAAAATTCGGATCTATTTTAATTAAAATGATTAAGATTGGTATTTTTGAATCGTTTGAGATCTTTTAAATAATTAAATCCACATTGTACACTTGATAGGAGATGAAATTCCTGTTATACATCTCTGAATCCATTATAGTAATATTTCTATCCTACTTATTTTGATTTGACTTACATAAATCTTTTAGTCCTGACTCGAGTGTTTTGTCTTTTTATTACGCTCGGGTCAGTCTGAGCTTTTTTAGTGTATTGAAGACCATTATATTTTGGAGGATGAAGACGGAGACGAGTCTACTATTTATTATTAATTATTCCACTACATCATGTGTTCCGCTGCATTATTTATTTATTTCTACTGTATGTATAACTCTGATTTGTGTTGTAAAGGTGTAATCAAATGTTATTTGTAAAACAGCTTCATGAACTGTTTATTTGATTTTTATATTTTGTCATTCCGCTGTGAGATTCTGTGTTTTATCTTTCCTTCTTTTCTATTATTTTCTTATTTACCCCATTAACAGTCTTACCTTTTGAATGATTTTAGTTGACATGTGTGGTTTATTGTCGATTTAAATCGTCCAAAAGGGTGGGATGTTACAGATTCCTAAGGAATGATCGATCTGCTATGCCTTGAAACTCGACTTCCTTGTAATAAATAAGAAGCCGAATATGAAGCTCTGATTGCTGGGCTCAAGCTTGCCAGAAAAATTGGAGCGAAAACTTTACAATTATTTTCTGATTTTTGGTTACTGGTATGCCAAGTGAAGGAAGATTATCAGGCTAGGGGGAAGCAACTTACTCCTTGTATCGGTTGGGTCCAAGAGCTACTTTTCAACTTTGAGTATTACACCATTACATACATCCTCAGAGAACAAAATGAAAAAAGGGTGTCACTGGCCAAACTGGCCAGTTTTGGGGATATGCAACAAATAGACTTGTCTCGGTTGAAGTACTTAACATTCAAAGCATTGGTATATGGAGATTGATAAGATCTTGGAGATGAAGCTAGAAAAGGAGTCTCTTATCAAAACTTTCTAACATGGGGAATTCATCCTGAATGGAGGAATGAAAAACGATAGATCATCCTCAAAGCTTCACGCTACATCATCCAAGAAGGAGTCATGTATAGAAAGGATTTCTCTATTCCCTTGCTTCGGTGTATCACCCATGATGATATCAAACAAGTCTTGGGAGAAGTCTATGAAGAAGAATGCAACGATTACACTAGGAGGCAAACCTTGACAAAGAAAATACTCCGCTATGGGTATTACTAGCCAACTGTCAATCGAGATGCAGCTAATCATGCTAGACAATGCGATGAGTGCTAGATGTTTGCGAATATTCCAAGAGCCCCGTCGATGGAATTTACTCAAATGGCCAATCCATAGCCGTTTGCCACTTGGTTCATCGACATTATCAGTTTCTTGGTGATTCTAAAGGTGGTGTGAAATACGCCATCGTAGCAGTTGATTACTTCACCAAATGGGCTAAAGCAGAACTTTTAACCATGATCATGACGAAGGAAATAATCAACTTCATTGTCTGTAACATCATCTGTCATTTTGGCCTTCCACAAACCATTATAACTGATAATGGAACCGAATTTGACATTGCTAAATTTAAAGACTTCTACTATCGGCATCATATTGAAATGAGATTTGCGGTAGTTGCTCGCCCTCAAGCAAATGGACATGTTGAAGTTGTGAACAAAATCATAAAATCCATTTTGAAGAAACATTTGTAAAAGGCTAGAGGTAATGGGATGATGAACTCCTAACAGATTATGGGCTTACAGAACCACCCACGAGTCCGCGACTGGCCATACTCCATTCACCCTTTCTTACGGCTCCGAGGCCAACATCCTTGTGGAACTTGAAGTCCACTCTCTTGGAATGGTTGATTACAACCCCTATTTCACAAAAAATGTAAACAAGTAAATGCAATCAAATAGCAATAAAACTAGAAAGAATTGGTGATGACTCGTATGCGTATAAAGCACATCTAGGAGCCAATGACAAGAACGTGTACTTGAATGTGCACGTATATATTCAAAAAAAATCGACTTCTTGAAATTGATAGAAATTGAATTTTCACCTGGAGTTATTAAAGAAAAGACTGGATCGGATAGCCAAAGCTTACCAGCCCTATAGAACCAGACACAGATAATAACTAATGGAATACAATCCTGAATTTATACTATTGGAAATCGGCCAAGCGTCATGACGATCAAAGAAGGAAACAACACTTTGGGAAATAATTCAATGGAAGGATGGCGACTATTCGGGAAACTGGATGGAATTCTTTCCGGTTGTTTTGGTTTTAAAAATTTCATTTAAGTTATATTATAGGCTAATATATCTTAGCCTTTTGGATAGTCTAGTTTGTGCATCTAGTTTTGAAATGTTGTTTGGTAATTTTCGTGTAGTAAAATGAAATAGAATTTTCGACGATTCGGAACAGTCGAAACTTCCGAGTTACATTGAAAAAAATAATAATCTATGTGTTTTGTGAAAACATAAGAAATAATTTTTATGACTTAAAAATTTGAAGAGATAGAAATTTTAAAATATCTTTCAAATATGTGAATATCCTAGTTAAATAAAACCATTCTGAATATTGTATATATATAATCTTAGGGAATAGAAGAGTATTTTGCAATTATAAACTAGAGTTATAGAATGTTAATAGACTTGGGTATTATTTCTTAACTAAAATAATAATTCCTTGTAAGTAATTATAATGTTGGGAAATGTTTTATTAATGAAGATAAGTCTTTATAAAGTGTGTGTATGCTTAAAGTAATATGTTATAAAAAGACGTAGAAAATGAATTTTAGTATTAATTGGGAATACGAACTTAAGTTAAAGTGGAAACGTAAGTGTGCCTTATAAAATATTTATAATAAACTTAGGTATAGAGGAGTTTTAAGATGGAGTTGTGACTTTTGAAATGTGTATAAACTTGAGTTTTAAAGTGATTAATTTTCATAAGTGGTGTTATAAGATGGTCCTGAACTTAAGTTACGGTTTTGTGATATAGTTCATAAATAATTTTAGTATTAAAAGGAATATACTAAGAAATAATAATAAATGTGAAATAAAATAATTGGTATAGTTAAGAAAGCAAAATTGAAACTTGATCTATGAGCTATGAGCTATGAGAAAAGTTAAAGAAAATGATTTATAAATGGTTTGCGAAGGAATTTTAATATTAAAGGAAATACTATTGGAAAATGAAGTGTGATTCAAAATTAAATGTGAATAAAAGATAAATTGGTATAAATTAGGAACCAATACAATAGATATGTAAGTGGTACGTAGATCATATTATTCGTATGACTGCTAGATCCAGTTTCGAGTACACGATTTCGAGGTAATTTACACCGGTGCGAATAAGGATTTTTCACTCGATACTTGGCGGCGAACACTTGATACAGATTTTTATTTGAATCCAAAGTTTTCTATCATACTATATGGAAATTCAAGGAGAACAATGGTTTCTGAAACCGGATCGGAGTCTCCATTAGAGAAATCGAGTGAGCGATACTAGTTTGGAAGTGAAATTGTGTGATCGAGCGAGCGATCAAATTTGATATTGCGTATGGATGGTATATGTGCATCTTACGGGCTTTATGAAATTATATGTTTGACATTAGAAAATGAAAAATTATATGGTTATAAGTTATATGGTTGGATATTATTTGTAAATGAGATGTAGGTTTAAAAGCAAAGGCTAGTTTGATGCGTTTGGTTTCATGAGTAGAGTTGTTTGCCCGACAAATATGTATATGTTTATATTGTTGTTTGGATTGACAATTTTATGCCCTAGATATGAGAGGTCATTTGGTTTTTTCTTCTTTTGATTGGTTTGGGTCGGTTGATATGATTTGTAGTTTTTTCTATCGAGCCGCACAAAGGACTTAGAAATACTTAATGACCTATTCTGTAACAACCCGGAATTTCACGGCTTTGATTTGCGAATATTTAATTAATTTTAAATATTCAATATATAGGTTTATAATGAAAATAAAACTCTTTTAACTAATAAATAATAAAGGTTAAATAGTTTTCAAAATTTGTTTACAAAAATATGTAGTTCAATGAAAAACCGTTAATGTGACTGGAAACCGTTTTTCGAATTTTCGACATTACACCATATGAAAGTTGTTTAAAATGTTATGATCCTAGTTTATACTTGGAAATAACATTAAATATCTATAAACATTCATATTTAAGGTAAAATATGGTTTATGTTAATATACATGTAAATATACTTATGTTAATTAAGTTTAGAAAATAAATATAAAATGTCACATTAGGGAGACAAGATGTGACATATTGGCAACTTGAAGGGGGACATGAGTACATTAGCCAACTTTTCATGTTCATGCATGAAATTTTCGAAATTTAGAAGGGGAGACATGGCATGGTAATGTGGAATCAAGTGTGTAAAGGGCAAAAGACATAAGGGTGGAACGGTAATTCAACTTGTGACTTAGTATTTAAGCAATTTTTCATATATTTTTCTCATTCTTTCTCATTTCATCTTTTCATTTAAAAATTTCCTAATGGTTTTTAGAAACTCTAATGGCCTTTAATGATTTATTTTTGAAAATTATAAATTTTAAATTCAAAGTTTTTATTTGTTTAAAATGATTTCAAACTTGTTTAATCTCCTCCTTTTCATTTTAAAAACTTCCCTATTTTCCTCCCAGTTAATTCGTCCATAACTCCCTCCATACTACTCCAAATCAAGATTTTATTTTTTAAAACCATATAGAATTCTAGTGGCTATAACTTTTATTTGAATTACTTTTCTAAACTTCGAATATTTTTGGGTCAAAATTGCATTTTTTTCTGACTCATTTTTGGACCTATATTATCATGGTCGAAAATACGGCTCCTTCTTTCGAACATAGCTCCCTCAAAAAAAGTCAAAATTAAGTGATTATTTTTTTCAAATTGTAGAGAAAATAATCTCCTAAAACTTTTTATTTTATGACTTGTCCAAATTTCAAGAGTAACATGATCTGTAACGAATCGGATTTTTTTTGCGTTCGAAAATCGACATCCATACTTTACATCGTACTCGAATGCCGCAGATTCTACCGTTCAAATCCGAGTCGCCGGAGCTTATAACACAATTAAGTAAATAACACAGCGGAAGAAATAGAATATCAATATACAACATCTGATACAACAGATGATCCAATAGATATCGATACACATCAGAGATATGATACAATAAAATAGCAGCGGAAAGAAATAATTTAAGATAGTCTTCAAGAAAAAACTCGAAAACTGCAACTCCATCTCCAAGAACCAATCCAAAAATAGCTCGAACTCCTAATAACGATGCACAAAGCTAAGCAAGGTCAGTCATCTCCAAAGACTGAACTAGCTCCAGCTAATCCACTGAACCTAACTATCTGAAAAACCCAACTCTAGACTGCTCGTGTGGAAAATAGTGAGCACCCAGAGTTTAGGAAAGGAACAATAAACTCCGGATCAGTCATGGGACTTGTGTGAGTAACAAAAATAGTTTATCTTTAAACACAAACAGCAAGAGAATTTTAAAGTAAATTCGCAATGCTTTTAGAAAATGAAACTACCATAAGACCTCCCGCCACACACACAATGCAAACGCAGAATTGGAGGAGATTTCTTCTTATGATAGTCAAACATGCTTGATACGCGAATTCTTTGATATTATTATTATAAGTGCGAAGTGCAGTGCAGAAAAAACATTTCGAAAGTAGAATATTAATCTTAGCCAGCATAGACATTTCGAACTATGCCTACTATAACTACCATCCAAACAGTGGTGACCACCATAAGTGAATGGCAGGTTCTACAACTAAAATTGTACAGGGTTTCGTATTGGATGAATGGATTTCCAACAAATGGTCAGGCTAAGGAACTTCCTACTACCACATGGGAACGCCTCTGGCGGGACGTCCCGAGAACCTAACCATATCTCTGCCAACACAAGGCCGGGTTACCTCTGTAACTAGGTAACTACTACTCGAGCATGCCACTCCCCGGTCCTTTGGGACCTTTATCCGAGGCGCCTCTAAGCAACAACCACACAGTAAATGAGATTGGAACAACCACATAGGTTAAATATCAGGGCTCCATACCTAATACCACCCTTTACCAGAAGGGAATGACACACCCTAAAGGGCGCGATCCTCATAACCTTGCCGCATCTTTCCTGTTTTGACCATTTCCGGGGTGTGAGGTCCTGGTGCAGTCTCGTCCACAAAGCTACGCTTTATACAAAAGCCATGCTCTGATCACAAATGAACAACAAATGATCATCAACACACAGCAGCACTCAGCATGCCACACTACCAAATTGGGAGTATATCGCCGACAACCTTCAACTACATAACCTCTGAGCTCGTACGTCTCAGAGAAGGGTGTTAAGCTAAGAGAATAAATTCTCCGCCACCAACGGAAATGTATTTGAAAGAAATCTGCTTTATGTCACAAAGTGTAGTGTCAGACATACAACCATACAAGTCTGTTCTGGGTTTGAACAGAACCGAACGCACTTCCGAAGAAGCCCTTGCAATCCGGGTATTTACAATCCCGATCGGACTTCCCATCACTTAGGGAATCTCTATACCGGAGCAACTCAATGCAGAGACAATCGATAGGTCATCCTATTGTTCTCGCAGATACCCGGTCTTCAACACCGGTCTTCAAACGCTATCCATATACGTCGAATCACATATTCGGAATGGGTTATATGACACAAAGGTCCTCTTCCGGCTAAACCGAATAGTGAGCACAACATTTAAAACATATGGATATGGGATTTCAATTAAGTCACAACTTAATAACTCAAAACTTTCTTTCAAATGATTTAAACAAATTACCATTTTCAAATATTTTAAACAAAAGATTTATTTCTCTAAGTTTACCCATTTTCACAAAGATCCATTTACAGATTTCAAATCAATTCCCATTTCAATTGGATTAACTCGTTTCAAATCTTTAAATTAAAGATTTAACTTATAGCTTTCGAACCGTTTCCATAACTTGGAAAATCATTTTCATTTTTTTTACTTGAAATCCTTTTAACACAAATCAAAAGTTCATTACTTATGTGAAAGCTTTTATTATTTGAAAACAAATAGTTTCTATGACAGAGAGATCCAATTATATTTACACGAGTTAAAGCCTTTGAATTTAAATTCAAATTTCCAAATTAATACCTTTAAAATAGTTTAAACCACATAAACTCATTTATAAGTTGAATAACCTTTCTAAACCCTAGTTTCCAAATCATAGAATTCAATTTCAAATATTGAATTCATATTTAAAACAAAATATTTAAATTCCGAAACTCAATCAAGTTATTCAAAATAAATTTCATCTCTGAAATTCCATTTCTAAAGCTTTTCACTTTAAACCCAATCCATTTCCAAAACATTTGAATTCAAATATTCAAATTTAAAACTATTTCAAAAATCTGTGACTTAATCGATTTCCTCGTGAAATCCATATTGGTGTATGTATAAGTGTGGTCCAGGGGTTTGACACAATAGTGCAACAACATTCAATCATCACGGATCAAAATATAGAAATATAGTTGATAAGCGGTATAAACTATAACGCTTATCTTTCATTCACAGATAATAAATTACATCACAGATAATTTATTATATTCATCCCAGCTAACAGATCACAACATAAATCAGGATATATCACAAAGCATCAATATTAGGGATATCAAACAATTCAACCATTCAATATAATCCAAACATCCATAAGTATGGACAATTTAATCATCTTTAAATTAATTAATCTAATTAATTTTTTTAAAATATTTAATCACATTAATTATTAAATAATCCTAGTCAATGACCTTCATTATTATTTATAATTCTTTAATCACTTTTCCTAAAACAATTAACTAAGATTTATCGGTTTTAATTATAATTAAATTAATCTTATTTGTTAATAACCCTTAATTATCAATTTATCTATCCTAATTTAATTAGCTTGAACCTTAATTAAATAAATTTAACTCTTGATTATTAATTCAAATCATTAGTTATCCACTTTAATTAATTTAATAATTTCAAATTATAAAGCCCTCATTTATTTAAAATAAGAATATTTTCTTATTAATGATCAAACCATCATTAACAAGGTACTTAAAACAATTTGTTTCTAAATTCACTTTTACATTTCATTTTAAATTTTAGAATTAAAATAAATTAATTTTAACAAGATTTAAACAACTGGAATATATAATTTAAACTTTTTATTTAGACTCAGTTGAAACTTTGATTTGATTTAAAACTAAATTTTTAACTGTTAAACCGGTACAGGTTGATCCCTGAACAAAAATTCTACCCGAGCCTCCCTGGTTTAGTTCGAGTACAACACCTATGCGCTCCGGGTAAATTGACAGTTTACTCGAGAATCACACGAGTATCCTCCCCCTTAAAATCTCGAGTAAAGCTTCGAGTCAAATATGGTTTTCACGTGTTCGAACTCGAGCTCCCCCTCTACCACAAACTTCATCAGGAATTAAATGACACCGTGCACATGCACGGTCCAACCAGCGACTTCCGACCACCCACGATGTCTCACTCAAGTCATCGATCACCTTTGCGTCCTCACCTGACCGTCAGAACATCATCACGAACTCGAAATCAAAATCGAGAGTTCGAGCCACAAACCTGGAAACTCGACATGGCCTATCACCCAAAACCTGTCAACGTCACGTTCTCCGAGCTCCTCCCACCGTTACGTCTAAACCTCCGGCGTCGACTCCTTCTTCACGTCAACTTCCACCCCCCTGAAGCTCGCTGCACTCAATCACGTTACGGTGGCGACATCAATTTTTTTTTACAGAACACAAAAGAAACTGGAACCCAAACCCTATATTCGATTCAACCCAAAAATCCATGCATTTGAAAAAATTTCTATTATTTTTCCCGTGCTCGTGGATCATTAAGCTAGCTTCACAATTAATTTCAGCATCTAAAATTCATCAAAACACGAGAAATTTGTAAAAATATGATTTTTGTTCATATGTAAACTGCTCCTTCGTTCCTCAGCTAAAAATTCCCATTTTTGTTTTCAAAATCTTGTTTTTGTATAACAATTCACATTATGTAACTGAAATCACAAATAATCATGTTCGAGTATATCATATTTTAAGTTTGTTCTGAAAAATCAAGTTCTTTTCCAACCTGTATGTTTATAATTTACTTGAAACTATTTTTAGATAAAAAGTCTTGTTATTTCAAACACTTATTGTTTATATGTCATGACTTATAACAGACCAGGGAAGAAGAAATTGAATTCGTAAGTGGTTCTTAGCCTGTAAAGATATTTAACAGAGAAATACATCTCTGTAACAGTCATACATATAGATACAATCATAGATATACATAGATTTCATCCAATTTCCCAATTTTCAAAATGTTTATTCAATAACTATGATTGTAGTTATTTTTAAAATTGGTAATACAACATTATAATCACCTTCCATCTCGAGATTATAGCCCAGTATTGATTTTTTTTCTCTTTTAAGTGATATGAATCTTTAAATTTGTTTTCAAACCTGGAACTTAAACAGAGATACATATACACAGTCACATCTATATATACTCATGCAGACAAATTTCATCCATTCCACATATTTAACACATATATCCAATCATGCAAACCAAAATCAAATATAGTGGTTTAAAGGTTACTCACCTGTTTCAGAAGAAAGAACAGAGCTTGATAATGTTGAACAGGCTTGAGTTCTTTGCTTGCTGAAGCTTTTAAGTCTTCAGGTTGAATTGATTCAAGTTGTTTGTTTGTTTGAATTTTATTTAAGTTTTGAATGATATTACTTCAATTTTATCAACTTGAAGAAACGAACTGAAAAGAGGAGATTGACATGTGAAAATGAAATATACAGGGTATGTTATTTTTATTTGTACTGGGTATATAATTTTGTTTAGTACAAGTTGATATGGTTTGTGTACAAGTTGATCAGAGATTTTATTTATTTTTCTTGTGGCTGATGGATGTTTGCATGGTGGTTGCATTTATTAGCTTTGTACAAACTCATATATTGTTTTTTTTTTCATTTTGTTTGTACAAATATGAGATATTTTCTTTGGCTTCCTTTGCAAGCCTCATTCACATGCATATTCATTTGTTTACATACCTATATTTATTTTTGTTTACTTGTGTACATATATTCCTTCTTTCCTTTTGCTTTGTCTTTTGTTTGTATGTATTTAGTGTCTTTTTATTGAAGTGATGCTGCATTTATTACGTTTGACTTCTTTTATTTGTTTATGCCTAGATATGTACTATTGTTTTCTATATGTTTGAATACTTGATCATATTTGCCCATCTAAATTTGTTTGTATGCAAATGTATTTGCACTGTCTTGTGGCTTCATAGATATGTTTACTTGTTGTTATTATTTTCATTTATTTGTTTAGCTTAACAATACCTTGTTTATGTTTTACACAGCAACATATCAGAATGTACTTTTGTTTCTTGCTTTGCATACTTGATTTTATATTTCCAGTTTTCCCTCTCTTTAGTCATATTACTTTGTTTTGTTTATTTATATTTTAATTTGTTTGTTCACACTTTATCATTGACAAAGCTTCTTTGTGGTGGCTAAGATGAATACATTTAATGCTGATGTACTTTGTGTCTACACACTCAACTTATTATCTTTGTACATGAATATACATATATTTTTATAATTCATCATTTATATATTCTTATTTCTATTTCTAATTAAATGTTTATTTTTTTAATTTTCAAAGCAAAATTTCCTTTACATTATTTATAGATCCCAATTCAAATTTAATTCAAATATATTTCTCATATTAAACTTGAAAAATTTAAACAACTTCATAATTTTTTATCAAAAATTAATTTAATTATCAATTTAAAATAATTTAAAACTCGGGATCGTTACAGACTTCCCCCCTTAAAAAGAATTTCGTCCCCGAAATTTGCAGGCACGAAAATAACAAAAATAGATACACCAAAACTGGGAAACAGATTTCCAGATCAAAATGGATATGTATCCTATATTTAGTTCGCCAAATTAGAATGTCAACAATAGATACAAAAAAAATCTATTTAACACTTCACAAGATATTCGGGTAATCCAGATCTACAAATATGCAGAGCACTGGTTAGTTTGAAGGGATAACTAACCATTCGTAGAATACATTGAGACCCAAACAATAGATAAATGGATTTTTATTTTCCACAACTTCCAAATACTAGATATGGATTTCAAACTCAAGTCGGAATATCTCAAAATATATACCAATTTGTCCCTCTTCGGACTTCGATCAACCCAAGAAACTACAATAGAATTTCAAATTTGGTTTTAAACGAAATCGTTTTATCGATACAATTTAATTTATCCTATATTCTACTAATCAATTTAATTCAAATTAAAATTTCCAATTCATATTCATTAGAGTTTAAATCGAAAATTGATAAGAAATCGATGAAGACACGAAGTAAGGATTTCCCACAACGATTCGTAGGGCCATCATCACACCGAAACTTCTTCTGGAGCTGTCATGAAAAAATCAAAAGAATTTGGAAAGACGAACCAAAGAAGATGGATAGAGAAAGATTGTTTCCACTGTCGCAGGGCATTGACCATTTATAGTGGTACTCCCCTGTCCCCTATGTCGTCTTCTTCTTGCACTCATACTCCCTATCGGTGGATAGCAAGAGAATTTACTGAGGCATACAAACGGATATCTAAGGGATTACTCATTCTAGGGATACTTCACCCAATCTCTAATGAGCTATTTAATGTGTTATACTCCTGAGCTAAAGCTCAACCTTAGCTCTGATACCAAATGTAACGAACCGGATTTTTTTTGCGTTCGAAAATCGACATCCATACTTTACATCGTACTCGAATGCCGCAGATTCTACCGCTCAAATCCGAGTCGCCGGAGCTTATAACACAATTAAGTAAATAACACAGCGGAAGAAATAGAATATCAATATACAACATCTGATACAACAGATGATCCAATAGATATCGATACACATCAGAGATATGATACAATAAAATAGCAGCGGAAAGAAATAACTCAAGATAGTCTTCAAGAAAGAACTCCAAAACTGCAACTCCATCTCCAAGAACCAATCCAGAAATAGCTCGAACTCCCAATAACGATGCACCAAGCTAAGCAAGGTCAGTCATCTCCAAAGACTGAACTAGCTCCAGATAATCCACTGAACCTAACTATCTGAAAAACCCAACTCTAGACTGCTCGTGTGGAAAATAGTGAGCACCCAGAGTTTAGGAAAGGAAAATAAACTCCGGATCAGTCATGGGACTGGTGTGAGTAACAAAAACAGTTTATCTTTAAACACAAACAGCAAGAGAATTTTAAAGTAAATTCGCAATGTTTTTAGAAAATGAAACTACCGTAAGACCTCCCACCATACACACAATGCAAACGCAGAATTGGAGGAGATTTCTTCTTATGATAGTCAAACATGCTAGATACGCGAATTCTTTGATATTATTATTATAAGTGCAAAGTGCAGAAAAAACATTTCGAAAGTAGAATATTAATCTTAGCCAGCATAGACATTTCGAACTATGCCTACTATAGCTACCATCCAAACAGTGGCGACCACATAAGTGAATGGCAGGTTCTACAACTAAAACTGTACAGGGTTTCGTATTGGATGAATGGATTTCCAACAAATGGTCAGGCTAAGGAACTTCCTACTGCCACATGGGAACGCCTCTGGCGGGATGTCCCAAGAACCTAACCGGATCTCTGCCAACACAAGGCCGGGTTACCTCTGTAACTAGGTAACTACTACTCGAGCATGCCACTCCCCGGTCCTTTGGGACCTTTATCCGAGGCACCTCTAAGCAACAACCACACAGTAAATGAGATTGGAGCAACCACATAGGTTAAATATCAGGGCTCCATACCTAATACTACCCTTTACCAGAAGGGAATGACACACCCTAAAGGGAGCGATCCTCATAACCTTGCCGCATCTTTCCTGTTTTGACCATTTTCGGGGTGTGAGGTCCTGGTGCAGTCTCGTCCACAAAGCTACGCTTTATACAAAAGCCATGCTCTGATCACAAATGATCAACAAATGATCATCAACACACAGCAGCATTCAACATGCCACACTACAAATTGGGAGTATATCGCCGACAACCTTCAACTACATAACCTCTGAGCTCGTACGTCTCAGAGAAGGGTGTTAAGCTAAGAGAATAAATTCTCCGCCACCAACAGAAATGTATTTGAAAGAAATCTGCTTTATGTCTCAAAGTGTAGTGTCAGACATACAACCATACAAGTCTGTTCCGGGTTTGAACAGAACCGAAGGCACTTCCGAAGAAGCCCTTGCAATCCGGGTATTTACAATCCCGATCGGACTTCCCATCACTTAGGGAATCTCTATACCGGAGCAACTCAGTGCAGAGACAATCGATAGGTCATCCTATCGTTCTCGCAGATACCCGGTCTTCAACACCGGTCTTCAAACGCTATCCATATACGTCGAATCACATATTCAGAATGGGTTATATGATACAAAGGTCCTCTCCCGGCTGAACCGAATAGTGAGCGCAATATTTAAAACATATGGATATGGGATTTCAATTAAGTCACAACTTAATAACTCAAAACTTTCTTTCAAATGGTTTAAACAAATTTCCATTTTCAAATCTTTTAAACAAAAGATTTATTTCTCTAAGCTTACCCATTTTCACAAAGATCCATTTACAGATTTCAAATCAATTCCCATTTCATTTGGATTAACTCGTTTCAAATCTTTAAATTAAAGATTTAACTTATAGCTTTCAAACCGTTTCCATAACTTGGAAAATCATTTTCATTTTTTTTACTTGAAATCCTTTTAACACAAATCAAAAGTTCATTACTTATGTGAAAGCTTTTATTATTTGAAAACAAATAGTTTCTATGACAGAGAGATCCAATTATATTTACACGAGTTAAAGCCTTTGAATTTAAATTCAAATTTCCAAATTAATACCTTTAAAATAGTTTAACCCATATAAACTCATTTATAAGTTGAATAACCTTTCTAAACCCTAGTTTCCAAATCATAGAATTCAATTTCAAATATTGAATTCATATTTGAAACAAAATATTTAAATTCCGAAACTCAATCAAGTTATTCAAAATAAATTTCATCTCTGAAATTCCATTTCTAAAGCTTTTCACTTTAAACCCAATCCACTTCCAAAACATTTGAATTCAAATATTCAAATTTAAAACTATTTCAAAAATCTGTGACTTAATCGATTTCCTCATGAAATCCATACTGGTGTCTGTACAAGTGTGGTCCAGGGGTTTGACACAATAGTGCAACAACATTCAATCATCACAGATCAAAATATTGAAATATAGTTGATAAGCGGTATAAACTATAACACTTATTTTCATTCAAAGATAATAAATTACATCACAGATAATTTTTTACATTCATCTCAGCTAACAGATCACTACATAAATCAGGATATATCACAAAGCATCAATATTAGGAATATCAAACAATTCAACCATTCAACATAATCCAAACATCCATAAGTATGGACAATTTAATTATCTTTAAATTAATTAATCTAATTAATTTTTTTTAAATATTTAATCACATTAATTATTAAATAATCCTAGTCAATGACCTTCATTATTATTTATAATTCTTTAATCACTTTTCCTAAAACAATTAACTAAGATTTATCATTTTTAATTACAATTAAATTAATCTTATTTGTTAATAACCCTTAATTATCAATTTATCTATCCTAATTTAATTAGCTTAAACCTTAATTAAATAAATTTAACTCTTGATTATAATTCAAATCATTAGTTATCCATTTTAATTAATTTAATAATTTCAAATTATAAATCCCTCATTTATTTAAGATAAGAATATTTTCTTATTAATGATCAAACCATCATTAACAAGGTACTTAAAACAAATTGTTTCTAAATTCACTTTTACATTTCATTTTAAATTTTAGAATTAAAATAAATTAATTTTAACAAGATTTAAACAACTGGAATTTATAATTTAAACTTTTTATTTAGACTCAGTTGAAACTTTGATTTGATTTAAAACTAAATTTTTAACTGTTAAACGGGTACAGGTTGATCCCTGAACAAAAATTCTACCCGAGCCTCCCTGGTTTAGTTCGAGTATAACACCTGTGCGCTTCGGGTAAATTGACAGTTTACTCGAGAATCACACGAGTATCCTCCCCCTCAAAATCTCGAGTAAAGCTTCGAGTCAAATATGGTTTTCACGTGTTCGAACTCGAGCTCCCCCTCTACCACAAACTTCATCAGGAATTAAATGACACCGTGCACATGCACGGGCCAACCAGCGACTTCCGACCACCCACGATGTCTCACTCAAGTCATCGTTCACCTTCGTGTCCTCACCTGACCGTCAGAACATCATCACGAACTCGAAATCAAAATCGAGAGTTCGAGCCACAAACCTGGAAACTCGACATGGCCTATCACCCAAAACCTGTCAGCGTCACGTTCTCCGAGCTCCTCCCACCGTTACGTCTAAAACTCCGGCGTCGACTCCTTCTTCACGTCAACTTCCACCCCCTAGAAGCTCGCTGCACTCGATCACGTTACGGTGGCGACATCAATTTTTTTTAATTTTTTATTTACAGAACACAAAAGAAACTTGAACCCAAACCCTATATTCAATTCAACCCAAAAATCCATGCATTTGAAAAATTTTCTATTATTTTTCCCGTGCTCGTGGATCATTAAGCTAGCTTGACAATTAATTTCAGCATCTAAAATTCATCAAAACACGAGAAATTTGTAAAAATATGATTTTTGTTCATATGTAAACTACTCCTTCGTTCCTCAGCTAAAAATTCTCATTTTTGTTTTAAAAATCTTGTTTTTGTATAACAATTCACATTATGTAACTGAATTCACAAATAATCATGTTCGAGTATATCATATTTTAAGTTTGTTCTGAAAAATCAAGTTCTTTTCCAACCTGTATGTTTATAATTTACTTGAAACTATTTTTAGATAAAAAGTCTTGTTATTTCAAACAATTATTGTTTATATGTCATGACTTATAACAGACCAGGGAAGAAGAAATTGAATTCGTAAGTGGTTCTTAGCCTGTAAAGATATTTAACAGAGAAATACATCTCAGTAACAGTCATACATATAGATACAGTCATAGATATACATAGATTTCATCCAATTTCCCAATTTTCAAAATGTTTATTCAATAATTATGATTGTAGTTATTTTTAAAATTGGTAATACAACATTATAATCACCTTCCATCTCGAGATTATAGCCCAGTATTGATTTTTTTTTCTTTTAAGTGATATGAATCTTTAAATTTGTTTTCAAACCTGAAACTTAAACAGAGATACATATACACAGTCACATCTATATATACTCATGCAAACAAATTTCATCCATTCCACATATTTAACACATAGATCCAATCATGCAAACCAAAATCAAATATAGTGGTTTAAAGGTTACTCACCTGTTTCATAAGAAAGAACAGAGCTTGATAATGTTGAACAGGCTTGAGTTCTTTGCTTGCTGAAGCTTTTAAGTCTTCAGGTTGAATTGATTCAAGTTGTTTGTTTGTTTGAATTTTATTTAAGTTTTGAATGATATTACTTCAGTTTTATCAACTTGAAGAAACGAACTGAAAGGAGGAGATTGACATGTGAAGATGAAATATACAGGGTATGTTATTTTTATTTGTACTGGGTATATAATTTTGTTTAGTACAAGTTGATATGGTTTGTGTACAAGTTGATCAGAGATTTTATTTATTTTTCTTGTGGCTGATGGATGTTTGCATGGTGGCTGCATTTATTAGCTTTGTACAAACTCATATATTGTTTTTTTTTCATTTTGTTTGTACAAATATGAGATATTTTCTTTGGCTTCCTTTGCAAGCTTCATTTACATGCATATTCATTTGTTTACATACCTATATTTATTTTTGTTTACTTGTGTACATATATTCCTTCTTTCCTTTTGCTTTGTCTTTTGTTTGTATGTATTTAGTGTCTTCTTATTGAAGTGATGCTGCATTTATTATGTTTGACTTCTTTTATTTGTTTATGCCTAGATATGTACTGTTGTTTTCTATACGTTTGAATACTTGATCATATTTGCCCATCTAAATTTGTTTGTATGCAAATGTATTTGCACTGTCTTGTGGCTTCATAGATATGTTTACTTGTTGTTATTATTTTCATTTATTTGTTTAGCTTAACAATACCTTGTTTATGTTTTACACAGCAACATATCAGAATGTACTTTTGTTTCTTGCTTTGCATACTTGATTTTATATTTCCAGTTTTCCCTCTCTTTAGTCATATTACTTTGTTTTGTTTATTTATATTTTAATTTGTTTGTTCACACTTTATCATTGACAAAGCTTCTTTGTGGTGGCTAAGATGAAAACATTTAATGTTGATGTACTTTGTGTCTACACACTCAACTTATTATCTTTGTACATGAATATACATATATTTTTATAATTCATCATTTATATATTCTTATTTCTATTTCTAAATTAAATGTTTATTTTTTTTAATTTTCAAAGCAAAATTTCCTTTACATTATTTATAGATCCCAATTCAAATTTAATTCAAATATATTTCTCATATTAAACTTGAAAAATTTAAACAACTTCATAATTTTTTATGAAAAATTAATTTAATTATCAATTTAAAATAATTTGAAACTCGAGATCGTTACATGATCAAACATTGGTAAGATGATGACCTATTTTCGAGTAATTTTTTGTGGTTTCCCATGATTCCAAATTCTAAATCATTTCAAGTTTTCAAAGATTTTTTGTGAGTAAACTTCTTAATTTTTGGAAAGATTTTTCCTTTGAATATATTTTAGCTATTTGGTTATATATATGTTTTTGTTGGTTGGACTATGGTATGGTTGGTATGTTTATGTGTGTGCTAACTTTTGGTTTAGCATTTAATTTGGATTTTGTGGTTAAAGTGATATGTTTGGATATTAAGTTGTGATCTTTATTGTGTTGTTGGGATAATGTGATTTAGTATGTTTTTCTATGCTTGGATTGTGGTCAAATGGTTTGGAAGTTAGAACTTGAAATATTGGAAAGGGCTCGAGATTCACTTTTAAAAAACAAATCGTTTACCGGTTTGATTTAGTAAATATTTTGTTTTTTATTCTAACTTTAGTAAACATTTTCAAATTTTTTGATCATGTTTAAAATGTAAGCTTAAGTGAAAAGTTAAAGTTTCGGAATAACTTAGAAAAAAACAACTCCTAAGTTAATACATCCATAGCGATAGTCGATATGGATGTAGTTTAGAATATTAAACGATTTTCAAGTTTTAAGGTGTTTCTTTTAAATATTTTGAAAAAAATTTTCAAATTTATTTAGCAAACAATTTTTTTAATTATTACTTAATTGATTATGTTTTGGGATAATTAATTAATTAATTAAGAATAATTATTGTTATTTAATAAAGTGATTAAGTTAAGTAATTAGCAGTTAATTAGTATTAATTAAGCAAGCTAGTTACTAAATAATTAAGAAATTTTAACTAAGGATTAATTAAGATAAAAGATAATTATTTTTATTTAATCGAGTTTAATTATTTTAATCGTTGGTAGAGTTTAAGTATTTAATTAATTGAGGATAACTACTAATATTAATTAAAAGTTAATTGAAATTAATCAACGTTTAATTTATTGTTTAAGTTCCAATTAAAGTTATTTAATTAATCAAATGAGATTAATTAGTATTAATTATTAAAGAAGGTTTAAATTATTATTTAATAATCAATAAAGGATTAATTAGGCTTTAAATTATTTATATAATAGTTAATCGTTGTTTAATTAGTTATTAAAGTTTCAATTATTTCTTAATTTATAATTAAATTAAGTTCGATTTAATTAAGATTAATTATGTTTTAAATAAGGGTTTAACTTGTAAATAATTATTTTAAAAAGGAGTCATAAGTTTTAAATCCTTCGTCTCTATGAATCAAATTATTTTAAAAGTACTTCTTTTTCAAAGATAGTTTTGAACTCAAGGAATTCAAATGATGGTACTATTAAGTAGAAAAATGACTGTAAATGAATTATGATGTGATTGTTTATGTGGATATCTAATAGCATAATAAATCCCCGTTCTACTATAATGAAATTGATTTGATTTTTTTTGACATATATTAGCAGAAGAAATCCCTATTCTGCTATAAATTGATTCTTTGATTGTATGGACATTCAATAGCAAAATAAATCCCCATTCTTATATAAATTGATTGAATTGTTTGGACATCTATTTAGAAGAACAAATCTCATCCTACTATTATGTTATTTGGATATGTTTATACTAGTTAGTTTATATTGATATGTTATTTCCTGATATGGATATGAAGTATGTTTACATATGCGATGACTTGCGTAAATAAATTGTTGCATGACCTGAAGGTGAAATTGAAACTAAATGCCAACTTAAATAAGTACCAATGGAATTGATAAGCTTCCTTTTGAAATTATAAAGCAAGGTTTCAAATTAGCTAACCGGTTTGGGATTTTAAAGTTTAAAAATGATTTTTCGAGTCATATAATTATTTTATAAAAGTATTTATAAAAAAAACTTGTTTGATAAAAGGTTTTACTAAATAAAAGGGTTTATTTAAAGTGATTTAAAAATGAAATTTTGTTAATGATATTTTGTAAAGTCAAAATATTTTATAAAGAGTTTCATACATGGAAATAGATTTTATAAATCATTTTAGAGATTTTAAAAAGAAGTTTAAATCTAGTTTGAAGATTTATAAGGAGGTTTGAAATATGGACTAAACTTATAAAATAAATGTTTATAAGGTATAAGTGAATGAGTTCTATAAAGTGAGTGAGTTTTATAGTAAGTGATATTTTGAAAAGAGAATTTCTTGGCAATTTAGTATGGAATTTTAGAAAAGGGAATTTTCCAAATGTTTTTGGTAAATACTTATATTTTTGAGCTTGGTAAACATGTTTTCCAAGTATAAAAGGAATGTAATGGGTTTTGCGAATAGTGTTTTAAAAAGATCTTTTGATCAAGTTTTGCAAAGTGATTTTAATTAATTAAATAAAGCTTGATGGATTCCATATGGGATTAAATCAATCTTTGAATGATTGTTTATTTGGTAGTTAAATAAATAACTATTAAATCTGGACCAAGATATAACTTTAGAAATATCTAGGAGAAGCATAGAAATTATATGGTACAGTTATCGTTGGTGGTGTTGTACTATACATATAAATTCATTTTGTTCTTTTATGATAAATGATAAGGAAATCCATCCACCAATATTTAGGAGGTGAACTCAGCTTTTTTTTTGTTTGCCTATTTCTTAAAGAACCGGGGTTGAGTTTGCCAGAAATTATCGAAAGTTGTTTGAAGAGACCGGGATCAGATATGTTATCTGAAAACCACTTCGATCCAACTAAAGCGCATCGAGGTGAAGACATCTTGAAGATGATGGAACTTGAAGACGGAGCTCTTTGAAGTGCAAGGGCTGTTTGCTACAATCCCGAGGGTGGTTCAAAACTGGATATAGTAGAAGTAGTGCCTTTGGATTCGTTCAGACCATGACCGAACTTGTATAGATGAATGCTAGCATTGCATTGATGCATGGAGGGCGGTGTAGCATTCCAAGTGGAAGTGCTAAATAAAGGTAAAACATAGCATCAAGCCTCATCAACCGGGAATGACAAAAACATGGGAGATGCCGTAAGGCTAAGTAGGTCACTCCCAAGTAGGGTATGATCATCCTTATCCGGAGTCAACATTATCTCTTATTTGTATGCTTCGGGGCCCAGTAACCGAGGGGTCATCATATCCGGTAATACCAGTTAAGTGGTAGGCTAATCCTGTGTTGGCAGAGGTCGATATGTTTGATCTTTGTACATTTTTCTAAAGGCGTACTATGATGGGTGACACCCCAGTAATCTTGTCATTGTACGGAAACCATTTTCCAATAATTGCCATGCATTTTTAGTTGTGCCCAATTAGGTTGGAATGTGAGATGTAAGCATTTTAGCTATTTTGTATATTTACTTTGAACTTTTAGACGTTATCATAATACCATTGGATTTTCTATAAAAAGTGTTTTAGTTATCGTAAGGTAAAAAAAACCATCTACGTTTATGTGCGGCGTGGTCTTACGGGATACTTTTGATTTTAAAAGAGTTTTAAGCATAATATTTAGTTTTTTGAGTTTACTCACACCAGACCAATGTCTGACCCGAAGTTTTATTTTTTTTCCTAAAACTCTTGGGTGCTCAAATTTTATAGGCAGCCAAGTAGTTCAGGTTCTCCCACGGATGCATTTTGGAGGAGCTTGGAGCATGAGGCTTCATCGGGAACTAGTTATTGTTATTTTTTCCACCATATTATATGTATCTTATACTAGTCAGGTAGGGATAGGCTGTTATAACTATCCAATGGTAGAATTGTATTAGTATGACTCTTATGTATCATTTTTGAAATGACTTTGTAAAGTATTATATTAACTAATATTTGTTTTTCCATTGCGTTGTGCGAATTATATAAGTGTTTAGTTTATTTTTATCTTCTATCTCCTTTCATTCCCGTAATAATCCGTCTTTATGATAATAAGTTGTTCGGCACGTGAATACCGTGGATGTATTAGTGTCGACTTCTGGGGTTTAGAAAGGCGGGCCATTACAGTGTGGTGTCAGAGCGCAAGGTTAAGAGAGAAAATTGGCTTTGGTGGGGGCAACTCATTAGGATATATGGTAATAGAATGCCTTATTATGAGTTTGAGCGCATATATATAAGAGCGTGTATTTGTTAGTGATATAAAAAAAAATTATATTGTGTTGATTCTTCTGTTGAGTGACTTACGGGTTTTGGTCAATATGAGTAGCTAATGTTGCTGATTGGGATCTGTAAACACTTGAATAAGGTCATCCGACATAGTATTGTTTTGAAATCGGGTAAAAGAATTTTTTTTACCCAGGATATATTTTATATATAAAGATTGATTTTCAAAATAGTATAGTATAATATAGTATTTTTGAGGCATTGTTCATTCGAAGATAATAATATTCTATCATTATCAATTAGGATTTCGTTTGTCATGCTTGTCTAGTTAAGCATTGACTTTTGTTAGTGTGTATAGGTAGCTTTTTTTTAAGATTTGGGTTGGGTAAATAGAAATATGGAAAACATTGAAACATACACCTTTTGAATTGAGTTTCACGATTTGAATATAAGGCGTTCGACATTAATATTGATTAAAATTTGATTTTATAAGAGATGTTTTTTTAAGTTTGAATATTTTGCAATAAATATTTGAAAAATGATTTTATAAAAGTTGATTTATAAATTGAATTTAAATGAAGATGTCTTTTAATTACAAATAATTTAAGTTGAAGCTGGAGGACTAAAGTCCAGGGACTTTTGAAAAATTGTTTTCAAGGATTGGAAAAAAATATTGGTATTATTTGAAAATATTTTTGGCTCAAATGCAATATTTTAGGAATGAAAAGGTTAAGTAAGAAGTGTTTTCTTGGGACTTGTTCAGGAAAAAGAGTCTCGATCGTTTTGTGACGATCGAAATAATCTTCTAAGTAACGATCGGATGTTTGCCTATGCAAACGTTATGGTGCGCTTAGTAAATTCTTCTCTTTGTCATTATACAATCGAAACAAGTTCAAACCCGAATGAGCCCAAAGCAAGTTGGTGATAAATGTTTTGTTGGAAGAATGTAAAGTATTGTTTCAAAAAATTAGATTTTGAAATAAAAGAAATATTTTCAAGTTAATTAGTTCAAGTGGCTCGATACTTAAATTTGAGGAAGAGATGTGTTCATATGTCAAACACTTCTCAAGAGTATTATGCTTCTTGGTAGGGGAATGTATAATACCCAGTCCTTATCATTTTGGAGTTACTCGACCTATATATATGTGTGTGTGTGTGTATATATATATATATATATATATATTCTTTATGATTAGAATATATTGTTTCAATCAAAAAATGTTTTTGAAATAAAGCTGGGTATTTGGATCTTGAATTTCCTAGGGAAATAAATGCAAAATGGAGTAGTTGAATCAAATAATTGTATATACTCTTAGGATCTAGCGTAGTATTATACAAGTTGAACCTGATTAAGAAAATGAAATGTTCTAATAAATATTTTAGTTGAATAGAATTGGAATTAGAGAGATCTAATTAAGTAAGTGCATAGACTGAATGTAGATCATTTCTCCTTCCATACAGTTATGATCTAAGATTCGAGTACATGACTTAAAGTGATTCACACTATTCCATATAAGGATCTATTACTCGATTTTTGACGGCGAGCACTTGATTAGGATTTTTGGTATAGGAACAATGTTTTCTATCATAGTTATAACTATATAAGGAGAACAACGGTTCTTAATCAAGAAGCCCGATCGGAATCCGCACTAGAGCGATACTAGTTCAGAAGTGAAGTTATGTATTGGAATGATGATCGAATCATATTATTGTATATGAATGATCTATGTACATCAAAATGAATTAATGTATAGTGTTAAGTGTTTTTTGGGTTAGGTTGAGATGTAATTTCAAAGACGAAATTCTTCTTTTAGGGAGGGGGAAGAATGTAACGACCCAGAATTTCACTACTTTGATTTGCGAATATTTAATTAATTTTAAATATTCAATATATAGGTTTTATAATAAAACTAAAACTCTTTTAAATAATAAATGATGATGGTGAAATATTTTTCAAAATTAGTTTACATAAATATATAGTTCACTGAAAAATAGAAAATGTGACCGGAAACCGTTTTTCGAATTTTAGTCGTTTCATCGTGTAAAAGTTGTTTAAAATGTGTGACCTTATTTTATATTTGGAAATAACATTTAAATATTTGTAAAAATTCATAGTTAAGATAAAATAAGGTTTAGGATAATGTATATGTAAATATACTTAAGTTAATTAAGTTTAGAAAATAAATATAAAATGTCACATCAGGGAGACAAGATGTGACATATTGGCAACTTGAATGGAGACATGAGTACATTGGCCACATTTTCATGTTTATGCATGAAAATTTCGAAACTTAGAAGGGGGAGACATGACATGGTGAGGTGGAACCAAGTGTGTGGAGGGTAAAGGACGTAAGGGTAAAACGGAAATTCAATAATGACTTAGTATTTAAGCAAATTTTCATATCTTTTCCTTATTCTTTCTCATTGCTTCTTTTCATTTGAAAATTTTCTAAAAGTTTTGAGAAACTCTAATGACCTTTAATTGTTTCTCTTTAAAAATTCTAAAGTTTAAATTTAATGTTTTTATTTGTTTAAAACGATTTCAAACTTGTTTAATCTCCTCCTTTTCATTTTTAAAAATGTAACGACCCAGAATTTAACCGCTTTGAAATATACTATTTAGAGTGATTTTAAATATAAAATACAAAAGGTTTAATGATTTAAACAATATTATATAGGATTTGAAAATAGAAATATACATAAAAATAGTATAATTTGCATATATCGACAAAAGTGACAAAATGCTAATTTCAGAAAAATAAGTTTCAATGGTTAGATAAATTATTTTAATTGATTTATGAGTATTTATATTTTTAAATAACATTATAAAAATTTATTTATAAATTTGGTTTACATAAATAAATAGTTTAATTAAAACGTCAAAATGTGACCACAAAACGTTTTGTCGAAATTCAACATTTTTTTCAAAATAAGTTGTTGCAACGTTGTTGCACCGTTGTTAACATGTTTTATCATATATATTATACTTTTAATAACTAAACATGTTTACTTTTACTAGTTATGATTAGAAAACTTCTAAAACATCATTAAGAAAAGTAAGTAAGTTTAAGAAAAGCCAACGGTAAACTTCAAATCCAAATCATATCAAAATCCGACAAAATAATTACTTTTCTTTCCTAATCTTTAGGTGACTAAGACATAAAGTAAGGATGCGAAAGATGATGTTAAATATTGAAAAAGTGGAGATTGCTTTCGGTTGAAGTAAGGTTAGTTTGGTAATTTGGTAAGAGGTTAAATTTTTAAAATTCCATTCCTTTCTTTTTCTATAAATACCCACCTCCTTCTCTCATTTCATTGACACTTATTCTTCTCTTCTCTCCCACTTTCTTCTCTCTTTCTTTTCACCCTCTCTTTTCTTTCTCTTGATTATTTGCAATTGGTGCGCTTTGTATTGGACATGCGTGGTTTGGTGTCAGATTCCGAGAGTGTCGAGTGCGGGTCGTCACAGCGTGGTATTAGAGCTTAGGTTAGGTGGCAAAGTAAAATTTGTCTAAGTTAGTAAGTCAACCTAGGAATTTTATAAATGAAACTACCTTAATTTAATTAATAAAATGGATAGGATAAGACACCGTATCTCCGACCGAGGTTAAGGGTGATATTACTATTTTTGGTGTGCCTAACTTTCGTTAATTGTTGTTTTGTCATTTTATTTTTTTCGTCCTTGTAATTTCGAGGACAAAATTCTATAATGTAGGGGAGCATGTAACGACCCAGAATTTGATCGCGTTAAAATATACCACTTAGAGTGATTTTACATTTAAAATATAAATGTTTTATGATTTAAATAATATTAGATAGGATTTGGAAATAGAAATATACATAAAAATAGTAACATTTGCTTATATCGGCAAAAGTGACAAAATGCTAATTTCTAGAAAAGTAAGTTTCAATGGTTAAATAAATTATTTTAATTGATTTATGAGTGTTTATATTTTTAAATAACATTATATAATTTATTTTAAATTTTTTTTTACATAAATTAATAGTTTAACTAAAACGTCAAAATGTGACCGTAAAACGTTTTGTCGATATGCAATGTTTTGTTTAAAATAAGTTGTCGCAACGTTGTTGCACCTTTGTTAACATGTTTTAACATATATATTACACATTTTAATAACTAAACATGTTTACTTTTACTAATATGATTAGGAAACTTGTAAGTTTAAGAAGAGTCAAAAGTAAATATCAAAACCAAATCACATCAAAATCCAAAAAAATAATTAATTTTCTTTACTTAATCTTAAAGTGACCAAGACATAAAGTAAGGATGTGAAAGATGATGTTAAGTATTGAAAAAGTGGAGATTTCTTTAGGTTGAAGTAAGGTTAGTTTGGTAATTTGGTAAGAGGTTAAATTTGTAAAATTTCATTCCTTACTTTTTCTATAAATACCCATCTCTTTCTCTCATTACATTGACACTTATTCTTCTCTTCTCTCCCTCTTTCTTCTCACCCTCTCTTTTCTTTCTCCTGATTATCTGCAATTGGTGTGCTTTGGGTTGGACACGCGTTGTTTGGTGTTTGATTTCGAGGGCGTCGAGTGCGGGTCGTCACAAAAAACTTCTTCATTTTTTTCCTAGTTAATTCGGTCATAACTTTCTCCTTACTACTCCAAATAAAGATTTTTTTTCAAACCATATAGAAGTCAAGTGGATACAACTTTCATTTGAATTGCTTTTTAAATATTGAACCTTTTTGGGTCAAAATTACATTTCTTTCTAACTCATTTTTGGACCCATATTATCATGGTCAAAAATACAACTTCTTTTTTTGACAATATCTCCCTCAAAACAAATCATAATTAAGTGAATTTTTTTAAATTGTAGAGAAAATAATTTCCTAAAACTTTTCTTTTTATGGCTTTTCCAAATTTCGAGAGTAACATGCTCCAAAATTAGTGAGAAGATGACATATTTTCGAGTGATATTTTTCGGTTTTCCTAGATTTCCAAATTCTAAAGCATTTCAAGTTTTCAAAGATTTTCGATGAGTAAACTTCTAACTTTTTGAAAAGAATTTACCTTTAAATATATGCTGGCTATTTGGTTATATTTATGTGTTTGTTGGTTGGACTATGGTATGGTTGGTATGTTTATGTGTATTCTAACTTGTGGTTTAGCATTTGGATTTGGTGGTTAAAGTGATGTGTTTGGATATTAAGTTATGATCTTTATTGTGTTGTTGGGATAATGTGATGTGGTAGGTATGTCTATGCTTGGATTGTTGTTATTTGATTTAGTAAATATTTTTTTGTTTATTATAGTTTCTAACTTTGGTAAAGTTTTTAAAACAATTTTTTGATCATATTTTAAAACGCAAGCATAAGTGAAAAGTTAAAGTTTCGGAATAACTTAGAAAAAAATAGATTCTAACTTACTACATCCATAACGATTGTCGCTATGGATGCTGTTCGCAAAATTTATTGATTTTTTCAAGTTTTAAGGTATTTTATTTAAATATTTTGAAAAATTATTTTCAAATTTATTTAGTAACCATAAAAGTTAATTATTACTTAATTGTGTATGTTTTAGATAATTAATTAATTAAGAATAATAATATTGTTTAATTAAGTAATTAAGTTAAGTAATTAGTAGTTAATTAGAATTAATTAAGTGTAAGGCTCAGCTTTTCAGTCATTTGAATTTAGAATATTTAATAGATTTTAAATATTCAAAAGTAAGTTTTAGAGTTAAATAACTTATATTTCAAATATAGTGATTTATTTGAATAATTAAATTGTTAATTTAATATTCGAAATTATAAAAAAAATTAAATTTGAATTCAAGGTGGATGAAAATGATTTATAAAGTTGATTTAAATTCTATTTGAATTAGAATGATGTTAGTAAACTTTTAAATTTGATTTAAAAGCGATTTGGCAGCAATTAGCAATTTTAATATTTAATTAACGTGTAAAAAGAGCCATTTTTGACACTGTCTCGGATTTCGACGAAACTAGATTCATTGGACCTATAATAGTGAATTATTGTAGTATTTAAAATTTTGTGTCAATTGGACTTACGGTTCGGTTGTGCGAAGCTGAAACGCATAGAAATTTGTATAAGTAAATTTAATTAAAATAATTCGATTCGAAAATCTATCTTCCAAATACGATGGAATTGGCCTTCGATATATATTCCATTATGTTCGAAATAGGGGTAAAACATTATAAACGCCTGGTGGCACGCTTTATTTGGAGTTTGATATTTTTTCGAATGAACAGTGTCATGAAATTTTATATAAAAGACCTCAAACATCACCATTTTCACAAACCCTAGCATTAATAAACCCTAGCTACCATTAACATTTCAATGGCCAGATATTCACCACTTTCTATCCTCGATCTCTCTCAATTCGTAAGCAAATAGCAAAAACTCTCAACTACAAAGTTGTAGAGAGCATCGAGATCTACGAATCCAACGGGTATGATCGAAATTGGAGCAGAGAATTAACGACCAATCTTGTGCAAAGGGCGCGCGTTCGTGAGGATTTTTTCCAGTCCAAGGAAAGCTGAGCTTGGCCGAACTCTGGTCGAGGGTGGGGCGTGCGTTGGGCTTTCGAGTGAAGGTCCTCGATCAACTTCTGGGTGCATGATGGCGGCTCGGCAAGCAAAAGAACGTGGCGTTGTTTGGGTTTAAACGTGCGTTTATTGACCTGGGAACGAAGAAGAAAGGTGCTGGGGAAAGAAGGGTCACGATTTGCATATGCATATTTTAACCGTTGAGATTTATGTTAGGTAAATAAAAAAAATTGAAATTTTAAATAGTTTATTTTATAATTGTGTAAACTTATAAATGTGGCAACTTCTTTAGACGAGGTCCATTTCGCACGAAAAGAAATGCATTGGGTTCATATTGATGAGCACTACATTTTGGGGCTGGATTGGGATTTATTTGTGTTAGTGAAAATTTTGGTTAATATTAAATGCTCGTTTAATTTTAAGTGGAATAAATTGCTATTATGACGACTACAGCCAATGTGAGTAAAACTCACTCTCTCTGACTCGCTTATATTTTTATATAAGTGAGAAGAAATTTATTTATGCCGATTGATGATTGTTTGGGTGATATATGATATATATAAATATTGATTGGTTTGGAAATATTGCTGCATATTTTAGTGGATGAGACCCTATACGTTCCCGTTTACGGGCGGATGACGTTTGTACGCACGTCTGCTTTGAAGCGAACATTATACATATTTTTTCTCATATGTATATTTGTTACAAGTGACAGGTTGGAGGGATCCAACAAGATTCCTCACTGTTGTTGATTCTATTGCAGATATTGTTATATATGCTATTATCACGTGATATCTAATATTTGGATGTCGTGATTGAAATGGTTGATGTGAATTCCCTTATTCAGTGCTTTTGCAGCATTGGGCCATATTTTGGAAATTTAAAAAATATATTAAATTGATGATTCAATTTAATAAAGATATCAAAGTGATTTTGAAAAACATATGTTTTAAATAATTTAAATTGTTAAAGGAATGGATTTATTTTAAATAAATAAAAAGTTACAGTTTTTTGTTATGAAAATTATGGCTTTGTAAAATAAAATCAAAATATGATTTTGGAAATATGATGTTAACTATTTTGTTAAAATAAGTTAAAATGAGAATTGTGAATTTATTTTAAATGGTTTATATATAAGATTTATAAAATTGATGTTTTATAAATAAATGTAATGGAATTTTAAACAGTGTTTTATAAATGTTAGAAAAGGAATTGTAATCATATTTGTATATGGATTTGCAATTGAAATTTAGAAATGAATTTATAATGGATTTTATAAATAATGAGATTTGAAAGGAACGAATTTGTAAATAAGAGATTTAAAGTAATCAACTTATAATTGGATTTTGACTTATGAATGAGATATAAATGGAATTTGTTAATAAAGGAATTTTGTAAATGGAAGTGTTTATAAATTATAAATATAATTCATAAACACTGTTTTATAAATGTAAAATCAATTTGATTTGATAAGTTAAATATGAAAGTTTATTAAAGGAATTATATTCATGATTTTGAACAGTGAATAATCCTTTAAATTAAATAAGTAGAAGTAGTGAATTTGGTAAAGGAATTATATTCACGATTTTGGATAGTGAATAATCCTTTAAATTAAATATTTAGAAGTAATGAATTTGGTAAAGGAATTATATTCAAGGTTTTGGACAGTGAATAATCCTTTAAATTAAATAGAAGTAATGAATTTGGTAAATGAATTATATTCATGGTTTTGGACAGTTAATAATCCTTTAAATTAAATATTTAGAAGTAATGAATTTGGTAAAGGAATTATATTCACGATTTTGAACAGTGCAGAATCCTTTAAATTAAAATGATGTTTTGAAAAGTGATATTATAGTTTAAATGGTTTGAAAATAAGAGATTTATAAATTACTTATTATCAAAATAAGTATATGGAAATGTTTTCCAAATATCCAACAAGTGAAATGGTTGTGAATATTATCTTTTTAAAAGATACTTCGAAGTGAATAATTGGGAAGTGTTTTGAACTATAAACGATAAATAAAAATTAGGCCTAGTGATTACTTAAGTGCTAGATTATGTTTGTTTCTTTGATAGTTAAATAACCGACTATCAAATTTGGCCATTTTAGTTCCTCAAATTGATGTGGAAACTAATTTGTCGTACACTTAGTATGTAACTGACTGTGTAGGCTTGATTATCGTTCGTGTTGAGAATGTTGATTCGAGTAGTGTAGAGTGATTACTCCAATCTATCGAGCTTTCTTCTTGGCCGAAGGATAGCAAGTTGAAATTTAGAGACATGAATAGTCTATAAGACTTAATTTTTGTGTGAGGTTGAGAAATGCTTCTGCGTTGTTGGTACGAAGAGACCGAGATCGGATTTATTTGAAATCCACTTTGGACCAAAATTTATACGACGATTGTGTAGATTGGTCGATGATATTGATATTTAGGGTTTTCATAGTGAAGGACTGCTTGTTGATTGTTTGGGGTTGAAATCCCAACATACATATAGTAGAAGTAGTCTCTTCGTTATGAAATATCCAATGCAAGGACTATTCGCTACTAATGCTAGGGATTTCTCGACAGGATGTGGTAGGAAAGTGCCTTCAGTTTTTCCTGTTCCTGGACAACTTGTATGGACGAGTATCTGACATTGCATTTCTATGATTACGTACATTGGATTTTACAAACGTACATCATTGGTGGCGGAGAAGGCAACTTCCCTTTTCTTAACATCCTCCTTGAGATGTACGAGCTCAAGGGTTGTATTTTTGTGGAAGGCAATTAATAGTCAACGGAAATGGCAACGTGGCATTCAAAGATGATGTGATATGTGATAGGTAATCGATACCTCTTTTGGCCTCACTACTCGAAAAATGACTGGAACTGGGATAGAAGCAGCAAGGCTAAAATGGGTCACTCCCATTAGAAGATGTCATCACTCTTCTAGATATATGTTTACACGCTATGACATCGTGTATCTGATAATTGTTGCATATGCTTGTGGCCATAATTTTTAGGTCGGTAACAACAGGAGTGATGACATATTCGGTACTATCCAGGTATGGGTAGGTCGGTTTTATGTTGGTTTAGGCGCCAAGTATCTTGACCCTAGGTACATCCCTCTAGAGGTGTACCGAGTTTTCGGAAAGTTAGTCCCTTCACCCAGTCATTTGTATGGAATCCAAAATCCACTACGTGTCTACCATTTTGTTTTGTAGAGCTTTCTATTGCTGGAATTCAATAAGAGTAACAATTTCAGCTATGATTAATTATTATTTGTATACTAGACAGTAGTATAATATAAGAGGATTTGATAGAAAAGTTTTTGGTTATCGTAAGGGAAAAACCCATCCATGTTTATGTGTGGGCGTGTCTTACGAGATACCTTTTTTTCATAAAGGAAAAGTTTCGACAACTATATAAATTCAGTTGAGGTGTGTTTTCCCACGCAGCTTTACCAGACTGATCCGGGCGTTCTTCCTTTTCAATGCTCGGGTCGGACTGTGTATATTTACAGGTTCAGATTTGGTCCTTTTGGAGCTTTAATGGGCGAGCTGGAGATCTTCATGTTGTATACATGATTAGTTATTATTCCGCTGCATTGCTTTGCATGTTGTTATTGTTGTTGTAAATTATCAGCATTTGTGAGGACAGATTATTATTGTTATCCCGCCTTTTAGCAAGGCCATGATACCAAAAGATTAACTGAAAACCAAAGACAGTTCTCCTTGATTGCTAGTTATGTACAGGTTCACTATGGATATCGATGAATTTTGTTCGAGTCCGAATCGAGCTACAATGGACAAGACAAGACAAGAAAAGTCGCAAAAGCCAACGCTCCAAATTTCGAGTCAATCGGAGTTCGTACGTTCGAGATATGATCGATATGAGTTAAGGAAAATACGTCGTTCGAATCCATCATGAAGCTTTGTTCGAACCGGTACTGTTCGCATCCATCCGGAATTACGCTGTTCATATCCTTCTGTTCGTGTCCACATTTCATGTCCCTCTGTTGTATCCATCAAATGTCCCACTGTTCGTATCCATCATGTGTCACTCTGTTCCTATCCATCCACTGAAATCGATGCGAATGAAACCATTCCTATCGATACGAACAAGACCACCGCGATCGATACGAACTGAGCCATAGTGAATCGAGTCAAATAGAATGATACAAAATCTATCGATATGAATAGTACATCCTGCTCTTACAAGTGATTGATATGAACTGTGCCATAGTGAATCGAGTCGAACAGAACGACACGAAATCGATCGATACGAACAGTACATCCTGCTCTTATATGTGATCGATACGAATGAGGCTTATGCACAAGGAAGACTCGATCGTTCGGCACGAAAAGGGGATCGATCCAAGAATCGCGCACCATGCCACTTTGCACACATGTGCTCGAGATTGAGTCGATGAGATCGATGCGAAAAGTATCGGTACGAACTAAACAACCATCGAAGAAGCCGAACTTGCATCGATCATAACTCACAATCTACAAGTCCAAATGTTATGAAATTTTCACAAGAGCTTACGTACAACCTAAGGAATGTCCATGCCAAATTTCAAATCAATTGGATCAAATCTTGATCGATACGAAATTCGTTCGTATCGATCACGAATCGAGTCGAAATCACCAAGGATCGATCGCGTAGGCCCACTCACATGTCAAAAGGGGTCACCCAAGATCTGAGCGAGATATTTGCATTCTACGCCTATAAATAGCATCCTAGAGCCAACAGAAAATGGACTTTTGGCTCTTCTACATCCTGACTCTGCTGGATTCATCATTGTACTCATAATTTGCTATCGTAATCAGCTGTAACTCATTGTAATCAACAAGAAAACTTCAATAAAATTATCAACTTCAAATTGGTCGTAGGCCGGATTGCCGAACCACTATAAACTCTGTGTTCTTTACTGCTTTCATCTAAATTTTCGAGTGTTCTTCATCTTTAATTCTCTATATACTTGTTATCTGTGATCTGTGATTGTGAACTGGTGCTTTCATTGGAAATTGGGTGTTTGTGACCAATTTTTGGCGCAAACATTTTGGTGCTTCCACTAAGAAGGCTAGCGCTCAGGAATTTTAGAACATGGACTTCGTATTTGAAAGTTTAAAGACTTAGATCAGGAAAGCTATGGCAAAGAAATCAACGAGAAGACAAAGAATCGAAAGGAGTCAGCATGAAGGGAGTCAAGAGGCTTCCTTAGGAGCGAACCAAGCCTCAGTCTTCATCACCAAGGATGAGATGGAGACGATGTTGAAAAGACAAGAGAAGATGATCCAGAATTTGTTCCGACATGTTGGGCAACTTGGAGCACAAAAGCAAGGGAATGCAGCCATGAGAGATGTTGGAGATAGGGATCAGCATCCCAGAGCAACCAGAATTCAGGAGGGAGCGGGACCGTTAGAAGCAGCCCCAGAGCTAGGGGCATTCCCACGGAGTATGTCGATCCATCCTCAGGCAGGATACCAGACAGAACTATTCGACATGGGTTGATAGAGAAATGGATGCTCGTCTAGGAGAACGGATTCCGGAATTCCCTTGTGAACTCAGGGGGCAGATCCGAGGCAACGGACAAGGAACACTGCTTGGCAATGACGGCAGACTGGCGGAGATGTTTAGAAGAGCCATGAGAGGCAGACTAGTGAATAGAGATATGGAAGACGTGAACAGGAGCTGCTTCGCTCCCGTAATTAGACAAGATAGGAATCAACCAGAGTTCAAGCTACCAACACTAGATACATATGATGGGAGGATCCATCCTGTAGTTCATCTGACACGATACATGAGGCATATGGAGGTGTTGGGGGCATCGGAGGAGGTCATGGCCCGATGCTTCCTATTGTATTTGATAGACATTGCAGTGGTATGGTTCAGACAACTGGAGAGTAGCTCCATTGGAGCATGGACCTATTTGATTGAGAAGTTTATGAGGCAATTCAGAGTTCACATTGCGAGACCCAAGAATGTGATGATTTTGGCAGCACTAAAGCAAAGAACCGAGGAATCTTTGAGGAGCTTTCTGACGCGATTCAATGCAGCGGCAGCATCGGTTGATCGACCAGATCCATCCATGGTTTTGATGGCAGCTATATTTGGCATAGTTGATGGCGTATAATTCAAGAATTCATTGAAAGGGATCCCCTATGGATCTATGAGAATTTTATCATGAGGCTGAAAGATTTCTACAATTAGAGGATGAAAATGCTAAAAGAGAGGAAGGAGATGGAGTCGATGTTTATGCAGTCAAGGGCGGAAATCCTCCTGAAAAAGGTGTAGGAACTAATAAAGGGAACGAAAGGCCGAGGATAAAGATGATGGACCAAAGCGGCCATGAAAGGAACCAAGATTCACCTTTTATATGGAGTTGAATGAGACTTTGGAGCGAATCTACCTGGATACCAGAGGACAGGTTCCTTATCGAAAGCCAATGAGAAGGGATCCGACCAGCAATGAAAGAAGATCCGACAAGTATTGCTTATTCCACAAGCTAAATGGTCATAGCACAAATAATTGCAGGCACTTGAAGGATGAGGTTGAAGGGCATATCCGGAATGGTCTGCTACCGTAGTATGTGAGAAGGGGAACAACAACGGTGGAGTGAGAGCGGCCACCACCTACATCAACTGGGAACGGCTTAGGATCGGGGCATCAACTTGTCATTAATTGATGGAAATGATGATGAATGGGTGGCAAACTCCACACTAACACGATTAAGTCATTTACACATATACAGGACCGCGAACGATCCTCAGGCATGCTCTAATACGACTACCAATTGCGTCGGTGTAGGTGTTTGCACTTTGACGTCTCTATTTTGCTTTTGTTTTCTGTTTCTCGTGTTAGAACTTTATTTTGTTGAACGTTTCTGTTGAAAGACTCAGTTGAATGGGTATTCCGTTTTAATAATTCTATAATGGCCAAGTCACTTACACATGTAGGGGATCGTGAATGGTCCCTAGGCATGCTCTGAGGTGGCGATAAACTGCCATAACAACGGTTCAGAAATTCACTCGAACATGAAATCTGACATTAAAGATACTAAGTCCCCCCGGGCACACTCACAATTTGCCTCGAACGGCACCCAACCTCGAACGCTCACAATTCGCCTCGAACGGTACCTGACCTCGAACGGTCACAATTCGCCTCGAACGGCACCCTACCTCGAACGGTCACAATTCGCCTCGAACGGCACCCGACCTCGAATGGTCATAATTCGCCTTGAACGGCACCCGACCTCGAACGGTCATAATTCGCCTCGAACGGCACCCGACCGTGAACGATCACCATTCACCGCTAACGACATCCGACCTCGAACGGTCACATACCACCTCAAGTGACATACGACCTCGAACGGTCACATACCACCTCAAGTGACATACGACCTCGAGCGATCGTCATTCAAAGTCAGGTAAGACTATCAATCTCTTTTACAGGTCATTAACGGGATATGAACATCCAGCTTATGGCATTACAAAACACACCTTCCTACCATAAGGCATGTTTTGGAGGGCAAGTGTTATCCCGCCTTTTAGCAAGGCCATGATACCAAAAGATTAACTGGAAACCAAAGACAGTTCTCCTTGATTGCTAGTTATGTATGGGTTCACTATGAATATCGATGAATTTTGTCCGAGTCCGGATCGAGCTACAATTGACAAGACAAGACAAGCAAAGTCGCAAAAGCCAATGCTGCAAATTTCGAGTCAATCGGAGTTCGTATGTTCAAGATATGATCGATACGAGTTAAAGAAAATACGTCGTTCGAATCCATCATGAAGCCCTGTTCGAACTGGTGCTGTTCGCATCCATCCGAAATTACGTTGTTCGTATCCTTCTGTTCGTGTCCACACTTCGTGTCCCTCTATTCGTATCCATCATGTGTCACTCTGTTCGTATCCATCCATTGAAATTGGTATGAACGGAACCATTCCTATCGATACGTACAAGACTACTGCGATCGATACGAACTGAGCCATAGTGAATCGAGTCGAACAGAACAATACGAAATCGGTCGATGCGAACAGTACATCCAGCTCTTATAAGTGATCGACACGAACTGAGCCATGGTGAATCGAGTCGAGCAGAACGATACGAAATCGATCGATACGAACAGTACATCCTGCTCTTATAAATGATCGATACGAACGAGGCTTATGCACAAGAAAGACTCGATCATTCAGCACAAAAAGTGGATCGATCCAAGAATCTCGCACCATGTCACTTTGCACACACGTGCTCGAGATCAAGTCGAAGAGATCGATGCGAAAGTATCTGTATGAACTAAACGACCATCGAAGAAGCCGAACTTGCATCAATCATAACTCACAATCTACAAGTCCTAATGCTATGAAATTTCCATAGGAGCTTACGTACAACCTAAGAAATGTTCATGCCAAATTTCGACTCGATTGGATCAATTTTTGATCGATACGAAATTCGTTCATATCAATCACGGATCGAGTCAAAATCACTAGGGATCGATAACGTAGGCCAACTCACGTGTCAGAAGGGGTCTCCCGAGATCTGAGTGAGATATTTGCATTCTACGCCTATAAATAGCATCCTAGAGCCAAGAAAAAAGGGACTTTTGGCTCTTCTACGTCCCGACTCTGCCGGATTCATCATTGTACTCAGATTTTGCTATTGTCAACTAGAAACCCTCTTTTTTCCGATCCGATATATGAAAGAATGAAAAAGTGCTTTCGTTGTTGTGGAATAAGAAGCCTTCGAATCAGTTGTAATTCGTTGTAATCAGCAAGAAAACTTCAATAAAATTATCAACATCAAAGTGGACGTAGGCCGGATTTCCGAACCACTATAAACTCTGTGTTCTTTACTGCTTTCATCTAAATTTTCCGAGTGTTCTTCATCTTTAATTCTCTACATACTTGTTATCTATGATCTATGATTATGAACTGGTGCTTTCATTGGCAATTGGGTGTTTATGAACAATTTTGGCGCAAACAATTATAACTGTCCAAGCTAATGATTATTTATTTTGTACTCTAATATTGATTTATATAGATTACAGTTTCTCTTGTAAATGCTGTTGATGCATATTATATGTTATTCCAATGTGATGTGAGAAACTGTATTGTTTCCCTCTCTTCTTTTCTTCTCTTCTTCTTTCTTCTCCTTTTCTTCTCACCCTCTCTTTTCTTTCTCATGATCATCTGCAATCGGTGCGCTCTGGGTCGGACATGTGTGGTTTATTGTCGGAGTCAGAGGATGCAGAGTGCGGGTCATCACAGTAAGCTAGTTATTATTTAATTAAGAAATTTTAATTAAAAATTAATTAAGACAAAAGATAATTATTTTTATTTAATCGAGTTTAATTATTTTAATCCTTATTTAATTAGAGTTTAATTATTTTGTTAATTGAGGATAACTACTATATTAATTAAGACTTAACTGAAATTAATTGATATATGATTTTTCATTTAAGTTTTAATTAAAGTTATTTAATTAATCAAATGAGAGTAATTAATATTAATTATAAATGAAGGTTTAAATTATTATTTGATAACTATTAAAGGATTAATTAGGGTTTAAATTATTTATATAATAATTAATCATTATTTAATTAGTTACTGAATGTTTAATTATTTCTTAATTTATAATTAAATTAAGTTCAAAATTAATTAAGATTAATTAAGTTTGAAATAGGGGTTTAAATTTTAAATAATTATTTTAAAAGGAGTTTTAAGTTCATATCCTTTGTCTCAAAGAATCAAATTGTTTTAAAGTTACCTCTTTTTCAGAGATGGTTTTGAACTCAAAGAATTCAAATGATATAAATAAACAAATGACTTTGAATGAGTTATGTTGTGATTGTTTGTGTTTGTATGGATATCTAATAGCAGAATAAATCCTTGTTCTGCTATAATGAAATTGATTTGATTGTTGTGGACATATGTTAGCAGAATAAATCCCTGTTCTGCTATAAATTGATTGTTTGATTGTGTGGAAATTTGAGCAGAATAATTCACCATTCTACTATGAATTGATTGAATTGTTTGGACGTTTATTTAGTAGGACAAATCCCCATCCTACTATTATGCTATTTTGACATGTTTATACTGGTTAGTTTGTATTGATATGTTATTTCCAAATTTGGATATGAAGTATATTTACATATATGTTGACTTATGTAAATAAACTGTTGAATGACCTGAAGGTGAAATTGAAACTAAATGGCAACTTAGATAAGTACCAATGGGATTGCTAAGCCTCTTTTTGAAATTATAAAGTTTGGTTTTAAATTAGCTCTAATTCTTCATTGAGTTTTGGGTTTTAAAGTTTATATGATTTTTCAAGTTATATAATTATTTTATAAAAGTATTTATAAATAATAATTGTTTAATAAAAAGGATTTTATTCAATAAAAGGATTTATTTAAAGTGATTAAAAATGATATTTTATATGTCAAAGATAATTATAAAGGAAATTTTATAAAGAATTTTATACATGGAAAGAGATTTTATAAATCATTTTAAAGATTTTTTAAAGAAGTTTAAATCCAATTTGAAGATTTATAAGAGGTTTGAAATATGAAGTGAACTTATAAAAATAAATTTTATAAGAGATAAGTAAATGGTTTTATAAAGTGAACGAGTTTTATAATAAGTGATGTTTTGAAAAGGCAATTTCTTGGCCATTTAATATATAATTCGAGAAAAGGGAAATTTTCAAATGTTTTTAGTAAATACTTATATTTTTGAGATATGTAAAAATGTTTCCGAGTACAAAAGGAACGTAATGGGTTTTAGGAATAGTGTTTTAAAAAGATATTTTGATCAAGTTTTGCAAAGTGATTTTAATCAATAAAAGATTAATTAAATAAAGCTTGATGGATTCCATATGGAATTAAATCATTGTTTGAACGATTATTTATTTGATAGTTAAATAACCGACTATCAAATCTGTACCAAAACGTAACTTTGGAAATATCTAGGAGAAACACATAAATTATATGGTACGGTTACCATCGTTGGTGCTATACTGTACATATAAACTCGTTTCTTTCTTCTCGAATAAATTGTCTTGGTAAATTAGTACAGTTACCATTGGTGGTGTTATACGGTTAGGAGGGCAGCAAAGCATACTAAGTGGAAGTGCTAAATAAAGGTAAAACACTACCTCAAGTCTCATCAAATAGGAATGACTAAAACATGGAAGATGCAGCAGGGCTAAGTGGTTCGCTTCCAAGTAGGGTATTATCGTCCCTATCTAGAGTTGATATTATCTCTCATTTATATGTTTCGGGGACCATTAACGGAGTGGTGATCATATTCGCTACTATTAATCAAGTGGTAGCCCGGTCCTATGTTTGCAGGGGTCGATAGGTTCGACCTCAGTCCAATTTTCTGGAGGTGTGCTATGACGGGCGATACCTTAGTAGCTCAGTCATTGTATGTAATCCATTATCTAATAAGTGCCGTACGTTTTTAGTTATGCCCAAGTGGGTTGGAATGTGAGATGCAAGAATTTCGGCTATTTTATGTATTTACTTTGAACCTTTAGACATTATCATAATATCACTACATTTTCTATAAAAAGTATTTTGGTTATCGTAAGGTAAAAACCTATCCGTGTTTATGTGCGGCGTGGTCTTATGAGATACCTTTGATTTTAAAAGGGTTTTAAATATAATAATTAGCTGTTTGAGTTTATTCACACCAGACTCATGTCTGACCCGGAGTTTATTTTCTTCCCCTAATGCTCTTAGGTGCTTAAATTTTTATAGGCAGCCAAATAGTTCAGGTTCTTCCACGGATGAATTTTGGAGGAGCTTGGAGTAGGAGGCTTCATCGATAGCTAGTTATTATTTTGTTTTTCGCTCTATTATATGTATCTTGTATCAGTTAGGTAGGGATAGGCTGTTGTAACTGTATAAGGGGAGAATTGTATTAGTATGACTCTAATGTATCATTTTTGAAATGACTTTATAAAGTATTATGTTGAATAATATATGTTTTTCCATTGTGTTGTGAGAAATCTATGATTGTTTAGTTCCTTCTTATCTTCTATCTCCTTTCTTTCCCCTAACAATCTGTCTTTCCCGCACTTAGTTGTTCGGCATGTGAATACCGTGGATGTATTAGTGTCGACTTCTAAGGTTTGGAAAGGTGGGTCGTTGCATATTCCAAATAATTGATTTTGAAAGTTAAAGGGTTTGGAGGCATTTTTCTTACTTAGGAAATTTTGGGGACGAAATTCTTTTAAGTGGAGGAGAAAGCAACGACTCAGAATTTTAGTCATTTGATTTTGGAATATTTAACAAATTTTAATTATTAAAATATTGGTTTAAAAGCCTTAAAACTTGAATTAAATTACAGGATTATTTAAGATCTTTGAATTGTGGACTTATTATTTGAATAATGATTTAAATATTGGGAATTTAAACTAAATATTAATTCTATGGATTAAATGGATTTGTTTTATACCTCTTAAATTAATAAATAATAACAACGAATTCATTTTGTAAATTTATTAATAGTAATAAATTGTTCGAATGAATAATCGAAAATTTTATTTAATTTTTGTGGCTCGATTTTTGTTGACATGTTTTTAATTTATTTTATTTGATTTTTCCATAATTTTTAATTTGGAAATATTGAAACTATACCCACAAACGGTAGTGTTTTTTTGATTTTATAGAACCCAATTACCGGTATATATTATTATTGTTTTGAGATCTCGTCTCTATTCTGAGTGCGATCGTATTTTTGTTGTCATTCGGGGTCCTTATGTAAATGAAAATCTGTACAACCAGATGCCACTAATTTGGAATTAAATATATCTCACTCCGAGATTTAGTACAAATTAGCCGACATTTTTTCTCTTTCATTTTCTTTCTACCGTTCTAACCTCTTGTACCCACCTTCGTTAAAAATAAAATAAAAAGCAAGAAAAAGAAAATGACCACTTCTTAAAAATTAAAATTATTCCAATTAAATTACTATAAAAGGAAAGCCTGTTCCTTTGAATTCGGTAAGCTTAGATCTTCATGTGAGAATGGCGTAGGATTTTGCAGCACTGAGTTAGGGTTCGACGGTTTGAGCAATCAATAGATGAACTAGGGTTAAGATTTTGATGCGATCGAAGAGGAATTAGTTCGATTCGGGGTCGCATTTAGGTTTGGGGAGATAATTGGTAGCTTGGGGCTGATTGTGGTGATGTCCGACCATGGGGAGGTGGTCATTGCCTGATTAGATTGAAGGGAGCTTAGGTAAGTCGCTTTCCTGTAAGTGACATCGAGTAGCTTGATTTTGGGATGAGGGTGTAGTGCTTGTGAAGAGAGAGATGTGGGTGGAGGCCGTTCGTCAAACGGTGGTTGGTGAAGATAGATTAGGAAGAGAGAAGGAAGGATGGTGTGCGTCGTCTGTCTGCATATGCTTGTACACAGGGATGGGATTTGGAGAAGATGATGTAGTAGGTGGTAATTATAACTTAAAATGTAATTAGCTGAATAAATGTTATTTAATTTCAGTAACTTATCATTCATACCTTGCCCATATAAGGTCTAATCGAGACGAAACATTTTGTGCTGCACTCGTAGTGACGATAGCTTCGAGTTTGAATGTGTCTGGATGAATTTGGAGCAAGTTGAATTTTGAGCTAAATTCGAACATCATTCGATTTTACTTCAAATCATAATGCTTCGACGCCTTGGAATTTCGGTGAGTTTAACTCGCCTTTTTAGTCAATTTAGTATGTTATAGTAAATAAAATTGACTATTGGTGTTTGGTAGAATTATTTTGTTATTTGGTTAAATATTCATTTTTACAGGCGATTGTTATTTAAATTGAAATGGATGATTTGATTTAGGAATCCGGATTTCTCCATATTGTTACTATTAAATTTCTTGTTATATTCCTACTGATTCTATTATAGATAAAAATCAATTATATAGATTGTTAAATTTGTTAATCTTGATTGTTTAGCATTATTAGTTATGACGTTATTATATGTTCAAAATTTAATCCACGTAGTGATAAAAATCGATAACAATATTGGTTAAGTGCTTTAATGACTATCTGCCTCAATTTAATATTTTGGGATACTATTAACTGCCGTTGAGCTTAAAAATGATTTTGATTTAGAGAATGATTTTAAATTTGACTTTTGGCTTTTTGGAACATCTTGGTTAAAATGGATTTTGGAAACTTCTTGTTCACTCCAACCTTTATTTGTCTTTTCTAATATATTTAGAAATGGTTTATAGTTGTTTTAGTATTATTTTATAATATTCTAAAGTTGTTTAACTATTATCTAATTATGTTTAAAAAAATTAATTATTGTTTAAAAATGTTTAAAAGTTGTTTTATTTATATTTAATATGGTTTAACGGTTATTTATCAATATTTTAATATTGTTAAAAGTTATTTATTGAAACAATTAATACTGTTTAAAGATAATAATAATAATAGTTATTTATTTATAATGTTTTTGAAGTTGAAAATTATTTATTAATAATGTTTGAGGATTGATTATTATTGTTTATTTAATAATGTTGTTATTTTATTTCTAATGTTTTTGAAGTTAATAATCATTTTATTTACTTATACCATTTTATTGTTAATAATTATTATGGTACAATAATGTTTTGAAGTAAATAATAACCATTATTTATTTACGATGTTTAAAATTTATTTATTTATTTATTTAATTGTATTTATGAATAATAAATGATTCATAGAAGGAACCTCAATTAATAAAGGAGATTTATTTAAGAGTATATAGATGATATGTTGTAAAAGAAGTTATATAAAAGGATTTTAATAATAATATAAAGATATTTGTAAAAGAGGTTATTAAATAAATTTGGAGATTTACATAACAAAGCTATAATTATTTTTAGATGTTTATAAAAGAGCTTTATAAAAGTATTTTATTTAAAAACAATATTTATAAAAGGAAGTTGTAAATATAAGGAGTTCATAAAAAGGGATTTTTATAAAAGAGTTATTTGATAATAGAGATTTGATTTTCCAAAATGGTTTACGATGTACTTATACTGTTATTTAAGTATATCGAAGCTTTGCTAAGTTTATAAAGTGGAATGGTTTGTGAAAATACTTATTCATTTGAAATAAGTATATTGGTATCTCCTAGGTATTGAAAAGTGCAGAGAAGGTTTTTATGAAATATATCTTTGTAAATGTATTTTAATACGCAGATTTACAAAGTGGTTTAAGTTTTATTTAAGAGTGTTAATAGTTGCTTTGTGCTTAACTAGTGCTATATTTCCTTGGGAAATTAAGAATTTGGTTGCATGGTTTGTTTATCTGATAGTTAAATAACCGATTATCAAATGTTGCCCAGTTTTTAAACTATCATTTTCGGTTCGGAGAGACTGAGATCAGATACGTAATCTGAAAACAACTTCAAATTGGCATTAGCTTTTAAATCGGAATATTTGAAAGATAATTGAAGGTGGAGCTCTTTAAAGTTCAAGGGCTACTTTCTTCTAATCTTAAGGGTGATTCCAAAATGGATGTAGTAGAAGTAATGCCTTCTGTTTCGTTCAGACTAGAACGAACTTGTATGGATGAATGTTGGCATTGCATTTCTGCCAAAAGGGCAGTATGTTAGCATTCCAAGTAGGATTGCTATATTAAAATGGTAAAACGTAGCCTCAAGCCTCATCAATCGGGATGATTAAAATCAGGGGAGATGCAGCAGGGCTAAGTGGATGGCACCCATTAGGGTATTGTTTTCATGAGAGCTCTCAGAAAGTTTGCAAAAGCAATCGAGGTGGTGAAATATTCGGTGCTATCTAGTAAGGGGTAGGTCGGTCCTGTGTTGGCAGGAATCCATGTGTGGCTCCCGGTACATTTTTCAAGAGGTATACTATGGTAGGTGGTACCCAGCGCCTTATCATTGTATGAAAATTCATTCTCCAATAAGTGCCTTCAGACTTTGTTGTTTACCTATTATACTGCAATTTAATTAATGTAACAATTTAGGCTATATTAAATATTTATTTTAAACCCTAGTCACTATTATAATATTAGAAGATTTCCTATGAAATGTTTTGGTTATCGTAAGGTAAAAACCTGCTTGTGTTTATGTGCGGCTCGGCCTTACAAGGTACCTTTATTTTGGAAGGTTTTTATAACATTAAAATCAATTAAGGTGTATTTCTCATGCTGGTTTACCAGACTGATCCGGGCATTATTCTTCTTATAATGCCCAGGTCAGACCGATCATATTTGCAGATTCAGTTTGAATACTTGGAGCTTTGCGAGACGAGTTGGATGCCTCCAAGTCGTATTCACGTATATTCTATTCTCTACTGCATTGGTTGTTTATATTTATCAGAAATTATAAGGACAATTGTTATAACTGTCTAGGCTATTAATTAATTAGATGACTCTGATCGATATATGTATAATAAAGTTCAGTTTTTCTTTTGTAAAGATCGTTGTTATATTATAGATTGCTCGTTATGTTGTGAGATTCTGTTCTGTCTTTTGTAAAGATCGTTGTTATATAAGTGTGTGTATATTTTAATTTAAAAAGCGAATATATCCAAGCCATGAAGAAAACATTTTTTTCTTCAGAAATCATTTAAACAACACGTGAGCACACACACACTCTATCTCTTATTAAAACAATTTTATAAATATTAATTATAATTTTTAGAAAACGACAAATTACATTTCTTTTACACGAGGAAAACATTTAGATGATGATGGAAGAATTAACTAATGTATACAGATATGTTTAGATAGTACATGTACCTTTTTATGATCTTATCAGTTATCGATACCTTGTTTATTAGCAATCTCCTCCCTAAACTTCTAGGTTTCTATTCTTGATAACAGATTGTGAATCCATCTTCTAGCTTTCGTCAATTTTTACAATTATGGCCATAGTCTTCTTTTGTGTCATGTGAATAAGAGAAAGTGATGTATTTATAGCCACTTATGGGGCATGGGATAAAAATCTCTTTCAGTGTTTTTCTCTAATCATCAAATCTTTGATTAGAGCATTAATGGCAATCAAAATTACACCCTTTTCTCCCCATGCATGGAAGATCAACCCTAATCGAGTTTATGGACTTGAGCCTAACAAATTCAATATTTAAATTAATTATTTTTTTATTTCATTTAAGCCTCTAATTTAAATATATCAATATGTAACTACTATAGATCATATTAATTAATATTTAGGTTCAAATAAATAATTAACATGTCATAAAATTCAATACTACATTTACATTAAAAAAAATATTGTTAATATACCACATTTACAAATCAATTTTAAATTGGCCGAACTCATAAATTAGCTAATAACAGTTATTTTGACTCCCTGGTGTGAACTTGATTCTCAATCAATATTTAAAAAATTAAAATATTGTAGTCTTTATGGACTTTGTTGAAGTACACTATCAAGCAAAAGTTCAATCAGTTATAGATGTTTATGCGAAATCTAAATTCTAATCTTCGTTAAGCAACACCTTTTAATGATATTCTTTTACATGTTTTCTTTTTGTTATCACTATATCACTTAGATATCTAGAAATTAGTCAATGGTCAGAAACTCTAATAATATCTGTACTAAATTACATAGACTATATTAATGTCCTTGGTATAAACTACAACATTTATTGATTAATCGATTTACCGTAGCCATAGATTTTGACTTTAAGTTGTCTAGCAATTACGATGATGCTACCTTCTACATTGAAAGAGAGGAATCCAATCTTTACAAGTGTTTCACTTAAGTAGCTTAATATATACTCAACTATGCTCATAACATGATGTCTATGTTAGGTGATTGACCATAATCAAAGTATAACCTTATTACTATTGATCCACAGTACCCTTATGTTTGAACAGTACTGCATGTCATTCCAAGAGATCTTCTATTTTCACTTAGTTATTTTTAACCTATAGAAGACTCACCGTCATTCTATAATTGTTCCTACCAACGTTATGCAGATAACCCATTGGTGCCCCAAACAATCATGCATAACTCACCAACTATTGCATGGAGTAAGTTACATACACTTGGCTCAGTGGACTTATCGATCATTTTTACGATAAATCTTAACTAGGAACATTTAAGGAATAATTATTAAATATGGACTCAATATTCATGGTTACGAACACCTTCACAACTACAATTGATAAAATAGTTTTCCTAATGATTTTCTACTTATACATATTTATTGTGTATAAAATAATAATTGTATCCAATATAACAATGTATAATAGAAAAGTACAATAAGAAGCATTCTTCATTTTGAACAAGATTCTCTTGTAAGAGTTAAGTTACATAACCAATAAAATATTATCACATATAGCACACACTGAACTCTATTAACTTAAGACCGTATATGGATCTTAGAAGTCTACATGCCCTGCCGCTGCTCCTACTGACCTCGAAACCCTCTGGCTGTATTATATAAGTAGTCTCTTCTAAATCATCATTTAGAAATGCTTTCTAACATTCGTCTTCGATATTTTATAGTGATAATAAGCAGTGACTATAAGTAGAATTCGAATCAATTTAAGCATAAGGATCGAAGAAAATGTTTCGCCACAATAGACACATTAAATTTGATTAAAACCTTTTTCCACCAATGTTTCTTTATTGGACTTGACCTTTCCACCTGCTCCAATATTTTTCGTACATATCTATCTATAACCGATGGTGTCACCCTTTGGGCACATTCTCAAAAGACCAAACTTTATTCATGTACATTGAATCCATTTTAGATTTCATTGCAACAAGCTACGAGGCATAGACTCTCCATACCAAAGCTTATAAGTGCATAAGGGGATCATCATCATCATAAATGATGCATGTGAGATTCCCTAATAGGCCTTCTAACAAGTTACATGCCTTCTGTAACAACCCGCATATTTTACGATTTCATATTTAAATATTTTATTTAAATATAGCATCATTGATTTAATTTAAAGTTTGAAACGTGACTTTTTGTAAACAGTTAAATCCGGACTCGAGATTACTTTCGTTGAGTTTGAAACGACGTTTACAACTTGTTTGCATATAAACATTGATAAGTTTAGAGTTGATTTGGATTTGGTGTTTTGTTTGGGCTTTAGGTTGCGTTATAGCCCACTAACCCAATAAGAGAACCCCAAACTCCTCTACCAAATACCCTAACTCCTCTCCTCTTCATTCACACCTTTCTTAATTTCCTAACACTCTCAAGCAAAAGGAAAAATAGGGGAAAAGAAAGGAAATTAAAATTCCTAAGCCCTAGTTCTCTTAGGAAATTGAAATTCAAGTTCCAAAATCAAGGAGAAGCTTAGGTAAGCATGCTCTTCATCTTCTCCATCTCAATTCCTCTTCAATTCTTGATTTTTCCTATAACCTAACTTAGGAAAAACTTTACATTTGATCATAGATTTAAGGTTCTTGAAGTGAAGTTGAAGAGAGATTGATCTTGCTTTGTTTTAGAGCTTCTCATTCCTTGTTTTTTGAGTTGAAAGGTGAGTTTTTGAACTCACGTCTATGTCTATATATTTCATTATTGTTAGGTATGAATTCCTAACATTTATTTCATGTTTAACTGCTTTTGAATTGAATTAGTCTGATGAATTTTCCAATTTTGGTATTTTGAAGTCAATATCTATGAAAATCCTACTATGGATGTTTGGACATGTTGTTTGGAGTGTCTTGAAGAGCCTATAGGGTTGGGTTGTCATTTGGCATAAATCCCTAACCACCATCGCTCGTTCGACCGCATCCGTGTTGATTTGGCCATCAATGGCTAAGGTAAATTTTGCCCTGAGCTTCAGCTCACACGTTTGGGAAAACACTCAAACGTCCGAGGCATAGGAATAAAAATTCCAGACTTTCAGCTTAGACGTCTGAGGTTATTCTCAGACATCTGAGCGACCTGGAAGAAAATTTCCAGACTCTCAGGTCAGACGTATGGGAAAACAACCAGACGTCTAGCGCTGTTAAATTCATCCAATTTGACTATTTTTATTTGGGTTTCTGTTTTATTGATTTTTGTTGATCCAGTTATTTATTGTCATTTATTATCAACTTTGATGACTTCTTTCTTGGATTTTTGGGAATATCCATTTGATGGATATGATATCGATTTTTTAGGTTTTGATTCACGTCATCGAATTTGGATTTTGGTGATTGATTGTTTTTACAATCATTTCTGTGGTTTGTCACTTTAAAATACAAAGGATTTTATATTAGTAGTAAATACTCAAACTGTTTCACAAAAACGATTTCAACATTACTTTTAATATAAAGCTCGTTTTTAAAACTGTTTTCCAATCTTTTAGTATATACAAACCTTTACCTCATTCGTACGAAGAAATCCAATTAAACGACTTAGCAAAACAAGTGGTATGAAAACTTGCGTTTACTTCTTTGGTTAATTCTTAGAGTTGTTCGATTGAAAACTCATGATAAATTTTGAGTGGAAATCTACAATTTTTTCATAAATATTTAAGTTAAGTCAGTGGTTATGGGATATGAAGCTAAACTCTTTTATTTACTAGCTTAGTGTAATTTACACTTATCGATCAACAATGATCATTTTATGATTTAGACTAGCGATGTGCAATGTCTATTTGTCTGCATGAGGGACTAAACCCCGTTTCCGTGGAGCTTCGACTCAAATTGGTAGGCTAGCGACCCATGGTCTTCGGGAAGTTTGTTGGGCTTCGGCTCAAATTTGATGGGTTAGCGACCATAGAATAGAGTTCCGTTTGTGATACACATGTTGATGAGTTTTCATGCTCCCGTTTGTGATAGGCCTCCGCCATTTTGTTTTCTAGATTTCTTGTTATTGATTTCTAGAATTTGGGTTTCACCAATTTTTGCGATTTGCGTTGATATGTTTTGTCAATGTTTTGGGTTTGGTGAATAAACTAAAGAATATGATATTTTTTTTGGATATTTGAGGAGATTTGAGATATTGTATGATTTTCATTGTTATCAAATATATACTTGTCACAGTATGTATTGTTTCATATATTTCTGTCATGTCTCTTATCTTATCTCATCTTAAATGATATTTATAGCTGGACTGGTCCGTTTATTATTTTTCTTCTTATCGGGTCAGGTCGAGGTGTTTCAGGTGCTTCCAGTTGACTTCTTATCAGGGATCGTCATCTGACTTTTGGCTAACTACTTTAGCTTAGTAGTTTTAGTTTTTATACATTCGTGATAGAGACTCCTTGATATATACATATTCTTTTGTCTAGCACTTGTACCTATTCTTTTGTGATGTAGTGGATCTTGTATGACCATTACTTTGATGTTCACTCCTATGTATTATATTCATACCTGTTTCCGACTCAGTGATATGAATGTCTGTGACTGATTTATGTTATGTTTATTTTATATTTGTTTCCGAAGGCCACATAGCCACTGCGTAGTAGCTTTGAGTTTGCATTTGATATGTCAAATTTCCTCTTGAAATGAAGTGCATGACATACTATCTGACATATCAATACTCGCACAAAGCAATACACAAATGGTCGCTCCTCAACAACCTTATTCTTCATACTAATTGATGGCATTATCCAGTAGTATCCTTGGTTAGTGTGAGTATAGAGGTGGGGCGTCACAGCTTGGTGTTAGAACTAAACTTCGGAACAATGTAGAATAATCTAGCAAGGATCATTGTCCTAAGTCTCTCTTAGGAATTGTGCCTTAGGATTTAATTCGAGTCTTAAGACCTGTTCTATCCTATTTTATTTTATGATTCCTTGTTTTATCAAACAAGTTTGTTTGATATTCATTCTGAGAATAACCCTTTTCCTCTTCTTTCTTTCTTTCTTAAAGAAAAGAAATGGTTAGACCTGGATGTCCCAGCGACGGTCAATCCAGTGTTATTCTTCAAGATGGCGTATTCATGTCTGCCCAACATCTTTTGGATCTTGTAAAGAATGCCCATGCTGCCGGACCCATTCCTGAGCCTACTCATCCTAAATTCGAGTTTGCACGCTTATGCAGTGATTATACCAATTTGGGTGGAAGGCCATTCTAGAATCCCAAAAGCGTTATACAAGTCCAAGCTTGGCTTAGAACATGCGATCGCATCTTTTCCCGCATGAATTTTGTGGATCTACATCGAGTCCAAGTGGCTTCTAGCATGCTATAAGCTTTTGATTTTGGAAATTGTCAAAGCGGATCTTACGTGGTAGCAATTCCGAGAAAGGTTTGGGTTAAATTTTGTGTCGAAAGCTAAAAAGGTAACTTTAGCCCGACGCTTTATTGACCTTGTTCAAGGTGAATATTCTATGACAGATTATGTTGCATCTTTTGAGTCCCTCTCTAAATATGGGGTCGAGTATATTAATACCCTATTAAAGAAAAATTAGAGGTTTATCTATGGGTTGAATAAGAATCTCAAAAAGGCTTTACTTTTGAAACAAGAAGTGCCTTTTGACCAGCTTGTAGATATCACTCTTCGACTTGAAGAGGCCGATAAAGGAAGTGATAGTGATGTTGGAGGTGCCAAAAAGAGCCTCAACAACAACAAGAAGAGGCATATTAAGTTCAAAGTCCCTAATCCCAACAAGAAAGGGAAGCAAGCAGCTTCGGTAACAAAGACTCCTACTTCTAGCCGTGGAGAATGCTACAATTGTGGTTCTAAGGACCACTATGCAAATAAGTGTGCGAAGCCCCTTACTTGTCGCTATCGCAAAAGTTTGGGTCATCCTAAATCTTCGTGTCCCAAACTTCAAAGCAAGAAAGAGGGTAAACTGAATGTTGTGCAAGCCCCTAGTAACACTTCTCTTGGTCAAGGTATTTCTCATTCTGTCCTTGAGGGCACTATTATGTTCCGTGATCATCTTATTCGAGTTATTTTTGATACGGGTGCATCTCACTCTTTTATATCAAAAGAACTTATTGATGCTTTGTCTTTAAATGTTATAGGCTTGATAACTTCATTAATAATTGCGAATACAGTTGGTGGATTCACAACACTCAGTTTATTTTGTAAGAATGTTGAAATTATTTTATGTGATTATGCTTTTCATGCCGATTTGCATGTCATGCGCTACTTAGGGTTTCTGAATTAGTTTTGGGAAAGGATTGGCTTAATCGATGTGAAGCCCTTATCCTATATCCTGAGCGGACAATCCATCGTCGACTTCCTCAATCTGTTAAGAAATTTCTATTGTTCTTAATGATTCCGATTCCAATTCGGTGGCATCATTTTATTCTTTAAACCCATATGATGCGGAAGATGTTATTTTCGTCATTCAAGTAATTCGTGAATTTCTCGATATCTTTGAACCTGTCTTAGGAGTACCACCTAAGCGATCAATTGATTGGTGCTAAGGTCTTTTCAGCTCGACCTTGCCACCGGTTTTCATCAGCTACGAGTTGCGAAGGATAGCGTTCCACTTACCACATTCTGCACTCATTATGATTCTTATGAGTGGCTCGCTATGTCATTCGGTTTGACGAACCCTCCAGCTTATTTCATCCATCTTATGAATCGAGTATTCTGCGAATATCTCAATGAGTCCGTCCTTGTATTCTTTGATTTTGGGTGAAAACAACAATTTAAAATTGCAAATCTTTCTAATAAGATATATTTATAAGAACAATTAGATTTTGTTCTTAAAACAAGCAAAGAATATTCGTAAATTTTTTAAGAGACATGTTTATCATATAGAAGATGATTTTGTGTTGTATTGCCCATTGAGTTATTTAAGAATTTTGGTCGATGCGCCTAATCAATGTTATCGACAAGAGTCTCCTAAACGCTATGATGAGACAGTCAGTCACAGTAAATTGACTCGTAATACGTAATTTTTTTTTAAAATGGATACAAAAAGTTAATCATAATTTTGAACGTCTTAGCTTTTCGGGAAAGAGGATCATGAAATAAATGATTTGGCATAGAAGCTGTTTTTCGAAAATTAAAAGAACTCCTTTTTGAGGCTCCTATTCTTGTGATTCCCTAAGGGAATCAAGACTTCACTGTTTGTACTAATGCTACTCGTATTGGTTTGGGTGTTGTTCTCATGAAAAAAGGGAATGTGCTATCGCTTATGCATTTAGACAATTAAAGCCTGCCGAGATTAGATATGCTACTCATGATCTAGAGCTCACAGCCATTGTTTTCTCTCTTAGATTTTGGCATCACTATTATTTGGGAGAGAAATTTGTTCTCTACATCGATCATAAATCTTTGAAGTATTTATTTTCTCAAAAGGAACTTAATTTGTGTCAACAACGTTGGCCTGAATTTCTTGCATCTTATTATCTTGATATTCTCTGTACTCCCGCAAAGGAAAATTATGTTGCCGATGCCCTTAGTCATAAGCAAGAAGCTGTTGTTTCCATGATGATATCTGAATGGAATGATCTCGAGACTTTGTCCACTTGTGAGATTCGAGACCGCGAATCCGATTCATGTTCATCTTTTGTTTCATGTAGCCTTGAGGCTCATCCATCTCTTTTAAACTGCATTATTGAAGCACAAAAGCATGATCTCAAATTGGCTCTTCTTAGCCAAAGTTGTAGGGATGAAAATAAGGTTGATGGTTCGAAAGAACTTGATATTGATACTCGCGGAGGCATTCAAAAATTTCGTAGACTTATGGTGCCAAGTATTAGTGATCTTCGCAAAGACATATTAGAAGATTCTCATCGTTCTAAATTTACCATTCATCCCGGTAGTAGTAAAATGTACACGAACTTGAAGTGACTTTATTATTGGGATGGAATGAAATCTGATATTGCTTACTTTATTAAGCGTTGCATGACTTGCCAACTCGTAAATGTCGAGCATCAAAGGCTCGGTGGGTTATTGCAACATTTAGACATTCCCATTTGGAAGTGGGATCAAGTCTCCATGGAATTTTTTGATGGCCTTCTTCGTTCTTGTTCGGGTCATAACAGTTTATGGGTGATCGTAGATAGACTTACAAAATCCACCCATTTTATTCCTGTTTGGTCCAATGGGACCATATCTCTTTTGGCCAAACTTTATGTCAAATTTTTTTTTAAATTGCATGGAGTTCCTACTTCTATTGTTAACGATCGTGATCCATTCTTTACTAGTGGATTTTGGAAAGGTCTTCAAAAAAGCTTTAGGAACGAAGCTTAATTTTAGTACCGCTTATCATCCTCAGTCCGATGGAAAAACAGAGCGCGTGAAAACTCTTGAAGATCTCCTTCGTGTATGTGTTCTTGATTTTGGTGGAAGTTAGGAAGATCATAGTTTCCTTGTCGAGGTTTCTTACAATAATAGCTTCCAATCTAACATAGGTATGGCACCTTTCGAGGCACTCTACGGAAGGCCATGCCAATCTCCTTCATGTTGGCTTGAAGCCAGTGAGAAGCTGGTTTTAGGTCCAGATTTTATTTGTGATTCCACAGAAAAGATTGACCTTATTTGTCATAGAATGAAAGAATCTCATAGTAGACAAAAATCCTATGCGGATAACCAAAGAAGAAAATTAGAATTTTCTGTGGGAGATTTGTTGTTCATTCGTGTTTCACCTATGAAGGGTGTTGTGCGTTTCAAACGTTTGGAAAATTTAGCACCTCGATATATTTGCCCATTTCCCATCACCGAAGCATTAGTTCTGTGGCTTATCACCTTTTATTACCGGCTCAATTTTCCGCTATTCATGACCTATTCCATGTTTCTCAACTATGGAAAATGCCTTAGAGATTCTGATTTTATTCTTGATCCCGGTGTTATTGAAGAATTGAAGTTACATCTAATTTGACCTATGAGCAACATCATATTCGTATCATTGCTACGGTGGTTAAAAACCTTCATAATAAAATGTTCCGCTTGTGAAAGTTCAATGGTCCACAAATCCTAAGGATTGTTCTCGGGAATCCAAAGAATTCATCGAGCGAGCACATCCAGACTTACTCTCTCGTGCTCCTTAAGGTGAACTTTTCATTTAAAAATTTTCTTTTGTGTTGTTATGTCACAAAATGGTTGTTACTCTTTATTTCCTTCTTAAAATATTACGAGGACGCAATTTAAATATAGCGTCGTTGATTTAATTTAAAGTTTGAAACAAGACTTTTTGTAAACAGTCGAATTCGGACTCGAGACCACTTTCATTGAGTTCAAAACAACGTTTAGAACTATTTTGAGTATAAACATTTATATGTTTGGAGTTGATTTGGATTTTGGTATTTTGTTTGGGATTTGGGTTGTGTTCTAGCCCACTAACCCAATAAGAGAACCCAAACTCCTCTACCAAATACCCTTACTCCTCTCCTCTTCATTCATTCCTTTCATAATTTCCTAACACTCTCAAGCAAAATGGGGGAAAAGAAAGGAAATTAAAATTCCTAAGCCCTAGTTCTCTTAGGAAATTGAAATTCAAGTTCCAAAATCAAGGAGAAGCTTAGATAAGCATGCTCTTCATCTTCTCTTTCTCAATTCCCCTTCAATTCTTGATTTTTCCAATAACCTAACTTAGGAAAAACTTTGCATTTGATCATAGATTCAAGGTTGTTGAAGTGAAGTTGAAGAGAAATTGACCTTGCTTTGTTTTAGAGCGTCTCATTCCTTGTTTTTAAGTTTAAAGGTGAGTTCTTAAACTCACATATATGTCTATAGCTTTCATTGTTGTTAGGTATGAATTCCTAATATTTATTTCATGTTCAATTGCTTTTGAATTGAACTGGCTTGGTGAATTTTCCAATTTTGGTATTTTGAAGTCAAAATCTATGAAAATCCTACTATGGATGTTTGGACATGTTGTTTGGAGTGTATTGAAGAGCCTATAGGGCTGTGTTTTTGTTTGGCATAAATCCCTAGCCACAATCATTCATTCGATCACATCCGAGTTGATTTGGCCATCAGTGCCCAAGGTAATTTTGCCCTGAGCTTCAGCTTAGACGTCTGGAAAAACACTCAGACGTCTGAGGCATGGGAACAAAAATTCCAGATCTTCATCCTAGATGTTTGAGGTTATTCCTAGACATCTAAGCGACCTGGAAGAAAATTTCCAGACTCTCAGCTCAGACGTCTGGGAAAACCACCAGATGTCTGGCGTTGTTAAATTCAGCCAATTTGCCTATTTTTACGTGGGTTTCCGTTTTATTGATTTTTGTTGATCCGGTTATTTGTTATCATTTATTACCAACGTTGATGACTTCTTTGCTGGATTTTTGGGAATATCCATTTGATGGATTTGATATTGATTTTTATGGTTTTAATTCACGTCGTCGAATGTGGATTTTGGTGATAGATTGTTTTTACAATCATTTCTGTGATTTGTCACTATATAATACAAAGTTTTTTATATTAGTAGTAAATACTCAAACTCTTTCACAAAAATGATTTCAATGCTATTTTTAATAAAAAGGCTCGTTTCTAAAATCGTTTTCCAATCTACTAGTTTATACAAACCTTTCACTCATTCGTACGAGAAATCCAATTAAACGACATAGCAAAATAAGTGGTATGAAATGCTTGCGTTTACTTTGTCGGTTAATTCTTAGACTTATTCGATTGAAAACTTGTGATAATTTTTGAGTGGAAATCATCATTTTTTCCGTAAATATTTAAGGTGACCCAGTGGTTATGGGACATGAAGCTAAACTCGTTTATTTACTAGCTTAGTGTAATTTACACTTGTCGATCAGTGATGATCATTTTGTGATTTAGACTAGCGATGTGCGACGTCTCTTTGTCTACGTGAGGGACTAAACCCCATTTTGGTGGAGCTTCGGCTCAAATTGGTGGGGTGGCGACCTATGGTCTTCGGGCCGTTTGTGGGGATTCGGCTCAAATTTGATGGGTTAGCGACCATGGAATAGGGTTTCATTTGTGATGCACGTGTTGATGAGTTTTCATGTTCTCGTTTTTGGTGGGCCTCCCCCTTTGTGTTTTTTAGATTTCTTGTTATTGATTTCTGGAATTTGTGTTTCATCAAATTTGCGATTTGCATTTATGTGTTTTGTCAATATTTGAGGTTTGGTGAATAAGCTAAAGAATATGATATTCTTTTTGGATATTTGAGGAGATTTGAGATATTATATGATTTTCATTGTTATCAAATATATACTTGGCACAATATGACTTATTGTTATCATATATTTTTGTCATATCTCTTATCCTAATCTTAAATGATATTTATATCTAGAATGATCCATTTATTATTTTCTTCTTAAAGAATACTCGGTCAGACCGACGTGTTTCAAGTGCTTCTACTTGACTTCTTATCAGGGATCGTCATCTGATTTTGGCTAACTACTTTAGCTTAGTAGTTTTTGTTTCTATACATTTGAGATAGAGACTCTTCGATGTATTTTTTTTTTGTTCAGCACTTGTACCTATTCTTTTGTGATGTAGTGGATCTTGTATGACCATTACTTTGATGTTCACTCCTATGTGTTATATTCATACTTGTTTCCACCTTATTGATATGAATGTCTGTAACTGATTTATGTTATGCTTATTTTATATTTGTTTCCAAAGGCCATGTAGCCACTGTGTAGTAGCTTTGAGTTTGTATTTGATATGTCAGATTTCCTCTTGAAATGAAATGCATGACATAATATCTGACATATCGGTACTTGCACAAAGCAATTACACAAATGGTCGCCTCAACAACCTTATTCTTTGTCCTAATTGATGTCATTATCCAATAGTGTCCTTGGTTAGTGTGAGTATAGAGGTAGGGCGTCACACCTTCTCTGGGTGTTGAATTACTATCTCAATATTTTTTCGCTATGAAAGTTTCTTGGATCTCATCCGAGTCTAACTTACTGCCACTAATTTCAATAGAAATTTCTTTTCCATATAGATGACATGTGTCAAAACAAACACTTTTTGTTCCTTAGTATGATAGAATATACATCCATTTGAATTTCAAGGATACCCTATAAACTTACAAAAAATTGACCTTCCTCAACTTTACTGGGCTTTACATTCTTAACATAAGCCGGATAATCCCATAATTAAGTTAATTAAGGTAGGGTTTCGTACCACTCTATAGCCCGTATGGTGTCTTAGGCACATATTTAATTGGTACAAAATTCAATAAGTATGCTAAGGTTTCAAGTGCATATTACTAGAAGGAAAGTGCCAACTCATTATTATCCATAATTGATTGAACCATGTCTAATAGAGTTTGATTTTTCCTTTTCAAAACATCGTTGTGTTGAAAAGTATATAGAAAAGTGAGTTGAGGATGAATCTCATTATTCTTTTGGTATTCTTGGAGATCGTATCTAATGCGCTCATAGCCTCGATTAGATCGAAGTATTTTAAATTTCTTACATGTTGGTTTCAACTTCATTCTTATATTCTATGAATTTATCATAGACCTTTGATTTATGTTTCATACGATACACATTTTTCGTTTCGGGATAACAAACTATGAGGATGATTTTCAGTAGTTATAGACATAGGGCTACATATATTTACGTACTAGTCCTAAGAATTCAGTGGCTCTTTCATTGCTCTGACTGGATGGGTGCTTGACCATTTATCTTTCATACACGATGTACAAGTATCGAATGATTAGAACCAAAAGATGGTAGAAACCTTTGGTATCTAAACTCGTTCGATCGTATATACTTATATGGCCTGGTATACAATCTCATGGTTAGCTATCATATATTTTAGATGCATTTTTATTTTTAACAAAAAATACATGGTTATAATTAAGTATACGAACGCCATCTTTCAAAGTACCAAAACAAACAATTTTATCACCATAAAATATACCTAACATTATCATTGTAAATAAAACAATAATAGTTTTCCATCAAATAGGAAACATAAGTTATTTCACTAATAAAGTTCGGTATAAAATACAAATTACGTAAAACTAAATCATATCCACTAGCAAGCTGCTTATGTAATCCGTATTATTATGGCAGCTACAGGAGCTTCATTTGCGACTTGGAATTCCATGGTTCCTCTTATTATAGGTCTCTTTCTCTTAAGTCCCTGCAATTAATTACAAATATGAGTTCTAGATATAGAATCCAAAAACTTACTTGGAACACTTATAGGAAAATAATTATCTATAAGAAAAATACATTTAGTAGTGGAATTAGATTACTTCTCCTTGAGCATCTTTAAATAATCCAAACAATTGCTCTTCCAGTGTCCCTTATTAGAGCAAAAGTGACATTCATCATTCTCTTCTTCGGCCTTACCTTTACCTTTTCCATCCCATGTCCTTTATTTTCTCTTCTCCGAACTATTGAAGGTAGATGCAACCTTGGCTGTGACACAATCAGTGCTTTCGTGAACATACTCTCGGTAGTTCTTAACATATTAAGAGATCCGTGGTGGTACAGTTCAATGAATTTATATTGAAATTCAATATGAAAGTATCAAACTATAGAGCCATCGATCCAGAATTAAGTTGGTCTATAACTCGATGTTAAGAGTAATTCTAAACTCGTCCAATCTCAGCATGTACCAAATCATATTATACAATCTTGGACAGGAGTACGTTTTCCCATTATCATATGAATCAATTTCCTTGAGTTCTAGTACCTTATGGTATGAGATTTCTTATCGTACAACTTTGGTATATATTGAAATATGGATCAAACATCCATGTTCTCATGCTATCTTTGAAGCTCAATGCTCGTTATCGAAAGGTCATAGCATTGAGAGAATTCATAGTTTATTGAATCATAGGGTACTATTTGTTCGGCCGTTGCATCTTTATCGGGTTTAGCTATACGTTCATTAGTGACCACATGCTGGAGCTATTCAATAGATGAGAGCAATTTTTTGTTCCTTAACCATTTCTTAAGGGTCATACTTGTAGGTGTGTTTTTTTCTAGAAATAGCTTTATTTTTTCCATTTAATCTATACAAATTTATTAGTGTAAATAAGATAACATCACATATGTGCTTATACTTCTTAGGTAGGTTACTATATATCTGGTTAGGCTCCCATTAAATTCTACATTTTCTAAAAACCTTAAAAGAGAGACAAGGATTCTTTAAATTCATTCAATAGGTATTAAGATCCATTTATCAAGTTACTACAACCTTGAGAACCTTGAGCATGGTCAACAAATTATAGTCCTCATAAACTGTAAGTAACTCTTTATTGATTATATGTTGTATATAATTCATAGCCATATAATTATTTATTCCTAATCATCTTTATGACCTTGAGGGTGCTCAAAAAATCATAATGTACATTAGATACTCTAGACCCCTCATTTTGAGATAGCCTAAGATTAATTTTGTAACCCTTGAGGGTGCTTAATAAAGCTATAAAATATTCTTACCTATCTAGGGATAATATAAAGATTACTATAAAAGGATTATGCTTGTGGGTGGTTAACAACCATAAGTATGCAAAATAATCTATTTATGTTGTAAATGATTGAGAGAAACTTTATTTTAAATTCTTATTTTTAAAAACTATTCGCCAAGTATTACCTACATTTTAAGGAAGATGAGTATAATCTAATGACATCATACGTCTCCACATCTTATGTGCACTCTTAAGTCTATATGGATTTTAATTCATTTAAACCTCCCTTTCTCTTTATACATATAAGTTTACTATAACATTTCTAGTCTATTAAGTTATATATATTTCTTTATTAGTCAAACCATTTAATTAGTTTAAATATAATATTTATAGTTTTGTAAACTTTAGTAAAAATTTAAATTTGCACTTTATAACTCTTTATTAAATTTCATAGAATTTTATTTACATTTAAAACAATTTCAATTTAATTTATAATATTAAAATACAAATATTTAAATCAAAATAAGGTATAAAACACTTTTGAGCCTTCCACTATGGCATACGCTTAAAACAGACCACTTCAATGAGTTAGGTGATGGCTAGGAGATGAAAGGTTTTCCGTTCATAACAATTATAGTAGCATTCTCCATAGTTAAATACCTTCTACTTAAACACTCATCTAGTTTGTTTTTTCAAGTGACTGCCTTATGTGTTGGTTCAATATTCATGTGAACACAATGCATGCTCTAATACCATTGTTGGATCTGATGCATTGACAATAGGGTAAAAATGTGAAATTTCAAAAAAAATCCTTTTATTAATTTAATTACATTTATTAATCCAGAGGTAAAAATGTTAAAAGTGGGCAATATGTTAAAGCAAAAATATGAAGTTAAGGATGATAAGCCAATACTCATTCAATTAGTTAAATACAAAGTAAGAGCAAAGACAACAGAGTTTAAAAGCAAAGAGCCATAACGCGACACCGAGTTGTAAGGCACAACTTGGTACCAAGTTGACCACAAAATTTGTGATCTACCATTGTCTTCCTCTAGTGCCCTCCTGCCAAACATGGAGAACGTGGGTAGAAAATATCGAAGCCAAATTTGTTGATCTTCATCTATAAATAAGAGGAGTGCACAAAATGGGAACTTTTTTATTCCATTTTCAAATATTAGACTTTACCCAGAGACTCTGTTGGATTCTTACTTGAGTTGTAAGAAATGGAGTTTTAAAATCATTGTTGTAGAAAAAGTCAAAAATCATTAACAAAGTTAATAGTGGACATAAATTATTATTCTTAATCAACCACTTTAAATCTCTTTTGTTGTTTTCCTTATTTTATTTTTGTCGTTTCATTAACTAGTACTTAATATCTGTTTGAGTGTTTGTCCCACTTTTGATGCAAACATTTTGGTGCTTTCACTAAGAACCTCTCGAAATTCTAACTCTTGGATTTATCTTAAACCTATGGATTACTACTATCCACAAGCTAGATATAGAAAGTTGCTATTGGAAGATCCATGATTACTTAGACTACAAAATTTGTCCTTGGATCTACAAAGTTATGGGACTGAAAATTGCTAAGGAAAAGTCAGCCAAATCGAGACCCACCAATGACGCTAAAAAAGAAAGCTATCAATACGAGGAAGAAACTAATCAACCCACTATTGCTGAAATTCCAAGTGCGTTAGAGATAAGACTATGGTGAATTTGGACTGAATGATGATGGAGATGAACAGAAAGATGCTTGAGAGCTAGAATTCTATTCTAAAGCAGATGAAAGAAAGCATTAATTTGATGACTCAGTTACCCCCAGAGATGAAGGAAGAGTCATAAGGAGTTTTCGTATTTCAGCCCAAAAGAAGCGACTTCTTCTTCGTCGAACAAAAATCGAAGAAATGGAAAGCAAAAGGCAAAAGGAAAAAGGGGAAAAGCCACGACATAAAAAATATGGTTTGGAAAAGCTCCTATCGACAAGTCACAACTCAGCACTAAGCCTTTACAACTCTATACGAACCCTCGGCTTTTGATTAGTGATTTAGATGATGAGTTGCATGAAAAGGCTGGTGTTGGTGTTGAGAAGGCTGCATTGGTCTAAATGGTGGTATCAAACATATGCCGTTGAGCCATCGTATAGAGAACATAAACAACGAAGAGATGGACGAATGGTTCTCTAAAAGACAGGGGAACCCAAACGTGATGGAACTAATCGAGATCATTTGCAAAGACAAACATTTGTGGCAGTCAATGACATTCATCGTCCGATCGATCCAACTAGCCTAGAATATATAACTCATATGGTAAGGATGCAGGTGAATGAGTGCCAGCAGAGAAGTAATGATGATTAGGGTTTATCTCCTTATGGGACCCCATTCATAGTGAATATTTGTAGGAAGATTATACCAAAAGTTTTGTTATTCCCACGATGCCATCGTTCAACGGATCAACGGATCTAAAAAGGCAACTTTTGAAGTATGAGTGACACATCGATGACGTTAGGGCAACTAATGTTGTGAGATCTAGAAGTTTCCCTATATTCCTAAAGTAGTAGCTATGATGTAATTTACTCAGCTCGCACCAAAATCCACATCTTCATTTGATTAATTGGAGTTTATTGAGTAGTTTATTCCTTACACTGCTTGATCAAAAGATGTAATATCCTTATCGAATATCCTTCAGGGTCTTAGGGAGACTCTAAAGAATTTCTTGTGTAGATTCAATACCGCTTTGATTAAAGTGAGTAAAATGAAGGAAGATATAGTGCCGATGACATTGATCAAGGGGATACACTTGAAAACAAATTTCGGTAAATGGCTAAAGATGAAGTAGCCACCATGGAAGATTTCCATCAAAAGGGGAGCCGTTTTCTTTGCTTAGAAGGCGCAGATAAGGCCACCTGAAAAGCTTGTGAGAGATCATCGATTGAAGCTGTGCAAAGCAACGCTGCCATAAAGAAAACCAATGAGAGTACCAAAGATGTTGCAATCAATTTGGAAATAAGAACAATAACATGGAAAAGGAAACTGGTATGCTGGTGGAAGGAAGCTAAACTTCAAGAAGCATCCAAGTTATTTAAAACCTAAATATTATAGCATTTTGGGCGAGACTATTGAAAATATTTACCTTGCAATACAAGGCACAAAGAAATATAGAAATTTAGCTCAGAGGGAGTCAATCGAATAAGAAAAGCTCTCAGGTACTTTTGCTTCCATGAGATCTATGGTAAAATACCAACGAATGCTGACATTTGAAGGGTATAGTGGAAGATTTGATCAAGAAAAGGAGGTTTCAATGGTATGTGAAAGACCCGTAGGATGGTAAACAAATGAACAACAGAACCCAAGGGTAGATAATCCAATGAAATCAGGCCGGACCTAGTGGTGATGGACTTAGGTAGTCTAAGAAGAAAATTGCAACCAACACTATCACTAGTGGTCCTCATCCAACCAAAAAAAGGTTGAGTGAGATGAAGATATATGGAAGTTCTTTGGAGCATGTTGTGTAGGAGATTTTCTCTGCCGTAGAAGATGGAGCTCCAGCAAAATAACTTAAAACGACGACCGATGACATTGTTTTTAGGGATCAAGATGCAGATAGGGTGCAAGCTCCGATGCTTGACCCATTAGTGATTATGTCATGGTTGGGCCGGCTATTGTGCACTGAGTTCTCATTGATTGTGGGAGATTGGTAAATATTTTATTTAAGAAAACACTTGATTAGATGAGGATAAGTGCGAAGGACCTGAATCCATGTAAATCCTAATTCTAGGGATTTATCGAAAATGCAATAGAGCCTATTGGTTGTATTGATTTATCGATGGATCTTGGTGAAGGTTACCGTAAGATGGTGTTGGTTCATACCTTCGTTGTGATTGATACATACTCTGCCTTCAATGCCTTCTTGGACTGGTGGGCCTTTGCCAGTTTCAAGGTGGCCCCTGCCTTGTGGTGCTTAATGATGAAATTTCTTATTGGGAACGGGATATCGGCTATCTTGGGTGATCGGAGTACTGGTCGTAAGTGAAATGTCATAGTGCTAAGAGAAATGAAATGATGTGAAAAGGGAAAGGTCTTCACTACATCGAGATAGTCAACACGTAGCAACCACCACGTAAGCCCTAGCTCAGACGACATAGTAAATTTCATAAATCTATGGATACGAGGAAAGATCAAGAGGATGCGTGGAAGGCCCCAGCAGAGCTAATGATTAACATCCTGGTCGACGAGGACGATCTTACCCGGGTCCTAAAAATCGAAACTCTACTTAGCGAGAGACGAAGAAGGAGTTGGTACGGTTTCTTTAGGAAAACCTAGATGTATTTTCTTGGACACATTCCGATACGCATGGAATATCACTAGAGATAGCATGCCATAAATTGAATGTGGATCCATGATGCCCTCCTGTGAGGCAGAAGAGATGTTGCCCAGGTCACAAGTGATCCATTAAATTAAAGGAAGTGCTGAATAAGATGACGGTGAATGACTTTATCCATGATGCTTTATACCTCAACTGGGTATCAAGTCCAGAGCACAACTGTTTCATTACAGATTTACGACTATATTATCAATGTGTGATGTCATTCGGTTAGAATAATGCTGGATCTACATACTTACGACTGGTAAATTCAATGTTCAAAGATCAAATTAGATGAACAATGGAATTCTCTATGGATGATATGCTGGTGAAATCACAACGATCAGTGAACCATATGAGAGACGTCTTGGAGTTGTTTAATGTGCTTCGGAAGTACGGGATGAAGCTCAAACCATTGAAATGCTCTTTCAAAATCCCATCAAACAAGTTTCTAGGTTTTATAATAGACTCGAGGGGAATAGAGGCTGATCCAAAGTAGATAAAGCATTGAAAGATGTTGATGCCCTGAAGACATGGAGGGATGCCGAGCTTGAACGAAAAGTTCATTACATTGAGTCAATTCATATCAAAGGCGACAAATGAATGTGCGATGTTCTTTCATGCCCTCAAGAAAAAGAATGGGAAGTTTGTTTCAGTGGAAGAATGTTAGAAGGCTTTCGAGGCCCTACTTGATCATATGGATAGACCACCAGTCTTATCATAGCCTTTGGAAGGAGGGGACATGTTCATTTACTTGGCAATGTCTGCTCACACACTAAGCGCGGCTCTGGTATCTAAAGATTTAGAATTTAGAGGCCCATATATTATATCAATAAGTGGTTCGCTATAGTGGAGAAGAATTACCCAAAGTTGAAGAAGCCAGCTTACTGCTTGTTGATTACTTTAAGGAAGTAGCCACCCTACTCCCAAGCTGATCCGATAAAAGTATTGACTGATCAACCTTTAAGAAAAAGTGTTGCAATGACCTAAGAATTTAGGAAGGTTACTAAAGTGGAATATTGAAATGATCTGGTATGGTATAACCTACCATCCAAGGAGGGTGATATGAGGACAAGCATTGGCTGATTTCATTGGTCGTTGGGTTCAAAATAACAAAATAATTCGCAATCAAAATATTACATATATTCGATGACTCTTCATTGGTGGTTGTCTTGTGAAGAAGGAATTCTAGGCTAAGTGAGTAGGACTTGACCCTTACATGACAAGGTTCTGGAACTTTTAAATGATATTGAATATTAGGCTATAATATACATTCCTAAAGAGGAGAAAGCAAAGGTCGATTCATTGGCCAAACTGACCAACTCTGGGGAGGCAAAGCTTATAGGACTAGTTCCAATGGAGGTTTTGTCGGTTTCGAGCAATGACCAGATGGATGTCGATTGGATCTTAGAGGCCTAAGTGGATAAGGAGTCATGGATTACTCAAATTAGAGAGTATTTGCTGAATGGAACTCTCCTAAATAGGTGAAATGAACAAAAGGAACTCGTCCACAAAATACCATAATTTATTATCTAGGAAGGACTACCACATAGGAGAGGATTCTACACTCCACTACTACGTTGTGTCATCAAGGAAGAAGCCAAGAAGATACTTACTGACGTGCATAAAGGAAGTTGCTTTAATCGATCTAAAGGGTAGACTTTGGCAAGAAAGATACTGCGCTATGGGTACTTTTAGCCAAAAATCAACTGCGATGCAATTGATTACACTAAAAAATGTGATATATGCTAAAGATTTGCAAAGATTCTTAAAGTCCCATCAATAGAACTTACATAAATGGTCTGCCTATATTCGTTTGTAGTCGGGGGACATGATATTATCGACGTGCTACCAATGTCAAAAAGCAAACAATTTATGCCATCGTTGCATTTGATTATTTCATAAATTGGGCCAAAGTGGAGTCGTTAGCCATGATCACTACAAAGAAGGTGATCAACTTTATGGTGAAAAGCAGCATATGCTGATTTGGTGTTCCTTAGAAGATTATCACCAATAATGGAACCCAATTTGAAAATGCTAAACTCAAATATTTCTACAACAAGTATCGAATTAAAAAGAGATCTACAATAGTCTGAAAGCGAATGAACAAGTGGATGCAGTGAACAAGGTAAACAAATCCATCTTGAAGACATGATTAACGAAAGCCAAGGGCAATTGGGTAATTAAATTACTCCAAGCATTATTGACTTACTGAATGACTCATAAGTCCATGACCGATCATACTCCATTCTCTTTGGCCTACTAATTAGATGCCAAGATTCTAATTGAACTGGAAGTTCCTTCTTATTGAAGAAATCACTACAATCCTAAGATGAATGAGGAACACTTGCTTGAGACCCTTGATAAGGTCGATTAGAAGCAAGAAGAAGCTGATTTGAGGGTAGTTGCTCACAAAAAATATTAGCTTCACAATTCAACACCAAGGTCAAAACCCGAACCTTCAAGATATGCGATCTTGTTATGAAATGAGTCTTCCCCAGTCATAGTGCCCTTGGCCCAAATTGGAAAGGTCCTTCGCAATTGAACATAAGCTTGGAGATGAAACTCTCAAGCTGGTGACCGTTGGTGGAATTTTGATTCTGAGAGAGTGGGATATTGATCACTTTTGAGATGCTATTTCATGTAGATGTAGGTTTATAAATATCTAACTAGACTCTAAGGTAATAAGGTAGAGTCTACCATTCTTGTGTCTATAAATATAACTGGCATTAGGGATCAATGGAAATGTATTCCCAAAATCCTAACCATGTTTTTTTGTGAATAATGGAAAAATTGAACATTCTGTGTTATGAAAAAGAAGATATTTAGGTACCCAGAGATGGGTACAGATAGACTCTTTCGATCGATGATCGCGTCGCTAGAGTATAATCACATTAGGGTCAACTGAATGACTTGCCTTATACCTTTAACCTAAGACTCATGCTTGAAGATAGGCAGGGTGTAATAACTGTGCTTAGAGACAAGCATTTGAAATATTGGCTCCTGAAGCTAGGATCCATCAAGAGATTGAATCTCCTTTTGCAAGTACGATGAGTACTTACGATCAATGCCTAGAGATAGGCAAGATTTAGCATGGATATCAAGAGATAGACATCTAAAGCACCATTTCTCATAGATAGGAAGCGAGCGATGCTATAACACTGTTTCTGTTAAACGAAACCTAACCAAAGGTGAGCAAGATAGGCCATGGAGTTGCCCAAATGATTACAATTTTGGTCACCAACAAAGAAATGTTTTGATTGCGATAAAAAGAATGAAATAATGAAGTTTTACTACGTAATAATGAAAGATAGTTCACATATACAGATTTCACGGTGAATAATAACATCACAACGATTCAAATATGATTACCACATACATAATTAAACTAAGTATATAAAAAAAATGAGACATAAATCTAAAAGAAAACTAATTTTATTCACAGCTAAAATTCAAAAGAAAAAATGGGGTTCGTCCCAGCACAACAATGACCTACATACATAGATTGAAACTAGAACAAACAAACAAGTGGCAACATAAGAGAGCGATGACTAATCGTTCTCCTCTTCCTCGTCGTCTTCCCTCAAGCGAGGATGAGAATGGAATTTTGCCAGATGTACCCTTTTTGGCCCTAAATAGGTAGCCCTTTAGATCCTTGTCCCAGTCACGGTTACTTTTCGAAGACTCGGGAGCATCAGTGTGAACACCGGTCTCTTGAAGTATGAAAGTTGGAATAATTATTGGGTCGGTGGGGAAGGAAACTGAAAGTGAGGGAGGAATATCAACAATTTTTTCCTTCTTAATGTGCTTTACCTTTTTGATTTGAGAGTTCTACTTCTTTAGTATTGATGACCCACATTTGTGCTCAGTGGCCATTGTAATAGCTATGTCTTCATCGCTCTATGTCACATTAGGACAATCTATAGCCTCTTCATCCAGCGCATGAATCTTTTCGTTACGGATACCCCATGTAGACCTAGTTGAAGAAGCTAGAACTAGAGGTAGAGCAGACATGATGATAGATTCAACCATTGAAGCTTGAGTGCCCGAAGCCATATTTCCTTCTGGAAAAAGGGCAAGGGCAGATGAACCTGAAACTTTATAAAGTGAAAAATATAGATTATAAATATCAACAGGTGCCATATGTGCCTTTTGAAACGTAGAGGAAACTAGAGATATACCTCTAGGAGAAACTGGAGTTATGTGGGAAGGAGTCTCCATCAAACTCTCCTCCAGGAAGGAAAAGCTAGTAGCTTCGGGGTAGACTTGCGTATTGTACAGCCAGGCCTTTAGAGTTATATTGAATATCACCTAAGGATGTTAAAAAGTTATCACTACATAAGTTTCAATGGTAATTTAAGCTATGTAAAACCCAGAGGAAGGAACAATGACTAAAAAAATTGAGAAGCTTAGATGTAGAAGAATCAATGACACTATAGGTTGTTGCCGTTAAACTGGTATTTTCTGTTGGAAATCCCTTAGAAATTGGAGTTGAACTTTCACACAAACCATTATAACTGGATTCGGGTTGAACCCTAGCATGCACCTATTCAGAAGCTGAAACCCTGAAAGCGAATATCACTTGGCCTACAACAAGTGCATCCAAATTATCAGAGTCTAAAAGGTCGACCATTAAAACATCTTTGTCAAACTCAACCATGTTCGAAAGTTCTATCTCTTGCCTGATGAATTCTTCCTTGGCCATGGCTGATGCACCTAGATCTCCTCTAACTCCTTGTCCAAAGTAACGATGATTCGCTCGTTTTCTTTCTTCCCAAGACTACCCATTTCTCCTTGTTAACATTACATAGAGCTTGTGTGAGTCTCCTTCATATAATATACTGATTGTATACATCTTTCACACAAGCCATGACGTTTTTAGCCACATTGAGAAAACTTTCTTTCAAATGATAAGAGAAATTAATCCCATCAAAGAAAAGTGTTGGGAATGTTCTTTGTAGTTCAATAATTTATGGATTTGAGAATTAGTTAGTCCCATAAAAGTATGAGTAAGGACATGTTATTTACTAGATCTTCGTTTAGAGGGATTTGAAGCTGCAAAACCAAATGCTAAACAACCTATTTGGATATATAGGATGATGCCATTTTTTGTGTAATCATGGCATAGAAGTGGGGGCAGTTGGAGCCTTCGAGGCCGACATAGGAATAGGTTTATCAAAATATATATATCTTAACCCTTAGGCAAAGGAGAGTGGCTGCAACATTGCAAAGGGAATGTCCTACCTGATCAAGAATGGTTATGTGATCCTTGATCACGATCATCATGATGTTTGCATTCTTCTTCTCATTTTTATTGTTATCTCCTATAATGCCTTACCGATTTGGATTCATGTGACTACTCTCTGTGTCAACATGAGGGATCATACTTGTGTTAACATGAAGTGTGACCTTGAAGCTCATAAAAAAGATGGGGGCATCACATTGCACCTGAAAAGAAAACACAACCATGTCAAGATTTATGGATCGAGGTACAGTATGTGCAATGTGAATGTGTGATGACTTAGAAAGCCATGTAAAGTGTTAGTTTTCCCTAGTGGCACCCATTGACCATGTTGATGCACTCTACTAAGTTGTGTTATCTCCCCTGAAACAGTCGATGGTACATCCATAGCCATATGAATAAGAGAATCATTATCATGGAGATTGAAATTATCAAGCTCATGAGGAATGTTATCTAGAATTCCCCTAAGTGGATCATATATATCACTAGTTAGAGGAGTCAGAGTTGCCTCCTCGATTAGAGCTTGATATGGCCAGGGGACCAGACGTGGTGAAATAATCTTTAGCTTTGGATGGCCGGGAATAAGTAGTACTTGATCATCGCCACCCGTCTCACCTATGGACTCATGACCAAGGTTCACCTATTTATCGTCACCCTCATCCTTGTCATCATCGTCACCTCCTCCTTCCTTGTTTTCTTCATCACAATCACCTTCCTTATCCTTCCCTTAATTAATTGGAGTATCTTGAATGATATGGGGACCTCTTGATTTTCAAATAGCTCAAGGCTCGACCTCGGCATCTTAAGCAGGTTGGGCATCTTGACGAGTAATAGGAACAAGACTAAGATTACATCCATTATATAGAAGTAGAAATTGTTGCATCTTTTCATCTACCAGAAGAAATTTCATTTTCTGCTATTCAACACGAATGACTTGAAGAGCTTGAAGAGTATGCACCAAAGTTGCACTATTGGGTCTCTTGGAATATTTGTAAATTCATGAAACGATGAAGTTAACGATTTGAATGGAACTAACTTCACTAAGACAAAGAGTGATGGTAGAACTTACATCTTGATAACCACCTTTGAGCAAGACTACGTAGACAATGAACAAAGAAATATTCATCTTTAAAATGACTCAACTTGCTCCAAACAACAATGATCGTAAGATAACCTTTCGTCGGCTCTAAATAAGTCAAAGAAAAGCCGTCTTGTCGTTTTTTAAAGCTAAATAAGTATTTGATTTCCTTTCATAATTTCCAAAGACTAATGATCACAAGACAACACTCACATAAGCTTCATCTCCAATTGAGAAAGGACCACCTCTATAAACTTTCTAGTTGAATGATTAGGTGGTTGCGGTCTAAAGATGATGAAGTGGATGGTGATCTACATGCTGATGCAGAAGCCAAAGTAGTTGCAAAGGGGATGCACTATGATGTACATGGACCTACACCCATTGTAGAGAGATGTAAGGAGCATCTACTGTTCATGACTAATAAAAAACTCTATAGATGGGCAATGTGTATTGACCAATAAGATTTAACTCTGATCTTCATGTTGAAATAAAACCATGCATAGCCGATGTATAATACCTCATAAATGCCAATATGTATTGACGAACAAGATTTTACACATTGATGGGGACAGTAATGTGCGATTCTGTTTGTGCAGTGTATGCGCCCTATGTCTAAAGCACAATGAACGTGTACACTATGTAGATACTCGCTCGTGCTGGCAAACGAGCACTATCACACTATGGAATCGTGTGTCGGATTTTAGCTATTATCATGTGATTTATGATAATAGTAACATCATCCAAAAGAGTCATGGAACTTCTCTTTATAGGGACACTAAAGTGAATTATCTAGCTTAAAGCAGCAATGAAAGAATCCATTAAATGTTGGAGCATGTCTGATATGACCACTATCTAAAACCATCCTATCAGCACTCAACTATCATTCCACACTCGACCAGAAATTGATAAGATTACCTACAGTCCCTCATTGTACTTGAAAAACTTAACCAAATGTTTGAAAAATTATGGTTGCATGAAAAACTTAGGTCAAGGCTTAGCAAAACCGGAATTCGAATCGAAGCACATGGGGAAAGGAAAGTACTCAAGTTCAACTTGGGGAATTTGCTAAAAACACCCAAGTTCAACTTAGGGAGTTTGTTAAAAAAACTCGGGTCAATTTCAAGTATTTGGAATGCCTTAGGTGCAAGTGTTTTACTAACCATGGCTATGTTTGAAAGGGGAAGAAGGTGTATAGATTTGAAGATGAGTGTAGCTATAAGTTGATGAATGGCCCCGGCAGTGCCTAAGAAACAATGCCACTTACCTAGACTCAAAGATAATTCTAACGATAGAAGGAAAAGGAATTGGGTTAAAACTTGACTAGATTTTGAAAAGTGATAAAAGTTGGAGGTTGAATCGGCTAGATTGGTGCTGGCGGTGGCAATGGACAAACGTCGATGGAGTGATAAGTAAGCAATTAAGGTGGATTAAAGCTTGGATCGAAAGTCAATGGGGAACTCATAAATTAATTTGCAAGTGAAAATAATAGTGCAAACTAAAAGTGAGGAAGGAGAAGTAACTAGAAGTTACTTAAGTAATAACTTAGGCTAAAAATTCAAACCGAGTTGAAACCCACAACACGTTACCAAATTGAAAAAAATAAGAAAAGAAAAATAAAAGATAATATCAAGAGATGAAAATGAAAATAGAAGAGTAATAGAAAATAAATTTGGAATCCTATATAACTAACTGAAACAAGAGATTTTAAGAATCTCCAGATTCGAACGATAAATCTAAATTAGATATTTTATCTCTTATACTATATAAAGGAGAGGAATTCGTAATTTTTCAAAGCATAGTGATGATCTAGAAAGAAGCACTTTTTTGTGAAAAAAATTTAGAGAGCAAGAAAATCTTTTCAGATTAGAGTGTGAAGTTGATACCTTTTCTTGATCCAAAGCATGTCTTATTGACACATGGCATACTTTACAGGGTAAATGTTATCCTACCATTGAACCAAGCAATATTTTGATAAGTTAGAACCATTGAATGGCCGTATGATAGACGAAGAAGTCCAAAAGTGAAAGTCTGGAGACTAGATATCAAGTGAAGTCCAAAGAATCGGTGTCAAACCTCGCTGGCCACTAGAAGAAACTTAGCCATTTTCTAGACGAATCAAATGGTGAAGAGAGAATTGAGAAATTACAAGCTAATTCCACAAATTGGTACTAACTTGTACCCCTTAACTTGGTATCGAGTCAGGGTTTTCAGTCAATGCCACATGTTGAAAAAGTTAAATCCAAAATATGAAGAAAACGATGATAAGCTAACATTCCACTTTCAATAAGTTGAAGACAAAGTAGAATTAAAACAATAGCGTTCAAAAGCAAAGAAACCCATAGCTCTTCATCGAGTTGTCTGACATAACTCAATACTGATGACCACAAAGTGGTGATCTAACCACAATCGTCCTCCAGAGCCTCCTGTCAAACATGAAGAACATGGGTAGCAAATATCGAAGCCAAATTCGTAGATCTTCCTCTATAAATAGAATGAGGATTAAATAAAATGGGATCATTTTCTTACTTTCCAAAATATTAGGTTTTACCCCAAGATTCTATTAGATTATTACCCAAGTTTTAATTAACTGAGTTGTAAAATTATAGTGGTAAAGAAAGTCAAAAATCATTGACAAAGTTGATAGTCGACGTAGGCTATTACTCTTGGCCGAATATCTCTTGTGTTATTTTATTCATTTTAATTTCCTCATTTCAAGAACTATTTCTTATTATCTAATTGAGTGTTTGTCCCACTTTTAGTGCAAATATTAAGGCATATCGATTTTCTTATGTCCTTTGAATGGGAGGGGTAAGCTATTTATAGCCACCGTAAGATCAAATATCTTCCACATTTCTCTTTATTTTGAATCCTGATCAAATCTAGATCCATAGACCAAATCAAATCCCTTCCATAAGCCTTTGTATGGTTGTCCATGCCCCTCATTTAGCTTCTACGGTATTGAGCCTATTTAGCATACCACATATTAATAATTTACTTAGTTATTTTAGACCACATATTTAATTAAATCAATATATACATTTATAGATTATTTAATTAATTTTAAGGCCTCAAATAAATAATTTAAATGTCATTAAACATTCGGTACAATATCTATATTAATTTTATTGTTAATTTATAACATTTATAAATTAATTTTAAATTGGTTGAATTTGGGAACTAGTTATAAATCTACTGTGTTGACTCCTTAGTATGAACTATGTCCTTAATTAATATTTAAATAATTTAAATATCAAATCCTACATGAACTTTGCTGAAGTATGATATTGAGCACAAGTTCATATGCTTTTATATCATTTAAAAAGAAAAAAAAAATCCAATTTCTAATCTTTATTAAGCTACACCATAAGTAACGATATTGTGTGCACATTTTCTTTTCATAATAAATATATCACTAAAATATAAAGTTTGGGCCATGATAAAAAACACCACTAACATTCATAGTTAGTTGCGTAGTGCTAACTTAAAGCCTTTGGTTCAATCCAATTATATTTATCGATTAACCAATTTACTCTAGCCAATGATTTTTACTTTAATTTGAATAACAATCATGATCGACTTATTTGGTTGATCCTTTAGATTGTACTGCTAAGTACATACTGTGGTATTTGAGCCTATCACATCCCATTGTTCCAAACTAGAAATGAGCTAAAGTAGCTTTAAAAATGTGGATATTATTGACAAGTTGGAAAGAGACTATAATTTTCAAATCCTTTTTTACTACAATTAATATTTAAATCAGTATATCTTAATGATTTATTAATGTTATAATAAATTGAAAAATATATAAGAGATACGTATAAAGAGAAAATGGGAGGTTAAAATTAATAAAGATAGGGATATGCTTTAGGGGTAAATATGTAATTGCATATATATATATATATATATATATATATATATAACTATATGATCGATCCTGTCATATAAAAGGGATTTGATTTCTATTATACATAACTTTGTTATATAGTGCTATAATTAATTAAGTAATTATTTAAAGTACATAAATAAGAAAATTCTTAAATGAAAGGTTGTGTGATTATATTTGCAAGTAGTCGTTGTTGTGAGTAATTACTCATAATATAAAATAACGTCAAGATGTTACAAGAAAGAGTATCGATACATCCATTGAGACCAGAGCATGTAACGCTCTCTAAATGTTGAATAGTATATTACTCATGTCTGCTAGAGGCATCAAGAAGTTACATACTGATAGTTATTGGATAATTATGATATGACTTATCCGAGAGTTTCCAGTTGGTTAATAACAACTAGGTCGAACGGGATATTTCGAAGTAATGATATTATACTCTTCTCTCAACTTAGGTATATTGTTGAACTTTAGTGTGCAATCCTATTTTGATTTTAATTAAACCGTGGCATGACATCCATCGAATGCTATAGTTAGGGTCTGAATTGAGGAATTAAAAGTGAAACATTATTCAATTGAGAATTCATCTCCTCAATTGTATAATGTTAGTATCACGGTCAACGATAGTCAATTCAAAGTCTAAATCACTAACAAGAGTAGTACAATTAATAATAAATGTTATTATTAAACCAAAGACTTGTTTATGGACTACCAAAGTTGAATAAGGATGACACTTGAATTTTGTTCAAAACCAAATTCCATAAATCCTAAAGTGATGTAGCGTTAACACATAGAATGTGTGTAAATGATTGTGACTAAATGGCATCACTTAAGAAATTATTAAATATGATTTTACTTAAGACGGTGGATTCAGCTAAACGTCATGCTACTAGCTAAGGTGACGTATGAACGTCAATATTTGGATTGTTCAATATTAATTGCTGACTGAATTCATACCTCTGAGTCACACAATCATATTTGTGTATTCTTCAAAAAAAACCACACGATTTAATTAATTTATAAAAACACCGTAAATTAATTAAATAAACTAATATTCAAGGAATTGTCTATTACTTAATATATTTGATATTTGGGAGCTATTTATAATTATTTGATACATATATAAAAGTTATATTAGCGCATGTTGATATGTAATATTGGTGTAATTTTAAACTGGGTATAAATGTGAGACAATTACTTGAAAGTATTTTAGTAATTTGCACTATAAATGGCAATCCATGACCAGCCATACAAGGGCAATTAGAGAGTTGGGAGGAGAGAGAAAATTAAGAGAATTGATTCGGGAAGTTTCAAGTGAAAGAAATGAAAAGATTTCATTCTTTCAATTGAAACATATCCACTACTTCATTTCCTTCGTTCATTCCTTTTAATTCATTTTTCTCTCATCAGCATCATCCATCGTTGAAATTACCATGTAAAAAAAAAAAAAAAAAATCAACTCCAAATAAAATGAAAACAATAGATAAAATAAAAGCTAAGTTGTTCCTCTTTCTCTTGCAAAGCTGGGTGTGGATCTACTTGAGATCTAAAGAGAAATGTCAAATCAAGATGTTACAAAGGACAAGACATTTTAGTATCGGTTATTCTATATAGATTCTTATATGTTCATTATCACCATTTATGTTGTATTTAATTACCTTGTTATAATCTTGTATGAATAATATGATTTAACAATTGATTAAAAGTCTGTAATATCTTAAGTAAAATTGTTTAAAATAAAAATTGAGCCATGCAGTTATTTTTTATCACAATTTTTTTTTTACATAATTAATATGTTAAAAATTAAACTAAACAAAAATTTTTTATAGATGGCCATGTATTATGTTTTACAAAATTGATCCAAAATTGTTTAAAACTTCTACATATATATATATATATATATATATATATATATATATATATATATATATATATATATATATATATATTCACATATTTCAGATTGGATGATATATATAGTCAATTTGTATACTTGTGTGTGTAAACATTTAATGTTCATAATTTTGTTTAAATCGGCAATATATATTATAAGTATTAGGCACATTAAATTTAAAAGAGATTTGATACATACCTGTGTGTAATGTGAACTTTAAAAGGATACTATAAGAAAATGCTTCATTGTATTTAAATAAGATTTAATGCATAAACATGGAAGTTTTCAAGCAATTATATTAAATTTAAAAGACAATTTGTATATGAAAGATCTTATATGTAACATCCTTGTATAGAAAGTTTTAAATGCCAAGTTTTTCTGAATTACCTAGAGAACCAAGCTTCGCTTGTAAACTCTAGGGAAGTATGTGTCTGCCAAACACATACTTTGGGTACTTGTTACAGGGTTGTCAGTTTCGGGGCTCGAACTCGTGACCTTCGATCACGCAGTCCGGACCATCAACCAACTGCGCCAACCCTGTTGGCTTAAATGCCAAGTTATGTATGTAAAGTTTTAAAATATACGTGGAAACATTAAACCATAGGTTACATAAGGAAAACTTGAAGTTTAATGTTCATAGTTAGAAACTTATAAAGCCAAATGTTCAATCTTTGTCAAAAATTTAAAATTATTGTATATTATATTTACATTAAATGATTTAACGGGGCTATAAATACGCGCACGCGCACGCGCGCGCGCACACACACATATATATATATAGAGTGTGTGTGTGTGTGCATGCTTAGTATATGCATAGTAGATATACATCCTAATACCTACTCATGTATATATTACACAACGTTATATTTGGTTGGATCATTATGCTCTGCTTATGTGTCTTCTCTAATTTACACCCAGTATGTTCACATGACCTTTCTCATATCCAAAAGTGATAAATTTAGCTCACAATTAATTGCACAGTTAACACATTGATGATCTACAAGTTGTTTCCTTAATTAATAATTTGACACTTTGCATAACTAAATGATAGAACATAAACGCCTAATTAAATTACACACACATATGTGTGTGGATGGCTATTTGAAACAAGTTAAAACACATTTAGAGATACAATAGATCAAACCGCTGGATCTCATTGTGTTCATATAAAAGGTTGAAATCCGAGGGTAATCCAATAGTTGAGATTCATTGTGTTGCTATTTTGTGTTCTAGTAGATTTGTCTTGTGTGTGCGTATATGTGTGGTGTTGTTTTAATTTGAAATATAGTTGGTAGTTATTCATATATGCATACATATATGTGGTTGAATGTTCAAATTGTCTTGAAATAGCATTAAAGATAAGTAAATGAAAAAAGATAACTCCTCCATATGTAAATGAAAAAAGATAACTCCTCCACTTTTTCCTCTCCTTATTAATTGCTTAACATAACTGATTGTCATTTCAAATATATGTAAACTTTTGATTAGTTAAAATAACTTTACAATATATAAGTAAATATAAGTAAACTACATATATGCATATATTGTTATTTTATATAATTTCAAAATAAACTATGTACAACAAAGGCATGTATAAAGGACGGATGTGTCTGTTACAGTGTAGATTCCAACACTTATACACGTACACATTAACTATATACACTGCTTATATGTTGCACTTGCACTATACAGACTGAATGTATTTGATACATTCGTTGTTATATATTTAAATTCAAATTAAATTGAAAACTCCCTTTAAACAATTTAAATAAAACAAGATTTTATTTAAAACCTCATTAGATTGGATCTAATAATCTTTTAGGCTTCATAGGCTCGATATATACAAAATAGAAATTTGTTTGAAATCTCTCACCTGATTGGCTTGGCTCCTTCAATATGAATACTAAGAAATTAGCACCGTTGATACGAAAGATACCAACCTAAAAATACACACATAGCCTCGCAAATTTAAATTTAAGAATAGAGCGGTCGTTGTGGTGGAACAGTTGAGCAGTGGGTTAATTCTTCGATTTAACACCCTTTGGTTATCGTCTGATCGACCACTGGGGGAGAATCAACAAATGAATTCTCTATTTGTGATATTCTCAGTTTGCGTTGAAAGCGGTTATCGTTCAATTTTCAATAACTTTCACCTTATGGCTCTAAATCAACTACGTTTTCTTCCATTGTGACATTCTGTAACTTCTCTTCAATATGGCATACAATCTAACAGGTATTTGAATTGCAGGATTCAACATGTATGCTAATTATCTTCATCCTCTCTGACAATAATGGAAATCTTACTAAAATCGTTGTATAATTTTACGAACCATGGGTTTCCATTCGTAATTACCAATTATATAATATGATAGTGCAGCCGTATGCAGATTTGATACATTTCAACTCAATATTACATAAGAAAATAAAAGATACTACACATTCTGAGTAGCATCAAACATAGAACTAAAACTACATAAATGTTATGAAATAAATAAAGGTAACACATTGTTAACCACAATCATAGCACAGATAACAAATATTTGGAGTAAAACAAATTCAATATGTTTGCTCGAGTACTAAAACGATAGATATCCACATTGCAAACATTTACAAAGTTTTATGAAATATTTAGTATTAAATTTTCCAATTTTGGACAGCGGTTATGAATATATCAAATTAATACTCGATTTTCATAAAACAATAGGAAAACATTAAATAAGATGAATAATAGATAAATAATTATTATTTTTATGTTTTGATTTCGGTAGGGATGAGTTGATGGTTGGTTTAGTTTTTCATTCGGTAAACAAAATCCAAAAACAAACCGAAGCGATATTTTTTAGAACCAAAACCAACAAGAATAAAATCGGTATGGTTTGTTTTGTTTAATTAGTTTATCGTTAGATAAGTTATATATTATATAGTTGTCAAAATAATATATGAATGAAATAATTGACCAAGTCCATATTTATATAAAGATGTGGTAATGCTATAATTCTTAAAAAACAAAACACATCTACTCTACAAACATTAACATTAACATTAACCGAAACAAAAATAAGATTGTTAAGATAGTAATATAAAAATTAATATTTTCATTTACAATTATATTCCTTATAATTAATTATATTTTTATTCAGTTTAATTTGTTTGGTTAGTTTTAAAATATTGAAAACCGAAACCGAATAAAAAAACTCAAATAATTAGAAAAATCAAATCCAATCAATTAACTATCAAAACCTAACTGAGCCGAGCAAACTTATTTGATTCGGTTGGGTTACTATGTTTAAATTTCGGTTTTAGTAAAAGTTTCATAACCTAGTAAATGTGACTTCTTCTTTTTTTTTTTCCCAAATTATGATTGCGAAAGAAGTGGGAGGCTACTTTTTTTTTTTTGAAAAAGTAGTTGAGGCGAATTATACAGAAAGAAGTATGTCATGCAAATAGCATGATTATTGGTTTTGGTTCTCCGTATTGTAAACAGTTTACAATCCATAACATTGAATTTCGAAAGTTCTACTAAAACAAAATATATAAGAATCTGTCATAGGGGGGAAAAAGAATCGCTAATTACAACCAAAAATATTACTGAATTTTACCAGTGATTCCTGATTTTTTTTTTTTCCCTTGCAAAATCAAATGCCGATTTTCGCATCAAACAGCATCAGAAATTCACTTCCAACCTTCCAACTCATCTAAGCAACTCACGAACTATACCCCTTACATTTGACCAAATTCGATGAAAAACAATAAAATATGTTACGGTAATATTGAATTTCTACGGTAAAATGCACATTTTGCGAAGTCCATAAAAAAATGTGGTGTAATCAGTCACCTAAAGAAAGACGGTTTTTGTGGAACAAAGAAATAAAATCGATATATATAACATGCACGGGAATCCCAATCCATTACCATGTGTACAAATAAAATTACGGTAAAATAATCAAGTTCACTTCACCTTTTATGGAGCGCGGCCACTGGGCAAGACCTTCTTAACAATATCGTTGCTGAGCTGACTAATTTGATCATCCAGCGCCTTGATCGTCTCTACCTTCTGCTTCTCCAAGTTCTGAAGCGCCTCCGCCAGCTCAGCCTCCACCTTCTTCCTTCCCTCCGCCATCTTCGCCTCCAGCTCCACCGACGTCTCCTTCTTCATCTTGTTCAGCGCCGCCGCTATCTCCGCCCTAGCGGCCTTCATCACCGCCGCAGCCTGCTCCTCCAGCTGCTTCACCTCCGACGAGGTGTCCTTCACGTCCCCTAGCTTCCCTCTTATCTCCGCGTCTCGCTTGTCCATGAAGTTTCCGAGAGGGGTAAAGTACAGCTTGTCGAGTGCGACCATGAGAAGTAGGAATTCCGCGGCGATTGCGGGGAGCGTGAGGTTGAAGTCGAAGAGGGCGGCCTTTTCGATGTTGGCGGCGAGGGCGGGGAGAGGAGACGTGGCAGCGGTGATGACGATGATGGGCAAGGAGGATTTGGCTAGGGTTTTGAGGAGGGTTATTTTGGGGATTTGGGGGAGTGTGGGTAGTTTGGGGATTTGTGGGGCTTTGGTGGAAGGCAGTTTGGAGGCGGAGCAAGCCATGAGAGTAGCTGCCATGGATTTTGGATGCTGGAAATTAATCCTCAAATTTATTTTGCGGAGACGTGTAGAGATGAAGGAAGGGGATTGAAGGGGGAGGAGGGAGAGGAGGGAAAATCTGATCCTATTCTATGCCACACATGGATTTTTGAAGATTTCGTGTAATTTATCGCCTCAAAAAAATTTAATTCGACTTTACTTGGTTTATGTGAAATTTGAAATATATTTAACTATTTATGCGCACAAAATGATTCTCCTTGGCAATATTAGTTGAGATTTCAATTTAAATTTCGATCATTTGAGATTTTGTTAGTTTAGGTTGACTTCGGATGTTTCGATTCTATTTCGATTTCGGTCTAGATTTCGATTTGCAATATTTTGTTAATGAACGGTAATAATGATAAATATATAGTATAGTCTATAAAGAAATAGAATACGACATAAAACATTATAAATTTATTACATACAAAAACTATTTCTTGAAGCTACATACGGGTTGTTTTCGTAGTTTTCTTCATCAACTTGTATCGTGTAGTATGGTGGATAACCATACTGTATTTATTCGGAATCTAGAAATGTTTCCATCATAGATACAAATGAGAAGGGTTCGTCATTTTTTATTGTTATGTAGCTTTACTATTTTAATCGCGTGATATATCATTACTATATGTCTCCTTTTCTCCGATATAATAATAATCTCTAGTATAATCAGAAATAGAGTGTTTATAGTTAGGTAGATCATTTGAAACATATGAGTTATTAACGTCATCGTAATTTTATTGTTGCCCATATTCAACATTCAAGTTGTTGTCTCTTCTGTCACGATTGTCCGTCACACCCCTCCTTCTCACTTAGTATATAGTTGGTCTACGCAAGCCACTACTATCACTAGAATCAATGCCATAATTATTCGTTAAACCAATACTACCACGAATAGCATTCGTTATTTGGGGAACCACTACTATTTCAGTGCTTTGACTTGTTGTTCAATGCAAGTATACTATTAAATGCAGCAACAACATCAATCATCGTACTAACCATCAAAGGATCGTCCACAAGCAGCCGTGGTTCAAGTTGAATAGTCCATTCTGCATATGGATCCTCCTCATGAACTATATAGTTCGAATCAATCAGTTGTTCATTTGTATCACGACGTTTAACATTCTTTACTTTCAAAAACATATTGTAATATACATACACTAATTTTTCTAGATTTTCCATTTTGATTCTATTTCTAAATTTTATATGGATCATGAATAATGTAATCCGCTTTCTTGCATGGTTTGAAGAAAACCGTCTGGCTTAGAATATGCATTATTAAGCATGTTAGATTTGGATCATCATCTTTATTAATTGTTGACAACCATTCAAAGGGAGAACACGTATGTTAACGAATTTCTTTGCTAACACCCAGAAAGGGTAAAGAAAGAGAAATTTGGTTGAGAGAAGGCTTGATTAACCCTTATAGACCACAACGAGTGTTGGCAAAAGAGACTCATGGTTGAGATAGAGCTTAGGTAAATATGTTTAGTACGTTCAAGTCCTAATAAAGTCACAAATTATTTATGTCGAAGTTATGTTCAACTCACGTTAAAGTCATCAATCAATGTAGATAATCTCATGCAATTAAGAATCAAGACTATGAATGTTAAAGAATTTGAAGTAGGTTATGATTAAAAATCACAAGTGATTTGGAACTCAAAACAAGCTATCAGTCATAATATCTTTATTCATATGCTATGCAATGGTTGAATATACAAGGACTTATGTGCGATTAGTTAAAAAGTAAAATTGGCACCAAAATCCCCAAATCGATTTAGGGTTAAAAGTTTAAAATATAATAAGTGAGAAAAGAATGATTCGTCCCCTCCTCCCTTCCCATAGGTTGGTATTTGTAGGAGCGGTAAAGCGCTGCATGGATGCCATGCGGCATGCTTGTACTTCGGCATCAAGGTTCATCTCGATGGCTGTCAGCGTTATGCTTTGTTTTGATAATCTTTGTCATCCCTTCTGTAACATCCCACCCTTTTGGACGATTTAAATCGACAGTAAACCACACATGTCAACTAAAATCATTCAAAAGGTAAGACTGTTAATGGGGTAAATAAGAAAATAATAGAAAAGAAGGAAAGATAAAACACAGAATCTCACAGCGGAATGACAAAATATAAAAATCAAATAAACAGTTCATGAAGCTGTTTTACAAATAATATTTGATTACACCTTTACAATACAAATAAGAGTTATACATACAGTAGAAATAAATAAATAATGCAGCGGAACACATGATGTAGTGGAATAATTAATAATAAATAGTAGACTCGTCTCCGTCTTCATCCTCCAAAATATAATGGCCTTCAATACACTAAAAAAAGCTCAGACTGACCCGAGCGTAATAAAAAGATAAAACACTCGAGTCAGGACTAAAAGATCTTATGTAAGTCAAATCAAAATAAGTAGAATAGAAATATTACTATAATGGATTCAGAGATGTATAACAGGAATTTCATCTCCTATCAAATGTACAATGTGGATTTAATTATTTAAAAGATTTCAAACGATTCAAAAATACCAATCTTAATTATTTTAATTAAAATAGATCCGAATTTTAAATTTAAAACTTAAATCTTTCAAATAATTCAATTCTAATAAATAATCCAAATTAAAGAAATTACACGGTTATATGTCATTTCAACCAGTATCCAAATCAAAATTTCCAAATCAATGGAAACCGCTCGAGTTATCATTTCAATCCATAGTGGTAACAAAGATATATACATAAATAAACATCCAATCATCCAATATGACAACCAATAACATCCATCACAATCCAACATCCAAATCAGCCAATAAATCACAACAATCAATTGATTATCATTATCAGGTGTATGACTTGCAATTTATATTCATTATTAAATAAATGGAAAATTCAATTCAATATAAATTCAATTTAACTTAAATGACAATCTAATAATACCAAAAGCAATTAATAAATTTCTAATCACATTATAAATTTAATTTAACTAGCATAAGATAATCTAGTATTCGTGAGTGGGTCAAAACACTCACCTTTGATATTTAGAACGCAAATATCCAAACAAAGATGTCTTTTCCAATAGTCTCCAAACTCAGCCAAACCTATTTTATGTTATTAGGAATTCCAATACGAGTCCAAGGGAAGAAACTACGCATGTATCAAAGCTCGTATGAGGAAGATATTCAGGTTATAAGGATATAAAATAAAAATACATACATATTTAATTCTTAAAATAAGAAACTTTAATAACTCACGTTTTCAAATTTGATATACCCAAAACAAAGGCAAGAAGTGGAAAGCCAAAACCATTAAGGCTAATTCTCATTGTTTGATTTTTTTGAAGGCTTCTTGCAAAAGAAGGCAAGGCGATGAGGAAAGGTACGGATGTGGTTAAGGAAGAAATGGATGCTCACACCTTTTTATTCTTTTCTTTTTCTAAACATAGCTTCAGTAAAATGAATTGGCAGCAATTAAGTAGAGGTATAAAGCTATGTTGACATTGAGACTTTGAGGGAAACAAATAGAGGTCTGATGTTTGAAAAAATAAGGAATTTCTAGGGGAAAGAATGATATATGATATAAAACAAAAGAAGAAAGGGAAGTGACAAATGAAATATGCATGGAAGGGACAAACAAAACAAAACTGTATGATCTAAGTAGATGCTTTGGGAAATAAATAAACAAAACGGAAGAATAAGAAAGGATATAAAATTCACGTTTCAATTACATCAAAGAATTGCAATAAAACCAAATGTGGAAATCGTGGCAGGTGTATTGAATAATAAGGAAATGAAGGGACCACTTAGGATCTAGTTAATTGCATGATCCACTCAATTAAATATATTATCGAATATACCCTTTTTCACACTCGTTTACACATAATTAACATATAGTAAATAAATTTGAATAAATAACCAGTGTAACGTTACAAAAAAATAAAAGATGATCTAGAACTCAAATTCAAGTTTTTTTTCTTTCAAAGTAATGTTTTTCTCATAGGGGAATTGCACAACCTTAAAAGTCAATTAAATTTAAACTTCAAGATTAGTGTTAAAATCACTTATATACAGTCTCAAATGTATACTTAATGACTATAAAATATTGTTTTAAATTTCATTTTTTCTTCTTTATATAGAATTATTTTTACCTTCAAAATGAAAATGTTCGTTTTATTTTCATCAAAATGTTCTTTTTATTTTTTTTACAATAATGTATGTTTCTTTCATTAAATCCAAAAATTAATATTAATGTTTTTTTTTTAATTGAAAGATCCCAAATCGACAAAATTGTAATTAATTTCAAAATTACACTTATAACGGATGATAACAAACGTACATTTCTTTCATTAAACGCCATTAATTTCAAATAAATTCTCTTTCCCTTTTATTAGAAGATTCCAAGTCAAATTAACGGCAATAAATTCATTAATTAATTTAAATTCCAACATATACTTATTTTGTTTTTTTTTAATCTTATTATTCAATCAATTATCATATTATATATATACTTAACGTTGGTTTACAAGATCATTAACAACAAATTAACTTCTATATTTATCACTTTAGTTCATATTAACTATAGTAGGTAATTAGATTAACTGCAATTGATTTTCAATTTAATTTCAATGGATTAAATAAATAGGTGATGAATGAAAATTGTTACCTTTTACTTACTTAATCGCATTTACAAGATTATTATTAACAACAAATGTTATGACTACTTACACAATCCTGATTATACTCAATTTTCCATTAATTTCATATAATTTCCCCTTTTATATAACATTTAATTCATTTCCTTATTTCAACTTATCGTCAAATAACGTTACAATTATTTTAATCACTAACATACAATTCCAACATTAAACCTAACATTCAATTGCCTTAATTCAATTAATTACCCATTCAATATTAAAACGATAAATTAATGAGAAAACAGTTAATACAATCGTTTATAATAATAATTCATACTCCTTATCTTATTCTTTAACACCAAGGGTTATAATTTGCTTACCCAAAAAGGTTTTATATTCAATATTAACCTATTTCAATTAATTACATACAAGTTTACCATCTACATCATTTAATTTATTTTATTATTTACAATCATAACCAAGTCAACCTACAATGTATTTCAATTAGTTTGAAATTACTTTAAATATTTATCAGTAGCGTTTAGACAACACCACTGATTTCATATTCAATATTAGCCAATTCTAATTGATTACGTATAATTTCAACGTTCAATGTATTTCCTTATTTTTAGTTATAACTAATTATAACCTTAAAGTCACTTCAATTAATTGGAAATTAGATTAAAATAGTTAGCAATTACCTTATATTAACATTACTAACATTACATTCTAGTTATTCTTCTCCTTGTAACATTAATTTTTTTTAGTTTTATTTCAATATAAAATTATAAAATATTATTTAATTAATATTTTAATAATCGAAAATTATGGGTCATTACACTCTCCCCTACTCAAAACTTTTCGTCCTCGAAAAGGGAAAAGGAGGAAATTAGGAAAAGGAGAAAATAAGGAATCATTATATTTTATTCAAAGTATTAAATTTATAAACAATTAATTTTCATAACAAATTAATTTAAATAGAATATACAATTAATTACAAGTAATTCTTCATATTCAAGTCTACCAAAGTTTGAAAATATTTCACTTTTCACAAAATTTCTAAGTCTAAAATTTACGAAAAATTTCGGCAGAGTCTTCTTTGTACGGAGAGGTCGCGGAGAAATAATAATATCAGTAATCATCATATATATATCATATTAAAAAAATAAACATCCCAAACCATGGGAAACAGTATAATATTGCTAGAAACCTGTAATCCAAAAATATACCTATTAGTCGGGAAAAGAACGCTTAATTTATGAAACCAAAAGCAGTAGCTATTATTTCCATAAACTTGTACTTCACTTGAAAAATCCAAAGAAGTTAATAATACGTGAAAAGAAATATATTTAAGTTGCTTCAATTAATAACAAACAAATCAACACAATATAATAATAGTCACATGCAAACAAACAACATGACCATCATATGTAACAAAGGAATCGATCATATGTCCATAGCAACCAAACTGATGATTTGTTCAGGTTCAGACATTTTTAGTCGTACAAGATGATAAATAGAATATTAAATGTACCCTATGCTCAATATACTTTATATATTATCTATACATCCTTATAGAGTTAGAAGTATCCTTTCCTATCATCTCAAAAGTCAAAATAACCAATAATTTCAAAACAATATTTAAGTTTATTCAATTGGTTTCTTTTTTTTTTACATCATTACTATTCTTCTTTTTTTCTCATATAACGTCCTTTTCTTTTTCTTACATGTACATATATAAATTATTTCACAATATTAACTTGCATACATAACATTTCTTGTTCATCAAAATTCTTATTTAGAAATAATTTCATTGAACGCTTCCATTACTTAAGTTTTACCTGTATAATATTCTATTACATATTCTATTAACATTTCAACTTATTAAACATTTTTGGTAAATATATGTGTTTTAAGAATGTAACTGAGTGTTATACAAGTTTATTTTATTCATTTTAGTTAACAAAATATTCAATGATTACATATTCTAAATTTTTATATCTTTTGATTTACAAGTTACAAATTTCCAATTTCTTATATATTTTATTCGTAAAATTCCATTCTTATTTATTTAATTAATTATTATTTATATAAAGGCTAATCACTTACATAATTTGTTTTCCATTAAAGATTTAACCCATTAGTGAATCATTTCACAAAATATTACTTAAGCTTCTACAGCCTTACCTAATTTTATACCTCAATTTAGTTATAGAATAAAAATTTAAGTTTTTGGTGTTCGCCCTTGAAGAGAAAAGAAATACTTCAATATATCTAAAATTCAATTAAAACATTTAACCTCATTCACTTAGTAGGAATATAAGATAAATTTAAAACATCTTTATAGCATTATGAAAGGACTTTCCCAAAGTTTAAACAATGTTAGAAATTTGTATCAAAAATTTATATTAAAACATTATGATAAGATTTTAAAAATAAAGTTCCTTAAATCTGATAATTTATTAGACTCAGTAGTTCAAAATAAGTATAAACTCAAGATTATTAAAGCGAAACTAATAGCATACTCAAATCTTGCACTAAATATCTAAATAAAAGTATAAATTTTCATAGATTCATGATTAATTTTACACACTTGGTTTAAAATGAATATTCAAATCATGGGAAAAACATTTATCATGGTTTAATACAAAATTCAAATAGTAACTAAAGCTATAAATTTACTACTAGTACTTCGAAATCAAGTAATTATTTAAAACCATACTTCCAAAATTGAGATTCTAATTTATTTTCCAAGTATATTTAAAACTTCGCAATCATTTTTTCCATTTATATAATATATCTTCAAATTATACATTCAAAGAAACTTATAAAAAAATTTACAAAAAAATATCATTTGAAAACTTCGTTTGCAAATCAATCATCTTTAATGTTTTAATACTTTACAACAAAAAAAAATTCTATAAATTTTCTTGCTTCATTTATTAATACCATTTCAGTAATTTTAAATAACATCTTTTTAAATATATGTAAATTATTTGAAAACAATTACTTACATCATTACTTATATTTAAAAAGAAGCTATTGAAAACCTTAAATCCATTATGTTTAAATTTTATTAGTTTTAAATCTCAAAATACTTTTAAACATCATTAATAAATCAATAATCATTAACTTTAAAATGTTTTATTTAATTAATAACTTCTGACAATATTTAGAACACTAATAATTTACTAATAAACCATGTTGTACATAAATAAAAAATATTTAAACATTTTAAAGTATTTAGAAAGGAAAAATGATCAAAATATCTTTTTTATAATACTTTATCAAAATACTTTTATAACTCGATGTTTTAACAGGTTTATCCTTGTTCTTGCAGACTCTGGCCATGCGTTGATCAGACGCATGGCTAGAATTCTCCAAGTACTTAGCAGACCTGTTTCAACACCCAATGAAAATACTTAAAATCATTGAAAATAGATATGGAAAGTACGTTCCCCCATGGATTGCAGTTACGCAATGGTTATGCCGCTATCCCAGCGGAATCAATTGTAGCTGTAGGCATCTCACCCCTCGATTTACGCTATCCAATAATACCAAATGAATATAATAAGTGAACCACCAAAGGGATCCGATAATTACCCACCAAAGGGATCCGATAATGACCCACCAAAGGGATCCGATAATGACCCACCAAAGGGATCCGATAAATGACCCACCAAAGGGGTCCGATGGAAGGTACTTCCCATATCATTTATTTCAAAATATATCATACCATATATAGTCACCATTCAGAATCATAGCTTCAAATATCGCACTTATATAAATTCCATCATATATAAGATTTCATTTTCAGATAGAGTATTTTCCAAAATCAATAGTCTCAAATATATCAAATCATTCTTATATAAATTCCGTTATATATAAGATTTATCTCTTCAGATCAAAAACCTTCCAAAATCAACATTTTTAAAAATCACCTTATACTTATATAAAGTCTGTCTTATGCAAGAATAAAAAAATTTGCAAATCAATTACGCTGCATGAAGATCCATATGGAATTAAACATTTTTGCTTTGCAAAAGGTTTTGAATTTAGAATAGTTCTTTTTTTATATATACAATCATTTTGTGAAATAGTTTGGTATATAAAATGGATGTGGAAAATAGTTTGTAAATAAAATAGTTTGTAAAATAGTTTGAAAATAAAATAGTTTGTATAAGAAAAATTAAAGAAAATAGTTTGTATAAGGAAAATAAAAGAAAGTAGTTTGAAAAATGGTTTTAAATTAATAGTAGTTTTTCATAAAAGAAAATCCCAATTTAAATTACAAAGATATCCAACCCAACAGCTTTCAATTTCAATGACAAAGCAAATCAATAATATTAGAACATAAGATGTACACATGTCATCATTTCGCAACATTACATTCGATCGTTCGCTCGATCACACAAGTTCGCTTTCGAACTAGTATTGTCCATTCAACTTCCCTAATGCAGACTTCGGTTTCTTGACTATAAACCATCATTCTCCTTGCATAGCCATATACTATGATAGAGAACTCTAGAATCAAACCAAAAATCCATATCAATATTCACCATCAAGAATCGAATGAAAAATTCTAATGCGAAATGGTGTAATTCACCTCAAACTTACGTACTCAAATCCGGATCAAATTAATTATGCGAATAAAATAATATACGCACAACTTATGTATTTATTTCAATTTGATTCATCACAATTATACTTCAACTAAATTCATTATTAATCTCATTGATTAATGAAAGTATCATTTCATACTTTAATATTTGTTTCACATAATTTCTCCATTTAACATAACATTAATTTATTCATTCTCATAATATTGCTTATATTTCTCTTCAATTTAAATTACATTCATTCCACATGTAATATTTCTCATTTAATATTACATTTATTACCAAATCATTTCATAAGGAATTTTCTTAAGTTTATAACCAAATTATAAAAACATAATTCCTTTTTATAAGACATTGTTCAGGTTTAAAGTTATCACAACTTTATTTATAACCATTTATTATAACATCCATTTATTTCAAAACAATTTACAAGTCATGGTTTTATTTATAATCAATTCACATTAAATTTATACTAATTCAGAAGGTTTTGATTATCCAAAATATCCAAATATTTCATTTTTCAATAGTTGAACTACTGTCAAAAACAACAAAATTCACAACAACAATAATTAGCCAATGCTTTTAAACTGATAAAACGCAACTAATCAACAATAAATGATAATAACTAAATATTACCATTTCATAAATCAAACACATTACAAATAACTATATTAGTTATAAAAATTTAATCCTCTGCATATCATATAATATTAGGAAAAAAATTCATTTCAAAACACTTTTATAAAACTAACAAATACACGCTCTCATATATACACTTAGACAACTCATTCTAGGGTATTACTACCCTATCTCTAATGAGTTAATCCCAACAGGCTAAGGTATGTCTAAACCAAAGCTCTGATACCAACTGTAACATCCCACCCTTTTGGACGATTTAAATCGACAGTAAACCACACATGTCAACTAAAATCATTCAAAAGGTAAGACTGTTAATGGGGTAAATAAGAAAATAATAGAAAAGAAGGAAAGATAAAACACAGAATCTCACAGCGGAATGACAAAATATAAAAATCAAATAAACAGTTCATGAAGCTATTTTACAAATAATATTTGATTACACCTTTACAATACAAATCAGAGTTATACATACAGTAGAAATAAATAAATAATGCAGCGGAACACATGATGTAGTGGAATAATTAATAATAAATAGTAGACTCGTCTCCGTCTTCATCCTCCAAAATATAATGGTCTTCAATACACTAAAAAAAGCTCAGACTGACCCGAGCGTAATAAAAAGATAAAACACTCGAGTCAGGACTAAAAGATCTTATGTAAGTCAAATCAAAATAAGTAGAATAGAAATATTACTATAATGGATTTAGAGATGTATAACAGGAATTTCATCTCCTATCAAATGTACAATGTGGATTTAATTATTTAAAAGATTTCAAACGATTCAAAAATACCAATCTTAATTATTTTAATTAAAATAGATCCGAATTTTAAATTTAAAACTTAAGTCTCTCAAATAATTCAATTCTAATAAATAATCCAAATTAAAGAAATTACACGGTTATATGTCATTTCAACCAGTATCCAAATCAAAATTTCCAAATCAATGGAAACCGCTCGAGTTATCATTTCAATCCATAGTGGTAACAAAGATATATACATAAATAAACATCCAATCATCCAATATGACAACCAATAACATCCATCATAATCCAACATCCAAATCAGCCAATAAATCACAACAATCAATTGATTATCATTATCAGGTGTATGACTTGCAATTTATATTCATTATTAAATAAATGGCAAATTCAATTCAATATAAATTCAAATTTAACTTAAATGACAATCTAATAATACCAAAAGCATTTAATAAATTTCTAATCACATTATAAATTTAATTTAACTAGCATAAGATAATCTAGTATTCGTGAGTGGGTCAAAACACTCACCTTTGATATTTAGAACGCAAAAATCCAAATAAAGATGCCTTTTCCAATAGTCTCCAAACCCAGCCAAACCTATTTTATGTTATTAGGAATTCCAATACGAGTCCAAGGGAAGAAACTACGCATGTATCAAAGCTCGTATGAGGAAGATATTCAGGTTATAAGGATATAAAATAAAAATACATACATATTTAATTCTTAGAATAAGAAACTTTAATAACTCACGTTTTCAAATTTGATGTACCCAAAACAAAGGCAAGAAGTGGAAAGCCAAAACCATTAAGGCTAATTCTCATTGTTTAATTTTTTTGAAGGCTTCTTGCAAAAGAAGGCAAGGCGGTGAGGAAAGGTACGGATGTGGTTAAGGAAGAAATGGATGCTCACACCTTTTTATTCTTTTCCTTTTCTAAACATAGCTTCAGTAAAATGAATTGGCAGCAATTAAGTAGAGGTATAAAGTTATGTTGACATTGAGACTTTGAGGGAAACAAATAGAGGTCTGATGTTTGAAAAAATAAGGAATTTCTAGGGGAAAGAATGATATATGATATAAAACAAAAGAAGAAAGGGAAGTGACAAATGAAATATGTATGGAAGGGACAAACAAAACAAAACTGTATGATCTAAGTAGATGCTTTGGGAAATAAATAAACAAAATGGAAGAATAAGAAAGGATATAAAATTCACGTTTCAATTACATCAAAGAATTGCAATAAAACCAAATGTGGAAATCGTGGCAGGTGTATTGAATAATAAGGAAATGAAGGGACCACTTAGGATCTAGTTAATTGCATGATCCACTCAATTAAATATATTATCGAATATACCCTTTTTCACACTCGTTTACACATAATTAACATATAGTAAATAAATTTGAATACAATAACCAGTGTAACGTTACAAAAAAATAAAAGATGATCTAGAACTCAAATTCAAGTTTTTTTTTCTTTCAAAGTAATGTTTTTCTCATAGGGGAATTTCACAACCTTAAAAGTCAATTAAATTTAAACTTCAAGATTAGTGTTAAAATCACTTATATACAGTCTCAAATGTATACTTAATGACTGTAAAATATTGTTATAAATTTCATTTTTTCTTCTTTATATAGAATTATTTTTACCTTCAAAATGAAAATGTTCGTTTTATTTTCATCAAAATGTTCTTTTTATTTTTTTTACAATAATGTATGTTTCTTTCATTAAATCCAAAAATTAATATTAATGTTTCTTTTTTTTAAATTGAAAGATCCCAAATCGACAAAATTGTAATTAATTTCAAAATTACACTTATAACGGATTATAACAAACGTACATTTCTTTCATTAAACGCCATTAATTTCAAATAAATTCTCTTTCCCTTTTATTAGAAGATTCCAAGTCAAATTAACGGCAATAAATTCATTAATTAATTTAAATTCCAACATATACTTATTTTGTTTTTTTTTAATCTTATTATTCAATCAATTATCATATTATATATATACTTAACGCTGGTTTACAAGATTATTAACAACAAATTAACTTCTATATTTATCACTTTAGTTCATATTAACTATAGTAGGTAATTAGATTAACTGCAATTGATTTTCAATTTAATTTCAATGGATTAAATAAATAGGTGATGAATGAAAAATGTTACCTTTTACTTACTTAATCGCATTTACAAGATTATTATTAACAACAAATGTGATGAATACTTACACAATCCTGATTATACTCAATTTTCCATTAATTTCATATAATTTCCCCTTTTATATAACATTTAATTCATTTCCTTATTTCAACTTATCATCAAACAACGTTACAATTATTTTAATCAGTAACATACAATTCCAACATTAAACCCAACATTCAATTGCCTTAATTCAATTAATTACCCATTCAATATTAAAATGATAAATTAATGAGAAAACAGTTAATACAATCGTTTATAATAATAATTCATACTCCTTATCTTATTCTTTAACACCAAGGGTTATAATTTGCTTACCCAAAAAGGTTTTATATTCAATATTAACCTATTTCAATTAATTACATACAAGTTCACCATCTACATCGTTTAATTTATTTTATTATTTACAATCATAACCAAGTCAACCTACAATGTATTTCAATTAGTTTGAAATTACTTTAAATATTTATCAGTAGCGTTTAGACAACACCACTGATTTCATATTCAATATTAGCCAATTCTAATTGATTACGTATAATTTCACGTTCAGTGTATTTCCTTATTTTTAGTTATAACTAATTATAACCTTAAAGTCACTTCAATTAATCGGAAATTAGATTAAAATAGTTAGCAATTACCTTATATTAACATTACTAACATTACATTCTAGTTATTCTTCTCCTTGTAACATTAATTTTTTTTAGTTTTATTTCAATATAAAATTATAAAATATTATTTAATTAATATTTTAATAATCGAAAATTATGGGTCATTACACCTTCTATATATTGGTGAACTATGACATCATTAAGACGTGGTATTGATAATAAACGGTATTGATAATAGACGACATTGATAATGGACGGTATCGATAGTAGGCGGCATTGAAGAGGTATGGTATTGCTTGAGAGGCGACATCAATAAGAGGTGGCATTGGTGAGGAGCAACATCACTTGAAAAATGTTAACACTAAAGATATGCGAAGTTGACTAGATGCAATATCGGTTAGACGCGATATTGACTGGATGCGTTATCTAACCTTGCTATGATGATGCATTCAATCCTTTGAGTGGTGGCTTATGACATAACGCTCTCTGACATCATCACCGCCTTAATGAGATATGGCACTAGCTTCATACCATATCATCCATTGGTGACATACGAGATATGGCATTATTCATTTGGCTTTATTGGAGGAGAGCGACATTGGTGATATGAGGCATCATTGTGGGCCTTACACATTGGCTCTGATGACATGCCACTACTATACTTTCATTCATTTACTAATGCAAGATGCTTTTCTATTTGATAATCTCTTTTTCATGAATGCAACATCATCTAATGACACTTGTTGAAGAAAGGTGGCATTAATTGTATGCGAAATTGATGTCGTGCATATGGTGGCATTCAACATTCCATACTGAATTGATGATCTTCTTTGGCTATATGATTCTTTTATCTTGGCACTCTTGTTGTCAACACGCCCTCATACCTTTGGATCAATATTGGTAGTAACAATATTTCGTAGCTGTCTTTTTTTTAGGAGCCAAATGCACCAGCTTTATATTTGTAGCTATCCACATGTAGATGCAAAAGTTAAATATTTAATCTATATTTTGAATAAAATATTTTATGTAGTTTGCCTCTTTTCCAATCTCGATTTGTGTTAATATACTCAAGATCATTTTTCCAATGACGTTGTTAAATTCGTTAATATTTCACTATCATTTATTTCATCTACATATTGAATAATATGATTAAGAAAATAACCTATATTTAAATAGTGCAAGCATGAATGTGATGTTATGAATTTTGACTATTTGTAAGGCAATAGAATAATTTAAAATACCTATTGCGTGAATTGCCCAGTTGAATTTTCCATCTTTTATCTATAATGACCCACCATTTTTTTATTATCTTGAATTTTTTTCTAAATGAATCTTTAGCTGGATCCATTGCATTATAAAGATTGCATATATCTTTCTTATTGTCACTGTCCACCATTCTTAAAATTTTGACTAGTGGCTCAAATGCAAGAATGATGGAAGCACTAGTCCAAAATCTACCAATGTAAATCTTATCAGCGGCATTGGTTGCTATTCTTTTGTCCTTTGTAGTGAGTTTAAACATTTTAGGTGACTAGTCCCTTATAGTAATCATTCTTCTCGAGTTGTTTTTATGTTTATAAATAGAGTCTAATGCAATGAAATGAGTGAAAAGCCTTATCAATTCAGGTCTAGTCAATTCTTTACCTTTTGCCTCATTTCTCATTATGGCAAGTAACCAACAATAATTATAAATGAATGTCGTTATTAATTGACAATTTGAGATGACAATTATTACCCTTGGTTCTTTTGAGGTATCTTCTACAATCAAAACAATGCAATGTTTTGCACATGGTGTCAAGTACTAAAGTTCTCTTTTGTACATCAATAATTGACCACCGGCTTTATAGCTGGTCCAATTATATATCAGTACTCGCACTACTCTATTTTCTCCTATAGACTCTACGACTTCATTCATCAATCTGAAAATATATTCCCCGCTTAGAAATTCATTAGTAACATCTACAGGATTGAGAAATATTGTCTCATGATGCAGTACATAAGAAAATTATAACATTTTGTCGATTCTGAGTACTCCAACGTCACACATTGATTTACAACCATGTTCATCTTGAAAATTACGAAAAGTGTTAATATACGATCGGGCTTTTTCTAATTTCATTTTCAAGCATGAATATGATAATTCATATGTAGTAGGTGGGTCAATTCCATGACCAGATTCCGCAATCGCATGATCATCGTTGCATAGTAAGGACTAGTTGCAACGTCATGTGGAATATGTTTAAGTTAAAAAAAATTAGAAATTGCTCATTTTATGTGTTTTTTAACATTTTTAGTATATTTTATTGCAGATTTAATAAAAGGTTGAGAGCTATCTCCTTTTTTGTATGTATGAATCGATTCTTGCAAAAAATAACCTTCTACTCTCATAGACCTTCCACGTACATTTCACTTTGCCAGACAAGAACCGGCACCTAATTTTTTATGGGATCTGTTCATCTTATGCTCTCTAAATATAGTTCTGTTGTTTCGCATGGCATGATGAACATCGGTATCATCTTCATTTTCATCATCTTCGCTGCTAAAGTCATGTTATTGAGGCCTACTCATACGTTCTTCTTGTACACATTTCTGCTTATTTTTTCTTTATTTCAATCATTTTTCTTTCCAACAATATGAGCTCATACTAGTTTTATAACATCTTGAGGAACATTTGGACATGCTATTATATTGTCGCCTATGCTTGCCAAATATTCTTTCAGACGTGTTACACTACTACCATTTATTTATTTTTATTTTTTTATTAAAAGGTTGCATGATCCAAACATTATGCAGACATAATATATATATAGCGACCAACAAGTCTTCTTGGTCGGTAGCCCGATTTTTTAGGTCGATCGACCACCACCATAAGCAGAACAGTATAGTATAAAGCCAACATGCTTGGCGCGATAGCATAATAAGAAATTGAATAAAGACAAAATGCTTGGAAAAATAACAAAACAACATAAAATGTCCTAAAAGTATGAAATGCGGATGCATCAATGAATTTTATGAAGAAATAATAGATGAAGCTAGATTTTAGCACATCGAAGAAACCATGATAAAATCTCAGGCCTATATCCAGGAGTGCGGGGATAGAAGATGAATTTTCGATCCTAGTCCTCATTAGCTAAGTTGCTTCGCTATTAGCATCGAACTCACCTTTATTGCAGTGGACCAACTCAAAATCTAAGAGCCGATAAAAAAAGCTCCATTTCATCCTTTTCATCATCGAAAATCCATTTTGAGAATACCTTCCACAAAGAGTGGTATCAGAGGCTAGTATCCGTAATTTCAACCAATCTCTATAGCGTTTGTTTGAATGTCCATAGTGCACCTGAGATTGTGAACAATATCATCAAAATGTAGTTAGAAAACTTATGTTAAAATTACACAAAATTAAATTACACTAAACTAAATTAAATTAGAATTTACACAACCCTAACTTATTCAACCCAAAATAACTAAATTCATCCTAGAATAACTATGATTAGAATAACAGTAGACGAAAATACCTATATTGAGCATTTTTAGAATGCAGTCCAAAATAACTTAATTCAACCCTAACTGTTACACAACCCTAACTAAATTAAATTTGAATTTACATAGCCCTAAATAACTACTATTTAATAAAAATTTCCCTTTCAGCCTTAGTTTACAAGCCCTATGCATCATCCCCTTCCCAATTCAATTTGCAGTCTCGACGATGATATTAAAAAAAGCAACATCAACTTATCCTATGGTTGCTTAACTCTTGGCGAGGGCATTAAATAAGAGGTAGAAATTTCTGTCCAAAGTGGAGAGAATTGACATCCAAAGAGGAATTACAAACAAAAACACAACTTCTTAAATATAACTAGTCGAGAAGTATTGAGAAAAGAATATCAATATATCTTTTGAGATTACTGCACGTAACTCTCTCCACATAATGGAGGGCGATTTACCCATGACCCTAGAGGGCATCAAGAGGTCACGTACTTATGGTTGTTTGGAACAATCAAGAAGCGACTCAACGAGAGTCTTCTATAGGTTACACAACTTAGTCAAAATAGAAGATTTCATAGCAACAACGTATAGTGGCCTTCTTACTTGAGAGTACTATCGAACTTGAGTGTGTAAATTGTACTTTGACTATGGGCAGGCACATGACACAGCGACTGTGTTACGGCTGTAGAGGGTATCACTGTAATGGACAGGTCAAATTAAAGTTAAGGTCTGCGTCCAAAGCATAACATTTAATTGGTAAATGTTATCGGACTAAACCAAGATCTTTAAAGTTGACATACACAATTAATAATGATATTAATAAAGTTGTTGATCTTAGATCAAATACAGGATATCTAAGTAATACAGTGATTATGAAAAGAATACGTGGCCAAACCATCATTAGTAAGTGCGCTTATATTAGACCAGAAATAAGATTTCTCCTAATTGATCTATAAGCATTGAACTTGCCCCTATGTTTTAGTTTAACGAAGTCTGTATAGATTTCAATATTTAAATTGTTTGGGTATTTAATATCGATCATGTTTACACGAAACGGTCAAAACAATCGCGTTGTCAGTTATTTCCAAATTCAACCAAAGATAGAATCAATTTGTAAATGTTATAAATTAATTATAAATTAATAGAAATGTTGTATTAATATTAATATTTAATTATAATTACTTAATCAAGACATGAAATTAGACAGAATGGTGTATAAAGTTGTATGTCGGTTTGGTCGATTTTGATGATGGAAATTAATCAATTAATTGTGTATTCATACGGAAGTAAATAAGAGGCTTGACTGTACTTGGTCATAGGAAGGTTCGACCACAAATGTAGGTTTGAAGGAGACCCAAGCATGTCTTAGATTTAGCGTAAAGGGGGGAGAAAAGGGTGTAGGTTGATGGCTATAATAACATATCCTCCACATGGTTTTATATTTATTTATAGTCAAAAATTAAAATTATGTGTGTGTATATGAAACTACACACACACACATATAGTTTCACACACACATACACATAACATATATATTAGTTTAAATATTTGTATCATAATTTTTTTACTTAATTATTTATATATGTATGTATGTATGTATGTATGTATGTATGTATGTATGAATATTTATTTTAGAACTAAATGTTTTATAGAATTATTTTATAACTTAATTTAATAATAAAAAATTAATTATTATTATTTAACTATATAGGCTACATTATGACAAATATTATATATATAATATATATTATTATTTATCGCATTAAAAATCCTATTGACCGTAGGACAAAGTGGTCGACTCTCCCATGAATCGTAGTAAGGGTATACATACCTACATATGTATATGTATTGTTTTTGCCTCTATATTATGAATAAGGATATCCTTGCATATTTTATTAATAATAAAAAGTTATTTAAATAATAATAACAAATAAATATTTTACTTAATAATATAAAATTAAAATATTAAAAAACACATCTTTTATCACTAAATTTGATTTAATATTAGTAAATATTTTTTTACAAAAATACAAATAAAAGATCTTATACAAATTAAAATGGATTTTTTTTAATTTCACCATTTTTATGCCATTTTCATTGCACCTGATCCAACAATTGTATCAAAGTTGCAAATATGCTTGTGCAAATAAATTAACCAACACCAAAGGCGATGCCTTAAGAAAATATCAAAGTAAATGAGTGTCTAAGTACGAGTGCTTAAACTAAGAGAAGATTACTCTAATTAAGAACTTATGTGGGAAACTTCTCTAATCCCTTGGCCCTTGCCTTATTCATTGAAATGGTCTGATTCTAGGGGTATGCCTATGCGGAAGACTTAATTGTTATTTGAGTCTTAAGTTTATTCAACTAGTGTATTTAAATATTATAAACTAGTTTAAATTATAAAATAAATAAATAAATAATTGCATTATTTTATTATAGAAAATAGTTTTAAATTTGTAACAACCCGTAATTTTCGATAATTAAAATATGTTAATTTAATGAGGATTGGTGATTTAATGCTGAAAGAAATAAAATATTGTGATAATAATAAGAATGTAATTGGAATAAAATGTAATATTATTAAATTAAGGTAATTGATAACTGCTTTAAATGTAAATTCTAATTAATTAAAAGAATAAAAGAGTTATAATTGATATAGGTTGTAAATAAATTATGGTAATGTATGTATTAATGGATAATTGGGTTAAAAGAGAAATTGACCATTTTAATGTTGATTAATTAATAAAATAATGTGAAATAAATTGTAATTGAATAAAATTAGTGTTGTAGTGGTAATTATAACACCTGTTGTGGATAATAAACATATAGAATGTGATTAAAAGTTAATGGTGACAATTATATATGTTACCTATTTATTTAGCTTATTAAATCAAAATTGAAAATCAATTGCAATTAATTTACTTAATTAGTGCAGTTAATGTAGGTTAAACTGATAATGGCGGAATGTTAATTCAATAAGATGTAACCAATGAAAATTTTATGCATAATATGACAATTGATTGAATAAAAAGAATTGGAATCAAGTTTGACCAATTTTGTTGGAATTCAAAATTATAATAAATGGATTTACTGCAATTAAATGTAATAAAATATTACATTAATGAAAATTAAGATGGAAATTGTAGCATATTAGTGAAATAAGATATAAACAAATAATAACTATATTATTAGAGTAATAATTGATTGAATATAAAGATTGAAACCAAATTAGATCAATTTATTTGAATTAAATTATAATAAATTGGATTTAATTACAGTTCAAATTGAACACCGTAACGGATGTAATAACTAACACTGAAATTATGTGTAAACTTGTTTTAAATTATTATAAATGTCTAAGTAATCAAAAATGATGAAATTTGTTAGCTAATAAATATTGAATTAAGAAGTGAATTAATTAATTTAATATTAATTGATTTAATTAACGTGAAATATAGCCATTTTGGTCACTGTCTCGCAGTTCGACGAAACCAGTTTCATCGAATCCGTAATGGTGAATTATTTAGAATTTCAAGTTTCGTAGCGATCGGACTTGTCGTTTAATCGTACGGACTCGAAACGTGTAGAAATCAAGTTAATTAAACTCAATTGAAATCAAATTTGAAATAAGATGATTTGAAGCTAACTTCTTTATACGATGGAATTAGGACTTGAAACCTATTCCATTGAGTTTAAAAATATCGAAAACATCTATTTTGATATATGGGATGATCCATTTTCGTTTCAGGAATGATACAGGCTTTTCGGGTCGTTTATTGTTCAACTTTCAAATCGATCTTGCCCATTCATTTCTAGTTCTAATCTGCCTATAAATAGCCTATTATAAACCCCACCTATTTCTTACTTCTCATTTCTGTACGTACAATTCAGCTATACGCTTCTTCTTTTCAATGGATGAAAACCCTAAACTCCTTAGTTCAATTTCAATTCAAAGTTCAACTTCAAAATCAAATCCCTCCAAACCTTGTCAAATTATATATCGATTTGAAGCTCTCGACGAGCGCAAGTTAAATCTGCGATCTGTTTTTTGATTGGATTTCTGTGTGGCCAGAAATTGATGATTAATTCTCAACCGTTCATCGCTCGTCGATCAACGGCGACGGATCGTCAAATCGATGATACCATTGTGTGGGGAGTGTCGCGCGCTGCCCATCGGCATGGCCCGTTCATCGTTTCAACGGCAAATTCATCGGGAAAAATTCATTTAGGGTTAAAAGGAGGCAGCGGCCACGCTGTCGTGATGGCCAGAGGCGACCTAAGTGGGGCCGTTGGATGCTCCCCATCATGGGGAGGAGAACGGTGGTGATTGGTGTCGCTCTGGGGGTCGGAGGCGTATGGATTTGGGTGGTCAATGGGAGGGTTCAGCCACGTTTAGGTCTGGTCATTCAGATTCGAGCGTGTGCAAGACGACGATGTGGCATTGTGGTATTGGTGTTCTTTTTTTATATTTTAATTTAAATTTAAATTTTCAAATGTTCTAATCAACATAACTTTCGCATACGAGGTCCAATTTACATGTTGTTTGTTCCATTGGGATCATATTGAAATTCCAGACTTCTTAAAGCTGGTTTAGACGAATTCTGAGACTGTTAAATTTTGGTCCTTATTTTGAATTTCAAATCGATTTAAATTCAAAGGTGGGTGTTTTAACCCACTCACAATTTAGTAAACTACCTTATGTTGGTTAAATTTAATTTATGATGTGATTAGAAATTAGTTGAACGATGTTTGATACGTTTAAATAATCATTCTAGTTAAATTTGACTTTTATTGCATTTAATCATCGTTTAATTCAATATTGAATTTAAATTGTCAATTTAATACCTGTTATTGATTATCAGTTATGTATTGATGTTTATTGATTGATTTGAATGATGATTGTGATGGATGCTTGATTGTTGATATTGGAGGACTAGATGTTGTACTGTATATTGTTATAACACTGCAAGTTCCCTATGGGTTGAAATGATATATACCCGAATGACCTTTGGATTAGATAAAAATCGTTACAGGTTGAAATGATAGACTCAAGCGATTTTATGGATTTTATTTAATTCGGGATTACGGTTTGAAATGATATATAACCGTAAAAATTTAAACTATGAATTGAAATGATAAATATCCGTATCACTTGACCCTAGGGTATAAAATTATATACGGACACTGGATTGGTTAAATCAAATGATTTTAAATCATTAAAAATTTTGACTTCAGTTAACTGGTATTTTGAAATAGAAATTGATTTATATAAATTGAATTATTTTTGAAGCCCAAGCGTAAATGTTTTAAATTGGAATTGATTTAATGAACCGATTCAAAGGATTTAAATTTCAAAGTGTAGTGTCAAATATAAATGAATTTATTGGAATTGAGTTACTGAAATTGTTTGGATATAACTTTGAAATCTATTTAAACCAATTTAAACTATTCTAACTAAATTAACTATTTTAATCAATTTAAAACTATTTTAATTTATATTAATCTATTACAACTTATTTAATCCAATTTTTCCTATTTTAAACTAATTAAATTTATTAATCTATTTAATATAATTTAAATCTATTTAATCTATTTTAAATTTATTTAATCTATTCAAAAATCTACTTAATATAATTTAAATCAATTTAATCTACAATTAATCTATTTAAAACATTTTGAACCTAATAAAATCTAAATCTATTTTAAATCTATTTAAATCATTTTAAATCTAATTAAATCAAATTTAAATCAATTTACTATTTTTATTATTTAAACTATTTTAATCTATTCAAACTATTTTGAACTATTAAATTATTTATGACTATTTTCTAAAAATTCAAACTATGTAAAGTTGGAGTATTTATATCTAAATCCTTGATGATGATACAACTTAAGTTGTAATTTGGAATTGATACCTTTTTGAAAAATGATATATTTGAGTAAATATGATGATTTTGGAACCAAGATTTAATTAACCTGTCTTAGCGATAAATTCAAAAATGTATATGCTTTTAAGAGTAAATATGATTTTTAAAAGTGATATGATTTCAAATGTGATATGATTTCACAAGTGATTTGAGGATATGATATTTTTGATATCAATTTGTTTTGATTAAAAATGTAAAAGAACCATCCAGTGTGAAATAAGCGTTTGGTTGTTAAAGAGACCAGGATCGAATATTGTCATACTCTCTGCTAATACCAAAAACCACTTTAACAACTGCGTACATGGTGGAGATTCCAGAAATGAAGTAGGATGGTTTGGCGAACGATTCTGTATGAGGTATTTACATGACCCTGACTCCCGTGAGTCAGCTTGGTATGGCTAAAATTAGGAACTACGCCGGGCCAAGTTAGGTCATTTTCCCTATCGGGAACACTTCTTCGATGCTATATTAAGACTTTGTGATTGATTTGGTGGCCACCCTTTGATGTGATTTTGGGAGTGTGTTCCAATGTGGGTGGTAGTAGTTGCTATGCGTTACCACCAGTCCGGATATGCAATTGGTATATCTACCCTGGGCATTGCCTCGAGTGTCTTGTCGCTTGCCTTATTGCACCTTCTACGAGTTTGTTTTGTACCATACCTATGGAGTGCCTTATGGGTAAATCTCCAGTTTACGGAGGAGCGTACGGTACTATATAGACTATGAGAATATATATAAAATGTGTTAAGGGGAACATGGGTGACTCCTTAACGCTATTTTAATACTTTTACTTTACTATAGACATATTGTACTACATAGTGGATAGTTCAACGGATCCTTAGGAGATGTGAATTTCGAATATCTCTTAAGTTATTGCACTCACGTTAGACATTGGATATGAGATGTCAAACCGTGTAAACATCTCCGACGCCGTCACACTCATATTTACCGTTGATTTAACTTATATAAGATCTTTTAGTTCTGATTTAAGTGTTTTGTCTTTTCAATTCGCTCAGGTGAGCCTGAGCATTTCAAGGTTGAAGACCATATTTCTAAAGAACGAAGATAAAGATTTGTACTATTACTACCTGTTATATGTATTCCACTGCATCATTGCTATTCCGTTGTATTTATTTATTTATTCTGGTTGTCTATAACTCTGATTTTGTATTGTATAACTATAATCAAATGTTATTTGTAAAACAGCTTCACGAACTATTTATTTGATTATTATATTTTGCATTCCGCTGCGATATTTTGTATTTTTTCTTTTTCTTTCTCCGCTTTTCTTATTTTCCCCATAACAATCTTCCCTTTTGAATGGTTTGAGTCTGACGTGTGTAGTTTATCGTCGATTTAAATCGTCCAAAAAGGCATGTCGTTACAAAATTAAATATGTAATCAATTATTTTTATAAAGGTTATAAAATATAAATTTAAAATTATAAACTAAATTAATATATATAATTGTTATATTTATAAATTAATTTAATTGTTTAATTAATAAAAGGAAATACATATGAATATATATATATATATATGCATGTGTAACTAAATAAATTATAAATGTTATGATTAAAAAAGAGAGTGTGTGTTATGTATAATTTAAATGGTTGTCAATAGAAATAAAATCCATGAGGCTTTTGGAAGTATATTGGATGTATATAGAAGATATTCGATGTCAGGAGTTATAATTGTTGTATACTCATCTTTATTAAACAGTCGATAGTACTCTATAAATTACTTTTAAATTATTAATTCAATAATAATAATGCTCTCCAAACATTTATAATATATATAGAGTGCCTTGCATATCTATGCTCGTTGAGCAACCTCTAGGCATAAAGTACATATGGTGATGTTTATATTGTCTATAAAAATATAAGAATGTGTAACTTTGTTGAGAAACCTCAAGGTTTACCTAAACTCCCCTTAGGATTTCGTGAAATGTTCGAGTCTAGAGTGCTCAATGTACTTCATGATCTGTGAGCAACCGCAATGTCAAGAAGATTATTAGGAGCATATGTAAAACTAGGTTAGGACTAATATGCGAGATATAAGTAGCAATTGGTTGCTTACCATTTCTGGAGACAATGATTTGTTAAGCAACCTCTGTTAGTCCTTGAGAAGTTGGTTTTGATGACAACAACCTTAGAATAAGATTATAAAATACAAATACTAACATTATTGTTTAGATATATATGTATATGCAAGATATATATACAGGTACCAAATAATGAAGACTGTACAGTATAGAGATTCAAGAACTGATAAACTCAAGATCAAAAATATCAAGATTCAAGACTCATGAGTATCAAGATTATCAAGAGTTCAAGATTTCAATATAAGTAATTTAGTTAGGAATTTTGTTAAAACTCCTAGAAAAGCATTGACATCTTAAAATCCATTTTATTCGTAGAATGGAATCCACTTCGAGCCCGTTAAAGGGATGGAACCCTAAGTAGGATGGAACCTACGAAAAATCCAGTGGAACATTGTTTTGTATCCACTAACTTTTATTCAAATGTTTTACAAAATATATCTTATTTTCAAAATGATTTCAAAATCTTCTTTTTTAAATCAAAAACATCCATCCTGGTTTTAAAATACTTTTAGCCTCAAAATAATCTTTATTTTCAATATCAAATTATCCTTGGTTTTAAACTATCTTTTAATTATAATATATTTAACTTTTAATATTTATACTTAGATTTAAATATAAAATTATAGTAAAATTTTATATACACCAAAATATTATTCTCTATACCTATTTATGTATTTTAACTATAGTTACGTATATTTATAATGTTTAAAATAGATTTAATACAAGGTAGAAGTTATTTTCAAAGAAAAACAAATTACCATAAATAACTTAGGCCTGTCGACAACCCCAAGGAACCCTTGTCGACAAGGTGAAAATTTATTTCAAAAGTTTGAATTTCAAAGGAAGTGTCTATTCGTCATATCCTTTCACGAATGGACATGGATGTTGTTCTACTATAAATAGGGGCTGTTTTAAACGAGTTTACATTATATAGATTCTCTGATTTCACTCCTCTTCTTCTTGCACATTTCTTTATATACATTTTTACCATCACTCTACCGAAATCACCATTGAATCTAACTAGATCATCTCTGGTTTGATTCTATATCACTATCTCAACAAGATCCCAGTGCTATTCAGAGTTATAGACTTTTTTGTAATCAATCGAGCGAGAAAAGGAGTGATTGTAGCCTGGAAAATCAATCCGATGAACTTGTTGCCCGTAAAATCAAGTATCTCTACCCAGAGGATTGTGAATCTGGATCGGTGTGTCTTGTGGCCTTGAAATCGAGGGTGTAATTATAAGAATTGATTTTGAAAGGAAATCCATACTTCTGTTGCGGGACTAGATGTAGGGTAACTCCGAACCATATAAAATTCAATCTGTTCTTTCCTTTATTGCTTTTACTTTATATGTGCATCTGTGTTTGATTCTGTGATCATATCTATATCTAAATATTGCATACATTTGTGTTCAAATTAATATAAACTCAAAAATAATTAGTAATTCCTTAAAACACTATTCACCCCCCTCTAGTGTTAATTCTAGCCTTGAGATCTGTAATCCGCATTCTCACATTTGGTATCGGAGCAAGGTTTTCAATGTTTCATAATATGAATTTTGAAAAAGCTTTTAAAATGGATATGTTTAAAAAACATGTTAATGCTAGTTTAGAAATATCCAGATCATCATTGTCTCATGAGTCTGCATATAATCGATATTCAAATTCAAGTTGTCTACCAAAATTGTATGATGTGCAGGAAATATGTTTTATGGGTGTCGAGGAATCAATCCACAATGGACAAATTGTGTAGATCAAAAAGAATAAATGGATACTCGATAGTGGATGCTCTAGACATGACTGGTAATCTGGATATGATGAATGATATAATATACAAAGACGGAGGACTGGTTAACTTTGGAGACAACTCAAAAGAATATGTGATTGGCATCGGCAATGTCGGTAACTCTGAAACTCCTATTATTACTAATGTTTTGCTAGTTAAGAATTTAAAACATAATCCACTAAGTATTAGTCAGCTTTGCGATAAAGGATATAAAATTAAATTTGAAAAGATAAGTGTCACATTGAAGATAATAATTCAACTATAATATTTGAGGGAATTAGGAAAAAGAATATATATATTCTTAGTATGAAAGTTTCAAATGATAACCTGTGTCTTTTGGCAAATACAAGTGACCCTTGGATTTGGCATAAGAGATTTGGGCATTTGAATTTCAAACTCTTATCTAGACTGTCAAAACATAATCTAGTAAGAGGTCTCCCTAAAGTGAATTTTAAAGTAGATAATACTCTTTTTACTAAAATAAATAAAAATGATATTCAACTAGTACAAGTTTACGTAGATGATATCATTTTCAGATCAACTAATTTTGAAATGAATAAAGAATTTTCTGAAATAATGACAAAAGAGTTTGAGATGAGTCATATGGCGAATTAAACTTCTTTCTAGGATTGCAAATAAAACAATTAGATAATGGTATCTTTATCAGTCAAGAAAAATATGCTAAAGACCTAGTTAGTAAATTTGGTTTGACTACTGCAAGTGGAAAACTCACTCCCTTGGCAGCCAATGAGTACCTAAGTAAAGAAGATCTCTCGAAAGATGTAGATCAAAAATTATATAGAGGAATGATTGGATCACTACTCTATATCACTACTAGTAGACCTGATACCATGCATATTGTTTGTCTCCGTGCAAGATATCAATCCCAACCTAAAGAGACCCACTTAAAAGCTGTAAAACGTATCATAAGATATGTTAAACACACCTTTGATTATGGCTTATTTTATCCTAAAAATGATTATTTTGAATTAATATCTTACTGTGATGCTGATTATGCTGGTTGTAAATCAGACCGAAAAAGTACTAGTGGAACTTGTCATTTTTTGGGGCATTCTCTGATTTCCTGGTTTAGTAAAAAACAAAACACAGTTTCTTTATCAACAACCAAAGCAGAGTATATTTCTGCTGCTTTGACTTGTTCTCAAGTAATATATATGCAACAAATTTTAAAAGATTTTGGTTTAAATATCTCAAAATCACTAATTTATTGTGATAATACTAGTGCAATAAATTTATCCAAAAATCCTACTCATCATGCTCGAACTAAACATATCGATATCAGACATCATTTTCTTAGAGATAATATGAGTAATGATGTAATTACTCTCGATTATGTCAAATCGAGAACCAAATTGCTGATATCTTAACAAAACCCTTTAATGAATCTATATTTACTAAATTAAGAAGAGAATTAGGTATTTGTTCAATAACTGAAATATAGAATATAAATAACCAATATGTTCTACGAATGGTTAGTCATGCCTTTTGGGCTAACCAATGCTCCAGCATACTTCGTAGATCTTATGACTCGGGTGTTTCGGGAAGTTTTGAATAAATTTGTGCTCGTATTTATTGATGATATCTTGATCTATTCTAAGACAGAAGAAGAGCATGCCGAACACCTTCGAATTGTTTTGGAAATATTGAGGAGAAATATTCTGTATGCAAAATTTTCCAAATGCCACTTCTGGGTCAGAGAAGTCAAATTTCTCGGCTATATTGTTAATGAAGAAGGAATTTCAGTTGATCCTAGCAAAATTTCTGCCATTCTTGATTGGCGAAAGCCCACTACCCCAAGGGAAGTTCGAAGCTTTTTGGGTTTAGCAGGCTATTACCGGAAATTCGTTCAAGATTTTTCTAAGATAGCTAGTCCTTTGACGAAGCTAACAATGAAAGATGTAAAATTCAATTGGACTTCGAAATGTGATGAAGCTTTTCAGGAGTTGAAAAAGAGATTGACTACTGCTCCTGTTCTCGCTATTATAAACGGGAATCAAGGCTTATCTGTCTGTACCGATGCTTGCGGTGATGGTTTGGGTGCAGTATTAATGCAGAATGGGAAGGTGATTGCCTATGCGAGTAGACAATTACGTCCTCATGAGAAAAATTACCCCACCCATGATTTGGAACTCTTAGCTGTTATCTTCGCTTTGAAGATATGGCGACATTATCTTCTGGGTGAAAAATTCGAATTATTCACCGACCATAAATCCTTGAAATATCTCTTCACCCAGAAGGATCTGAATCTGCGACAACAACGTTGGTTAGAATTTCTGGCATCTTATGACTTAGATATTCTGTATACGCCGGGAAAAGCCAATGTGGTTGCCGATGCTTTGAGCAGAAGACATGCTGTTCTCGCATATCTGTTTATCACTCCTACTCTTCTTAAGAAGATCGCGAGCAAGCAATATGAAGATGAGTTTCTTCGAGGAATCTATAAAAGGATTTGTCAAGGAGAGGACACTAGTTTTGAGATGGATAATAGAGGAGTTATAAGATTAAAAGGCAGGATTTATGGCCCAGACTTCCCTGATCTGAATCGTGAAGTTTTAGAGGAATGCCACAAGTCCAAACTTTGCATCCATCCAGGAGTCAACAAAATGTATCGAGATATCAAAAGAACTTTCTGGTGGAAGACGATGAAGAGAGATATCTCTATTTATGTGAGTCGCTGTGCTACTTGTCAGCAAATCAAAAACGATCAAAAGAAAGTGGCCGGTTTACTTCAGCCTTTGGAAGTGCCGAAATGGAAATGGGATCAGGTATCGATGGATTTCATCGACGGATTGCCACGAACCAGGAGGGGAAATGAAGCAATTTGGGTTATAGTGGACCGTCTAACCAAAACTGCTCACTTTATTCCAGTGAAATCCACTCGGACGGCAGCAAGCTTAGCAGGTATATATATATAAAGGAAATTGTTCGTCTCCATGGTATTCCTAGTAGCATAGTGAGTGATCGTGATCCGATCTTCACTAGTAGATTCTGGGAGGCATTCCAAGCCACTTTGGGAACAAAATTGAATCTCAGCACTGCTTATCACCCACAATCTGATGGGCAGACAGAAAGGGTTAATCGAATTTTAGAAGACCTATTGCGCGTTTGCATTCTTGACTTTGGTGGTTCTTGGGAGGACTATTTGCATTTGGTCGAATTCTCTTATAACAAAAGCTATCAGGCTAGTATCGAAATGGCTCCTTTCGAAGCTTTATATGGTCGTCCGTGTCGATCACCTGCATGTTGGATCGAATCAGGTGATAGACTCGTTCTTGGACCGGACATAATTAAAGAAGCCACGGAGAAGGTAGATTTTATACGAAAGAAGTTATTAACTGCTCAGAGCCGTCAGAAAAGCTATTATGACCGTCGAAGGAGAGATTTGGAATTTCAAGTTGGAGATTCTGTATTTCTGAAAGTGTCACCAATGCGAGGTGTATTGAGATTCGGGAAAACTGGAAAGCTAGCACCGCGTTATATTGGTCCTTTTCCTATTCTGGAAAGGATCGGTCCTCTAGCATATCGAGTACAGTTACCCAGCTGGTTGTCTGGTGTGCATGATGTGTTTCACATTTCTAATCTTCGGAAGTATGTGCACGACCCAAATGATATTATTGAAGAAGCTGCTCAGCAGGACCTTGAGATCATTCCCAACTTGGCTGTAAGAAGGGAACCAATTAAGATTATTGATCGTGATGAAAAGCGATTGTGAAACAAATTTGTGAAATTGGTCAAAGTTCAATGGAGTGGCGATCTAAAGGACTGTACTTGGGAAACTGAAGATAACATGAAGAAATCATATCCCAATTGTAGAGTAGACATTTCGGCTTAAACGGTAAGTCATTTCCTTATTTTTTTGAATTTGTATATCCTTTGTTTCCTTTTCTCTCTCTTTCAATTTCGAGGACGAAATTTTCTTAAGGAGGGGATATTGTAACATCCCGGAAATTTGTGTGTTTAAATTTGTGATTTATTTGAACTTTTAAATTCAAATTGTGAAATTTCAAGACAAATTAAATATCATTAATATGAGATAAAGGAAAGATATATGGAATTAAATAAATAAACAATAACAATAATGATAAATATAAATATATATAATAAACAGGGAATTGTTTAAACAATAAAATATATGTGACAAATTAAAACTTATAGGTAAACTTCAAATAGGAAAAAAAATTCAAGAGTATGCTTATGATAAAAAAAAACTATATAGTTACAATCTTATGATTTATAACATGACATATGTAAGATATAACTTGCATATAAATTGTAAACCAATAAACAATAAAATGAAGAGTTGTATGTAAAACAAAACAAAATCATATCAGTGGGTTGTAAACTAAAGTATAAACAAGGAAACAAAGCTTATTCAAGAAGATAAATCTTTTCAAAACAAAACAAAAAAAATTGTACTTACGAAAAAAAGAAAAAATCCACAGCATATATATGTAAACTAAAATGGGAACAAAGGCATTAAATGCCATCTATTCAAACACAAATGAAAATCTTACTTAGCACAAACAAAAATCATATCAGTCGAATTAAATTGGCTTAGTCAACAAGAAAATTTGCTTGGTCAAAAATTGTAGGCAAGGAAAAAAAGAAATATCTGAACAAAAGAAAAAAAGAGAGAAGCTAATTGAACCAGTTATCACCTACCCTCATACAAACTATCTACTCTATATATGCAGTGCTATATAAACACATCCATACTACCTCCATTTCGTTCAAAACTTGTTACTGAAGAAAGAAAGAAAAATAAGCAGAGAACAGGAAATAAAATAAAAAGGAGAGGAAAGTATCACTGTGTTCAAGTGAAAGCAATATACTGAAGATTTAGACTGCAGGTTCAAAAAAATCAATAAAGTCCCTGTTTCAAATATTTCAATGTGAGTAAACGTTTAAGCTAAAAATTTAGTAACTATTTTGTGTTGCTCATAAATTAAAGTGGATGTTTGAGGTGCATAAATGTTTATATGTGAGTGAGCTTCTGTTTAAATCAAATTTTAGGTTGCTGTATGCATGCCTGGATAAATGTTGAGAACCTTAAACTATGAACAAGCTAGTGTATGTGCCTGGGATATAAAATTGTTTTATTTTGCATATGCATAGGTAGTTCTTCTTTGTGCACAGACATTTGGAAGTATAAATGCCTGTTCAAGTCAGAGTTCATTTCTGCCTTTGCTTTCAGAGTACCACACTTATTCAAAACCCCATCTTTAATTATGTGATCATTATTAGACTTCGATCTCAAAATAAAACTTGCGTACTTAAGGATGAACTATGAAAGAAAAATAAAATTTCAGAAGGAAAATGTTACACAGTTGAAAGAAATGGTTTTTACAGTAAATATGTCATATTTTGGTTAAACTCGAATATCATGAAATGCTAATTCAAGTTTATAACTTGAATCTTTACTTCAAATTATGATTTTTAAGACGAAATTGGCAATTTTTAGTTGCCTATGTTACGTGCAGTTCATTGTTGAACGAAAATGGTATTTTGATCGATTTTCGATCATCTAACAATTTTTAGATGCTGGAATTTTGTGTGAAGCTGGGTTGAACACTTACGATCCCAGGAAAATTTTTGGAAAAAAATTTCTAATGTATGAATGGGGAGAACGAATCGAGATTAGGGTTTAAACCCATACTGGAACGGTGTTGATAAATCAAATAGCTGCCACGTCGACGTTGCACCGGAGCTGATCGCACCAGTGGCGACCGAGGCAGTGTAGATAGGCGGAGCTCGGGTCAAGTTTTCAAAAGCTCGTTTTCGTTCTGGGCTTGTTAGCATCAAATCGATCGTTGCTATGGAGTGTAGGGTCGATGAGTGATGTGTGGGAGGTCACGGCGGCCACTGGAGCGGAGACGCGGTGGTGTGCACGTGTACGTGCAGTGGTCGTGTGTCAGTGGTGAGATCTGGGGAAAGAGAGCAGTGTGACTCGAAGTCACTTTCGGGAAAGTGGGGCAGAAACTCGAAGAAGGACTCGAGTTTGTCCAGGTTGTAGCGTGTTGATATGGGAACTTAAGAAAATTTTGAAAAAAAAATAGCACTCGGGTAAGTTTTAGCTAAAACCCGAAGCAGAGGCCCATTTCTCTCGGGGATGACTCGAAGAACCCCTCGGGTTGGACCTGAAGATCACAAAATCCCAGTTTTGCAATATAATTTTAAATAGTTTTCTACTTTCTTCTTCATAAATGATGATAGTTGGTTAAGATAGTGTAAAGTGTTTGTTTTACTTAACAAAATATTTAAGAAATATATTCAAATTTGTTAACTTAAAACAAATATATTATGATGGTTAAATAATGATTAAATAATTAATAATTAATTACTTTGAAATTAAAGGTCGATTAATGTAAAGAATAATTAGAAAATAAAAGTAATTAACCATTAAGAATTAATAAATTAAGATTGTTAATTAGAGATTAAGTGATTAATAAAGCCAGTTTAAAATTTAACAAATTTATAATGAAGTGAAATTTTAAACATTGAATTAAAATAATCAATAAAGATAATTATTTGGTTAAATTATTAAATCATATTCACTTTGATTTGTAAATAATTAACCATTGTTATGCACTATATTGATTTCTGTTGTGATTGCGATACTGTGTGATGCACTATGACTGTGATTCGCTCTGTATTGATGTGAAAACCCTTTTGCCGTAAACGGCATTTAAACTTCGATGCGACAGGGAGTCGGATTTCAGTTTGTTATCCGAAACCCACATCGAACCCTGAATATGAATCTTTGTGATTGATATATCCACGTGTTTAAAAAAAACAAAATTGAGCGCTCACTATCCGGTTTAGCCGGGAGAGGACCTTTGTGTCATATAACCCATTCCGAATAGTGATACGTCGAAATGGATAGCATTTGAAGACCGGTGGTGAAGACCGGGTGTCTTCGAAAACGATAGGATAACCTATCGATTGTCTCTGCACTGAGTTGCTCCGGTATAGAGATTTCCTAAGTGATGGGAAGTCCGATCGGGATTGTGGATACCCGGATTTGCAAGGGCTTCTTCCTTTATTGGACGAAGTGCGTTCGGTTCTGTTCGAACCCGGAACAGACTTGTATGGTCGTGTGTCTGACACTACACTCTGAGATATAAAGCCGATTTCTTTCAAATACATCTCTGTTGGTGGCGGACATTTTATTCTCTTAGCTTAACACCCTTCTCTGAGACGTACGAGCTCAGAGGTTATGTAATTGAAGGTTATCAGCGATATATTTCCAAATTGGTAGTGTGGCATGCTAAGTGCTGCTGTGTGTTGATGATCATTAGTTGATCATTTGTGATCAAAGCAAAGCTTTCGTGTAAAGCATAGCTTTGTGGACGAGACCTCATCGGACCTCACAACCCGGAAATGGTCGAAACAGGAAAGATGCGGCAAGGTTATGAGGGCCGCGCCCTTTAGGGTATGTCATTTCCTTCTGGAAAAAGGTAATGTCATGGTATGGAGCCCAGATATTTACCTGTGTGGTAGCTCCAATCTCATTTACTGTGTGGTTGTTGCTTTGTGACAGAGGGCCCTCGGATAAAAGTCCCAAAGGACTGGGGAGTGGCATACTCGAGTAGTAGTTACCTAGTTACAGAGGTAACCCGACCTTGTGTTGGCAGAGAGCCGGGTAGGTTCTCGGGACGTACCGCCAGAGGCGTACCCATGTGGCAGTAGGAAGTTCCTTAGCCTGACCATTTGTTGGAAATCCAATTTCCAATACGAAACCCTGTACGGTTTTAGTTGTAGAACCTGCCATTTACTTATGGTAGCGCCCTACTGTTTAGATGGTAGCTATAGTAGGCATAGTTCGGAATGTCTATGCTGGCTAAGATTGATATTCTATTTTCGAAATGCTTTCTACACTATGCACTAATAATAATATCAAAGAAATTTTCTCATACCAAGAATATTTGACTATCATAAGTAGAAATCTCCTCCAATTCTGCGATTGCATTGTGTGTGTGGCGGGAGGTCTTATGGTAGTTTCATTTTCCAAAAGCATAACTAATTTTCTTTTATAAATCTAGTTTATTTAAAAGCAACTATTTTTGTTTACTCATACCAGTCCCATGACTGACCTGGAGTTTATTGTTCTTTCCTAAACTCTGGGTGCCCAAAATTTCTACACGGGCAGCCTAGTAGCAGGTTTCCATATTCTTGGGAGTAAGTAATATTTTGGAGCTTTTGCTTTGGAGATATTCTAGAAGCTTTTTGGATCTCAGGTGTTTAGTGTTTTGGAAGATTGTTACCATTACATCCCTATGAAGACTTTTGGATAAATGATCATCGATGTATTATCATGATGTTATTTGGAGTTGTGGTGTATGTATTAAATACTCTGATGTATTGTTGGATATTATGATATTGTACCTATGATGTATGCATGATATTCATTTTTGTTCCGCTGTTTTATATTCATCTGATGTTGTTATAAGCTCCGGCGATACGAATTTGATGTCAATTATCGAATATCGAGTTCGGGTCGTCACAAGTGGTATCAGAGCTGAAGGTTGAGTAAGAACTTTAGCTACAGAGTATAACACATCAGATGGCTCATTAGAGATGGGGTGAAGTATACCCTAGAATGAGTATAACGAAGACTGAAACTCCAAATTTTATTAGTCTATTTCTTTTTACTGCTGATATTTCTTAAGATATTTCGTCCGTTTATCTAAATCAATTTTCTTACTAATTTCAGATAGTAAGAATGAGCGGGCGTAGAGGAAGAGTTAGGGGTCAAGGAAGTGCTACATTTTCTGCAAAATTCAAAGCAAGTAACATTTTCTATCGTTAGCTCATTACTAATCTAAATATATGTTTCATGACTTGGAAATAAAGTCAACATAGCAGTGCTTCTAAACCTAAAAGATTAACTGGACATAATCTTGAGTTAATAAAGGATATGAAATCCACAATTCTAAACGATTGAGAACTAAGGACTTTTATTTGACAATATTATAAGTCCCACCATTCAGCTTTTGTAATTAAAAATGGAGTTCATAGTTGAGCTCCATGAGATTAATAGTAATCCATGCGTATAATAATTGAAGTTCAAGAATTTTATGTTGGACTCAACAGACATTTGGAAATAGAAGCTCATGAGCTACCATTTAGAATTAGTTATTGTAGTCTATAAATCCTTATTAGGGGGATAAATAATATGTATTTAGAAACTCCTCTTGGAGATAAGAATGATCCAGGAGCCAAGATTCAAATGTCGGTAAATGTTGTTCAGAGTAGCAAATCAATAACCCTGATTTGGGTACTAATAAGACAAAATCAAAATTTTGATAGAAGACTTTGACGTCCATTGTAATCTCAATATCAACTTCTTTGAAACCCAGATTCGGGAATTAATAGATGAAATCTAGAATTAATGGTTAAAACCCAAAACTCAAATTCAAGTATTAGAAATTTCAGAAATCTAAAACCCGAATTCGGGCATCAATAAGTAAAGTTCAGAAGTTAATAGTAAGATGTCCAAAATCCAGATTTGGGTTTTAATAACTGATAATCAGGATTGGTCTTCGTAATAAAGTTCTGAAACCCAGATTTAGTCATTAGTGGTGGATAATTAGAAATCCATAATAATCATCTCCATAATAGAAATCTTAAGCCCAGATCAAGGCATTAATAAGTGAAGTTCAATAATTAATGACAGTCCGAAACCCAAATTCGGGTAAGATGAAGACCATAAATTATTGGTAGAGACCCGAAACCAAATTCGGGTATTAACAAATGAAGTCCAAAATTTAATAATAAAAGACCCGAAATCCAGATTCGGGTAATAATAAGTGAAGTTCAAAAATTCTTCTCTGATGATTATGTGGAGGCTGCAGATTCTCATTTAAGCCTTCTTTTTTTTCCGCTCTTTGGGTTTTATCTCTGTCGACATGTGCCAACCCTTTAGGCCTTTTATGTAGTTTCTATTTCATTTGCTGCTTCTCGAGCTTGGACGTCTTAGTCCGTGGCTTGACATGCTGCTTCTCGGGTTCGGACGTCTCATTTGATGTGTCTCTTCTTGGGCTTTAGACGTCTTAGTCCATTGCTTGATATGCTGCTTCTTGGGCTTGGACGTCTTAATCCATTTTTTGATATGCCGCTTCTTGAGCATGGACATCTTAGTCAATTGTTTGATATGCCGCTTCTTAGGCTTGGACATCTTTTCCTATTATTGTCTAGTGCACTTGGTTAGCTTATTCTCATGCAAGACCCAAGGACTTACCCAACCTCCCTCCAGGAGGTGCCTTGACCTGGCTATAGCGTGGCGCGGCTAAGGGATTGTATTTAAGCTGGCCATAGTGTGGAGCGGATAAAGGCTTACTCTAACCTTCCTCCAAGAGGCCCCTTGATCTGGCCATAGCGTGGTGCGGCCAAGGACTTGTCGATGCTTTAACTTGGCCATAGCATGGCGGGGATAAAGGCTTACTCTAACTTCAATCTAAGAGGCACCTTGACCTGGCCATAGTGTGGTGTGGCAAAGGGCTTGTCGATGCTTTAACCTAGCCGTAGCATAGCACAGATAAAGGCTTACTCTAACCTCCCTCTAGGAAGCACTTTGCCTTTGGCCAACTCGGCACGGACAAAGGCTTTGACCGTTAAAGGTAGTGTCCAAATGCAAGGAGAATTATACTCCCAACTATGTAGACTTTTCTTTTGAGGAAAGAGATGCTTTATTCATTCATTGTAGGAAAATATGGTCTCAAATGTTCTGCGTTCTATGTTCTATGAACCATATTGTTGTCCGGTCGGAATAACTTGTAAGCTTCTAAGGGATTACTGTGCATATGATTAGAGGACCTTCCCAATTTGGTCCTAACGGTCCATCCGAAGGATTTCTCGTGTCTGCCATTACCCTTCGGAGTACTAGGTCTCCTTCTTGAAACGATCTTTTTTTAAATTTTGAGTTGTAATATTTCGAAATTCGTCTCTGATATTCTGCTGTTCGAATTTCTTCTTCACCTTTCAACTCATGGATTAAATCTGGTGATTCTCTTTAGCTCCTATTTTAAATCAAATGCATGTGTGATCCTTCAATGTGAGGGTATTTCAGTTTCAACTGGTAACATCGTCACACACCCAAATGCTAATGAGTAGGGATTATGTCCCATCCCTGTTCTGGTAGATGTTCGATAAGCCTATAGTACAAGTGGCAACTCTTCTACCTAATTCTCTTTAGCTTTGTTCAATCGCTTTTTCAGAATAGTCTTTAAAGTCTTATTTGCAGCTTCAATGGCCTTATTTTCCTTTGGATGTGCCATGGAGGAAAAGCTTTTAATAATCCCATTCTTATGAAAAAACCAAGAAAATTATTCACTTTCAAACCACATTCCATTGTCTAAGATAATCTTACGGGGAATCTCAAATCTGGTTATAATGTTTTTATGAAAAATCTGAGCACTTTCCCAGAGGTGATCTTGGGGAGTGGTTCTGCTTCGACCCACTTAGTAAAGTAGTCTTTGGTGACTACATCATATTTTTATCCCCTGTTATAAATTGACAATGGGCCGATTAAGTCAATTCCTCATATATCAAAGAGTCATGGACTTGAAATCGGAGTTAATTGACTTGGTGGCAATTAGGGAATCTTCGAGTATTTCTGGCATTTCTTGCATCTCCTTACATATTCAATGGCTTAACTTACCATATGAGGCTAATAAAAACCCTATCTCATTATCTTTTTTGCCAACTTTGTTCCGTTAGAGTAGTCTTCGCAGAATCCTTTATATGCTTTCACCAACAATTTCATCCCATCTTCTAGGCTTACACATCTTAAGTAAGGTAGTGCGTATCCTTTCTTGTAAAGGATTCCATCCACTATTATTAAAGTTGGAGCTTGTCGCCTGATTTTCCTAGCTTCCCCCTTTTCATATGGAAATATCCCTTTAGAAAGATATTCGACAATAGGCGACATCCAAATGTTATTATAATAGTCATCTGTCTTTGACTGGTTGATTCTCTCATTTGGTATTTCCCTATTAATTTCTTTTTCTTCCCTTTCTCATGACATGGTTTGGGATCTAGTTAGGACTAATAGTTCCTTTCCTTATTCGGATGTCCTCTCTTTAATACTCAGATTTGCTTGATATCCTACTGGCACAATCCGAGTTTCTAAGGCTCCCTTGAGCTAACCAACTTTGCTAATGAATCTGTTTGTGAGTTTTCTCCTTGCGGAACTTGATGTATAGAAAAATCTTCAAATAAAGCGAGCATCTTCAATATCTTCTTTATATATAGAGATAGCTTGGCATCCTTAATTTGATATACTTGCTTCACTTGATTTAACATTAGTTGCGAATCACTAAAGATTTGAATCCGTGGGATTTTGAGCTCCAATGCCAAAGTCAATTCTATCGCCATTGATTCATATTCAGTTATATTGTTTTTTGCGAGAAATCCTAACTTCATGGCATAGTGTAGGCGGCGTCTATTTGGTGTTGTTATGACATACCCCGCACCAACCCCTTATTCATTTGATGCACCATCAACGAATAACCGCCACATAGTTTTTTTGATCCCTTTCCTTTTCTGATTATTCCTTAATGAAGTTGGTACACTCTTAATAAAATCCGCCAATGCTTGCCATTTGATCGCTCCTCGTGGCTGAAACTCAATGTCATACTAACTAAGCTCAATTCTCCATTTTACCTGCCTATCCAAAATTTTCGGCTTACTGAAAACTTGTCTGAGGAAAATTTGGTCAATACTATGATTGGATGTGCTTGAAAGTATGCTCTAAGTTTTTTCACTGTGGGTATCATGCAATAAGCTAGTTTTTCTATTACTGGGTACCGAACCTCTGCATTCTTTAACAGCCTACTTACGTAGTAAAAAGGAAGTTGAGTTCCCTTTCTTTCTCTGATCAAAACCGAACTCAGTGCATGTTCTGAGACCTTCATGTATAGGTACAAGATTTCACCATTCTTGGGACCAGATAACATTGGCGATTTTTTCAAATGATTTTTTAACTCTTGAAAAGTTTTCTTACAAACTTCACCAATTTTCTTCTTCTTGAATACGTCAAAAAAGGGGATACATTTATCAGTCGCCTTGGATATGAATCAACTTAGAGCGGCTATCCTTCCATTTAAACTCCTTACCTTTATGCTAGTTTTGGGCTCAACCATATCCTTGATAGCTTGAATCTAGTATGGGCTAGCTTCAGTCCCTTGAGCACTCACAAGATAGCCTAAAAACTTCCCTGAATGGACTTCGAAAGAGCATTTCGGGGGATTCAATTTCACCTGATATTTTTGTGATATTTCACTGAATGGACTAACATGTCATCAACATAAATCTCCACATTTCGTCCAATCTGTTCTTTAAACATCTTGTTGACTAACCTTTGATATGTATCCCCTGCATTCTTTAATCATAAAGGCATCGCTTTGTAGTAGTAGATTCCCCAATCAGTAATGAAACTTGTATGTTCCTCATCTGGCTTGAACATAGGGATCTGATTATATCTTGAGTATGCATCCATGGGAGATAACAACCTGTGCCCACTAGTTGCATTAACCAATTGATCAATCTATGGAAATGGAAAACAATCTTTTGGATAGGCCTTGTTCAAGTCAGTATAATCAACGCAAGTCCTCCACTTACCGTTCGACTTTTCTACTAATACTGGGTTTGCTAGCCATTTTGGGTAGTAGATTTCCCGAATAAATCCATTTTCAAGGAGCCTTTTAACTTCCTCTTTTAAGGCATCAGATCGTACTTTATCTGGTTGTCTCTTTTTCTGTCTAATGGGGGTTGCTTCTGGATTGATGTTTAGTGCACGACACATAACTGATGGATCAATCCCTACTATATCTGAATGAGACCACGCAAATACATCTTTATTGGTTTTAAAAAACTAAATCAAGTCCTTCTTCAAGTTGCTATCCGATTCCTTTCCCACTTTGACTACTTTAGCGGAATGCTCTGTGTTAGCACCTAAATTGGTCACTAACACCCATGGAAAGATTGTGTAGAGAGATTAATGAAGAAAATAAATTAAAACGGAGAATAGAGTGTAAATTTAAATGCAAAGAACAAGAACACCAAATTTATAGTGGTTCGGCGTAACTGCCTACATCAACTTTGAAGTTGATTTCCATTGATTTCCTTGATGGGTGCTTACAGATACAATCCTTTTTTTGTTACTAGAATACAATTGCAAAGTAAAAGAAATAAGTCTGGAATGAGTCTTGAAAATGGAAGAGTCTCCCCAGTGTTCTCTAAAATTTCTTCCCTTTTCTCTATGCCTCTGCCCCTCTATTTATAGACAAAGGTGGGTTGGAATTCCCTGGTGGGCCTGGTAGCTAAATAACTCGGTCCAAATAGGACAAGACCTGTATGCCGAACCGAGTAGGACGAACGGTCGAGTGCCGACCCAGCCTCTTTATGCCGAACGATACGTCCGTTGTGGGGAAGAGTAGGTCGAGCAATGGTTGGACTAGGCGTTCTGTGGAGAATGCCGAACCATCCTTGATTGCCGAACGTCTCGGGAGGCCGAATGAGAATGTCGAGTCTTCATGGATACCGGACGCTCCTCGAAGCCAAACGGTATGATGCCGAACGGTCTGGGTGCCGAACGAGGCACTTGATGTTCGAACGCAATCTTGGCCGAACGAGCCTTTGGCCGAACGATGCTTTTGGCGAAACGAGGCCCTTGGCCGAACATACTCGGAAGGCCAAACAATCTTTAGTCGTCGAGCGATCTTATGCCGAGCGTCTCTCTTTGGCCGAACGGTATTCAATACCGAATGTTCCTTGATGCCGAATGCTCCTAGATGCCGAGCGATATCCCCTGCCGACCGATGCGATGCCGAACAACCTTAACATGCCGAGTGTTCATCTGATGCCGAACGTTCTTCTATGCTGAACGTTCCTGGTGTTGATTGCCTAGTTGCCTGGTCAAACTTTCAGGCAACACTTTGCCCCCCAAAGTACATCATGTGATCGAACATGATGTGCTTTGAACTATGAGTCGGTGTAATGTCGAGGCCGAACGATACTCAAATGCCGAACAAGATAACCAATGCCGAACATGTTTCATGCTTTGACCGATTCTACCGGTCAGAGTCGTTTCGACTTGGCCTCTTCTCCTATAAAACCCGGTACTCTACATCTTCTTCTCTTTTTCACTTCTTACCCGTGATTTTCCAAGAGCATGCAACTTATTTCCTTTAAGTTTCAATCATCCCTTCCGTTCCTCGAATCCAGCACGTCCTTCCTACAATCCCTTCCCAAGCTCCTATCATCCCTCTCCGTAAGAATTTTCGCATATGTTCATTTAAAACCACAAACTGTAGCTAGGCAGATGATAGGATGTAGGAGGTACGGGGATGAGTGAGACGAGATGGGTCTTGATCGTGCCCCGAGGCTGGGACTTGATTTGACCTTAGGTGATTCCAAGGCGGGTGGAACGGAGAGGAGAAAAGTGGATGGTAGAAGCACTCGAAGGTGGGGGTTAGTTGGAGATGCGTGGCATTGGAGGTAAGACCTAGTGGTATGGTTCGGCCTTGCAATGGTTCGGCATGATCTCCCCATGCCGAACGAGGTTGAAGAGGAAAAATCGAAGGGAAGTGGGGAAAGGACAGGATGCCGATCGATATCTTGGCCGAACAGTATTTTAGCCGAACACTATTCAGGCCGAACAACAGTTCGGCCGAGTAATGGTCTGGCCGGACAAGATATAGGCCGATCGATAGTTCTGCGGACCGATAGTATGGCTGAATGATAGCTTGCCCGTTTGTCAGTTAAGCCGAACAACCACTAGACTGAACGATCATGAATGCCGACCAAACTCTATCGGCCGAACACAACTTAAGCCGAACGGTAGTTTGGCCAAACGAAATTAAAATCCGAACCATACTCAGCTGACCAAACATAAATGCCGAACAAAACATGACGAACAACACATAAATGCCGAACCAAACATGCCGAGCGATCGTAAAGCAAGAACAATGACTCTAACATTCTAGCATATCGAACCAATTTAGACTAATAATCTCCTACTTTCAGTAGCTATAAATCTGAATTTTACTTGACGTAATCGGATAACTTCCTCTAATGTTCCCTGAACTTGAAACTGTAATCGCCATTTGGCGGGCTTTTGGAGACGGTCAGCGATGACGGTCTTCGAAGGCAATGTTTTGGAGCTTGATTTTATATCAGTAACCTTGTGACTTCCAGATTTCCAATGCTTATACACGATTGATTGCACTAGCTTACACACTACACAGGGGGGGAATTTGTGTTGTTAAGTCTAACGCTGATCATTTTTTGAGTATAGTTCATACAAGTGCTCTGCAGGATTCGATTCCCGTCAAAAAATGTCTAAAAAATCCAGTTCTGCCACAATCTCGGATAGACCCGGGCCGTCTTCCTAACAAGGGGACGTAGACACTTTTAACCCGTCGACCTCCCCCACTCATAATTTAGCTCCTGATGTCGTGGAGTCATCTATTCCCTTAGATGATCCGACCGATTCACAGGCTTCGAAGATTAACGAAGTCGCCCTTCGGCGAATATGCTCTATCCACGGCATCCCTTTTTTCGATGTGTTGGTTCCGTCGAGGCATGATCGTCCCCACCTGCCCCTAGTCGGATACACCGCCTGCAATAAGTTTATGTGCTGGGTGGGCGGTGTGCCTCCATTCAATTTATTTCTTTGGGACGTGTTGCAATACATAGATGTCACCCCGTCGCAGCTGCACCCAAACGGTCATGCGTTCATTTATGGGATCTACCTCCTTTTCATGTCTGTCTTCTCCAGGCCTCCATCTCCTGGCGACATCGGATATATTTATACGATCAAGAAGCGGAGAGATAGCCCCTTCTTTGTGTTCCCCGAGCCGCACCACAAGTGCCAAATTGTAACCGGAGCATGGAGCAAGTTTTCCCTGTACAAACAGGAATGGTTCTACGTGCGCTGCCCTCCTGGTTTCGCGAGGAGGGCAAGAAGATGGCGTTGATGGACATCGACTCTCGTCTTGAGGCAGCCAGGGAAGAAGGTAGAGAAGAGATCAAAACCGCGTTCGACCCACTCATTGCCGAATTCAACGCCCGCGTGCTCATGCACTGTGACTTAACTTTTTTAGGCGATGACTATCTTGAATCATTGCTCGAGGCGTGGGAAACCTCAATTCAGATCAGGAAAGCCGAGCGCGGTGTCGAGGAGGTTGACGAGGCGGATTTGATAAAAGAATTTCTAAAGGGACATGAGCCTTCGGACCTATCAGCGGCCAAGGCCCTTTACTACAAAGGCTCCCCCTCGAGGAAAGGGAAAGAAGTTGTCACCGGTCCATTCGGGGCCGAGTCTCCTATTCACGTGCCTTCCCAGCCGGCCGGTCGGCCAATACTCGATCCCTTTGAACAGCACGTTGGCTATGATCTGAAATCCCCTGGCCTAGGTGTTCATATTTTATCTCCTATCCCGGAGGGCGAAACCCCTTTGACGGTAGAGAGTTTGCAAGGGCCTGGTAGATAACCTTTCACTTTGAGATTTTGAAAGTCGTCATTCTTTATGAAGTACTATTGCATTCTAATGCTCATCTTTTCTGATTTTGTGTAGGTCGTTCCGATCCTGATCGCACTACGAGGAGCGATGTCGCCAAGGAGGTGGGAAAGACTGGTGGGGCTTCTCATGCTGGTGAAGTTCCTGGGCCAGATGCTCAAGTGATCGGGGCGCTTGAGGAAGACAAGTCCGATTCCTCCTATGGGAGTTATGAAATAGAAGTCACAGGTGCCTCTGAGCATACATCTAAATTGAGCATGAAGGAGCGGATCGAGAAAGAGAAAAGAGATACATCCAAGGCCAAGGTTGAGCCGCGTGAAGTGGACCTAGACGATCCCTTGAACAAGCCATTGAAGGTCATCCTTCCTGGCAGGTCCAAGCCTCTGGATGTTCCCCCTACTTCTTCAGTTGTTACTCCTCCATCAAGGAAAGGTTCCAAGGGTAAATGCTCTGGGGAAGAGTCGTCTGGGAAGAAGTTGAAGAAGCACAAGAAATGACTACTGTCCTCGTTCAACGAGAGTCAATCTAAGTCGTGTAATAATTTTTTGTAATTTTTGTAGATAGACTGTTGACTTCAAATTTTGGAGTGCTTGTAGCAGAAAACTTTTCTTGAATAAAGTCTAGTTTCCTTTTCCGTCTTTTCAAAAGATTCTTATTATTCGGTTTTCTTTATGATTGTGATTCGAATCCATGCTGTTGTGCGTAACATGGACTTCTTGGTTTGTCTTCACACTGCCCGTTGATTCTCTGAGAGTTATTCGTTTTCCTCCCATGCTTCAAGCACTTAGAACATTTTTTAATCTGCACAACAGGAGCCGAATATTCCAGTTCGCATTCTGGGGACTTGGAGAAATTTTACCGTTTATACTCGAGTTCATGCTCCGGTGACTTTGAGTACTCCAGTCCGCATTTTGGGGACTTGGAGATTTTGAGTCGTTTGTACTCGAGTCCGCACTCCAGGGACTTAAGATATTTTTATTCATTTATACTCGAGTCCGCGCTCCGGGGACTTAGAGTACCCAGTCCGCACTCTGGAGACTTGAAGATTTTTATTTGTTTATACTCGAGTCCATGCTCCGGAGATATAGAGTACTCCAGTCCGCACTCCGGGAACTTGGAGATTTTTATTCGTTTATACTCGAGTCCATGCTCCGGGGACATAGAGTACTCCAGTCCGCACTCTGGGGACTTGGATATTTTTATTCGTTTATACTCGAGTCCGCGCTTCGGGGACATAGAGTACTCCAGTCCGCACTCCGGGGACTTGGAGATTTTTATTCGTTTGTACTCGAGTCCACGCTCCGGGGACATAGAGTACTTCAGTCTGCACTCCGGGGACTTGGAGATTTTTATTCGTTTATACTCGAGTCCGCGCTCCGGGGACTTAGAGTACTCCAGTCCGCACTCCGGGGACTTGGAGATTTTTATTCATTTATACTCGAGTCCGCGCTCTGGGAACTTAGAGTACTCAGTCCGCACTCCGGGGACTTAGAGATTTTTATTCGTTTATACTCAAGTCCGCGCTTCGGGGACTTGGAGTACTCTAGTCCGCACTCCGGGGACTTGGAGATTTTTATTCGTTTATACTCGAGTCCGCGCTCCGGGGACATAGAGTACTCCAGTCCGCACTCCGGGGACTTGGAGATTTTTAAGTGTCCGTGTGCGTTCGTACGTTAGCCGGGATAAGATAATTTTATTTGCCCGTCACAGGATCATCATTTGTAGAGAAATTAGTAATTCGTGGAAAAAATGGCTTCAAGCCTTTATTAATGAGAGCAAGCTAAATCGCCTTATTACATGCCAAGAATTAGAAATAAAAGCATACTGGAAATAAGTGCCACTAATACATGAAAGAAATAGACTAAGTATAATAACTCCGCAAGTGCTCGCTGTTCCATGCTCGGGGGAGTGTTTCACCATCGACGGTTGCTAGCTTGAAAGTTCCTTCTCCAAGCTTCCGTTCGATGACGTATGGACCTTCCCATGCGGGATTCATATGAGATGGGATCGAAAAAACTCATTTCAACATGAGGTCTCCCACATTAAAAAAATTTGGTCGGACCTTCTCGTTATAATATTTAGCGACTCTATGTCCGTATGCGGCCGCTCTCAAATTGGCTTCTTCGCATTTTTCATCAATGAAGTCCAACGATTCCAATAAAAGATTCTGGTTCGACTCGGGGTCATAATAGGTCACCCGATGTGATGGGACCTCAAGTTCCACGGGTATGACAGCTTCCGTGCCTTACGCCAACGCGAATGGAGTGTGGCTAGTCGCGGTCTTGTGGGTGGTCCTGTAGGCCCAAAGTGTTGTTGGAAGTTCATCCACCCACCTGCCTCTAACATTTTCCAAACTTTTTTTCAATATGGACTTGATTACCCTGTTTACGGCTTCCACTTGTCCGTTGGCCTTCGGGTGAGCTATCGCTGCAAACTTCTTTTCAATGCCATATTTCTGACAAAATTCTTTGAACTCCTTGCTTTCGAACCGAGTCCCATTGTCTGTAACGATGGTCCGTGGAAGGCCGAAGTGGCATATGATATTTCATACGACGAAATTAATAACCTTCTTGGTGGTTATCGTGGCCAGAGGCTCTGCTTCTGCCCATTTGGTGAAGTAGTCGACCGCAACTATTGCATATTTCGCTCCATCTTTAACTATGGGTAAAGAACCAACTAAGTCAATTCCCCACATTGCAAATGGCCAGGGACTTAACATTTGCGTGAGTTCCATCGGCGGAGCTCTCGGGATTTTTGCATATATTTGGCATTTATCACATCTTCTCACATAGTCTGCAGCATCCCGATTCACAGTTGGCCAGCAGTATCCATAGCGGAGGATCTTCTTTGCCAATGTCTGCCCCCTAGTATGGTCACCGCACTCTCCTTCATGGATTTCCTCCAGGACCCGTTTTATCTCATCATAGGCAATGCATCGGAGTAGTGGGGTCGAGAATCCCCTTCGATACATTATTCCATCCTGTATTACATAACGTGAAGCTTTACGAAGGACTTGGCGTCTTTCGCTTCTCTTTTCAGGCAAATCCCTTTGTAGTAGGTACTGCTTGATTGGGGTCAACCACGATTCCTTCTCAAGTTTGATCTCTAACACGAAATCTGTCTCAATTACGTCTATACTTGGAGCATAAAGGGTCTCAATAGGGAACAAGCCCATTTGCTGTGCATCGCCAGTGCTTGCGAATTTTGCCAACGAATCGGCTTCTCTATTTTGCTCGCGTGGGACATGCGAGATGTCGTAGTATTCCAGATTCGCCAGCAGCTCTTGAACCTGAGCAAGGTAAGGAGCAAGTCGTTGTCCCTTCTCTTGATAGTCTCCCCGTACCTGATATACTACCAGCTGTGAGTCACAGAAGATTTCGATCGATTTCACTCCTAGCTCGATAACAAGTCTCAAGCCAGCAATCAATGCTTCATATTCGGCTTCGTTATTTGTTGCTACAAACTCGAGCTTCAAAGCATAGTAGATTGATCGATCTTCAAGAGTTACGAGGATTATACCTGCCCCCGAGCAACGGTAGTTAGATGCCCCATCGGTGTACATCTTCCATCGAACGGAGGGTACGATTCTATGACTGCTCGGTTCATCTAGCACAGTGAATTCAGCAATGAAGTCGGCTAGTGCTTGTTTTTGTATGGCCCTTCGCGGTAGATAGGTGATATCGAACTGACTCAACTCAATATTCCATTTTAACATCCTTCCGGAAGTTTCTGGTCGTTGGAGTACCTGCCGTAGGGGTTGCTCAGTGTAGACACTGATTGAGTGTTCCTGAAAGCAGGGGCGAAGCTTGCGTGATGTGATCACCAAGCAATAGGCTAGTTTTTCAATCTTTGGATAATTTCTTTCCGCCCCTGTCAAGCGTTTGCTGACATAGTAAACCAGTTTTTGAATCCGGTCTTCCTCGCGAACCAAGGCTGTACTGATAGCATGCTGGGATACCGCCAAGTATACGTACAACATTTCGTGGTCTATTGGCTTTAACAGCACAGTGGGACTTTCTAAGTTCCTTACCAGAGCTCGGAATGCTTCCTCACATTTGGACGTCCATTCGAAGTTTCTCTTTCCTTTCTTTATAATGTTGAAGAAGGGAATACACTTGTCAGTAGCTCTAGATATGAACCGACTTAGCGCAGCCACTTTTCCATTCAGGCTTTGCACCTGCTTTATGATTCAGGGTACTTGTTTATCTCGGATAACTTGGATCTTCTCTGGGTTAGCCTCAATTCCCCGGGCATTCACGATGAATCCCAGAAACTTTCCTAATGCTACGTCGAATGAACACTTCAACGGATCGATCTTTATTCCATAATGCCTGAGTATGTCAAACATCTCCGCTAGGTCTCGGATGTGGTCGTTTGACTGCCGTGACTTCACTAGCTTGTCATCCACATAGACTTCCATCATTTTACCAATCTGATCTTTGAACATTCGATTCACCAGGTGTTGATAAGTCGCTCCTGCGTTCTTCAATCCAAATGGCATTACTACATAGCAATACAATCCCATGTTCGTGACAAAACTGGTGTGTTCTTGGTCTGGGAGGTGCATTGGGATTTGATTATATCCTGAATACGCATCCATAAATGATAATAACTCGTGTCCGGCAGTTGAGTCGACCAGCTGGTCAATCCTAGGCAACGGGAAACTATCCTTAGAGCACGCTTTGTTTAAATCAGAATAATCAACGCAGGTCCTCCATTTTCCATTCGCTTTCTTCAGTAGCACCGAGTTAGATACCCATTCAGGGTAGAGGGCGTTGCAGACGAATCCGTTGGCTTTGAGCTTGTCCACCTCCTCTTTGAGAGCTGCGAACCTCTCTGGGTCTACGCCTCTCCTTTTTTGTTTCACAGGTACATGTTTCGGGTCTATGTTCAACATATGACTTGCGATCGCAGGAGAAATCCCGCACATGTCTGAATGTGCCCAGGCAAAAACATCTAGATTCGCTCGAAGGAAATCAGTAAGGTTCTCAGCTGTCACGGGGTCTAGCTGTGATCCTATTTTAAGAACTCATGATGGATCGTTGCAGCTAACTGAGATGACAACGGTTAGTTCAGCCGGTGTTGCATTTGTTTTCTTGGGTTCCCCATCATCATCCCTCGGATCTATGTCTCTATGGATCCGAGAATGTCGCCCGAGCCAGGGCTCGGGCGCTAGTTGTCAATTATTAGAATTTTGGATGCGGACAGAGCTGTCCACAACCTTTCCTTTCTCCCTACGCTGCGCCTCTCTGAGCTCAGCCACATAGCATGCCCGACCGGTTGCCTGGTCACCGTGCACTACTCCTACACCACTGTCTGTGGGAAATTTTAATGTCAGACACCAAGGGGCCAAAGCTGTCCTAAATTCCGCCAGGGCTGGACGACCCAGAAATACGTTGTACGGGGAAACAACGTCCATTACTATGAATGGTAGGATTCGCATCCTCCTACGCTCGCCCTACCCCAGTTCAACTGGTAACTCCACATATCCCACTACATCCGTCGCTGTGCCATTAAAGCCATGGATTCTGGCTTTAGATGGCTTCAAATCCTTGGTCTCCAGCTTCATTTGGTCGTATGCCTTGTGGAAGATGATGTTAATGGAACTTCCGCAATCGATTCGAATTCTCTTTACGAATGTCGGCCCGATGGTTGCACATATGACCACTGGGTCAATGGTAGGAGCCTCTACCTTATCCGCTTCCCTGCTTCTGAATATGATATCATCATTCATCGTGCGCTGTTGCTTTGTAGGAGTCCATCCTCCACGTTCGAACAACACGTACTCTGCATGTCTTAAGGAGTTAGCATATTGCTCCATCTCCTGCCAATTCTTATCTGCAGGATGAGGTCCGCCAGCAATCGTGTTAATAACCAATCTACCCACAGTCCGAGTAGGTTGTTCCGGTTGGTATGGGGCTGGCTCGCGTCCAGGGTCCGATGTTTCTTGCCTCCCATCCTGTGGTTCTTTGACAAATTCCTGCAACTTTTTCTGTCTTATCAGCTTTTCTATAGCATCATGGAGGTTCTGCACTCCTCCGTGTTGTGCCCATAAGACTCGTGGAAATGGCAATACTTCTCGGTTCGCTTCTATTCTTCCGTCGATTCCTTTGGACGCGGCTTTCTATATTGGAAAGTGTTGCAAGTTGATAGATAGATGTTTTCAAGAGATGCGTTCAACGGGGTGTATTCATTGTATGTTGGGATCCTTGATTTCCATTTCCTTGTTTCTTTCTTCTTTCCGGGATTTCCACCTCTGGATCCTTTGGACTGCCCGGGCTTGTTTTGGATGTTAACTTGAGTTTTTCCAGGATTATCTCCGGTTTGTTTCACGACGACGTTACTTTTCACAGACTCTCGAACGGGCCCTGATGCCTTGTCTCCCCTTGTCCACCGAGCTTCCTCCCTTCTTATGAACTGATGAGCTTTCGAATAAAAAGATTCCAGCGTAGCTGGGGGCTTCCCCACCAAACAATCTCCAAACTCAGAATCCGGATCCACTTCACGCATTACTGCCATCAGAATCGCGTGGTCGTTAGGATTGCTCACCTCAGTAGCAGCGACATGAAACCTTTGCAAGTATGCTTTTAATGACTCTCTCGGAGCTTGGATCACACTTGATAGGGACATCACGTCTTTCGGGCGAGTGGTGTGTATCCTAAATTATTCTATGAATGTCGTTGCTAATTCGTCAAAGCTGGATATAGATCGAGGCGGTAGTCGAGTAAACCACATGGTGGCAATACCAGACAAAGTGATTGGGAAGCACCTACACTTGGTCGCATCATTGGCTCTTACAGAATTCATCATCCATCCATATCTCATCACGTGTTGTCTGGGGTCAGTCTTCCCCTCATAGGCTGGGATAGTCGGCAATTTGAACTTCTTAGGGTACTCAGCCTGCAGGATACCATCCGTAAAGGGGGTATGGCTTCTGGTCACTCCCCAATCCTCATTGGTCAAGCCTTGGTTTTCTCTCATCAACTGCCTGACCATAGCTGTTAAGTCCGGAGTTTGTATGGAGGATGGAAGGTTGGGTTCCATTCCACGAGACCATGCGGGTCGATGTCCCGCCTGATTTGGGTCTTGGAGATTCGGGCGTCTGGTCTCTCCATGGGCTTGATTTCGAGTAGATCGATCAGTGGCACCCGCTTGTGAATCTTTATCCTTACGGCATCTATGCCTAGGAGGCGCATCAGCTGAAGTCGAACTATTATCTTCAGAGTAAGGGACGGGGCTACCTCCAGCATTCTAATGTTGCTGCTGAGTAAGCTGAGTTATGAGGTTGGCGTTGGCTTGCATTTGCTCAGCAAGTTGCCTTCTACTTTCCTTAAGCTCTCTTATCAAGTCATTGAACTCTTCTCGGGAAACAACTTCCGCTTGGTTTTGGTTGGAAGGCCCTGCGCCTCGAATCGCTTTCTGATTGCTAGTTCCCAGTTGTTGCACACTAGCGGTCTCGTGGGCATCTGCATTTTGAAAAGATGATCTAGTTCGTGGCCTTCCCATGGTAGATTTGTTGGTTGTAACTCTGAGTAGAATCAACAGATGCCTTATAAATGATTATGGATCTCCTTGGGGGATTTATGCAATCCAGTAGCTGCAAAGTAGATCCTAATAGCCTGAGTTCAATTCTCAGTGAAAGCACCAAAATGTTAGCACCAAAATTGGTCACTAACACCCTTGGAAAGATTGTGTAGAGAGATTAATGAAGAAAGTAAATTAAAACGGAGAATAGAGTGTAAATTTAAATGCAGAGAATAAGAACACCAAATTTATAGTGGTTCAGCGTAACTGCCTACATCCACTTTGAAGTTGATTTCCATTGATTTCCTTGATGGGTGATTACAGATACAATCCATTTTTTGTTACTAGAATACAATTGCAAAGTAAAAGAAATAAGTCTGAAATGAGTCCATAAAATGGCAGAGTCTCCCCAGTGTTCTCTAAAATTTCTCCCCTTTTCTCTGTGCCTCTGCCCCTCTATTTATAGACAAAGGTGGGTTGGACTTCCCTGGTGGGTCTGGTAGCTGAATAACCCGGTCCAAATAGGACAAGCCCTGTATGCCGAATCGAGTAGGCCGAACGGTCGAGTGTCGACCCACCTCTTTATGCTGAACGATACGTTCGTTGTGGGGAAGAGTAGGCCGAGCAATGGTCGGACCGGGCATTCTGTGGAGAATGCCGAACCATCTTTGATTACACAACATCTCGGGAGGCCGAATGAGAATGTCGAGTCTTCATGGATACCGGACGCTCCTCGAAGCCGAACGGTATGATGCCGAACGGCCTGGGTGCCGAACGGGGCGCTTGATGTTCGAACACAATCTTGACCGAACGAGCCTTTGGCCGAACGATGCTTTTCACCAAGCGAGGCCCTTGGCTGAACGTACTCGAAAGGCCGAACAATCTTTAGTCGCCGAGCGATCTTATGCCGAGCATTTCTCTTTGGCCGAACGGTATTCAATACCGAATGATCCTCGATGCCGAATGCTCCTCGATGACGAATACTCCTATATGCCGAGCGCTATCCCCTGCCGACCGATGCGATGCCGAACAACCTTAACATGCCGAGTGTTCATCTGATGCCAAACGTTCTTCTATGCTGAACGTTCCTGGTGCTGGTTGCCTAGTTGCCTGGTCAAACTTCCAGGTAACACTCTGGGTCCATGCATGTCTCCTTAAGGTCTTCTATGGGTTTTATTCTTTTCGCTTCCCTACGGCAATCAAATTATGTAATGATTTGCCCTTCTTCTACAGAATTAGCATCGACCCTCTTCCTTTTGCTTCCAAGGGAAATGTACCTTTCATACATACATTTGTTACTCTTATTAGATATAATCTTTGCTTCGAATGTTGGATGTAAAAAACCATCATCCGAAGGCTGAAAAATAGTAGAAGAATCAAAGTAAGCAAAAGGTGTATTGATCAACCGTAGAAAAATACATTTTGCGAGAGTTGAATTGCTCTCTATAGACTGTAACCCGGCCTCTCTTGGTCAAGAATTTCACCATCAGAAATTATGGTGAGACAAAAGTATCTATCTCATCAAGTGTAGGTCTGCCGAGGAAAGCATTTTAATAGGATGGCTGGTTAATGATCACGAAGTGAGTTTCAAATGTTCGGCAATATGATTGTACCCCCATTTGTACTTGCAATTTTACTTGTCCCCTGGGGTTGATCCTTTGTTGTTGAACCCAAAGATTGGTTCAATGCTGGGCTCTAGCTTGTCTTCAGAAATGCCTATCCGATTAAAGGCATGCTTAAAAATGGCATTGACTGCGCTACCAGTATCCACAAGAATTTTTGATATTATAGACAGTCCAATCTGGGTTGTGATCATTAGGGGATCATGGACTCCCTTCTTCATCTCTTGGGGAGTAATGACAAGATTTGGATTCAGGGTGTTGAGTCATGGATTTTTAGCGGGGGCTCTTCTAGAATGGAGAACACATCTTCTCTAGCCTCTTTATTGTACTGTTCCTTGCCCCTTTGCTAGTCCCTGCTGGATGTGGCCCTCCATGAATTACATCCTCTTCAGCGGTGGACTCAACCTTCTCTAGTCCGTGGAGTCTTCTGCTTGTCGTCAATGAACTCTTTCAAATGACCCTCACGAATTAACTTCTGAGTGATTCCCGCCAAGACTCTGGATTCATCAGTTGTGTGACCGTTTGCTTTGTGGAAAATGCAATAGTCATCCCCTTTCCCCTATTATGGATAGTTTTTAGCCTTAAAGGAAGTTGGGAAGTTGACATTCTTCTTTGTCACGGTGTAAATGTAAGTAAATGGCTTGTTTAAAACGATTGCATTAGCATTAAGCTCTTCCCATCTTGTTCTCTTATATCTTCGATCCAAGCTAAACCTTCTGTTAGGAACTGGAGATAGTGGCTTTGATGACAACAACCTTTGTAACTTATTTTATTATAACTTATATACTAACACTATTGTCTAGATATATATGAATGTTATTATGTAGGATATATATAAGGCAGGTACTGATTATTGAAGACTATACAGTTTGAAGATCAAGAATGAAGAAATCAAGTTTGAAGACTCATGAGTATCAAGATCAAGATTTTAAGATTACTATCTAGTTTTGTTAAAAATTCATAATAGCATGGAAATCTTCATTTCGAATTTCATTTGGGATGGAACCCATTTCTACCTTCTTAGTGGCTTACAAACCTATGACAAGTAGCTTACAAACCTACAACAAGTGGCTTACAAAGCCACGAACATCCTGGTTTTGTACAAGTTCTTGAGTTCTGATGTGATGAGATATTCTACAGGAAGAAGCTTGCAAAACTACTTCAAAATGATTTTCAAAAATGATTTTCAAAATTGATTTTCAAAATATTCTAGCCTTAAAATTATCTTTTCAAATGACTTTCAAAAAGATGTTTTAGCCTTGAAAATATTATTTGTTTTGGTTTTATAATAAACTCTTGTTTTAAACTTCATTTTCAAAACAAATTTTACATTATATTTTAATTAGGGATGTCGACATCATGGGATACCCCTTGTCGATATGGTGGCCGTTGAATTCAAAAGTTTCAATTTTCAAAAGAAGTGTTTATTCGTTTAAATCTCTTCACGAATGGTTATGACCGTTGGTGCTTTATAAATAGCCTTCATAAACGAATTTAAAAAAAAATTATTTTCTTCACTTCTTCTTCTCCACAAATCCATATTCTAAAAATTTTATATTTTTAAGATCATGCCGAAATTCTGCTAAATTCTCAAGTTAATCAAGTTAGAATCTCATTCTTGTTTGATTCTCTGCCCTCTCTCGAAGATCAAAGTGCTATCCAGAGTTATAGGATCAATTTGTAATCAATAGTTTATCTAGTCTCTCTATAAGGTGTGTTTGTGCATGGAAATCAATTGGGTGATCTTGAGTCCCGTATATCAAGAGAATTTACCCCGCACTCATGAGACGGGAGGGTACCTCAAGGCCATTAGAAATTGAGAGTCTTAATCTCGATATTTGTATAACAAAAATCTGTATGAGGTGATTTGCCTGGTACAGGACTGGATGTAGGGTAACTCCAAACCAGTATAAAATCCGGTGTGTTCTTTCCGTTTACTACTTTTTATTTACTTTTTGCATTTGTGTTTGATTCTGTGATTGTTCTGTAATTAAGTTCTGCATTTGTTTATATCATAATTTTTAAATTAGTTCACATAAGTCTTAGAAACCATTAAACACTATTCACCCCCCTCTAGTGTTAAACTAGCCTTAAGATCCTTAATCTGCACTCCCTTTCACCTTCCACTTTCCTTCATAGGAATTGCTTTCTTTTTAGCATGACATAACTTGTCCACATAAATGAATTTGTCGGCTTGAAAATGGAAGTCTTGCAGATCCTTGCACCCATGAATCAAGAGTTATTTCCAGAATAGTGTATTCTCAAGTAATCCAGAATGTACCACAATGAGCTTATCGCGATCATTCATGTCTTTAGCCTTTAACGCTTCTATGTTGAACATTTAAATGTAATCTCCCAAAGACTCTCCCTGTCTCTGTTTACTATTAGCCAGAACTGAATAATAGATGGTTGGGTCCTTGCATGTACAAATTTGGACAGAGAACTCGTAAGAAAATTGCTTCTATGAGCAGATCTTTTTTTCACGGTATCGTCGATACCATTCAGTTGCGGTCCCTTGGAGAGTTACCTTGAATAATCTGCATCGTACAGCTCCAAATGCATTACACATATCCATATTGCTCTCGAATTCCATTAAGTGATCGTTGGGATCTTTAGTTCTATGATACTTCAGAGTCAGGATCATTACATGAGAAGGAATAATTTTTTACATGATTTCATCCATGAGCGACACTACTCACTCGTTATCTTTTGCATTCTCGTCCAAAGTTAACTTCCCCTTAGCATTCAACATATCTTTGATTGTTTTATCTGCCACGTCTTTCAGATAAGTTTCAGTGTCATGATAACTTTTTCGGTTTGGATTGCATTCTTTCGATGTTGAGCTACCGGATTGTTCAAGAGATTTGTCTAGTACTCTTCCTTGATGATCAAACTTAGTGGGAGGACCCCTCTTCTCTTTTGAAGATGTCAAATCAATTTTTCTCTTATCTTCATTTGTATAAGCCTTCAAATTTCTTCTGGGAGAGACCACCTCATCTCCATTCGTTGATTTTGTTGTCTTGGAAGATTTTTGAGACACAGCTACTTTCAGAAGCTAATGCATTTCCAGTAACTGTTTTTCCAAGTGCTTTATTTTAGTGGCATTGTCATCCTATTGAGCTAGGGTCGGTGGTTGCCCTTGTATAAGTCCCTCTTTGTTGAAAATGTAGGATCGTTTTTACCCTAGAGAGGGAGGGGTTGAATAGCGTGATACTAAAATTAATGCGGAATAACAAAAATAATAACATAAAGTAATGCAAACGAGATCACACACAAATTTATCCACCTTTGGCAAAACCCTGCCTACGTGCTACCCTCAAGATTTCTACTAGAAATTAAGTAATCAGACACTTACACACGTAAACTACGACACCCACTAACTTGACTAACCTAACTCTTAGCTCAAATGCCTGCCACAACTTTGCCACTGAGTTGCGAATTCTCAAACTACAAAACCATAGTTTGTACCTAGTTACACAACTAGAAATTCACCAAATTTTAAAAGGAAACTACAAATTAAATAAAACCAAAAAAACAAAAACAAAACCCTAATTTTATAAGTGAGCCTAATATAAAAATAAAGGCTGGCCCAACTATATAGTTAAGATGAAGTCGCTCTTCCGTTTTTTACTCTGAGAAATCTTCGGCCATTCCTTTGTTCCTTTTTAAAAATTAGGGCTTTTTATTTCTAATAGCCAATTCAAATCTGATCGATTGTGAGGATGAATTCACTTCAATTTGCTTCATCATTTGATTGATTTCACTACAACATTAAACTAGGTTGATCTAGTTGAACTCAAACTCTAAGTGCTTTGGTTGCATTCACCATATATATGTATGTGTGTGTGCGTGTGTGTGTGTGTGTGTGAGCTGCTTCGTGTTAAACTTCCAGTTGCTCCGGGTCAGTTTATTTCTTGTTACTATGCTATAGACTGGTTCTATATTTTGGTTTGTATGAATGTACATTTTGGTTTAGTCTCTTGTATTTTCATGTTGCACTGTTTTGCATTATGGTTTTTCCATATCTGGTTTTGTTCCTGTCTAGTGGTTATCTAGTTGCATGTTCATCTTCATGTTGCATTATTGTCTGGTTTGGTTTACTCGAGTCTAGTCATTTAAGTCATTGTTGCATGAAAACTTTGTTTTCATGTTCATGCTGCCTAGCCATGATGTGTGGTTCTGCTTCTGGACTGACCTTGATCTGGTTTGCATTGTACTTCGAGTTAAATGTCCAGTTGCACTTACAATTGCTGTGTTGATAAACCTGACTATGCCTAAATGTTGTCTTGCCTCATTTGCTTGTTGAGTTGAAACTGAACATTGCTTTGTGCCTTTGTAACTGTAGTTTTGTTTGGTTCGTGTTCCATTTGAGTTGCTTCGAGAATATGTCCAGTTTTCTTGTCTACGTCAGTATTGCTCTGTCCATATATATATTTGTGTTCACGCATGTATAAATGTATGCAAGCTTGTTGTATGTGGTTGATGTGTGTTTATGTTCCATTCAATTCACCACTGATCTTTTTTTGGTCGAGCATTTTCACTTGAGTTGAATCCAGATTTTGCTTGGGTTTGACCTTGTGCTCACCTGTCCCTGCAATTTTATCAAACAGCGTATATTGGTGTGCATGACCTTGTGGCATGTACAGTGATACACAGTGCATGTCATAAGTTGCTCGTGTATGATGAATTAAAAGAAAAATGATGACGAACAACCCAAATAACTAAGGCAAAACAATATTTTCAAACACACACTTCATTGTACACTGCAAAAATATTTCTTTTTCAATTTATTACGTCAGTGTTTATTTTTTAGATAGTTCGGATATTGGATGTCGGCTGAAACAGAGTTGAATATCAAATACAAGTGTTGAGTGAATATATGTAGTGAAGCAAAAGCTGTAAAGTGAAAATTGTGTTGTAATTGAAAATTGTATTGAAAATGTGTAAATGTAGTGAGAGCTCAAATTTGTACTATTTGCATTTGAAATAAAATATTTATTTGAATAAAATATTTCTTTAAATATGAATTCTGGGTTATTTATTTTATTCAACAAATATTTATTTAATTATGTGAATAAAAAGTAGTACAACAACGAATACATTTAAACAAATATATATATATATATATATATATATATATATTATGATCAAACAAAAATCATATGCTACTGTATTCTACAATCTCCCCTTTTGATGATAACAAACATATATTAAGATTTTTACTCTATTAAATGTATTTGGTCTTAATGAATTCTATAAGCTCCCCATATTTGAATGCTCCCCTTAAACAAAGCTTCCCCTTCACATATACATGAAAATAAATTTAAAAAAATGGAAATAAAAAAATGAACAATGTATTGACCTAGATGACAATATGCAAATTAAATAATAAATTTGAACTTATTTGCCAAAACCTTCTCTCCCCTTTTTGTTATCAGCAAAAGAGTAATAGTGTTAGAAAAATAGAGATAAAGTGATAGACATTAATACAACATTAATACCTAATCCAGTAGAAATAATAAATCTCAATAAAAAAATCAAATAAAAATCATAAATATTCTATTAGGTGTATATTCCATTCTAGAGTGATAGGGGTGATTTGGCATATAAAACCATATAGTCGTGTTCATTTGTGGTATATTTGTGATAGGAAATTATTGAATACTTATTGACCATGCATAACCGTTATGACTTTTTAATGAGATTAGCAGTGTTCCTTAATTTTTTTAAAAATGAATTTCACGCATCTTCTAACCACGCATAACCGTGAGGACTTTTAAATGGGGTTAGAATCAACTTGCCCTATTTGATAATCAATTTTGATATGTGTTCCATACATGCATAACCGTGAGGATTTTAAATGGGCGTGAAAGCATACAATCAAAGATTCCAAGTACTTCCCCCATGCATAACCGTGAGGACTTTTAAATGAGAGTGGGTACTTTTGGATGATTTTAGTGCTAATTAATGGAAACAAGAATAATTTCCTGTTTAAATACCACCTTTTGACAGACTATATTGGATTGTGATGAGTGATAGTCGTAGAAATACGATAGGAATAGAGATGATCATGGAATTTTTACCAACCAAAGTTATTACAATTTTTTTAATTTTTTTTAAAGAAATTTACTAAATATACCGTCTCAAATCATAATGTATGATTACAACACTCATCATATTTTTTCCAGTCACTATTTATCTTTTAGATAATCAATATGGAATCGGATTAGTTAATGTAGGCATTAAAGATCAAATCCACAAATATAAAATCAAATTTCTAAAATGCCTAAACTGAGACGAAGTCTATAAAAACTATTTTCTGGAAGGGGTTTTGTAAAAATATCTGCCAATTAAGAATCAGTTGAAATTAAATTTATGCAGATATTCTCTTTAGAAATATGATCTTTAACCAAATGATGTCTAACATCTATATGCTTGGTGCGAGAATGATGTACATAATTATTTGTGAGATCAATTGCACTTTTGCTATCACATATAAGTGGGACTCATTTAAAATTTAGACTATAGTCTTGCAAAATTTGTATTATCCATAAAATTTGAGATGAGCAATAGCTTAGAGCAATATACTCTGCCTTAGTGGTAGATAATGCAATAAAATTTTGTTTTCGACTTGACCACGCAGGTAATGAATATCCCAACATAAAACACTGTAACATTACCATTTTTAAATCAAATTGAAATTGGAAATGAATTTAATTTTTGGAAATAAACTATGGATTAATCTGGTATTTTCCAAAATTTTATAGATATTTGTTTGTTTATCAATATAAATAAATGTAAATATGATTTTTTAATAGAATTTCTAATTGGAAATTCTGAAATAAATATTTTGAATAATATTTTAATTACAAATTTAATTGTGGATTAATTTGAAAATTTGAATATATATATATATATATGTATGTATGTATGTATGTATGTATATAAAGATTGTAAATAAAGGAATCGATTTGAAAATTCAACAAACCGATTTTTTATTTATAGAATTTTGATTTGGAATTCAAAAGTGAATATTTTATAAATAAATTATAATTTGAAAATGTGAATTTGGAATTCAAATGTTAAGATATTGAAATTTAATTGGACTTAAAGAAAATTTTATATTGGAACTAAAATATAATAATGATTACTTAAGTTTAAAATGAGAATTTTAGAACATGTATTTATTAATAAGTTTAATATCTTAAGTTTAAAATATAAATGTATTGAAAATAAAGTTTGGGAAAAAATTATAATTGGAATAAAATTCTACAAATTGATTGTATATTAAATTTTGAATTTGGAAATTTAGCAGTAAATTGTTTTTAATTCATTTTCTTTAAAAAGTTATATAAGTATTAAAAAAATAGAAAATTCTATGAATTAAATATGAACATTCCTAATAACTTGAGTTTAAGATGTAAAATTAGATTTGATAAAAAGATTTAAAAAAAAACATGGGAACATATAAACATATGTTAAGATATAAAATATAAATGCACAAGGATTTAAACTAAAATTTTAACTAATTAAACTAAGGGATTTAAACATGAAAATACTAACTTTTTGAAATGTAAACATTTTATAATGCAAGAAGACATGTGCTGCTTAAATTATCATTTGTATTTACAAGTGTTCATTCAAGATTCACAAGTGTAAATGTTAAGAACAAGTGGCAAATGCATAATTATTCTAAAATAAAATTTAATTAAAATGTAATAAAAGAAAAGACAATTTCTTTTCTTCTCCTTTCAAAACCCTGTTAACAAAATTACAAGACCATAAATTAAATTTAAAACAAAATTTTCTCAAAAACCAAAAACCTGAGAAGAAAATGAATCAAACAATCAAGTGTCGATCAAAGAAACAGATCAAAGATAAGGCTTTGAAACCAATTCCAGATTATTTCATAAAGCAACTAAACCTAGAAAAAATTCTAAAAACAAATAGATCAACCTGGCAGTCAAACAAAGCAATATAAAGATCAGAGAAAACAAAAGCAAGTTGAATCAAGCAACAAATAGAAGTTCAGATTCAAGTAAAACAATTTCCAGTTCAAAAATCAGAAATCAAAATCAATTCCAGGCACAAATTTGTTCACTATCTTTGTTATGTGCATACACAGATGAGTAAACCTCTTGACTTTGTTGTTTATCTTGGTGGTTGAAGATGTTTTTGGAGCTATGACGTGAATAAGCTAGTATGGTTGTGTGGATCTGACTGCATGTTGTAAATATATGTGTGCATGCTTATATATATAGGAGAAATCACCTCTGTCTTTATTTTACAGGTTTAAAACCTATTAAAATTTCAAAAGCACTCCTTCCAATTCTTTTTAGGCTTAGTTGTTTAAACAAAGTATGTTCAAATTAACAAGATTTAGATTTTTCAAATGGTTTCAAGTTGAAAATGTTCAGTAATTCGAAACTATGAAATAATATTAATTTATGGAAGTGATTAGAGGAAGAATAGTATGAGCAATTAATTGATGATTAAGGTTGATTAATCAAGGGATCAATCAAAGGATAATTAATTAAAGGGCTAATTAATTAATGTGATAAATTAAGGTTAATTAATTAATTACCAATGGTTAGTTAATAAATAATTAAAGGTTAATTATTTAAAACAAAGAGTTAATTATCTAATGATTAAAGATTGATTAATTGGTTAATCAAATTTGATTTCAATTAATTAGTGAAATTTATTAATTTATAAATTGAGGTTGGTTAATCAATAGTTAAAGGATTAATTAATTTATAAATTTAGGTTAGTTAAAAATAAAAGAATAATTAATTAACACAAACTGTAGTAAATTAATGTTAATCAACCAGAATTAGTGGTTTTAATTAATCAAATGGTCAATTAACCTTATTTGTGGATGATTGTATTTTATTGAATGCTGTGAATTATTTTGTCATCTCTACTGCGTGATGCTTTGTGATTTGAATTTAATTCAATCTGTGATGAATGTAGTTATTTATTTATAATGCATCTATATTATCTGCCTGTGATTCTGTGTATATGGATAAGCGTTATAAGATATACCGCTTATCGATATTACTGTGATTGTATCTGTGATGATTGATGTTGTTGCACTATTGGGTAAAACCCCTGGACTATACTATACACACACAAATATGGATTTCACGTGGAAATCGGTTAAGGCGCATATTTTTAAAATAATTTTTAAAAATTGAATTTTTGAATCCAAATGGTTTTGGAAATGATTGGGTTTAAAGTGAAAGGCTTTTGAAAAAAAAATTCAAGGATAAAGTTATTTTTGAACAACTTAATTTAGTTTTGAAATTTAATTTAAATTTAAATTTAAGATTTGAAATTGAATTCCATGTTTGGAAATTATGGTTTAAAGATGTTATACAAAGTTATAAACGTATTTATATGGTTTTAAACCATTTTAAAAGCGCTGTTTTGGGAATTTAAATTTAACCCAAGATTTAAGGGCTTTAACTCGTGCAAATGTAATCGGATTTTTCCGAGACAAAAACTATTTGTTTTTCAATTAATAATAGCTTTCATATAAGGAAAGGTTTTCAAGTTGTGTTGAAAGATTTAAAATCAAATTGAAATAGTTTTGAAAACTGTTAATTAATCTTTGTGAAAGATAGTCAAACCTTGATTTGAAATTGAAGAGCATTCAAATGGTGTAGCTTTTATATAAAAGATTTGGAATGGAATTGTTTTGTGGAAATGATTTTTGAAAGCTATGAAATGAGTCTTTAATTTAAGGTCAGGATGAGTTGATCCAACTTGAAATGGAATTGTTTTGAAAGGCTATGAATGAATCTTTGTTAAAAATTGATGATCCTTGTTTTAAATCGAAAGGGGGGTTTTAAAGTGAAATCTTTTGTTTAAAAGATTAAAGTGTGGAAATTATTTAAACCATTGAAAGGTTTCTGGAAGTAAATCTTTTTGTTCAAAAAAGATTTGTAAATGGTAATTTTTTTAAACCATTTGAAAGAAAAGTTTTGGGTTTTAAAGTTGTGACTTAACTGAAATCCCGTTATCCATATGTTTTTAAATATTGAGCTCATTATTCGGTTTAGCCGGGAGAGGACCTTGTGTCATATAACTCATTCCGAATAATGATACGACGATATGGATAGCATTTGAAGACCAGTGGTGAAGACCGGATACTTTCGAAAACGAAAGGATGACCTATCGAATGTCTCTGCACCGAATGGGCCCGGTATAGAGATTTGAGCACCCATTGTGATGGGGAGTCCGGACGTGATTAGAAATTTTTCGGATTGCAAGGGCTTCTTCGGAAGTGCCTTTGGTTCTCTTCAAACCCGGAACAGACTTGTATGGATGTGTGTCTGACATTACACTTTTAGATGTAAAACCGGTTTCTATCAAATACATTTCTGTTTGGTGGCGGAGATTTTTCCTCTTAGCTTAACACCCTTCTCTGAGACGTACGAGCTCAGAGGTTATATAGTTGATGGTTACTAGTAATACATTCCCAATTTGGTAATGTGGCATACGAAGTGCTGCTGATCATTTGTTGATCAAAGCAAGGCTTTGTGAAAAGCGTAGCTTTGTGGACGAGACTGCATCAGGACCTCAAACCCCGGAAATGGTCGAAACAGGAAAGATGTAGCAAGGTTTCAGTGGTCGCGCCCCTAGGGTATGTCCATTTCTTCTGGATAGAGGTGATATCATGGTATGGAGCCCAGATATTTAACCTATGTGGTTACTGCAAATTCATTACTTTGTAGTTGTTGGTATCGAGCGCTCGGATAAAGGTTGGTTACGACCGGGGATGGAATATCTTAGGTGATACTGCCGGGCAGGGGGCACACCGGCCTTGTGTTGGCAGAGAACAGAGGGATGGTTCTCGGGACGTCCCTCTAGAGGCGTACCCATGTGGCAATGGGAAGTTCCTTGGCCTGACCATTTGTTGGAAAATCCAAAGAAACAATATGCGCCCAGTACGGTTTTAGTTGTATACCCTGCCATGGAATGTGGTGGTAACCTACTATTGAACATGGTAGCTATAGTAGGCATAGTTCGGAATGTCTATGCTGGCTAAGATTAATATTATACTTTCAAAATGTTTTCCACTATGCACTAATAATAATATCAAAATGGTTTTCGCGTATCAAGCATGTTTGACTATCATAAGGAGAAATCTCCTCCAATTCTGCGTTTGCATGGTGTGTGTGGCGGGAGGCCTTATGGTAGTTTCATTTTTCAAAAAGCATTGCGGATTTCAAATTTAAATTCTTTTGTCTGTTTTTAAAGATAAAACTGTTTTCGTTTGCTCATACCAGTCCCATGACTGACCCGGAGTTTATTGTTCCTTTCCTAAACACTGGGTGCCCACAATTTTCCACATGGGCAGTCTAGAGTTGAGTTTTTCAGATAGTAGATATCGATTCAGTAGCTTTTAGCTTTCTCTTTAGTATTCTTTGGAAATCTTGGATATTGGAGTCTTTGGATTCGACATACCAGTCTTGCTTAGCTTGGGGCGAGTTGATGGTGGTTCGAGCTATTACTGGATTGGTGCTTTGGAGTTTTTTTTGGTTCCACTGCTATATCATATTGTTATTCCACTGTAGCATTGTTATCTTGTATCTCTGATATTGATTTATATTGTATCATTATTGTATCTCAATGATATTCATTTTTTTTCTTCCGCTGTGTTGTTCTACTTAATTGTGTTATAAGCTCCGGCGAACCAGATTCGACGTTTGGATCTGCGGCATTGGAATACGAGTGTCGTATTCGGTGCCGATTTTCGAAGGTCGAGTCTGGGTCGTTAGAATTGGTATCAGAGCTGAAGGTTGAAAACTTTAGCTCAGGTGTATAACACATTAGGTAACTTATTAGAGATAGGGTGAAGTATACCCTAGAATGAGAATATCCCTAAGATATCCGTTCGTATGCCTCAGTAAATTCTCTTACTATCCACTGATAGTGAGTATGAGTGCGAGAAGAGGACGAGATAGGGGACAGGGGAGTACGACTACAAATGGTCGATACCCTGCAATAGCGGAATCAATCTTTCTCTATCAATTTCCTTTGATTCGTCTTCTCAATTCTTTGATGATTCCTGGCAGCTCCAGGAAGAAGCTTTGATATATATGCATGGGACGCTAACTCCAGATGGGTTAGAATTGTTTGTTTGGATGAATTGTTTGCTTTGGTTGCTATGGTTGATAGGTATATTTTAGTAGTTTAAACTAAAAGTTTTGGGATTGTATCCATGTATCTGTCTATTCTTTGGGGTATTCCGACTTGAGCTCGGAATCCATGCCCAGTGTTTGAGAATTTTGGAAGATTAAATTCATTTATTTGTTCTTTTGGGTCTCGATATATTCTATGAGGGGTTAGTTATCCTTCGAACTAACCAATGCCCTACATATCTCGTAGATCTAGATGACCCGAGTATCTTGATTTGTTCTTGTATCCATTATTGATATTCTGATTTGGGAAGCCAAATGCAGAATAGATATTCAGTTTGATCTGGTGATTCATCTCTCGATCTTTCAATATTTTTTTGTTGTCTCCTACTTTCAAATTTCGAGGACGAAATTTTCTAAGGGGGGAATCTGTAACATTCCCATTTTTAAATCAAATTGAAATTGGAAATGAATTTAATTTTTGGAATTAAATTATGGATTAATCTGGTATTTTCCAAAATTTAATATATATTTGTTTGTTTATTAATATAAATGAATGTAAATATGATTTTTTAATAGAATTTCTAATTGGAAATTCTGAAATAAATATTTTGAATAATATTTTAATTACAAATTTAATTGTGGATTAATTTGAAAATTTGAATGAATATATATATATATATATATATATATATATATATATATATATATATATATAAAGATTGTAAATAAAGGAATCGATTTGAAAATTCAACAAACTGGTTTTTTTTATATAGAATTTTGATTTGGAATTCAAAAGTGAATATTTTATAAATAGATTGTAATTTGAAAATGTGAATTTGGAATTCAAATGTTAATGTAATATCCCGGAATTTTGGACAATATAAATTAATAATCTGTGTTTAAATTTATATTGAATTGATAATTTTTGTTAATAAATTTGATTTGATTTAATAATCTTCTTTATTTAAATATTTAATTTGTGAATTTATTTTTAATAAACTAATGAATCTATTCTCTATTTAATAATGTATGTATATTTATATATATTTTAAATAGACAAGTTGTTTTTAATTAAATTAGTATAACATAATTTTAATAATTTGAAATTAGGAATTGTGATTTATTTTTAATTTAAGCTTTTCAAAAATATTTAATAAAATACTAAATGATTTTAAATATGTGAGATAAATGTTTTATTGGTTTAAAATTCATTTTAACTTAAGTTTGAATATTAAAATGAGTTATCAAATGTTGTGTTATTCTTTTTAAAATATTGTTTTATAAAATGTGATTTGTTAATTTAATTTGAAATTTAAAATACAATTTAAAATATGAACATGCATTCATTAAGTTTAATTTATCTTTAACACTTAATCTAAATTACTAATTACTTGAAAGACACATGTGTATGTAATTTAGAACATGTGTTAACATGTGTTAGATGTTTGAATAAGGAATTTAACAAATGTTAACACTTGAGACAAGTGTCATGTTGTAATTTTGTTTTTCTTTAATTTTAAATAAATCATAAACTAGCTATAAAACATTGCATTTACTCATTTCTTCTCCTCTTTCTCATTTTTTCATTCTAAATCAAATTTTCTTTCAGCTGAGAAATTTTGTTCATCTCTTCAAAAATCTGCATTCTACATTCCTCATATCAAAATGCAAAATCAAAATACAAATCTGCATTCCCTAAAATACAAACCTGCATGTTCTTGTTTACTGAAACAAGGGGCCTGCATACATAAAAATTTTCAAAGTTGATAGCATTTGAAATCAAGGAAGCCTGCATGTTTTCAAAAACAATTTGGGATCTGAAACTGCAATTTCAAGTTGCATCTACATTCAAGTAACCTGCATGTAAGATCTGGAAGTATTTTTTTTTGAATCAAGATTAAAAGCATCGGATCTGGAAACAAATTTCAGCGAGCAATAGCATTTTGTTTTAAAAAGCAACATTCAAGTTTAAAAAAAAAGGGCATTCAAGCTACTGCATGCTAAAATCTGGGGTCTGCATAATACAGGTGAGTAACTCATTCTTTTAAAATTTGTTAATAGGTAATATTGTACATGCTTTTTGCTTTAAGAATGAATTTATATGAAATTGCTATGAATATTTTACCTGTAAATATATGTATGTATACTTGAGGTTAACTGCACCATGTCCGTGTCTCTAAAACCCAAGCTTCTGATTGATTTCTTGTATCCTTTCCCTTAACTTGTTGCTGTTATGTCTTAAACAATTGAAATAAATCTGTTTGTTTAGAATAGAGTAAATACAAATTTTATATGAATTAAGATTTAATCATCTGTAACCTGAGATATCAAGTTACACAAAGCAAATTAGCATAAAGAAAAATTCAAACTTTATAATTTGATGTTTCAGATTTATAAATAGAATCATCAAGTAAATACATGAATTTTAAATCATATGCTACAATTTTTAGTGATTTAAATGAAGAGCAGATTTGAATTGACTGTATTTTAAATTTTGGTCAAGTTCAGTTGAAGCTTGCAATGGTTTTGAGTAAATTTGATTCTGGAGATTGTATAGCCATCATAGATTATAGGAAAAATCTTGGATTGAGTTGAAATTAAAATTTTAGGTTGTAATTTGGGAATTACAGTAAGAAGCCCTAGTTTTTACTGGGTTTAAGAATTTTAGTACTGCTGCTTCATCAATGGTTCGAGTTCAAAGATCCTTTGAGTATGGATAGATGATGTGTTGTTGGGGTTGTTGCCGGAGTTTGGAGGGTGATGGTGGTCGAAGATGGAAGAAATTGATGTTAACAGGTTTGATTTGGTTGTGGTACAAATGTTTCAGGTTTTGACTTTAACTTGAATTCAAATTCAAGTAGAAATTATTGGGGAAACTGAGGATTAAAAGGTGATGTGGGGATTTTGGTCGATGGAGGATGGCCGAAGATGATGGCCAGTGATGGCCGGAGTTGGGAAGTAGGTGCACAGGGAGGTGTGTGCAGGGTGGTATTTGTTTGGGTTGCAGGGTTTTGTTGCTCGGGATTGTCTCGGGAAATTTGGGTAGAAACTCGAAGCAAATGTACTTCTGACTCGAAGTAATTATATCGTGGCTCGGGAAGGTGTAGTGTTTCAGGTTTTTTTTAAGTTGATCAGAAAACTGTACTGTTATTTTTAAATTTTAAAGTAAGGTTTTGAAATGCAAACTTAAATTAAACCTAAGACTTGAAACTGAATTTAAATTTGAATTCAATCAGTTAAAAACCTTAGGTTTGAAATAATTTAAATTTTTGAAGTTTTAATTGGTTTTAAGCAAAACCAGAAACCTGTTTTCCAGATTTATAAATTTTGAAAGTAAAGTAATTGCAAAACAAAAATATGAAATGAGTCTTGAACATGAAATGGGATTTTAAATTCAATAAGTTTAAATTTTAGACCTTTGAAATAAATTTGAAATGCTTTCAAAACTCAAGTTTGGGTTTTAAACAAAACAGAAACTGTTTTCTGTTTTTAGATTTAAAAGTAAAATTTGAAATTGAAGATGGAATTCAAACTGTAATGTTTTAACCTTGAAACTTAAATTTGAATTCAATAATTTAAATCGGAGATTTGAAATCATTTTTGAATTCAAATTTAAGATGACTAAACTAAAACAGGAAACTATTTTCTGTTTTTATGTTTTAAATTGAAAAGCAAATTTTAAAAATGCAACTGAAAATTTAAAACAAGTTTAAATTCTGGGAACAGAATTTGGAAGCATAAGTTTGAATTTAATTTAAATCAGGAAAGTTTAATTTAGATTTTTAAAATTTTAAAGTATAAAAGAACATTGATTTGAATTTTAAAGCTATAAGTTTTAATTTATGAAATAAGGTTTAAAATAAGTTTAAATTCAGTTTAAAAACCTAAAATTTGATTTTTAATGTCAGTTTTTAAAATTAAATAAGTTTTTGAATTTAAATTTGTTTTAACTATTTAGAAAGTTTAAATAATTTCAATTTGAAAATGAAGATGGAGATGTAAGTTAAAGTTTTAAATTTTTAAAGTTTAATCTGAAATGAAAATTTGAATTGTGTTTCTGTTTGAAATTTAAAAAGAAATTTTAAATTGAATTTTGTTTTGAAATAAAGTGTTTAAAATACTTTGTAAGAATGTTTCTTAATTTTGAACTTAAGAAAATTGGTTTCATTTAAATTATTAAATTAATTTAAATGGAATATTAACTATTTAATTAATTAATAATGTGGATATTTAATTAAGTAATTAATAATTTTAAAATTTATTAAGATTTGAGATTAATTAATTAAGGTTAATTAATCAATAATTAAGAATGGTTAATTAAATTTTAATTAATGATTAAGATTTATATAATCAAGTGATTAAAGATAATTAAATTTTAATTAACACTTAATTAATTAATAATTAGAGATTAATTAAATTGTAATTAAATATTAATTAATTGATAATTAATAATAATTAATTATAAGTTAATTTCTTAATTAAGTAATTAAGAATAGTTAATGAAGGTCATTAACTTAAGATTATTTAACAATTAATTAATGTGATTAATTTTAATAATTAATTAGATTAATTAATTAATAATAATCAATTGTTTAATTACTTAATGTAAGTAATTAATGAATTAACTACTTAGTGTAATTAATTTGATTTATGTGATTAGTTTAGATTAATTAAGTTAAATTAATTTAAACATTTATGGATTGTTGATAATTACTTTATGGATTTGTATTTACTTAAGGAAGTAATTAATTAATAGTTACTGAATGTAATTAAGGATATTTATTATAGAAGTAATTTTGAATTAAATTACTTTGAAATTTATCAAGGATTAATTGAGATAATTAATTAAGAGTAATTAATTTATGCAATGAGTAATTAAAGTAGTTAATGACTAAATGGTTATTAATCATGGGTGATTAATATATATATATATATATATATATATATATATATAGGGATTAAATTAAAGATTAATTACTTATGTAATTAATTTATATAGAGATTGATTAAATATAATCAGAAATCATTAATTAATTAATTAATGATGTAATTTGGAATTGATTAATTAAGGTATAATTAATAATGAATAAATGATTAATGTAATTAATTTTAGTTAATTAATTAATTAAAATTACAAGTTAATTATTTGCAAAGGGTTTAATATAATTAACTTGTGAAATTAATTAGAGATAGTTAATCAATAAGGATTAAGTAAAATGAATATTGAGATGATGATTTATAAATTGATTTGTAATCAATTAATGATTAAGATAAGCAGAATTTTAATGATGAAGTAATTAATTTATTTTTGAATTAATTAGAGTTTAGGTAATTAATTTAATTCATTTTAAATTAATTATAAATGGTGTGATCATTAGATAGTGGCTTATGTTGATGAATGGTATTGGTTGCCTGGTATGGTTTGTAATCCCAGTTATGAGATGAGTAATGATTATTGATATGGATGCATTGGTTGCTTTTGAATGATGAGATGAATTATCCGATTTTGATATAAATTATCTGTTGATGATAAGGTTGATTATCTATTGTGATGAATTATCTATCTGTGTATATTTAGATAATGAATTGAATTGTTTTAAACTTAAAACAACTTGGCCTTAAAAGACACGCTTTGGATTCGATGAGACCGGGATCGGGTTTCCATATTTGGGATCCGAAAACCACATCGATCCAAATTAACGTTAGGTCGTTAATCCAAATGGAGCAAGTGAAGACTCGAGGTGTAAGGGCTATACGTCAGTATAACTCTGTGGGTGATTCCGTAATGAGTTGACGGAATAGTACTTATAGATTCGAGATGGAGATTCAGAGTGCAAGGGTTATCGTCGTTAACTCTGAGGGTGATTCCAATACGAGTGTAATGAGATAATGCATTCGGTTTCGTTCGAACCCGGAACGAACTTGTATGGATTGAATGCTTTCAGAACATCGTCAGGTGGACGATGAGCATTCTAAGTGTTATGCCCTATAAAGGTAATTGTAGCCTCAAGCCTCATCAACCGGGAATGGCTAAAATAGGGGAGGTGCAGCAAAGCTTCGTGGGTAGCCCCCACTTGAGAGCAAGATTTATCCCTGTCTAGAGGTCCCTTTATTTTCGGCTTAGTGGTGCGGTTGCTGATCACAACTGCGGGGTTGTCTTGTTTGGAACTGTTCAGTAAGGAACGGGTCCGGCTTTGTGTTGCAGGGGATTGGGAGTAATCCTCGGTACGGTGATCTAGGCCACGTACTGTGACGGGCGGTACCCCAGTAGCCCAGCCATTGTATGGAATCCAAAATCCAATAAGTGCCAACGGTTTTGATTGTATTACCCACTTTTGTGGCTAGTAGCTGGAATTTAATGAATGTAACAATTTCGGCTATTTCTTATTTACTTGAAAACCCTAGACACTATTATAATATCATCGGATTTCCTATCAAATGTTTTGGTTAGCGTAAGATAAAAACTTTTCCATGTTTATGTGTGGGAAGTCTTACGTGATACCTTTTCTTTTCAAAGGTTTTTCAAAGTTAAGCAACTTTAACCTGTTACTCACACCAGACCCATGTCTGACCCGGAGTTATTTCTGTTTTTCTTTAACTCTTAGGTACTCAAATTTTTATGAGTAGTCAAGGGAATTCAGGTTAGGATTCAGGTTAGCTTTGACGAATTATGGAGGAGCAATGGAGCAGGAGGCTTCTGCGTATAGTTATATAGTTTTCCGCTGTGTTGGTATCTCTGAGTGTTTCTGTATTGTGATTGAGTTGTAATAACTAGACAGGTGTTTATAACTGTCTAGTATGTGTTGTATATGCCTGAGTAACTCTGATATTTGTTGTATACTATGTAATACTTATGTTATTAATATAGTTTATTCGTTCCGCTGTTGAGATTCTTGTGTTGTTTCTTCTTTCTCTTCTTTCTTTTCTCTTTTCTATCCCTTTCTTTCTTAAAGATGATGCGATTTTCCGGGAGTGGAAAGTCGGGTCGTTTCAGCTGGTATCAGAGCATTAGGTTGAGTGAATACCTAGGCTCTGTAGTGGTGTCTATCTTGAGAGAGCGTATTTGTATTTTTAATATATATATATTTTTGGTTCTACCTATTTGTTGGTTACCTGTTCAGGTTTTTCCAATGTAAGTTATAAAGGTAGATGAGGTAAAAGTGTGTGTAACACGGCTATCATTGGTTGGAATTTGTATGGATGAGGTTGGAGGTGTATTTGTCGAGACTGTAGACCTAATACCGTCTCGAGTGAGTTTTGTTTGGTGTAAGGACTTCATCGATCTCTGAAGGTAACCTGTAAAGGTTCGGAGTTCATCTTTGAAGTGCAGAATTGAGTTTGGATCTGTCAGTAGGGCAGAAGCAAGTGAGTGATGGTATCTTGATATCTCAGGAAGTTGTAGCTGCGTGATGAGATGCAGTGACTATGGATATTTTCGAAGATGTTTCTTTGGAACAAGAATAAGAAGTGAGTTTGCTCGGTGATGTGGCTGAGTTTAGCAGAGTGTTCTGAGTTGGAAGGAGTCTTCTGGTTGAGTAGTTTCTCTGAAATGGAGTTCAGAAGCAGCAGAGTGAACTCGTTTCTCTGGTAAGTTGGCTAAGCCAGCATAAGTTGTTCTGTTTGGTAGAGAGAGCAGTTTTCTTTGGGGTTAGGCTGAGTTGATCGCAAAAGTGACTTGCGATAGTATGTTCTTTTGGATTGTTGGAGGCTGTCTGGATGTTTTCTGGAAGTCAGAGGTTTGTCTGCATCTGGAGATCAAGTTTTCTCTCCAGGAATGGGACAGGTGGATCAGTTAATAGATAGATGGTTCCTTGAGATAGAAGTTGGTAAAGTAACTCTGGTTTCGGAGAAACATCTGAGTTTTCTTATGGATATGTGGAACCATATTTCTGTGCTGGGTTGTCTAGTTTGTGCTCATGTTCTTCTGCATTTTCTTCTGTTTCGGATCAGAGTTGTGCAGTGGAAGCAGTTTGGAGTGTTTCTGTTTTCTTTTCCAAATAAGAAGAAGTTTGTTCTGTCTTCTGTTGTTGAGAAGCAGGGTGTGTGTTCTTGGTTTTTGAGTGATCTTGAGGAGATCATTGGATTGTTTGATCCAGTCTGTTTCCAGAGGCATCAGTGTAGAGTTAAGCTGATCTGGAAGGATGTTGGTAGCCCAGGATCGTCCGAAGAGTTTATATGGATACGAGACGGAGAAATTTGGATTCTGGAATCGGAGATTTGATTTTGGTTAAGTTTTTTTTTCTCTGATCCAAGGAGCTATAAGTTTGGGAAGCTAGCTCTGTAGTGTTTTGGTTTCTTCCGTGTTTTGGTTTAGATCAGTGTTTGGTTTTCTAGAGTTGAATTGCCAGTTTGGATAACTGGAATTCAGTGTGTTTCACGTATCTCTGAGGAAGTACGTGTTTGATTTTTTTTGGTTGTAGGACCAGCAGTTTAGGTTGGATTGGTTGTTGAGTCAGACTCGTTTATAGTCTGATATTCTGTATAGAATTGTTGTTAGGAGCTCTATAGTTTAGTAGTATTGATTGATTGGATTCTATAGAGCGAGCATCCCGACATATATATATATATATATATATATATATATATATATATATATATACCTGGGAAACTCGTGAGGTTTTATCCGAAATTCTTTTGGATAATTAGATTTGTTCTGATTGTGTGAATTGGTTGCTTAGGTTGTTGGCATATGATTAACATATGCTGTATTTTAAAATAAAATCTGTAAAGAGATTATTAAATTACCTTTGTTTTAAATTTCGGGGACGAAATTCTTTTAAGGGGAAAGATTGTAATATCCCGGAATTTTGGACAATATAAATTAATAATCTGTGTTTAAATTTATATTGAATTGATAATTTTTGTTAATAAATTTGATTTGATTTAATAATCTTCTTTATTTAAATATTTAATTTGTGAATTTATTTTTAATAAACTAATGAATCTATTCTCTATTTAATAATGTATGTATATTTATATATATTTTAAATAGACAAGTTGTTTTTAATTAAATTAGTATAACATAATTTTAATAATTTGAAATTAGGAATTGTGATTTATTTTTAATTTAAGCTTTTCAAAAATATTTAATAAAATACTAAATGATTTTAAATATGTGAGATAAATGTTTTATTGGTTTAAAATTCATTTTAACTTAAGTTTGAATATTAAAATGAGTTATAAAATGTTGTGTTATTCTTTTTAAAGTATTGTTTTATAAAATGTGATTTGTTAATTTAATTTGAAATTTAAAATACAATTAAAAATATGAACATGCATTCATTAAGTTTAATTTATCTTTAACACTTAATCTAAATTACTAATTACTTGAAAGAGACATGTGTATGTAATTTAGAACATGTGTTAACATGTGTTAGATGTTTGAATAAGGAATTTAACAAATGTTAACACTTAAGACAAGTGTCATGTTGTAATTTTGTTTTTATTTAATTTTAAATAAATCATAAACTAGCTATAAAACATTGCATTTACTCATTTCTTCTCCTCTTTCTCATTTTTTTCATTCCAAATCAAATTTTCTTTCAGCTGAGAAATTTGGTCATCTCTTCAAAAATCTGCATTCTACATTCCTCGTATCGAAATGCAAAATCAAAATACAAATCTACATTCCCTAAAATACAAACCTGCATGTTCTTGTTTACTGAAACAAGGGGCCTGCATACATAAAATTTTTCAAAGTTGATAGCATTTGAAATCAAGGAAGCCTGCATGTTTTCAAAAACAATTTGGGATCTGAAACTGTAATTTCAAGTTGCATCTACATTCAAGCAACCTGCATGTAAGATCTGGAAGTATTTTTTTTTGAATCAAGATTAAAAGCATCAGATCTGGAAACAAATTTCAGAGAGCAATAGCATTTTTTTTAAAAAGCAACATTCAAGTTTAAAAAAAGGGGCATTCAAGCTACTGCATGCTAAAATCTGGGGTCTGCATAATACAGGTGAGTAACTCATTCTTTTAAAATTTGTTAATAGGTAATATTGTACATGCTTTTTACTTTAATATTGAATTTATATGAAACTGCTATGAATATTTTACCTGTAAATATATGTATGTATACTTGAGGTTAACTGCACCATGTCTGTGTCTCAAAAACCCAAGCTTCTGATTGATTTCTTGTATCCTTTCCCTTAACTTGTTGCTGTTATGTCTTAAATAATTGAAATAAATCTGTTTGCTTAGAATAGAGTAAATACAAATTTTATATGAATTAAGATTTAATTATCTGTAACATGAGATATCAAGTTACACAAAGCAAATTAGCATAAAGAAAAATTCAAACTTTATAATTTGATGTTTCAGATTTATAAATAGAATCATCAAGTAAATACATGAATTTTAAATCATATGCTACAATTTTTAGTGATTTAAATGAAGAGAAGATTTGAATTGACTGTATTTTACATTTTGGTCAAGTTCAGTTGAAGCTTGCAATGGTTTTGAGTAAATTTGATTCTGGAGATTGTATAGCCATCATAGATTATAGGAAAAATCTTGGATAGAGTTGAAATTAAGATTTTAGGTTGTAATTTGGGAATTGCAGTAAGAAGCCCTAGTTTTTACTGGGTTTAAGAATTTTAGTACTCCTGCTTCATCAATGGTTCGAGTTCAAAGATCCTTTGAGTATGGATAGATGATATGTTGTTGGGGTTATTGCCGGAGTTTGGAGGGTGATGGTGGTCGGAGATGGAAGAAGTTGATGTTAACAGGTTTAATTTGGTGGTGGTACAAATGTTTCAGGTTTTGACTTTAACTTGAATTCAAATTCAAGTAGAAATTGTGGGAGAATCTGAGGATTAAAAGGTGATGTGGGGATTTTGGTCGATGGAGGATGGCCAGTGATGGCCGGAGTTGGGAAGTAGGTGCACAGGGAGGTGTGTGCAGGTTGGTATTTGTTTGGGTTGCAGGGTTTTGTTGCTCGGGATTGTCTCGGGAAATTTGGGTAGAAACTCGAAGCAAATGTACTTCTGACTCGAAGTAATTATATGGTGGCTCGGGAAGGTGTTGTGTTTCAGGTTTTTTTTTTAAGTTGATCAGAAACCTGTACTGTTATTTTTAAATTTTAAAGTAAGGTTTTGAAATGCAAACTTAAATTTAAACCTAAGACTTAAAACTGAATTTAAATTTGAATTCAATCAGTTAAAAACCTTAGGTTTGAAATAATTTAAATTTTTGAAGTTTTAATTGGTTTTAAGCAAAACCAGAAACCTGTTTTCCAGGTTTATAAAATTTGAAAGTAAAGTAATTGCAAAACAAAAATATGAAATGAGTCTTGAACCTGAAATGGGATTTGAAATTCAATAACTTTAAATTTTAGACCTTTGAAATAAATTTGAAATGCTTTCAAAACTCAAGTTTGGGTTTTAAACAAAAAAGAAACTGTTTTCTGTTTTTAGATTTAAAAGTAAAATTTCAAATTGAAGGTGGAATTCAAACTGTAACGTTTTAACCCTGAAACTTAAATTTGAATTCAATAATTTAAATCTAAGATTTGAAATCATTTTTGAATTCGAATTTAAGATGATTAAACTAAAACAGGAAACTGTTTTCTGTTTTTATGTTTTAAATTGAAAAGCAAATTTTAAAAATGCAACTGAAAATTTAAAACAAGTTTAAATTCTGGGAACAGAATTTGGAAGCTCAAGTTTGAATTTAATTTAAATCTGGAAAGTTTGATTTAGATTTTTAAATTTTTAAAGTGTAAAAGAACATTGATTTGAATTTTAAAGCTATAAGTTTTAATTTATGAAATAAGGTTTAAAATAAGTTTAAATTCAGTTTAAAAACCTGAAATTTGATTTTTAATGCCAGTTTTTAAGATTATATAAGTTTTTGAATTTAAATTTGTTTTAACTATTTAGAAAGTTTAAATAATTTGTCAAGTACTAGTGGTCCAGTGGTTTACGACATGAGGTGAGTTGCTGCATCTTGTTGTGGTGGCACAGGTTCGATTCCCAGCGGCCACAAGTATGAGACATAAGTGCACAGCCACTTTAAAACCGGCTTAACCAAAGGTCAGGGCGACATAGTCTCCCTGTCCCCAAAGTTTAAAGTACCCTCAGATAGACTTTTTCTTTTTTAATGTCCTCTGACCCATCTCTTCCCTTCCGACACTTACCATCAAACTTACCCGTCGTCCTTCCTACCATACCTCCACCTGTCCAGTTTTCCCCTCCAGTGCCTCCTGATCCACCCCCGCCTGAACCAGCTCAGCAGTCCACCGCTCCCCACCAGAGTCTTCTCCCACCCAACCCCCCATCTGCTGACCTCTTTTCTTCCTCCCCTCACAACTTTGTTTCACCTCAATGGAATTCGCTGTTCAAAGTTAAACCACGTAATGCTGGTCTACATTCCCCAGTTCGTGTTCCCCTCATTTATGATGGACATGTCCTGGTACCACCTGATGATGTTATTAAGGCTGGTAATGAAGTGTGGGGTGATTACTTAGTGGGCTTCTTTCTTGACAAGCCTTTATCTTATATGACTGTAATCACTCATCTCAAAAAAAAAAAATTGGAAACTTAAAGGTTCGATCAAAGTGAAATCCGATGGATTCTTGTTCCTTTTCAATCTATCTTGTGATGAAGATAGAAGGAAAATTATTGAATCAGACCCAATAATCATGAGGAACAAAATTTTCATTGTCAAACAGTGGGATCAAACAGTTGGGAATAGTTGTAGCACTATTAGAACTGTTCCAGTTTGGGTTAAACTCCACAATATACCACTTTATGCTTGGTCCCATCTTGGAATCAACTGGCTTGCTTCTCGTCTTGGTTCATTCATGTGTATGGATGCACAAACTGAAAAGTTGGAGAGGATAGGATATGCGAAATGTATGGTTGAAGTTACACCGCTTGATGAACTTCTGAATGAATTTCCTGTAAGGTTAATGGATGGATCGGAGCAAGTTGTCACTGTTGAATATCTATGGAGACCTGATATATGTACTAGTTGTAAAGTTTTTGGTCACAATACTGATGATTGCCTGATGATGGGGACAAAGGAGAATGGAAAGGCAGTAACAAGACAAAAAGAAAGAAATGAAAGCAAGGGAAAGGAAATTATGCAAGGCAAAGAATTGAAGAATGTAAAACAAAAGAAAGAATGGAAAAAAGTTGGTAATAAAGGAGATAAGTTAATAATAGAGACAGAAAAAAAAACAATTTATCAGAAGATAAGCAAAAAAAGACAATGAATGTAAATGAAAGTGTTGGCAATATTTTATTGCATGTTTCAGCTACCAATAGTATGACCAGAGAAAATACCATAGTTTCAATGTTGGATGAGGTCCCAGTCTCAAATAGTTTCAATGTGTTGATGGATCAAGACTTATCTGAAGATTGCTATGTAGTTTGCAAAGATTCCATAGAGAATGAACTCTGTAAAAAAAAGAATCAGTTGGAAGAGGGACAAATTCAAGATGACATACACTGTGCTATTGCAGAAAATGAACTTGATCCAGTTAATTGCAATATGCAGGCAGATAGTCAAAAAATTCAATGCAACAATTCCAGTATTGGTTCATCCCTTTTGTTCCATTGCCTGGAAACAAATACTACCATGCCTAAAACAATCAGTAAATCCATGCAAGGTATTACCACGCAAGAAAAAAACCAAGACAAGACTGTTTTATCCTTGCCTGATCAATCATTCTTCAGACATACACTGGAAAAAGAAATTCTATCTTTGTGCATGAAAAGACCACTTGATAACAACACCAATCAATACACTTACACTGGTGACTTACCAGGATGGAAATCATCCCCATCTTCTCCTACCAAACCACTTTCTCCAAATCTAACCTTATTGGACAGAGACAAAACAGCAAAATTCAAACAACATAATAAGGCAAAAAGAAGTTTTGATCCCAGAGACTCTCCTGCAACCAGGAGCATGAAAAACATCATCCACCAATCCTTAAAGTTTTCCAAATGATGCACAGCTTTGCCACTTGGAACATAAGAGGGGCCCATTCCACTACTAAATTGGACCAAGTTAAATACCTTATTTCCCAGTACAAAATCTGTTTATTTGCCATGCTAGAAACCAAGCTGAATGAAACCCTTACTTTAAAAGCTGCTAAGCACATTGAACCAACATGGACTCTTCACCACAACCTTGCTCAAGCTTCCTATGGCCGCATTATGGTGTTACACAATCCCACTGTCATAACCCTTACCTCTATTCTCAACACTGACCAAGTTATGCACTTCCAAGCTAAAATGAATAATTCCCAATTTTCTTTCTACCTATCCTTTGTGTATGCGCAAAATTCTCAGAACTCAAGACAAAATTTTCTTAACCTTCTTCCTGCTTTCAGGCAATCTTCCCACCCTTGGCTTGTCTTTGGGGATTTCAACTGTTGTTACAATTTAGAAGACAAACATGGGGGATCTCCTCTCCTTCCCAAAGACATTTTCCCTCTTAATAAAGCCATTGATGACTCAAACCTTCTCCCTATTTCCTCCTTTGGAGCTCAATTCTCTTGGAACAATAGGAGTAGGTCTGGTGCTAGGATCTTCTCAAACATTGACCACTCATTTGCCAATCTCAGTGCCTTATCTGCTTGGCCTACCATGTCAACTCTGTTACCCAACCCTGTCCTTTCTGACCATTCCCCTTTGATCTTCTCCACGGGTCAGTGGATTTTAAAAGGAAAAAAAAGCTTCAAATTTTATAATACTTGGGTCAATGAACCGGAGTATGCTAATATTATTAATAAATCTTGGAATACAAAATTTTATGGTAATCCTATGTACATTTTTTGCAGAAAAACCAATGCTACCAAAGAAGCACTTAGATCTTGGGCTAAAAATAAGTTTGGTGATGGTTCACTTGTTTCTTCCCAGCTAAGACAGAAACTCTCTCAAGCACAAGACTGTATGCTAAGTAATCCTGATGATGCTGCTGCTGCAGAGAATGAAAGAATCATCTTTGATCAACTTAATGAAGCTTTATCAACTGAAGGCAAAATGAAGAGGCAACAATTAAGACAAAAATGGGCTCAGGAAGGGGATTACAATACTGCTTATTTTCATGCTGCAACTAAAATCAAACATGCCAGGGAGCAGATCAATCACATTCATGATGAGTATGGTGTCCTTCATTCTGATCCCTCTGCTGTTGACCATGCCTTTCTGCAATATTTCAAATCAATGCTGGGCAACAAAGATAATTTCACTCCTTTTTTTGAGGAGCTTGACCTTGTGCAACTCCCCAAACTGAAACCAGATGAAGCTAATGCTCTAACGAACAAAGTTACGGATAATGAAATTAAAGACACCCTCTTTTCCATAAACAAGCATTCATGTGGGGGACCTGACGGTTTCAATGTTCAATTTTACATACATAGCTGGGATATCATCAAGGAAGACTTTCTTAGAGCAGTTCACAACTTTTTCAATAAATCAAAAATGCTTTTGGAAGTCAATGCAACAAACTTAGTTCTCATTCCGAAAGTGCAATCTCCCACCGCTGTTGACTCCTTTAGACCCATATCATGTTGTAATGTGATGTACAAATGCATATCCAAGATTCTGGCATCTAGAATTGTTCCTGTTCTTTCCAGAATCATCTCCAACAATCAAACTGCTTTCCTACCTAAGAGGAACATAACTGATAATATTCTACTTACGCATGAACTGCTGAAAGGTTATGGAAGTACTAGTGCTTCCAAGAATGCTTTGTTGCAGCTTGACTTAAAGAAAGCTTTTGATAGTATTCACTGGAGTTCTATAGTGAGGATTATGGCTTTGATGGGATTTCCTAAAGTTTTTGTAGCTTGGATTTATATCTGCATTTCCTCCCCATCCTTCTCCATCAAATACAATGGCTCAAATTCTGGTTTTTTCAAAAGTAAGCAGGGGATCAGGCAAGGGGACCCCATCTCCTCATATTTGTTTATTCTTGTAATGGAGGTCCTGACTGTCATGTTGAATAGCAAGTATGATAACAAGGAAATTTTGTTCCATTCCAAGTGTAAGTCTCTCAGGATATCTTCACTGCTTTTTGCTGATGATATTATGATATTCACAAAACCTGACATACGTTCTTTGGACAATATCAAGGCTACCCTTCAGAGTTTCTACCGAATGACTGGCCTTCAACTCAATTTTAACAAATCTCATATTCTTATCTCTGTTTTAGCTGCTGAACATGTATCCCTCTTTGCTCCTCAAGAATCACTAATGCCAATTGCCTGCCTTTGTATGTTAAAATCTGCAGCAAGATGAATTGTTGGGCCAATAGATTTCTCTCACAAGCTGGTAGACTTGTCCTTATCAAGTCTGTTATAACATCCATGTTGGTGTATTGGAGCAGAGTTTTCATTCTTCCAAATAAACTTGTGAATATGGTGAGACAAGCTATGCTAAGATTCTTCTGGACGGGTTCTATCCTCTCTAAGAAAATCATTCCCTGCTCCTTTACCATCATGGAGCAGCAGAAACACAATGGTGGTCTTGGAATTCTCAATATGCACACTTGGAATAGAGCTGCCATTAGCTCAAATCTCAATGATTTGATAGCTGACAAAGATACTTTATGGGTCAGATGGACTAAAATTCATAATTTACGCAATATGCATTTCTGGACCATGAAAGTACCACTTAACTGCAGTTGGACATGGAGGACTTTGCTGAATTTAAGACCATATCTTTCCCCTTATATCAGAGTCAAGTTATCTCCTTCTAGCACTGCAAATTTTTGGTCTGTTCCTTGGATGGCCAATGGTCTTATACTTGGGAACATATTTACCTCTCAGCAAATTGTTCAATCTGGTATTAGTGCTAATGCTAAAGCTTCTGATTACATACATGATGGTAAACTTCAGATGCCATATTCTAGTAACCAGGTTATTAGAGCTGTTTGGAACAGTTTTCAGGATAACATTTACCTTTCAAGTGCCTCTGATGAAATTTTATGGTATGGCAAGCAACACACTATATCCTCTGTATACAAATTGCTTGATAAAGCTCCTGTTCCTCCTGCAATAAAATGGCATAAAGTGATTTGGACTGTCAATTCAAGTGCCAGAGACAACTTCATGTTGTGGAAAGTCATAAACAAAGCTCTACTAACTAAGGACAAGTTACTGTCTTATGGGATGGCAGTTGATCCTATCTGTGTCATTTGCAAGATGCAACCTGAATCTGTGGATCATCTGTTTCTTGATTGTAGTGAACTTAAGGGATTATGGACTAGGCTTCATAGTTCTATGAATAATAACCACAATCTGGGGCATTCCAGTCTTCAATGGGATCTTATTGGGAAAGCAACTAAATGGAAGAAAAAGGATAGATTTGTGCACTTTTTTATGATCAAAAAATACATGAGATTAGTTTGGGAAGAGAGAAATCAGAGATGTTTTGAGAATAATTCAAGAAACAATCTGCAGCTTTGGAATGCATTGAAGGCTAGTCTCAGGAATGGTATGCGCGATAGTAAGTTTGATTTCAGTGATTACTGCCCTGCTGTCTGGACGTAGCTCTTCCTTTTTTATTTTGTGTTGTTTGCTTCTTGTTTCTTTTTTATGTTGTGCTGTTGTCCTGTGTTGTTTGTGAGTGTTTTGTGTCATGAGTTTGGTCTTGTGGCCTTTGTTTTTTTTCCTTTCTTTTCCCTTTTTTATCAATAAACTGGTAGGGGACCAGCTAACCCCGCTTGCCTTGCAAAAAAAAAAGTTTAAATAATTTGAATTTGAAAATGAAGATGGAGATGTAAGTAAAGTTTTAAATTTTTAAGGTTTAATCTGAAATGAAAATTTGAATTGTGTTTCAGTTTGAAATTTAAAAAGAAAGTTTAAATTGAATTTTGTTTTGAAATAAAGTGTTTAAAATACTTTGTATAAAGAAGAATGTTTCTTAATTTTGAACTTAAGAAAATTGGTTTCATTTAAATTATTAAATTAATTTAAATGGAATATTAATTATTTAATTAATTAATAATGTGGATATTTAATTAAGTAATTAATAATTTTAAAATTTATTAAGATTTGAGATTAATTAATTAAGGTTAATTAATCTATAATTAAGAATGGTTAATTAAATTTTAATTAATGATTAAGATTTATTTAATCAAGTGATTAAAGATAATTAAATTTTAATTAACACTTAATTAATTAATAATTAGAGATTAATTAAATTGTAATTAAATATTAATTAATTGATAATTAATAATAATTAATTATAAGTTAATTTCTTAATTTTTTTTTTGGCAAGGCCGACGGGGTTAATTGGTCCCCGACCATTTATTAAAACACAGAAGAGAACAAACACTTACAGAACAGGAGCAAGCACAAAGAAAACATAGGAACATAGAGCAGCGCACACACATGAAGACACAGAAAAAAATACAAAGAGAAGGGAAAAAAACACTACAGTTGCAGTATCATGGCTATCCCAGGATCATGAACGAACAGCATTTCCAGGGAGCATTTGACTTCATGCTTTATCCAAAGTTTGAAAGTAGCATCAGACTTTCCATTAATTGCATCAAAAATTCTTATATTACGTTCTTTCCAAACTGCATATATGAAGCTTTTCAGAACCACAGTGAAGATTCTATTATGCTTTTGCTTACCCCCTGTCGTAGATTGGATACGCTCCCACTCGACAATGTTGTCAAGAGAAGGACTGTTACCATCAATGCTCACCATGGTATCAGTCCAGATTTGCATAATTAATTCACACTCAAAAAATAAGTGTTCAGCAGTTTCAACATACTCACTGCAGAATGGGCATAACACATCCATATTCATTCCCATAATAGCTAATTTCGCCTTAGTTAATATAGCACGCTTCAGTACCGTCCACAGTAATAAATTTTCACGCATACTACTGTCAGTAGTCCAAACACTCTTCCACCAAGTCCAAGCTGGTACGTCACTGTTTCGTTGCATATACTCATAAGCTTCACCAATTTTATATGCAGCTTTCTTCTCTCCCCATATAATTCTAGCAGAAGTAGAATGTAAAGGGGTAAAATTTCTTATCTTATCTCAAATAATCTGAACACGCTGATTGGAAGAATATTTGCCTACTCCCTGAAAAATGTAAAGAACATCCATGACTTTCGTAGATAGATGAATTCCAGTTTGAATAATTTCGTTGTATGAAAGTTTACGTCTAATAATATAACCCTTACCGAGCCAAGGATCATCCCCGAAGTTAACTCTGTATAAAGGGTCAGTATTCATTTGTATAAGAGGGAGAACATACTCCTTAAGTTTGAATATGCACTGCCATGTCCAGCTTAATTTCTGAGGCTTATTCATATTCCATAAATTTTTACCCTTAATCACATTCATTTCAGACCACTTAGCCCATAAGCTATCTGGGTAATTGACCAGTGTATCAATACGTTTTGCAAAGGCAGTTTTGTTCCATTGCTTGAGACTGAAAAGACCAAGCCCTCCCTTATTAAAAGGAATCTCAAGAGAACTGAATTTAATAGGAGCAAGGTATCTGCCCATGGTTCTGCCAGTCCAAAAGAATCTCATAATGGCACTTCTGATCATCTTAATTAATTTGAAGGGGAGAACAAAGGTTCTGGCCCAGTACACTTGCATAGAAAAGATGATAGACTTGATAAGAGTTAGCCTACCAGCTTGGCTCAGCATCCTGGTGGTCCAATTAGTCATTCTAGAAGTAATTTTCTGAAACAAAGGTAGACACTGATTAGTAGTAATCTTGGAAGAAGTTAGAGGCAGACCAAGGTACGAGGCATTGGATAGATTAAGAGTTAATCCAGTGATATTTGCTATCTGAGAAATCTGCTGCATATTCACTCCAGCAACAGAGATAGCAGATTTTTGGATGTTAACTTTAAGGCCTGTCATAGTATAAAAATGCTTGAGAATATTCAATATGTTCTGAACAGTGTTAAGTTCTGGAGCACAGAACAAAACAAGATCATCAGCGAACATGAGGGTTGATATTTGGGGATCTTTACACTTCGGATGGAGCTTAAAATTTTCATGTTGTATTGCTTCATTAATCATCCTAGTTAGCAGCTCCATTACTAGGATGAAAATGTATGCAGATAATGGATCCCCTTGCCTAATTCCTTGTTTGCTTCCAAAAAATCCTTTCATCACACCACTGATGTTGATCGAATAAGTAGGAGTTGACATACATTCGTAAACCCATGCAACAAAATGCGGTGGGAAATTCATATAACCCATTATGCGAACGATGCTATCCCATTGCAACATATCAAAGGCTTTCATGATGTCAAGTTTCATCATCGCTTTAGGGGCTGAATTTGTACTGTTGTATCCTTTTAATAGTTCGTGAGCTAGAAGAATATGATCAAGAATATTTTTCCCAGGAAGGAAAGCTGCTTGATTGTTAGATATAATATTGGGGAGCACCGATTTTAATCTTGTAGCGATAATCTTAGAGATGCACTTATAAATAGTATTACAACAGGATATAGGACGAAAGTCTTTAACATCATGAGCATTCTTGATCTTGGGGACTAATGCAATATTAGTGTAGTTAAAGGACCGATAGAGTTTACTCTTTTTGAAGAACAGGGTTATGGCATTACATACATCAGTAGATACAATGGACCAGCAAGTGGTATAGAAATAAGCATTCATACCATCAGGACCACCACACGAGTTTGTTTTAAGTGAGAACATAGCATCATGTATTTCATCATGGGTTACTTCAGTACAGAGATAATTATATTCATTTTGTTCACGTTTTGGCAATATGTCTGATGGTATAGTATCAATATCAGGAATGAAGTTATCAGAGTTACCAAACATGGATGTGAAGTATTGTTCAAAAGCTTGTTGAACACCATCAGCAGTAGATTGAAGGACACCATGTTCATCAACAATAGTAACTATGTTTTCTTTACACTGCTTGCTTTTAAGACTGGCATGAAAATAAGCACTGTTTCTATCACCTTTATCCCACCATTTAATTCTAGACTTCTGCCGTATCATCTCACTTTCTTTAGTTAACGCATCATAGTATTGCATGGAAAGAGTTGCTTCAGTAGCCGATAATTGAGGGTCATTAACATCAGTCATCATAGTCTTTTGTGTGTCAACAAGCTTCAACAAAATAGAGGCACTCAGACCATCTCCTTTACCGTACTTCTTATATGCCCATTGCTTCAACACTGCCTTCATTTCTTTTAATTTTTCCTGCAAAACAAATAAATGATTACCTCTCTTTGTCTTGTTCCAAACTTTAGAAACAGTAAGTTTAAAGTCAGGTTCAAGAACCCAAGAGTTAAAAAATTTAAAAAAAAATTTCCCTCTCATGTCCATTTCTCGAAGGTGGATAATTTGCGGGGAGTGATCTGAGAGGATTGGAGGGGGAAGGTAACTATACAGGAGAGGCCATTTGAGAAGGGCTTTCTGATTGGAGAAGGTGTGATCTATACGTGAAAAGGTTCTGACACCATTTCTTCTTTTATTATTCCAAGTGAATTGCATCCCTACAGATTTCACTGGTATAAGATCAGCATCTATAAGAGTAGCATTAAGTGGTTGAATTTCGTTGAGGGACAGGGGATTCCCTCCTACTCTATCAGAGAGGTTTAAACAGCAGTTAAAGTCTCCAAAAATTAACCATGGGTGGGTATTCTGCCGAAGAGAAGGAAAGACAGCATGTAGGGATCCTCTAACAGCAGCAGAGTTAGCCGCATAAACAATGGTAACATAAAAAGATGTTTTATCATTGATGTCCAGAGCATGACAGTGTATCATTTGGTCAGTGGAGAGGATAGTGGTAAGAAGGAAGTGAAGGGGATTAAATAGGATCATTATTCTCCCATAAGGATATTCGTTCAAATTGTGTATAAGCTTCCACTCTTTTTTTATGTATTCAGCAGCCTTAAGAGTCAGTGGAAGATTTAGCTTAGTTTCAAGAATTGCCAGAAGAGATAAACTGTTTGAAGCTATGAGTTGTTTACATTGATCAAGCTTGATCATGTTGTGCCCCCACGAATATTCCATGCTCCAATGGTGGACATCATCAGAGGACACGAGCATTAAGCATTTTTATCTTCATTTTCCTTGTTACTGCATGCTTCGATGACAAGTAATTAGGAATAGTTGCTGAAAGTGGGGTCACTTCATTGTTAAGTGGTCCATCCTTTGGGGAAGTTAGTTGTGGCTGATTGGGTAAGGTATGGGGAGATTGAAGAGAGGATGAGATGGTTTTAATAGTCGTTTTGGGAGGTTCATATGCCGTAGGTGGGATGATATTAGAGTAAGGATTGGTTTGATTTTGTTTGTGAGGTGATACAGTTGCAGTTTGATGGTTTGGGTCTCCTATGCATGTCTTATGTACCTTGTGCATGTTTTCATTTGTATCTTTAGCATTCTTGTTTTTCTTGTTTTCATTCTTGTTGATTTTCCTACTTCTGGAGCTTGATCCTTCTTCATTTACTTTGTTTTTCTCTATTCCACATTCTATATTTCCTTTGTTGATTTCAGTATTGCTTTCTGAATATTGTTCTTGCTGTGTAGTTAGATTTCTTTTCAATAACTTGACATGTTTCAAACTGTTGTTGCTTTGTTCCCCTTGTTTATGTGTACATTCTGCTTTACTTGGAGTTTTTTCTTGCATTTCCCTTAATTCATCATCTGTTTCTTCTGTATCTTTAGTATTTTCCTCTTGCACATCAATCATTGTGTCAGTATCTTCAAGCTCCAGCAAAGCATCAAATTTATTTGTTAACAATATATCTTCAACTGCTTCAACAACAACTGTTTTCACATTTCTCCCTATTCCTATTTCATTATCCTCTTCTGCTTCTGGTGAAATACTAATATCTTCTTCTTCATCGTAGATTAATTCACCAGGCTCTTTACTATTTTTACAATTATCATTTTCCTGCTCTTGCTTGTCCCCCTCTTCATTTTTGTGTTCTTCTTCAGCACTGTTCATTTCTACCTCAGTGTCCTCTTTTTCCTTTTCCCCACTAACTATATCTTTCTCTTTATCTCTTATTACATTGTCTATTTTCTTTTTATTTAGTCTCTGCCAACTCCTAACATTCTTCTTTTGGGAGGGATTGAAGTTGCTAATGCCATGAACTCTGTTCACATTAACCTCTTTAGTAGGCCGTCTTTCATTTTTCTTTGTTTCATTCAGTTTGTTTGGTTCACAAGTTACTTCATCATCACAGGATTCAATAGCATGTCCAAATTTCTTGCAATGCATACAAACATCAGGCCTCCATTGATATTGTACATAAATTTTTTGAAATCCTCCTTCTACAAGTTTAACCAAGAATTCATATGGTAGCTCTTTGTCTGGTTTTACTTCTATTAAACACTTTGCATAGCTCATTCTGTTTTGTTTTTCTGTCATTTCATCCATACACAGCAGCTTGCCAAGGTGACTACTCAGCCAGTTGATCCCAAGAGGAGACCAGGCATATAAAGGCAGATTATATAAATGAACCCACACTGGAACCGCGGTGACAGAGCCACTAATGTTACTAACAGCAGCATCATAAGGTTTTATGATGAACATCTTGTTCTTTATTATAACTGGGTCACTCTGAAGGATTTTTTCTCTGTCTTCATCACAAGAGAAATTAAATAAAAAAAACTGTACCATCAGATTTAACATTGACCGACCCTTTAAGTTTCCATAATAACTTCAGCTTATGAATAACCGCCGTGTACGAAAGAGGCTTGTCTAAGAAGAAGCCAACCGAGGATTCTTTCCAGATCAACGCACCAGCATCTATAACTTCCTTCGGAGGCACCAACATGTTGTTATCATACTCAGGATACAGATCAACAGGGATGTACTTCCCAGCATTCTTTGGTTTATGCTTAAAAAGTGAAGTCCATTTCTGTTCACCTAGCGATGGAGGAGACGGGACATTGATTAAGGATGGAAGAGGGATGGAAGAAGACTGAGTAGGAAGAGGGTCAGGGGGGACAGGTGGTGGGGGAACAGGAGGAGTTGGGACACTGACAGCAACCAGTGAAGAAAGTTTAACTTAATTAATTTCTTAATTAAGTAATTAAGAATAGTTAATGAAGGTCATTAACTTAAGATTATTTAACAATTAATTAATGTGATTAATTTTAATAATTAATTAGATTAATTAATTAATAATAATCAATTGTTTAATTACTTAATGTAAGTAATTAATGAATTAACTACTTAGTGTAATTAATTTGATTTATGTGATTAGTTTAGATTAATTAAGTTAAATTAATTTAAACATTTATGGATTGTTGATAATTACTTTATGGATTTGTATTTACTTAAGGAAGTAATTAATTAATAGTTACTGAATGTAATTAAGGATATTTATTATAGAAGTAATTTGGATTTAAATTACTTTGAAATTTATCAAGGATTAATTGAGATAATTAATTAAGAGTAATTAATTTATGCAATGAGTAATTAAAGTAGTTAATGACTGAATGGTTATTAATCATGGGTGATTAATAAATATATATATATAGGGATTAAATTGAAGATTAATTACTTATGTAATTAATTTATATAGAGATTGATTAAATATAATCAGAAATCATTAATTAATTAATTAATGATGTAATTTGGAATTGATTAATTAAGGTATAATTAATAATGAATAAATGATTAATGTAATTAATTTTAGTTAATTAATTAATTGAAATTACAAGTTAATTATTTGCAAAGGGTTTAATATAATTAACTTGTGAAATTAATTAGAGATAGTTAATCAATAAGGATTAAGTAAAATGAATATTGAGATGATGATTTATAAATTGATTTGTAATCAATTAATGATTAAGATAAGCAGAATTTTAATGATGAAGTAATTAATTTATTTTTGAACTAATTAGAGTTTAGGTAATTAATTTAATTCATTTTAAATTAATTATAAATGGTGTGATCATTAGATAGTGGCTTATGTTGATGAATGGTATTGGTTGCCTGGTATGGTTTGTAATCCCAGTTATGAGATGAGTAATGATTATTGATATGGATGCATGGTTGCTTTTGAATGATGAGATGAATTATCCGATTTTGATATATATTATCTGTTGATGATAAGGTTGATTATCTATTGTGATGAATTATCTATCTGTGTATATTTAGATAATGAATTGAATTGTTTTAAACTTAAAACAACTTGGCCTTAAAAGACACGCTTTGGATTCGATGAGACCGGGATCGGGTTTCCATATTTGGGATCCGAAAACCACATCGATCCAAATTAACGTTAGGTCGTTAATCCAAATGGAGCGAGTGAAGACTCGAGGTGTAAGGGCTATACGTCAGTATAACTCTATGGGTGATTCCGTAATGAGTTGACGGAATAGTACTTATAGATTCGAGATGGAGATTCAGAGTGCAAGGGTTATCATCGTTAACTCTGAGGGTGATTCCAATACGAGTGTAACGAGATAATGCCTTCGGTTTCGTTCGAACCCGGAACGAACTTGTATGGATTGAATGCTTTCAGAACATCGTCAGGTGGACGATGAGCATTCTAAGTGTTATGCCCTATAAAGGTAATCGTAGCCTCAAGCCTCATCAACCGGGAATGGCTAAAATAGGGGAGGTGCAGCAAAGCTTCGTGGGTAGCCCCCACTTGAGAGCAAGATTTATCCCTGTCTAGAGGTCCCTTTATTTTCGGCTTAGTGGTGCGGTTGCTGATCATAACTGCGGGGTTGTCTTGTTTGGAACTGTTCAGTAAGGAACGGGTCCGGCTTTGTGTTGCAGGGGATTGGGAGTAATCCTCGGTACGGTGATCTAGGCCACGTACTGTGACGGGCGGTACCCCAGTAGCCCAGCCATTGTATGGAATGCAAAATCCAATAAGTGCCAACGGTTTTGATTGTATTACCCACTTTTGTGGCTAGTAGCTGGAATTTAATAAATGTAACAATTTCGGCTATTTCTTATTTACTTGAAAACCCTAGACACTATTATAATATCATCGGATTTCCTATCAAATGTTTTGGTTAGCGTAAGGTAAAAACTTTTCCATGTTTATGTGTGGGAAGTCTTACGTGATACCTTTTCTTTTCAAAGGTTTTTCAAAGTTAAGCAACTTTAACCTGTTACTCACACCAGACCCATGTCTGACCCGGAGTTATTTCTGTTTTTCTTTAACTCTTGGGTACTCAAATTTTTATGAGTAGTCAAGGGAATTCAGGTTAGGATTCAGGTTAGCTTTGACGAATTATGGAGGAGCGATGGAGCATGAGGCTTCTGCGTATAGTTACATAGTTTTCCGCTGTGTTGGTATCTCTGAGTGTTTCTGTATTGTGATTGAGTTGTAATAACTAGACAGGTGTTTATAACTGTCTAGTATGTGTTGTATATGTCTGAGTAACTCTGATATTTGTTGTATACTATGTAATACTTATGTTATTAATATAGTTTATTCGTTCCGTTGTTGAGATTCTTGTGTTGTTTCTTCTTTCTCTTCTTTCTTTTCTCTTTTCTATCCCTTTCTTTCTTAAAGATGATGCGATTTTCCGGGAGTGGAAAGTCGGGTCGTCTCATTTAATATATTGAAATTTAATTGGGCTTAAAGAAAATTTTATATTGGAACTAAAATATAATAAGTATGATTACTTAAGTTTAAAATGAGAATTTTAGAACATGTATTTATTAATAAGTTTAATATCTTAAGTTTAAAATATAAATGTACTGAAAATAAAGTTTGGTAAAAAATTATAATTGGAAAAAAATTGTAAAAATTGATTGTATATAAAATTTTGAATTTGGAAATTTAAAAATAAATTGTTTTTAATTCATTTTCTTTAAAAAGTTATATAAGTATAAAAAAATAGAAAATTCTATGAATTAAATATGAACATTCCTAATAACTTGAGTTTAAGATGTAAAATTAGATTTGATAAAAAGATTTAAAAAAAACATGGGAACATATAAACATATGTTAAGATATAAAATATAAATGCACAAGGGTTTAAACTAAAATTTTAACTAATTAAAATAAGGGATTTAAACATGAAAATACTTACTTTTTCAAATGAAAACATTTTATAATGCAAGAAGACATGTGTTGCTTAAATTATCATTTGTATTTACATGTGTTCATTCAAGATTTACAAGTGTAAATGATAAGAACAAGTGGCAAATGCATATTTATTCTAAAATAAAATTTAATTGAGATGTAATAAAAGAAAAGACAATTTCTTTTCTTCTCCTTTCAAAACCCTGGTAACAAAATTACAAGACCATAAATTAAATTTAAAACAAAATTTTCTCAAAAACCAGAAACCAGAGAAGAAAATGAATCAAACAATCAAGTGCCGATCAAAGAAACATATCAAAGATAAGGCTTTGAAACCAATTCCAGATTATTTCATAAAGCAACTAAACCTGGAAAAAATTCTGAAAACAAATAGATCAACCTGGCAATCAAACAAAGCAATATAAAGATCAGAGAAACAAAACAAAAGCAAGTTGAATCAAGCAACAAATAGAAGTTCAGATCCAAGTAAAACAATTTCCAGTTCAAAATCAATTCCAGGCACAAATTTGTTCACTATCTTTGTTCTTTGCATACACAGGTGAGCAAACCTCTTGACTTTGTTGTTTATCTTGGTGTTTGAAGATGTTTTTGGAGCTATGATGTGAATATGCTAGTATGGTTGTGTGGATCTGACTGCATGTTGTAAATATATGTGTGCATGCTTACATATATAGGAGAAATCACCTCTGTCTTTATTTTACAGGTTTAAAACTTGTTAAAATTTCAAAAGCACTCCTTCCAATTCTTTTTAGGCTTAGTTGTTTAAACAAAGTATGTTCAAATTAACAAGATTTAGATTTTTCAAATGGTTTCAAGTTGAAAATGTTCAGTAACTATTTCGAAACTGTGAAATAACAGTGAAAATCTAAATCAGATCAAAAATCAGCGATCTCTATTTTATGTTTTAACTTTACAAATAGATTTCCATTTCAAAATGATGAATTTTAATGATCAATTTGAGATTTTTAAGTTTGTTTACAACGGGATATTTCAAAATGAATGGAAAATGCCTTTTTGTTAATTGCCGTTGATCGGCGACGAATTTGTTCGTCAGACCTGAAGGTAGCCAGTATGATGGAGTTACAGGGAAAAATACTCGAGAAAATTGTAAAGCATCGAGGTGGCGTTACGGTGAAAAATTCAGGATTTAACCCTAGTTTTGTTGACATTGTTCCCGAACCAATTTCGACATCATTATTGTATCGAGTGGCGCGGGACCAAAGGGAAAAGATTCGTGAGTTATTGATGTAGCTTTGGACGAGGTCGGATGTGACGCCCCACCTCTATGCTCGCAATAACAAAGAGTATTAAAAGAAATACTGTCTGCTATCACGAAGAATAAGGCCGGATAGGAGCGGCCATCCATAGTTAGGCCGTACACTAGTATTGGTTATCTCGATAGGAGTGGTATATATTTTTATTTTTCATCTCATATTTATTTACTCCCATCGACATACCCAATTCTAGTATAAAACGAACTACGACGGTTCATAATAGTTTAGGACAATATATAAAGTAATAACACAGATAATATAAATGCGGAACACAGATAAAACAAAAGTCTCATATATATATAACTGATGTCAGTTACAATACATGTGATACAACACATATGATACAACTACAACTGTCGACTCTGGAAGTTACATATACAAGTACATTATCGTGAATAATATACATGGATATACAACATCCTATACAAATACACTGACTACTTTAAATAACAATGAAAACTCCAAAAGATATGAAGAGACTTCATAGCTCTAGCAGCAACCCAAAGTAAGATATCAACAACCTGTAAATACCCGGTCTGACCCGAGTATTACATTCGAAAGAAAATAATACACGGGTCAGTCTAATTCAAACTCAGGTATTAGTGCACAGAAGCAATAATAATTAAATATCAAATAGACGACAGTCACACAAAATATCGTCTATCCAATCACTAATAAGGATGAATTGGACAAAGGAAACAATTTAGTAATTGGAAACATCAATTAAGACGTCAACTCGAGTAGGGCTGCAGTATACGCAAGCGTGTACTGCCACGCCACTACAACATATGAAATACGAAATAGTTCCATAAATCAAAAGCAAAAGAAATAACAATAAAACCAATACCGTGTGGCTGCAGTTCACGCTTGCGTGCACTGCCTTGCCACCACAGTGATGACGTACCCAATGATTACCGTGTGGCTGTAGTTCACGCTTGCGTGCACTGCCTTGCCACTACAGTGATAATGTACACAACCGGGCACAAGGTCAAACCCAAATAAATTACGGTTCAACACAGGGGCAACATATGTGTACAAGGTCAAATAATCAAACATACAACAGAGCTCCATGCAACAAATACTTTTGAATGGAGGCAGATGCAACAAAGAAATAATCTGATCAAATGGTGCAAACAGCATATGAATGTGTCAACATATACAACTCAATATCAAACTAACCCACAAGTGAGCAAAGTAAGCATCATGTTTCAGCTATACTGGAACCATAAGTGAAACTCAACTCAGAGGCGAAGTGCAACAGTGAATGATTCAACATAAACAACATCGAAGTGCAACAGAGCTCACGGCAACAACTACAAGTTCAATATAACGAGCTACAACTGATGATCAAAAAAAGGGATGCAGACCAAGCTACAGTGCAACCGAGAAGCATACAACTACGTGTATACAAATGATCAGCCATCATAGTGTAATGCAGACAACCTGTGAAACAGGTACAAAAAGGGAGGCGAATGAAATTGCAACTGAAAACATATGCAGGTCACAAATGCCACGGTGGTCTCAACATCAAACCAAATGGGTACACATTCCTGCATCAGGATATACTACAGGGGTAAAAGGGAAGCGAATGAAATTGCAACTGAAAACATATGCAGGTCACAAATGCCACAATGGTCTCAACATCAAACCAAATGGGTACACATTCCTGCATCAGGATATACTACAGGGGTGAACACACGTGAATAGGATGCACAGGTCAGGGAGGCTACAAGGTGTCAGTGATCACCCAAACTAATTCAAGCATGAAACATGAACAACAGATTCTAACTGAAACATTCCAGAATCAGTTGAACTCGACCGACCCCAAATGATATAGAGCACACATGAACCAGTGCAAGTATCATACTTGAAAAAAAATGACAGTGATTCAACAATGCAACGCCAACGACATAAAGGCAGTGAAATGAAGACTGGAAACAGACTACAAAGACATCAACGAGTGTGACAGAAAATAGTGCAACAAAGACTACCAAGTTCAATGTAAATGCAACGGTAAATGGTCAAATTCGAGCACGTAAACGATTTCAACATATGATCAGTGACAGCATGGAGCTACAGAATGAACAAAGGGTGCAGTGTGGAGTTACTGACCAACATCTCACCTGGAATTACTGGAGCAAATGCATCAGCAATTCAAGGCCGAGTGATGCATTCAAACAAATAAACGGATGCACAGATGTATCTCAATGCAAATCTCGAGTTAAATCGAAAAGAAACAAAATAGCAATGTAAAACCGGAATCAAAGTGAAATCATCAAACAAAAACTCAGGCCATCAAAGTCAAAAATAAATCATCAGCGTTCAACGTCAAAGATCATGGCCGAAGGCAAGTGTAGCCGAAAGTATAACAAGGGGCAACGATCGAGTAAAAGTCGGCTACCACCAATTACACGAAAACCATAAATTTAGTTCGCAAGCTCAAGGAGGCCGAAGCCAAAATACCATCACGAAATCAGAGAGTGGAGTGAAAATCATCAAACACAAAGTCAAATCCAAATTCTCATCAAAATTATGTTTTCCCAAAATCATACTTGTAGCAAATATACAGAAATTGAACCCAGGAAGATAAAAATCATCAACATAAACATGAATAACTGAAGCACAGGACAGAGAACGAATTAGATGTGAGTATAAATTACTCACTGTGGTCACGAAAGAAGCAGCCGAAGTTCTCCTCGAGCATAAGCACGTCGAAACAGCCACGAGCAAGCTGAAGAGGCCGTTGTTGTTGGCGCTTCGAGTTCTAGCAGCGAACGATCGAAGAAGCCCTAGTTTTCGAAAGGGGGAGAACGAGAGAGGCCGCCATTAACGTTCTATTTTTTTTTTTGGGATTTCGAACGAAAAAATGAGATAGGGTTTGGGTTATTTTCCCTTGTTAATTCTCACGACCACGATAAAAACATGGGCCACAAATTTTAATTTCTAAAGCCCTTCAATTCTTTTACCAACAATTTTGTAAAGAATTTTAACACGATTTAAAAACTTCAGTAATTGGCGAAAATATTAATATAATTTTTTTTTTATTAAACTGATGCGAGATACCGGTTTTATAAACTCCGAACAGAATTTTGCTATCGCCATAACCCGTTTAAAGATGATTATAAATTGGTAAAAATTCTGGGTTGTTACATCGGAGGACCTCTGGTGGTCTTTGGTGGTAGGTGTGATGATTTTTTTTGGGTCGAGGTTCCATGCTCTGGTGTTCGAGTTTGCTGGATTTTGATTGGTGGGGTCGAAGCAAGATCTGTGTGATCGAAGTAAGGAGGAGGGTCACGTGGAACTTGGCGGCGCCATCGTGGTTGATCGAAGTGGTTCCGATGTAGTGTACACGTGCACGCGATATTCTGGGTATTAGGATTCAAGGAAGGAAGAAGAAGAACGATGATCTCGAAGTTGAACCCGAGTTTGCCTTTGGGGCATTTGCGTGTGATTAACTGGTAACAGGTTCTGAAATTTAAAATGAAGTTTTAAAAGGGAAAGAAAATAAAAATGGATTTGCTCAAGTTTGTACTGGGGAAATATGAGGGTGCTGCTCGAGTTTTGTTCGAGTGGTTTTTGGTTGTAGCCCGGGTTTCTGAAAGTAATGACAGAGTTTTAAATTTTAAATGTAACCGGTTTTAAAAGTTTTAAATTTAATCTGGTTTAAATAATTTTCTAACCAATGTTCTTCGATTTAACTTGTTTTATCCAAGTTATAAATTAGTTAAAGGTTTTTAAAAGGTTATTGCTTAATGAGATTAAGGAATAATTATTTTGTAATTACATTAAAAAATAATATTAATTTATGGAAGTGATTAGAGGAAGAATAATATGAGTAATTAATTGATGATTAAGGTTGATTAACCAAGGGATCAATCAAAGGATAATTAATTAAAGGGTTAATTAATTAATGTGATAAATTAAGGTTAATTAATTAATTATCAATGGTTAGTTAATAAATAATTAAAGGTTAATTATTTAAAACAAAGAGCTAATTATCTAATGATTAAAGATTGATTAATTTGTTAATCAAATTTGATTTAAATTAATTAGTGAAATTTATCAATTTATAAATTGAGGTTGATTAATTAATAGTTAAAGGATTAGTTAATTTATAAATTTAGGTTAGTCAATAATCAAAGAATAAGTAATTAACACAAATTGTAGTTAATTAATGTTAATCAACCAGAATTAGTGGTTTTAATTAATCAAATGGTCAATTAACCTTATTTATGGATGATTGTATTTTACTGAATGCTTTTAATTATTTTGTCATCTCTACTGCGTGATGCTTTGTGATTTGAATTTAATTCAAGCTGTGATGAACATAGTTATTTATTTATAATGCATTTATATTATCTGCCTGTGATTCTGTGTATATGGATAAGCGTTATAGGATATACCGCTTATTGATAATACTGTGATTGCATCTGTGATGATTGATGTTGCTGCACTATTAGGTAAAACCCCTGGACTACACTATACACACACAAATATGGATTTCACGTGGAAATCGGTTAAGTCACAGATTTTTAAAATAATTTTTAAAAATTGAATTTTTGAACCGAAATGGTTTTGGAAATGGATTGGGTTTAAAGTGAAAGGCTTTTGAAAAAAAAATCAAGGGTAAAAGTTATTTTTGAATAACTTGATTTAATTTTGAAATTTAATTTGAATTTAAATTTAAGATTTGAAATTGAATTCCATGTTTGGAAATTATGGTTTAAAGATGTTATAAAAAGTTATAAACGTATTTAAATGGTTTTAAACCATTTTGAAAGTGCTATTTTGGGAATTTAAATTTAACCCAAGATTTAAGGGCTTTAACTCGTGCAAATGTAATCGTATTTTTCCGAGACAAAAACTATTTGTTTTTCAATTAATAATAGCTTTATATAAGGAAAGGGTTTTCAATTTGTGTTGAAAGATTTCAAATCGAATTGAAATAGTTTTGAAAACTGTTAACTAATCTTTGTGAAAGATAGTCAAACCTTGATTTAAAATTGAAGAGCATTTAAATGGTGTATCTTTTATATAAAAGATTTGGAATGGAATTGTTTTGTGGAAATGATTTTTGAAAGCTATGAAATGAGTCTTTAATTTAAGGTCAGGATCGGTTGATCCAACTTGAAATGAAATTGTTTTGAAAGGCTATGAACGAATCTTTGTTAAAAATTGATGATCCTTGTTTTAAATCGAAAGGGGGGTTTTAAAGATAAATCTTTTGTTTAAAAGATTAAAGTGTGGAAATTGTTTAAACCATTGAAAGGTTTCTGGAAGTAAATCTTTTTGTTTAAAAGATTTGTAAATGGTAATTTGTTTAAACCATTTGAAAGAAAAGTTTTGGGTTTTAAAATTGTGACTTAACTGAAATCCCATTATCCATATGTTTTTAAATATTGCACTCATTATTCGGTTTAGCCGGGAGAGGACCTTGTGTCATATAACCCGTTCCGAATAATGATACGACGATATGGATAACATTCGAAGACCGGTGGTGAAGACCAGATACTTTCGAAAACGAAAGGATGACCTATCGAATGTCTCTGCACCGAATGGACCCGGTATAGAGATTTGAGCACCCATTGTGATGGGGAGTCGGGACGTGATTAGAAATTATCCGGATTGCAAGGGCTTCTTCGGAAGTGCCTTTGGTTCTGTTCGAACCCGGAACAGACTTGTATGGATGTGTGTCTGACATTGCACTTTGAGATGTAAAACCGATTTCTATCAAATACATTTCTGTTTGGTGGCGGAGATTTATTCTCTTAGCTTAACACCCTTCTCTGAGGCGTACGATCTTAGAGGTTATGTAGTTGATGGTTACTATGATACATTCCCAATTTGGTAACGTGGCATACGAAGTGCTGCTGATCATTTGTTGATCAAAGCAAGGCTTTGCGAAAAGCGTAGCTTTGTGGACGAGATTGCATCAGGACCTCACACCCCGGAAATGGTCGAAACAGGAAAGATGTAGCAAGGTTTCAGGGGTCGCGCCCCTAGGGTATGTCCATTTCTTCTGGATAGAGGTGATATCATGGTATGGAGCCTAGATATTTAACCTATGTGGTTACTGCAAATACATTACTTTGTGGTTGTTGGTATCGAGCGCTCGGATAAAGGTTGGTTACGGTCGGGGATGGAATATCTTAGGTGGTACTCCCGGGCGGGGGTACATTGGCTTTTGTTGGCAGAGAACTGAGGGATGGTTCTCGGGGTGTCCCTCCAGAGGCGTAACCATGTGGCAATGGGAAGTTCCTTGGCCTGACCATTTGTTCGAAAATCCAAAGAAACAATACGCGCCCAGTACGGTTTTAGTTGTATAACCTGCCATGGAATGTGGTGGTAACCTACTATTGAACATGGTAGCTATAGTAGGCATAGTTCAGAATGTCTATGCTGGCTAAGATTAATATTATACTTTCAAAATGTTTTCCATTATGCACTAATAATAATATCAAAATGGTTTTCGCGTATCAAGCATGTCTGACTATCATAAGGAGAAATCTCCTCCAATTCTGCGTTTGCATGGTGTGTGTGGCGGGAGGCCTTAAGGTAGTTTCATTTTCCAAAAAGCATTATGGATTTCAAATTTAAATTCTTTTGTCTGTTTTTGAAGATAAAACTGTTTTCGTTTGCTCATACCAGTCCCATGACTGACCCAGAGTTTATTGTTCCTTTTCTAAACTCTGGATGCCCACAATTTTCCACACGGGCAGTCTAGAGTTGGGTTTTTTAGATAGTAGATATCGATTCAGTAGCTTTTAGCTTTCTCTTTGGTATTCTTTAGAGATCTTGGATATTGGCGTCTTTGGATTCAGCATACCAGTCTTGCTTAGCTTGGTGCGAGTTGATGGTGGTTCGAGCTATTGCTGGATTGGTGCTTTGGAGTGTTTTTTGGTTCCGCTGCTATATCATATTGTTATTCCGCCGTAGCATTGTTATCTTGTATCTCTGATATTGATTCATATTGTATCATTGTTGTATATCAATGATATTCATTTCTTTTTCTTCCGCTGTGTTGCTCTACTTAATTATGTTATAAGCTTCGACGAACCAGATTCGACGTTTGGATCTGCGGCATTGGAATATGAGTGTCGTATTCGGTGCCGATTTTCGAAGGCCCGCATTTGAATACCCTTTTAAGTCAAAATTATCCTTAGTTGGATACCATAGACCAAACCGTGGGGTATGCAACAAGTATCTTATAATCCTTTTTACAGCTTTTAAATGGATTCTTTTGGATTTGGTTAAAACCGTGCACATAAACAAACAACGAACATAATGTCAGATCTAGAAGCAGTAAGATAAAGGAATGATCCAATCTTACCTCGATATTTCTTTTGATCAACTACCTTACCTTTTTCATCCTTGTCAAGTTTAATTGTTGTGCTCATGGGAGTTTTTGCAGGTTTAACATCTTTCAATCCAAATTTGTTGACAAGCTCTCTGATATATTTTATGTGAGAAATGAATGTACCTTTTTCACTTTGTTTGATTTGAAATACTAAAAAGAAGTTTAACTCTCCTACCAAGCTCATTTCAAACTTCTCATACATGACTTTTTCAAATTTCTCATACAATAAGTTGTTAGTGACACCACAAATAATGTCATCAACATATATAATCAAAAGATCACTATATTCATGAATAGAAATAATGTGTGTCTACACAGCCCTTTTTGAACCCATTTCCAAGGAGATAAGTGCTAAGACATTCATACCAAATCTAGTTGCTTGTTTTAATCCATATAGTGCTTTCTTAAGTTTATATACATGATTAGGGTATTCACGACTTTCAAGACCTTCAGGTTGTTCAACAAATACACCTTCTTTCAAAATTCCATTAAGAAAAGCACTTTTAATATCTGTTTGTCTTAGTTTAAATCCTTTATCATAAGCAAAAGCTGACAAAATCCTAATGGATTCTAGTCTAGCTACTGATACAAAAGTTTCATCAAAATCAATTCTTTCAATTTGATTATAACCTTTACCAACTGACCTAGCTTTATTCCCAATCTCACTTCTAGATTCGTCAAATTTATTTTTAAAAATCCATTTTGTTCCTACAATTGGATAATCATTAGGTCTAGGTGCTAGAGTCCAAACATCATTTAGTTCAAATTGATTTAGCTCTTCTTGCATAGCCATAAACCGACTCTCATCATTGAGAGCTGTATCTATGTCTTTGGGTTCAATTCTTGAAATAAATCCACTATGTAGACACAAATCGCATAAATTTCTAAAGGAGGAACGAGTTTGAATACCTACGACAGGATTTCCTATTACCAATTCTAGAGGATGATCTGCTTTGGATTTAAACTCTCTAGATCCAGATTTCTTTGGACTTCTTCATGGTTGTAGTTTCTTTTAGATTTTCACTTTCATCTTTTTCGTTCTCCTCGTCCACGTTGCTTTTGATTGTTTCCTTGCTTTGATCATCAATGCCTTCATCAAATTTCACATTGATCGACTCCATGATTGTTCTCGTCCTTTTGTTGTATACTCTATAAGATTTGCTTCTAAACGAGCATCCCATGAACATGCCTTCGTCAGCTTTTGGCTCAAATCCCAGTTGATCACCTATATTAAGAATAAAACACACACAGCCAAAACCTTTGAAATATGCAATGTTTGGCTTTTCGTAACCATAGTTCATATGGTGTTTTCTTAAGAATAGGCATAAATATGACTCTATTCATTACGTAACAAGTTGCTTTTACTGCCTCTGCCCAAAAGGACAAGTGTAGTTCATACTCATTTATTATAGATCTGGCCACCTCTTGTAAGGTTTGATTCTTTCTCTCGAATACTCCATTTTGTTGTGGAGTACGTGTGGTAGAGAATTCGTGTTTAAATCCATTTTCATCACAAAAAAATTCAAATACATAATTTTCAAATTCTCCAACATGATCACTTCTTAGCAAAATAATAGAAAATTCCTTTTCGTTGAACTAATTTTGTGAATCTAGTGAAGTAAGAAAAAGTTTTTTGATTTTTTAGCTAAGAAGTATACCCACATGTATCTAGAGTAACCATCAACCAATACGAAACAATATTTCTTACCACCTAAACTTGCAATATCATTAGGTCCAAACAAATCCATATCAACTAGTTCAAGGACTCTAGAAGTAATTACAGTGTTCTTGATATATAACAATGATTTTTTAAGTTTTCCCATAGTACATGCTTTACATAGAGTTTCTATTTTGAAATCTTTTGATGGAAAACTTCTTACTGAATATTTTCTTTTTAATTTGTTTAACGGATTCATGTTAGCATGCCCTAATCGTCCATATGTATACATATGTGTTCACACATGTACATATGTATGCTAGCTTGTTGTATATGGTTGATGTGAGTTTATGCTCCATTCAGTTCACCACTAATCTTGTTTTGGTCAAGCATTTTCACTTGAGTCGAATCTAGTTTTTGCTTAGGTTTCACCTTTTGCTCACCTATCCCTGCAATTTTATCAAGTAAGTGTATATCGATGTGCACGACCTTGTGGCATGTACAGTGATACACAGTGCATGCCGCAGTTGTTCGTGTATGATGAATTATAAGAAAAATGATGACAAACAACCCAAATAACTGAGGCAAAACAATATTTTCAAACACACTTCATTTTACACTGCAAAAGTATTTCTTTTTAAGTTTTACTATGTCAGTGTTTATTTTGTAGATAGTTCAGATGCTGGATGCCAACTGGAAAAGAGTTGAAGATCAAATATGAGCGCTGAGTGAATATATGTAATGAGGTGAAAATTGTAATGCGAAAATTGTGGTTTAATTGAAATTGTATTGAAAATGTGTAAATGTAGTGAAAGCTCAAATTTGTACTATTTGAATTTGAAGTAAAATATTTGTTTGAATAAAAATTTGATTAAATATGAATTTTGAGTTATTTATTTTATTCAATAAATATTTGTTCAATTATGTGAAAAAATAGTACAAGAACAAATACATTTAAACAAATATATGTATATATATATGTTTATTATCATCAAACAAAATTCATATTCTATTATATTATGTAGAAAGTTGGAGTTACGTTTTCTTCTAAGGTTGTGGTGTGCACAGCCTCTTCATCCATTCGACCGAGCCTTTTGGATTTCATTGTCCGACATCAAGTTAAACAATCCATAATTAGTCTATAAGGTAATAACATGGTCGGAGGTTCAAGCCCTCCTTTTAGCACCAAAAATGTTAACAAGAAAACTTGTCAACTCTCCCAAAGTTATGTAGTAAACAAGAAATATTGTTTACACTTGAAAAAGTAAACTTTTATAAGTGATCACTCCCGTCGAAACCCCTTTCGATTGAGTTGGCTTGGACAAATTGCTTTTAGAGGGTGAACTTATGAATACATTGGAGATAACTGATAGTTCCAATCAACCTTACTGAAATGAGGGTAGAGGAAAAGCACCTCTTTCAAAACCTCATTCCTGAGCGGGTCAAAAGGGATAATTTATATCAGGCATACTTTTCTTTCGATTATGTTAAAAAGGTCGTTTTGCCTTTGAAGAGCAGTGCATGCTTTAAACATCATTGTTTACACTTTATAGGATGAACTCCTTCAAAAGGGTTGTACGTATTATAACGTAGGTATACCTTTTGAAGTAGAACTCCTTTTTCTTGTGTCGTCTTGTATCAGAGATTATATTTTTTCCTTTATTTGGGCATATATAAAAAAAATATTGTGCCATTTCATTCAAATTCAAAATGAATTCGACCGCGGAAACGTTCTTATGTGATCAATTTTTCATAAGGATATTTTATCCATATAGCATTGCTTGTCATTTATAAGTTGGATCCCATTAGAAGCATCCCTTTCGACCAAGTCAAAAGGGGTCTTGCTTTTTCAAAATAGATCTAACATAAAATGCGCATGCTCTATTTAATGCATGCAACGAAAAATCATCTTGGATAAACATAAGTTCTATTAACTTATTAAGGAAAAGAAACATCATCATCATCTTTACTTATCATTATGAATCATTAAACACGATGATAATTTGTTTCGTATGCATATTATCCAAGTTGATTTCATGGCATCGCATAAGACAAAAAATAATTAAGAAGATAAGCCAGCATCATGTGCAATTGATCATTTGACTGGCTAATGATCGAAATGATCTCCCTCATGATCAAAATCTTTAATGTATCCATACTCTTCCTCTTTTTAACATTAATATAAATTGAGTTACAAGCAAGAGAACTTATTTCCCATACCAATTTAGGTTTACAAAGACTTAATTTTACTAAGAAATAAAAGAATGAGTTTTGGATTCCAAAATCCAGTCCCTAAAATCGGACCCCTAGGGTCGTATTTAAAGATGCAGATCAACCCCCTTTCGCATCCATCCTTTCGACTTAGTTGAAAGATCTTCCTTCTATCTTTCGCATTCATCCTTTCAACATGGTCGAAAGGCCTTCTTTCAGTTTTCGGCGCGCTTGCTTTCGACGCTGTTGAAAGGCTAGCCTTTCGAGCATTCTCATTCATTCTTGCGCTTCCTATCTTCTCATTCCAAACCTTTCAACTCAGTCGAAAGGATTTCCTTGACAACCTTTTGCTACCGTTAAGGTCCGAGTGCCTCTTTTTCTTTGTTTTCCGCTGAGCTGCTTTCAACTTCGTCGAAAGGTGGTAGATGCGCTTTTCGCTCTATGTTGCCTTACTTTAACCTTTATGTAGAATTTTCATCAAGATTTTGAATGGTTCCAACCATTTTAAAAAGATTGTCCTTGGTTTTGAAAGGTGTATCGGAATCAATTCTTCAAGTGGTAAATCGACAATGACAAAACCTTTCATTTTGAAGGAATTGGTTCATTGCGCAAGCCTTTTGTTCAACACCTTTAAAAGGGGTTTCGAACCCATTCCTACTTCTCTTATATATGTGAATTTATCTGCATCAAAAGTTTTTAATGACGTGGAAGGGTAGCCTTGCCTTCTTTTTCCATCCTTTCGAAAGTTTTTGTATATTTATCATTTGGGATGACACATGGTGCTTGCGACTCCTTCAAAAGCCATCTCAATACCTTCAAAACACCCTTCCTTAAGCTTTGATGAAATCCATGTCTTGAATTTTAGTAGAGCCTATAACTTTTGTTAGCCTTCTTTCCTACCTTTATTTTTAAGTGGATTCTATAATTAACATATATTTAATTAACTCTAGTTTATTTGCATAGATGAATGGCTAGTTTGAAACTATTCTTCAAAAAGAAAACTTTAAAGGGAACTAACTACAAAGATTGGCGAAGGAATATAAAAGTTGCACTCACAAATGAAAAGCTATTGTATGTCGTGCAAATGAACTTTAGTGAAACCCTCTAAGGACTCCATACTCGATAATGTTAAGGCACATCAAAATTAGGGAATAGACTATGGCTAACTCATAATTACGTGTTGGTTACCATGAGCGTTGAGCTTCAATAGTAACATAAGAAAATGAATGTTCGTGAAATATTCACTTACCTACAACGGTGAACGATCTCATTTTACAAGGTATGAGGTTTTGTGAAATTGTTTCATAGGTAAATGAGTAAGATTCCTCTATCAAACCATGTATTTTGTATGATTAGGTAGACTGAGCACTTAGTCGAGTTAGGTACTAATCTAGATATTAAACTACAAACGGAATTGGTTAGTTATAGTAAAGTATATTCATGTATATTATACATTTGAATTATTTAAGATGGTGAAATTTTATATATGTATATAGAATATAAATTTTCAAAATTAATGTTTAATCAAATTGTTTAATTAAATGAGTTAATTAACAATTATTAAATACATACATACATGTATATATAAAGATATATGTGTATAACCATAAATGCAATGGTATACATATTCAATTAAAATGTTTAATTGAGTAACAAAAAATTAATTAAAATGTTAATTAATTAAATAAGAGTTAACTCATATAATATATATATATATATGACTATTACATAAGTAAACTAAATTATAAAAGTTATATAGTAATCAAACTTATATAATATGAATGTATAATTAAAGGTGGAACTAGAGAGAAACCCAAATTAGATTTAAAGAATAAATTTATACATGTAGACGCATACCATAATTTCTGATGTATCCGTGTAACGATCCGGAAATTCATCACTTTAGGAAAATTTTCAAAATATTAAAATATAAGATATTTTAACATAAATGATAAATTTTCGAATAATAAATAATATTGGTAATCTTATTTTGAATAATTATTTATAAAAATATATACTTTGAAAGATATATTGATAAAATAACAAAAAAAATATTTTTTTTCGATAAATAGCTCCTTGACGATCCAACATCGTGCACAGAGCTGGATACATACACGCATTTATTTATATGAGTGAGAATATGTAGTAAAATAAAAAAAATGGAAAATTAGAAGTATATATGACATCATTAATAAACACTAAAATGGTTTAAAATGGTATGTATGAGTTTGTTAGACCTCTATAAAATAATTTAAAATGGTTTATAAACACTAATATTCAATTTGGTGAAGTTTTAACAAGTTATGAAAATTGAGTCAAAAATAGGCACGTTGCGTAACGATACTTCACAATTCCACGCCGTAGAAAGTTAAATCCACGTATGTAATGAATTTGGAGTTGGAATTCTTTGTATTAAGAATTTTCCAAACAAAGAAAGAAAATTTAGATTTTATTTAGTAGATTTTTAAATATGAGCACAACAAGTTTTCAAAATAGTCGCCGTTTGGTAGTTTGGAAACCAACGCGACAATTCTTTATAATGATATTTTTAATTCTTTAAAACTATGGAACAAATTACATAAATATATAAATTCTTTAAAAGATACTTGAGATATAAAAATGTATTTCTAAATAATCGAATTTTTTTTTTGATCAAATAAGCCTTAAAAACACTATTCGCTGCAATTTTTACAACTTTTTTAATAACTTTTAAAATATGGGTTTAAAATAAACAATTCCTTTCCAAATATAATATAAACATTTTAAAATGAATAATTAAGTTTTTTAATAATGATTTGGAGGTTTTGTAGTTTATTTAAAAGAGTTTAAATAAATGATTTGAAAAAACTGTTAAACTCAAGTGATTTAATCTTGGCTCTAAAAGCCGATGAGTAGACTCGATTTTTCTATTTGTGAGATCTTGATGTGGGGTGCATAAAATAAGGAGACGTTTAGGAGCAACCAGTGCCCTAGTTCACCTATCTCTTTCCTGGGCGAGGGATGGATAAGGTCGAAATGTCGGTAACGAGACAAGTATAAAAGATTCAAAATTTATAAATTTAAATTGATACAACTTGGATTATATAGAGATAAGATTCTTATACTTGGCATTAAATTCCAAGTAGGGAACCCGTACTATCCGTATGAACTTAAAAGGTGATTTCACCATTATTTAACGAATAGTAAAGGTTGAATATGGAAATTGAAGTTGAGTAGAATTAGTATAATTTCTATCGACCCTTTGTAACTAAATAATGTTTTAAAATATGACCTATGAAAATGTTTTGGTATTTCCAAAATTAAAGAGAAGTTTAATGATTTCGTATATACCAAGAAGGATTGTTTTGAAGATATATATCTCTAGAAGATATTTTTAATAAAAAGGAAGTAATTAATCAAATGATAAACACCTATTTATCTAACTTCTTTTTATCGATGATTGGTTCGAAGTAACCGGGGTCAGATTTGAATGATTCTTACCCGAAAACCATTTCAAACCAATTTACATATTCGAACCGAAGACATGGATGATTGTAAATAAATGATGGGCTGCTTGTCACTGACACTTGGGGTAAATTTCCCATATCATATATATGTGGAAGTAGTATCTTCATTTGATCTTTGATGCAAGGGCTGCTCGCTACTAATCCTAGTGATGTTTCCCAACATGATGTGCTAGGATATTTCCTTCAATTTGTCCAATCCCTAGATAACTTATATGGACGATGTCTGACGTTGCATTTCTAATCACATTGATTGATCTTTATAAATGTATCATCTGTTTAGTGGCGGAAGAGGCAATTTCTCTTAGCTTAACACTCTTTCCTAAGACATATGAGCTCAAGATTTATCCATTTGTAGAAATTAATTGTGTGATTATGGATTGGCATTGTGGCATTCATAGAGGAATGTGCTATATGAAGGGTAATCGTTACCTCAAGCCTCATCACTAAGGAATGACAAAAACAGGGTAGATACGGTTGGGCCATGTGGGTTGCTCCCATTAGGATATAGTCATCACCTTTCTAGATCACCTTTTGTATTATGAGTATGTTGTGTATGCTTTGGGATCCCAGGATAGGTTGGAAATGACCAGAGTGATGGCATGTTCAGTACTATCTATAGCAAAGGCAGGTCGGTTTTGTGTTGGTAGAGGTTGGAGTCTCAGATGCATTTTTATAGGGATGTCCTATACGAGATGTAGTCCTTTACCTTGTCATTGTATGGAACCCATTCTCCAATAAGTTCCTTCAAACTTAGTTGTACATCTATTATGTCATCAAATTTAACCAATGTAACAATTTCATCTATTTTAACATGTTTATTTGAAAAAAAAAATTCAAAAATGTCATTAAAAATAATATTCCCATATTTTTCATAGCAAATGTTTTGGTTATCATAAGGTAAAAACTCATTCCATGTTTATATGCAACGTGATCTTATGACATACCATTTTTTTTTCAAATACCAGTATTTTGAGTTTCCCACACCAGTTTCATGACTAACCTGGAGTTTATTTTCTATTCCTCTTAAACTCTGGGTCCCCTATTTTTTCAAGCAGCCAAGTAGTTAGGTAATATTAGAGCATTATGGATGGAGCATGGGGCATTTTGGGTTATCTATCACTTTCCATTGTATTTGTGTTTGTATTTGTATATACCAACACTTGTAAGGATAGATCGTTATTACTATCCTGGCTGGATTAGTACCCACTAGTACTCTGATGGAGCAATTTAGAGAAACTTCATGTACTACTCTTATGTATAACTATGTGTTGAATACAATGTGAGATTTTATTATTGTCTCGTCTTCTACCTTTATTTTCTTTACCCTATGGTTGAGTAAATACCTAAGCCTGGATGGGGTGAACTCATTAGAGATATTGTTAGTAATACCTATGATGAGTTTAATCTGAGTGAGCACTTATTTGAATTTTTGTTCGAATAAGTATATTCGAGTTTATACCTATTCCCTAAGATAATTTCATCTATATTTCTAAAGACTATCCATTACTATATGCAAATAGTAGGAAATGAGTAATAAAAGAGGATGAATGGGAGGTAGCTACACTATGACCCCCAACAGTCGATCAAATGTTATAGTAATTGTGGAAGTGGTAATTAATGTGCAACCTCAAGTTAATTTTGCCGCTCTTTGCAAAGATTACACCAGCTTGGAAGAAAGCCATTCAAAGGCACAAAATCTATTATTGAAGTTCAATCTTGGCTCAGCTCCTATGAGAAAATCTTTAAAGGATTAGACATCAATGATAATCGAAAGAGATTCTTGGCCTCCTGGAAATTGAAGGATGGGGATCCATCTTGGTTGGAGTCCATTAGTCTTAATGAATTAGAAGATAATTTCTCTTAGGCAAGGTTTGAAGAAGTTTTTGAAGAACAATACATGCCCGCTGCTAGCAAATCCTGCCTCTACAGAAGTTTCATGGATCCAAAACTAAGAAGAAATGTCTATGGAAGAGCATTTGCACGATTTCAATGAATTATCTTGCTTTAGGTCTGGATTGATAGATACTCCTCTGAAGAAAAACGAGATGTTCAATTCTGGGATGAAGGAGCAGTAACAGGATAGGATAATTGCCCATGTAAAAGGAACCTTTATGGATTTAATAGATATGGATTTCTGTTATGAAGCTTTGGATATGAAGAATCTAGTCGCAACCTAAAACAACGACAACAACTATAAGAGGGAGTTCAATAACAAAGGAAAGAAGCCATGGCAGGGTAAACCCAAAGGAGGATCTCAAGAAAATAGTTCTAAAGATGTTGAATGTTTTAACTGTGGAAAGAAAGGCCACTATTAAAAATACTGAAGGAGTTCCAAGGTTCAAAAGCAGCAGCAAGGAACCATCTCTCCTTTGGTGTAGAACATTGGAAAAACAGGTGCCCTTAATGAAGAAAGGAGAGAAGGTTAAGGTCTATGCTATCAAAGACTTGCCTTCAACCTCATTGATGTAAAGAGCAAGGGAGCTATTGAAGGTAAGGTCTATGTTAATAATGATTTAGTTAGAATACTATTCAATATAAGGGCTTCCCTTAGTTTTATTGCAAAGAGATTAGTAGATAAATTAAAACTAATCACAAAAATAATAAATACTCTTTTCTATGTGTCCAGCCCTATAGGCGGTGTGACTAATCTTTATATGATTTGTGAGGATATCCAAATCACTTACTATCCTCATCATTTTCATGTGACTTATTTGACCTTAACTTTATTGAGTTTGAAGTTTTACTTAGTATGGACTGTTATCCAAGAATAAAGCTATTCTTGATTGCGTTAAGAGAACGGTATCTTTATGGACCAACTTCGGAAAATTTATAAAAATATTGTGTAAAGAACCCAGTCCAGTAAGGGATAGTTTCTTGTATGCACTTGACTCATCACAAAAAGGTTTGAAGACAATACCAATTGTAAAAGAATTTTAGGACATTTTTGAGGAAGATAAAAGTTTGTCTCCACATCGGGATACTGAGTTCTGAATTGACTTCATTCCTGCTCCAAGGCCCATTATTCACCCTATTTGAAGGATGGCCCCGAAAGAAAAGATTGAGTTAGCAAACCAAACTGATGAGTTGTTATGGAAAGGACTAACTATACCTAGTTGCTCAAGTCGGGGCACAACGGTAGTTTTCGTTGCAAAGTCCAATGGCTCCTTAAGGCTTTGTGTAGAATATAACACCAAAATAAGCAAACCGATTAAAAACAAGTATCCTCTACCCTGTATAGATGACTTATTTGATCAACTTCATAGTGCCCGAGTATTCTCCCATATGGATTTAGCCATAAGATTCTATCAACTACGAATAGCTGAGGATAGCATTCCATTAACTATATTTAGGGGTCCGGATTGCTTTTATGAATGGTTAGTTATGCCCTTTGGGTAGACTAATGCGCCCGCCTATTTCATAGACCTTACGAATAGAGTATTCAGAGATGTGCTAAACAAATTTATGTTGGTTTTTATTAATGATATTCTTATCTATTCCAAAACCATGGAAGAACACAAAAGGCATTTGGTTGTGTTAGAAATATTGAAGAGAAATGTACTTAAAGCAAAATTCTCGAAATGTCACTTTTGGAAGAAAGAAGTACGATTCCTCAGGCATACTATACGAGGAGAAGGGATCTCGGTAGATCTAGAAAAGATTTTAGCTATAGAAGATTGGAAGCAGCCACAAACCCCAAAGGACATCCGCAGCTTCTTAGGATTTGCAGGATATTACCAGAGATTCATTCATGATTTCTCCAAAAATTTCTCCCATCTAAAAAAGTTGACTATGAAGGATGTTAAATTTGAATGGATACCAAAATATGAAGAAGCATTTCAAGAACTCAAGAAAAGGTTAACTACTCCTCCCGTGTTAGCAATTACTTGTAGGAAAAGAGTAGGCGCTATTCTGATGTAGAATGGAAAGGTCATCGTTTATACAAGCAGAATAACCTTATATAATGATGTTTGTGGGAAAAGAGTAGGCGCTATTCTGATGTAGGATGGAGAGGTCATCATTTATACTAGTAGACAATTGAAGATCCATGAAAGGAATTACGCAACATACGACTTGGAGCTATTAGCCATTGCGTTCGCATTAAAAATGTGGAGACATGATCTACTGGGTATTAATTCCTTATAGTTTATTTTAAATAAACTTTGATTGATCCTAGTAAATAATATTCCTTCTTTAAATAAGTGAAAAGTTTGAGCTCCTCATAGACCACAAATCTTTGAAATATCTTTTCACTCAGAAGGACTTGAATATGAGGCAACAACGGTGGTTGAAATTCCTTGCATCATATGATTTGGATATTATATACACTTAGTAAAAGCCAATGTTGTGGCAGATTCTTTGAGTAGAAAGCATGTCATTTAGTAGTGCATCCAGCATTGATTTGTCATATAAAGGAGAGTCAGCTCAAGGATCCAATCATTGCAAGAATAGCTAGGGAACTGGAGGAGAACGTAATACCAGGAAGATGGTTAGGATTCATAGTGGATGAGCAGGGAATCATAAGAATGAATGGAAGGATATGTGCTCCCAAAGTTGATGGGGTTAGACAGGAAGTTTTACAAATGTCATAATTCTTTACTCGCAATACATCCCGGAGTTACAAAAATGTATAGAGACATAAAAAAGACTTTGTGGTTAGGAGGTATCAAGAGAGACATTTCCATCCATATTAGCAGATGTGAAAATTGTCAATAGGTCTAGAGTGATCAACAAAAAGCTATAGGACAACTCCAGCCTTCTAAAATTCCAACTTGGAAATAGGACCAAATATCGATGAATTTCATTGATGGATTACCATGATTGAGAAAGGGAAATGAAGGAATTTGGATTATCATAAATCGATTAACCAAAAGCGCACACTTTATCCCAGTAAAGCCAACAAGAACAGCTGCAAGTCTTATAGAGATATACATGAGGGAAATAGTTCGATTGCATGGTGTCCCAAGCAGCAGTGATCGAGACCCAATCTTTACCAGTATGTTTTGGGAGGCATTACAAATAGCTTTAGAAACAAAGTTGAGTATAAGCACCGCAAATCATCCCCAGATGGATGTGCAAACTGGAGAATAGATCGAGTATTGGAAGATCTACTGAGAGCTTGTATCTTAGATTCTGGAGGATCATGGGAAAATTATCTTCATCCTGTTGAGTTCTCCTACAACAACAACTATCAGGCTAATATTAGCATGTCCCAGTATAAAGCTTTGTATGGTCGTCCGTGTAGATCCATAGCATGTTAGATCGAGATCGAAGATCAATTGGTACTAGGTCCTGACATGATTAGAAAAGCTTCAGATAAGGTTAACATGATCGAAAAGAAGATGGAAGAAGCCCATAGCAGGCAGAAGAGTTATGCTAATCAAAGGCATAGAAATTTGGAATCCTCGGTTGGAGATTTTGCATTCTTGAAAATCTTTCCGATGAAAGGAGTGATAAGATCTGGTTGGTCAGGAAAGTTGGCACCTCGATTTATTGGACCTTTCCCATTCTTGAGCGGATTGGCCCATTAGCTTATCTATGGAATTACCCAAAAGGTTGTATGCTTTGCATAACTTATTTTATGTATCCCATCTATTGAAATATGTTCGTGATCTAGATCAGATTATAGAAACGACTGCCCAAGAAGATTTACAAGTTGAACCAAATTTGGAAGTTACTAGATGACCAGTTCGAATCGTAGATCATGATGAGAAATGATTGAAAAGGAAATATGTGAAATTGTTGATGGTCTAATGGGGTGGTGATGCAGAGGACTGCACTTGAAAAACAGAAGATAGAATGAGAAAAGCGTATCCTAAGTTTAGGATTGATGTTGTATCAAGATAGTGTACTCACCACCTGTGATGTAGCCACTTAACATATCTTGAATATATATTGCATTTTGTCAAATATGGACATATACATACATATATATATATATATATATATATATATGGGTTATGTTCTTCTTATCCTTAATTTCAAGGATAAAATTCTTTTAAGGGGGAAGTATGTAAAGACCCGGAAATCCATCACTTTAGGAAACTTTCAAAATATTCAAATATAAGATATGTTAACATAAATGATAAAGTTTTCAACAATTAATAGTATTGGTAATCTTAGGTTGAATAAATATTTGTAAAAAAATATACTTTGGAAGATATATCGATAAAATAACCAAAAATTGTTTTATCGATAAACAGCTCCTTGATCATCCAACATTGTACATGGAGCTGGATACATATACCCATTTATCTATATGAGTGAGAATACGTAATAAAATAATTTATTTTATTTTGGAAAATTAGAAGTATATATGACATCATTAATAATGTCGATATTTTGGAATAACTGATTTTTTAATTTAATTGAGTTAAAATGATTTAATAATTGTTTTAATATTAAATAAGCCCTTTTAATTATTATATAATGATAAAAATATTAGTATCAAATTTTGTTTACAAATATATGCATATTAACTAAGAAGAGAAAATATGACCGGAAATCGAAATCGAAATTTATAACAATTTAACATGTAGAAGTTATGCAACGTTTTGTATAATATGTAAAATAAGTGTGCACATATACATGTACACATACATGAAGATATTCACATGCACATGGAAACTCACATATATACATATACTTTTTTATGTAAAATAACCAAAAATATTAAGATATTTTCTCACTTTCCTTAACCCTTAAGCATCCCAAAGTCAGCACTTACACACATAAGTACATGCACATAGCCTTGCACATTGGGGGGGAGGGGGGGTTCGATCGAAGCATGGTGATGATGGAGGAAAGTGGATGGTGATGAAGTGATGATGTATTTACACTTAAATATCTTGATATTTTTACTCTTTCCCTTTGCCTATAAATACCCATCGACCTTATGCACTTCCATTCACTTCTTCTTCTTCATTTTCCAATCTTTTCTATCTACTTTCATGTCTTCCATACTTAGAGAAATAATAGTAAAATATAGTTCAATATAAATTAAATTATATAATATACATACATAAATAATTACATACATACATACATATACATATGTATACATACATACATACATATACATATGTATACATACATACATACATACATATATATATATATATATATATATATGTACGTATGTATGTATGTGTGTGTGTATATACATATCAAAACACTTCAAAAGTCAAAGAAAACTCCTCCTCTCCCCTTAAACTCTCCGTGGCCACAAATTCCATCACTAAGGCCGAGCCTTCCACCCTTTCAACCCTAGGCCGTGAGCACCTTCAAGCTCCAAGTCAAAGGTCGAGCCTTCTAAAGGCAAAGTCCAAGAGTTCGTGAGCTTAAAGTTCAAGTTAAAGAAGCCATAGCTATTTTCTAATTAATCATTTAATTCCAAGGCGAGAAAACTCCACTTATGTTTATATATATACACTTTGGATGATGATATGATATGTTGTTTGGTTGCTTAGTTTGATCATCAAGTTTGGATGTTGACTATATTTGATGTTGAAATGATTCACGTATAATACACATTGAAATATCAAAAAGGAATTCGTTTTTATTTAATAAATAAAATGGTGTATATGAGATTGTTAAAGCTCTTAAAAATGGTTTATAAATGTTTTACAACACTAAAATTCAATTTGGTGAAGTTTTGACAAGTTATGAAAATTGAGTGAAAAATAGGCGCGTCGCGTAATGGTAGTTCGTGATTCCACGCCGTAGAAAGCTAAGTCAATGTGTACAATGAATTCGGAGTCAGAATTCTTTGTGATAAGAATTTTATGAACTCTTATAATCATAGTTTTGAAATCAAGAAAGATAATAGAGATTTCTATTAGTAGATTTTGAAATATTAGCAAAACAAGTTTTCAAAATAGTCGTCGTTTGGCAGTTCGGAAACCAAAGCGACAAATTCTTTATAAATGATTTTTCAATTCTTTATAAATGTGGAATAAATTCTACAAAAATTTTAAAATATTTTAAAAGAGATTTAAGTTATAAAAATGATATTCTAAATGATTGAAAAGTTGCTTTGAACAAATAAGCGTTAAAAACCCTATTTGCAGCACTATTCGCAGCACTTTTGTGACGACCCGGAATTTCTAAGCATTAAAAATTAGAAAATTAAATTGATTTTAAATATTTAAAAGTTTAGTTTTAACTCGAATTTCAAATGTCAATACTTATTGGATAATTAATTATTGAATTAAATAATTTAAAATTGGGTAAAATATGAAAACTGGGGTTTTAAACCTGTTAAAACTTATTTGAAGACTTATAAAATTTATATTGGTAACACTGAGAATAATAGAAGTTGAAAAGTTGAAATTAACAGTGGTTTGTTCAGTTTTAAAATTATATCGTTTGAATTGAATTTAAAAATAGCCTTCCGAGGCGCAGTCTCGGAATTCAACGAAACCAGATCCATTGGATCCATAATATTGTATTATTATCGGATTTAAATTTGGTAGTGTTTGGGGTTGTCGTGTGATCATACGATAGATGAACGCGTTGAAAATTTAATTGATAATAGCCAATTCGGAATTTAAATATAATGCTTCAACTAGTCAAATTTATCTCACATCAAAACTTTTGGAGTTCATTTCGAATCACTGAACCAGTCTCAGCCGACTTGCAATATTCCTTTCCATCATTCAATAAGTTCAAAGTCTTGTTTAAGTAATAACTAAATAAAAATAGAACTTTTTTTTTATTATTTGCCAAGCCTTGCCTTGGAAGCCAAAAGAAAAGAATATAAACCAACAGCCGAAGAGAAAACTAAATCTCGAAACCCAGATCTAAAACAAAACAAAATATAATGGCCGACGCCCTTTATTTCTTAATCGATCGTATTAGAAAAAGAAAACAAAAGAAAAAAACGAAAGCATTAAATCAATGGCCGAAGCCCTTTTCAGTGCGACTTTAAACAAAACGCTATTACATCGCGACGTTGGGTCGATGCTTGCTCGTGGCGGTAAGGAACGGTGGATGAGGGAAGGCGACTCGCGCGCTTGTATGGTGGAGCGCGATTTGCACTGTGGTTTGGGTCGCGGTGATAACTAGGGTTTCAGGAAGGTAGCGGTGAAGCTCGCGCGTGAGCAGCCGTTCGCGACGATGGATTGAAGTCGCGCGAGTTAGGGTTTGGCAGTTGAATCTGTTGCAGCGATGGTGGAGGTCTCGAGCTTTAGGGAAACGTGCGACACCAACCATTGGAAGGAGCATGGCGAATTCTCCGGTGTAGTCTCTAGACCGAAGCGAGGTTCTGGTAAATGTTTTATATTGAAATTAGTAAGTAAATTACTGTAATTAGGATATTTGTATACACATATAAGTTTGAGATTATAGGATCAATTTACTGTTAAGATATGTATAGACAAGGCCTTTGAAAAGAAAATTAATAGGACATTTCAAAACCAAAACTTTATATGACAGATGAAGTTTTCTTTTTGCGGTAAAGTAGATTTCTATTTGTTATTTACAGAAAAGGGAATAAAAATATTTTTAAAACAGCAAGTTATTTTATTTACTAATAGAAACAGTTAATGTATATATACAGCTCATTGTTATAAGTATATATGTAGTTTCAATAAAAGGAAAATGAAGATACACATACCTATTTTAAATTTAAATCACTGGTTAAAAATATAATTTTGGGTTGATTAAACTGTTAGACGGTAATTGGTTGTTTGATTTATTCAAATATTAATAAAAATAACATAATATTTATTCAAGGTTTGAACCTGAAAAGAAATAAGCTGGTTGGAAATGAATTGCATTCAAGGTTAAAGGTGAGTTAATCTCACTCAGTTAAATTTAAATTTAAATAATTAAATTCAAATAATTGTTTGAATGGCTGAATTGATTGATGTGATATAGTATGGTATTTTGGAATTGACATATTATTTTGTGCTAACATTTGTGGATGCAGGGAAAACAGGTTGGAGGGATCCAACTGGATCCCTCAACATTTATTATTTAATATTCTCTGTTGTGATTACTTGATATTCTATGATGAATATATTGGAATATTGAATGTTATGATTTGATTGGATATATTTGGGTATAATAAGTCACCAAAAATATATAAAATTGGGGTTTTGGAATGACAATAAAAGGGTGGAGTTTTAAGAAAAATAATTATAGCAAATTTTGAATAAATTAAGAATGAAGTAAAAGGGGATGGAAGTGATATTAAATATTTACTAATGAATAACTTCGAGTATGAAAAGAATTTTGAAAAAAATAGAAATGAATGAATTGCAAACTCAAACGATATCAATTAAAGGAATTAAGAATTATTTTAGAATTTAAGTTTAAATTTATTTTAAAGAATAAACAAAAAAGGTTATCTAAGAAATCTAAAACTTGTATTTTCAGTTAAAGTATGATAAATAATAATTAAGGAATAAAATCTGAAATTAATGGATTTTGAGATAAAATGGAGTAAATTGGAAATCAATTTGGAAATTGATTCAAGTGTTTGAAATTGGAAATTCAAAGATGAATGTGAAGAGAAGTATATTTCCCTGGATAGCCAAGTCGGTTTTCAAAGTAATTTTTAATATAAGTTAAAAGCTTTATGTTGTTTTACAAAGTATGTTTTACAAAGTATGTTTTAGAAAATATATTATTTTAAGTATTTAAATTCTAAGTAAATATTTTGCAAATCTATTATCGTAATAATTATTTACAAGGTGACTTAGTATTTTGTTTAAAAGGTGAAAATTTAGTTTTATATTTTATAAAGTAACTTTACTTTCAATAATCATATAGTATGTATTTTTAGTAAATTGTTGAAGTAGTTTTTTTTTTAAAATGAATGTTTTAAAATACATTTCAAAGTAAAATGTTTTTAAATTTATTTTAAAAATCTTAAGTTTTGTGCTTGGCGATTTCAGTGGAAATAGAAATTATTTGGGAAATTGTTTCTGAGAAAGGAAGATAGTTTTAAAACCGTTTTCAAAAGGGTTTGAAAGGTAGAAATATATCTTGGGAAGATATTTTTGAGGGTAATAAATAATTCGGGAAAATTATTTATTGGTTGATGGTTGATTGTGAATATTAATTGATAGTTAAATAACCGACTATCAATATTGGCCAACTGCGTTGATCGTTTCGAAGAGACCGGGATCGAGATTTATTTCTCGAAAACCACTCCGATCCGGTTTGTACGTTTCGTGCGAAAAACGTGTTCGGAGTTGAAGATGGAGCGGTGAAGTGCAAGGGCTAGTCGCTACTAATCCTGAGGATATTTCCGAAATGGATGTAGTAGGAATAGTGCCTTCGGTTCCATTCGAACCCGGGACGGACTTGTATGGACGAATGCTTGCGAAAACATCGTCAGGTGGACGATGGGCATTCTAAGGGATATTGGTCTTAAAGGTAACGCTTAGCCTCAAGCCTCATCAAATGGGAATGGCTGAAAATCAGGGGGTATGCAGCAAGGCTTCGTGGGTAGCCCCCACTGGAGGGTGAGGTCATCCCTGTCTAGATGTCCCTTTATTTCGGCTTAGTGGGCGGTTGTTGATCCCAACCGCGGGGTGATCTTGCTCGGGACTGTCCAGTAAGGGATGGTTCCGGTCTTGTGTTGCAGGGGAGTTAGGGTGGCTCCTCGGTACGCTGATCTAGACCAGGTACTGTGACAGGTGGTACCCCAGTGCCTAGCCATTAGTTGGAATCCATTTTCCCTACGCGCACGTACGGTTTTGATTGTGCCCAACTATTGCTGAAACGTGAGATGCAAGCATTTCAGCTAGATTCTATTTACTTTCTATAGACACTATTATATATCAGAGGATTTCTATAAAAATTGTTTTAGCCATCGTAAGGTAAAAACCCGCCATGTTTATTTATGGCGTGGTCTTACGAGATGCTTTTGTTTTCAAAGGATTTTTGAAACTTTAATAATCAATTGGGTGTGATTTCCTCACGCTGGTATTCCAGACTGACTCGGGTATTATTTAACTGTAATGCTCGGGTCAGACCGAGTATTATAGGATACAGGTTGATGCTGTGGAGCTCGGGAGACGAGCTGGATGACGATACGTATTCTCGTACTTGTGTATATATATATATATATTTATGCTGTGTTGAGTTGTGTATTCCATTGTATGTTATTGATGTGAGCTGTGATTGATGTACTCTGATGATGTAATATATGTAAACATATATATTTAATTTTGAGTAAAGATTATTTGTTATCTATTATATATTATTCTGCTGCGATGGTTAGATTCTGATGTAGATTCTTCTTTCTCTTCTTCTTCCTCTTCTTCTTAAACCCAAATGGTTCGTATTTCTGTACAACTTGAGTTGATTGTTGTAGAATAGTGTTGACTCAAAGGGTACGGATTTGCGGGCTGTTACACTTGGTATCAGAGCTTAGGTTGGCGATAACCTTGGCTCTGGTGGGAAATTACTCATTTAAATTAGAGTCTCTAGTACTCTATAATGAGTTTGAGCGTATTAATAAATATGAGCGCGTATTTGTTAGTGAATATAAATTGTTTTAATATTGTGTTGATTGGTTTATTGAGTGGCATATGAACCTTCGTCGGCACAGTCTGGACAACTGTATCGAAGGGGTTTCTAAACACTTGAATAGAACAATCGACACGGTATTGTTTTAAATATGGGTAAATGAAATAATTTTACCCAAAAATATATTTTTGATATAAAGAAAGTTTTTGGAAAACTATATAGCTATTATATGGTTGCTTGGATGTTAGGAATGATAATATTAAAGTATTATCATTGTTAACTGAAAAATTTAACTTGAAATTGTAAATATAATCAAAGATTGAGAAGATAAATTCATTATAAAATGAAATGTATAAATATGAATTATAAATGAAATTATAAATTGAATTATAATCAAATGGGAAACTATGCAAATGAATTACAGTTGAAATTTTTATTTAAGCAGGCTTTAGAAATTTAAAATCCCGGAGATTTGGAAATGTTTATCGAGGTGTTTTGGAGATAAATAATAGTATAGTTGTTTTTGGCGATATTCTTTTTGAATGGAAATCTGTTTTAAAAGGATTTTGGAAGTGAAATAGCATTGAAATCACTTGGATTATTGGAAAATAATTCTGATGATGACGGCCGCATCATCAGTATTCATTTTCGAATTTCGAAGTGATGGATTGCTGCCAAATTGTTTTGTTCGGGAAAGGCTGGTTGTTTTGAAAATTTCAAAAGGAAATTTGTTGAAAATAAAAGCCAGGATTGGTTTAATTTTTGAGAAGTGTGATTGCGATGTTGGAGATTTCAAAATGATTTGAAATCAAAAGCCGGTATTTTAAAAATCATGATAAGATGGGTTATAAGCTTATAAGTTAGGATGATTTTAAATCAGGAATGGAATATAAACTTTGAAGGTTGGAATTTAAATTTAAAGCGAGAAGTTAAAAAAAAAGAGATTTACTTGGATTGATGAATAAAATTGAATCGAATTGAGTTAAATAAAACTGAGTTCAAATAAAATTGGATTGGAGTAAGAATTCAATTGAACTAAGAATGGAATTATATTCTTACTTAAATAAATGAAAAATAAATAAATTGAATAAGGATTGGAATTGAAATAAATAAATTAGAATAACTTGTAAGAGAATTAAAAATCCATAGAAATAAAATATGCTTGGGCCATAAATAAATAGAAGGCTTGAGTTAAAAATAAAAGATGAATATATTCAAGCCTATAATGGATGGAATTGTGTAAATAATAAGTTGTGGCTCATAGATTTTGAAAGTGGAATAGAAAATCCAAAATAAATATTGTTTGATGTTTTGGATAATGAAAGGAAAATCCAAACTTGAATTATTAACTAAATTGAACCAAGAAAATTAGATGAAGAGATTTAGGGGTTAAAATTAAGTTCTGGATTATAAGTTGGAGAAAAAGACTAATTAGATAATAAATTAGTTAATGAAATTGAATTGTGAGTTTATGATGAGGATTGAGAATAAAACTCAAGTTATAATTAAATTCGACGTAAATTGTCGATGAAGAAAATATCATTGAAAGTGGCCTTGCAATTAATGAAGTGAATCGTGAATGTAATTGAATTGTGAGTCCATGAAATTTTAGTGAAAATTTGAAAATGGATAGTGGATTCGGAACTTGAGTTATAACTTAAAATTTAACTTGAAGTGTTAATAGATTAAATATAATTGGGAATGTATCAAATAAAAAAAATGTAAATGGATTAAAATAGCAATGGTTTGAATGTGCAATTAAAATCCAAATAAGTGAAGATAACCTGGAAAATAGCCAGGTAATAAATGGAATGAGTTGAATCTGGGAAGTTAAATTTAATAATAACCAATCAAATGAAATTTGCAGATTTAAAATGGGATTGGATTAGAATAAAATCAAGTTAAATTGAAAATGAGTTTAAGTGTAAAATTTGAATAAATTGAGGTTAATGGACTTAAGCAAAATGAATGAAGGAAAGTTGAATTGAATTCAACTTAAACTAAGTTTAATGTTATTGGATTGGTATTAAATCAAGTAAAAATGGATTTTTAATTGAAATAAAATTCAGTGGGTTGCCGATAATATTTAATGAAATGAAATTCTTAATTTAACAATTGTAAACCATTTAAATTATTGAAAAATAGAAATAACTTGGAGACAATGGGAAAATGGAATGTTTTTAAGTTAATAGAATGAATGAATGCGGATAAAGAATGAAACGCTATTGAATAGATCGAGAATTAAATGGAAATAGATATTGAATGAAATAGCTTGGATTGTCTTCGAGCTAAATAAAACAGTTTGGAATAGACAAATATGGAATGAAATGTAAATAAATGGATTGTAAATGAAATTTAAATGGAATGTGTCGAGCTAAATAAATGATTGTGAATGGATTAAGATAAAAAGGGAAATTTAATTGGTAATGGAGATGGAACCTAAGTTGTAAATGGTTTTGAATGGACTAGTTGGGTTAATGAAATTGAAATGCAATGAAAATGAGAATATATATGGATTGTGAGTAAATCCAAAATGGAGTAGAACTAAGCTTAAGTTGAGTTGGAGTCAATTTAAATTGATTATAAAACTCAAGTGCTTATTTATTCACATAGATCTCGTCAAATTGCATAAAATAAATTGTTATTAGGTATAAATGGAAGTAATTAAAATTCTATGAATTGATAGGAGTAAAATAAATTGATTTTGAAAGCAATTGAATAAAATATTAGTCAGTTTGCTTAAGAATAAATAAAATGTAAGCGATTGAGTTTTAAACCATTCAAATTGATGAGATTGTATATGAATGGATTGAAAACCCTTCGAATTGAATGAAGATGGTTTGTAAATTAATTGAGATAGTTGAATTGGTATGAAAACTATATGAATTGCTTACGGAAAAATGTTTGGTGCGAATTTCTTTTAGAATTCATATGTTTAGCTATTGTAAATAAGTAAAATGTAGTTAAACTTCATTTATATCGTACTCACATGTTTAAAATTGAGTAAGTACAGGTACCTGGAAGCCATGTGGTTGGTTTGGTTGTGCTATTTGTAAAAATAATAAGCTGCTTGCTTAAAATGCTAAATAAGGTACGCCTACGCAATAAAAATAGGCAATATGAACTGTTTTTGGTTTTTCCGACCGTGTGGGTCGATGTATATATATTTATCTCTTTTGTCAAATTGCAAAAGCTCCTCCGTACAAAAGAGACTCTGCCAAAAATTTTCAGAAATTTTGGGAGTTAGAAAATTTTCAGTTAGAAAATTTTGGAAAATTTTTGTTAACGACAAAAACAGTTTCAAACTGGAAAATTGAGATAAGTTAATAAATGAAACTAATTAAAATGATGACATGAATTAGTAATAAATGACAAATTAAATATATATCTGCAGAGTTAAAGATAAATTGAATTCGTAAGGAAAAGAAAGAATCAAGTTGAATAGAAATAGATATTAACTAAAGTGGTAAAGTGGAAACAAACAAAGAAACATATATAATGCTTATATTAAACTTAAGAGAGAATGGTGAATTCTTAAATGAAAATTGATACTACAAATATAATTTAAGACAATATTGGAATGAATAGATATTGACATTTTGTGAGAAAGTCGATAAAATGTTTTGGGAATATTGTGATTGGATATTGGTGCTAAACAGGATATGCAGGTAATATAAAAGAAAAAAAAAGAAAAGAAAAGAAAAGAAAGTGGATTTGATTTCAAGAGATAAATTTGAAATGCTCGACAAAAAGGTATGTATTTAAATTTGGTATGGAATTTGATTTGGATTTGGATTGAGCCACTTGGCTTTTTGTTTTCTTTTTGGATTTGGGAGGCCGTAGAGCCATTTTGTAGTTGTACCGAGCTAGCCGCGCAAAGGAGACGCTGGCGAAATTTTTCGTAAATTAGGAGGTTAGAAAAATTTTGAGAAAATTTTGATAATTCAAATTTGGTTTTAAGTTAAAAAAAAATGTGAATTGATAAGTAAGTAATTTTGTTTAAGGCTTATGGGTAAGTTGGAAAGGTTAGGAAGAGGGTTACTAAGTCTTTTGATAAAAAGATTTGTTTGGTAAGTTGTTAAAACCTATTTGGGTTGAGGAAATAGTTAACGGGATATAGATCATTCTTCCTAACTAGTAATTTCGGGGACGAAATTCTTTTAAGGGGGGAGGAATGCGACGACCCGGAATTTCTAAGCATTAAAAATTAGAAAATTAAATTGATTTTAAATATTTAAAAGTTAAGTTTTAACTCGAATTTCAAATGTCAATACTTATTGGATAATTAATTATTGAATTAAATAATTTAAAATTGGGTAAAATATGAAAACTGGGGTTTTAAACCTGTTAAAACTTATTTGAAGACTTATAAAATTTATATTGATAACACTGAGGATAATAGAAGTTGAAAAGTTGAAATTAACAGTGGTTTGTTCAGTTTTAAAATTATATCGTTTGAATTGAATTTAAAAATAGCCTTCCGAGGCGCAGTCTCGGGATTCAATGAAACCAGATCCATTGGATCCATAATATTGTATTATTATCGGATTTAAATTTGGTAGTGTTTGGGGTTGTCGTGTGATCATACGGTAGATGAACGCGTTGAAAATTTAATTGATAATAGCCAATTCGGAATTTAAATATAATGCTTCAACTAGTCAAATTTATCTCACATCAAAACTTTTGGAGTTCATTTCGAATCACTGAACCAGTCTCAGCCGACTTGCAATATTCCTTTCCATCATTCAATAAGTTCAAAGTCTTGTTTAAGTAATAACTAAATAAAAATAGAACTTTTTTTTTATTATTTGCCAAGCCTTGCCTTGGAAGCCAAAAGAAAAGAATATAAACCAACAGTTTTAAATAATTGTTTGAATGGCTGAATTGATTGATGTGATATAGTATGATATTTTGGAATTGACATATTATTTTGTGCTAACATTTGTGGATGCAGGGAAAACAGGTTGGAGGGATCCAACTAGATCCCTCAACATTTATTATTTAATATTCTCTGTTGTGATTACTTGATATTCTATGATGAATATATTGGAATATTGAATGTTATGATTTGATTGGATATATTTGGGTATAATAAGTTACCAAAAATATATAAAATTGGGGTTTTGGAATGACAATAAAAGGGTGGAGTTTTAAGAAAAATAATTATAGCAAATTTTGAATAAATTAAGAATGAAGTAAAAGAGGATGGAAGTTATATTAAATATTTACTAATGAATAACTTCGAGTATGAAAAGAATTTTGAAAAAAATAGAAATGAATGAATTGCAAACTCAAACGATATCAATTAAAGGAATTAATAATTATTTTAGAATTTAAGTTTAAATTTATTTTAAAGAATAAACAAAAAAGGTTATCTGAGAAATCTAAAACTTGTATTTTCAGTTAAAGTATGATAAATAATAATTAAGGAATAAAATCTGAAATTAATGGATTTTGAGATAAAATGGAGTAAATTGGAAATCAATTTGGAAATTGATTCAAGTGTTTGAAATTGGAAATTCAAAGATGAATGTGAAGAGAAGTATATTTCCCTGGATAGCCAAGTAGGTTTTCAAAGTAATTTTTAATATAAGTTAAAAGCTTTATGTTGTTTTACAAAGTATGTTTTACAAAGTATGTTTTAGAAAATGTATTATTTTAAGTATTTAAATTCTAAGTAAATATTTTGCAAATCTATTATCGTAATAATTATTTACAAGGTGACTTAGTATTTTGTTTAAAAGGTGAAAACTTAGTTTTATATTTTATAAAGTAACTTTACTTTCAATAATCATATAGTATGTATTTTTAGTAAATTGTTGAAGTAGTTTTTTTTTTTAAAATGAATGTTTTAAAATACATTTCAAAGTAAAATGTTTTTAAATTTATTTTAGAAATCTTAAGTTTTGTGCTTGGCGATTTCAGTGGAAATAGAAATTATTTGGGAAATTGTTTCTGAGAAAGGAAGATAGTTTTAAAACCGTTTTCAAAAGGGTTTGAAAGGTAGAAATATATCTTGGGAAGATATTTTTGAGGGTAATAAATAATTCGGGAAAATTATTTATTGGTTGATGGTTGATTGTGAATATTAATTGATTAAATAACCGACTATCAATATTGGCCAACTGCGTTGATCGTTTCGAAGAGACCGGGATCGAGATTTATTTCTCGAAAACCACTTCGATCCGGTTTGTACGTTTCGTGCGAAAAACGTGTTCGGAGTCGATGATGGAGCGGTGAAGTGCAAGGGCTAGTCGCTACTAATCCTGAGGATATTTCCGAAATGGATGTAGTAGGAATAGTGCCTTCGGTTCCGTTCGAACCCGGGACGGACTTGTATGGACGAATGCTTGCAAAAACATCGTCAGGTGGACGATGGGCATTCTAAGGGATATTGTTCTTAAAGGTAACGCTTAGCCTCAAGCCTCATCAAATGGGAATGGCTGAAAATCAGGGGATATGCAGCAAGGCTTCGTGGGTAGCCCCCACTGGAGGGTGAGGTCATCCCTGTCTAGATGTCCCTTTATTTCGGCTTAGTGGGCGGTTGCTGATCCCAACCGCGGGGTGATCTTGCTCGGGACTGTCCAGTAAGGGATGGTTCCGGTCTTGTGTTGCATGGGAGTTAGGGTGGCTCCTCGGTACGCTGATCTAGACCAGGTACTGTGACAGGTGGTACCCCAGTGCCTAGCCATTAGTTGGAATCCATTTTCCCTACGCGCACGTACGGTTTTGATTGTGCCCAACTATTGCTGAAACGTGAGATGCAAACATTTCAGCTAGATTCTATTTACTTTCTATAGACACTATTATAATATCAGAGGATTTCTATAAAAATTGTTTTAGCTATCGTAAGGTAAAAACCCGACATGTTTATTTGTGGCGTGGTCTTACGAGATGCTTTTGTTTTCAAAGGATTTTTGAAACTTTAATAATCAATTGGGTGTGATTTCCTCACGCTGGTATTCCAGACTGACTCGGGTATTATTTAACTGTAATTCTCGGGTCAGACCGAGTATTATAGGATACAGGTTGATGTTGTGGAGCTCGGGAGACGAGCTGGATGACGATACGTATTCTCGTACTTGTGTATATATATATATTTCTGCTGTGTTGAGTTGTGTATTCCATTGTATGTTATTGATGTGAGCTGTGATTGATGTACTCTGATGATGTAATATATGTAAACATATATATTTAATTTTGAGTAAAGATTATTTGTTATCTATTATATATTATTCCGCTGCGATGGTTAGATTCTGATGTAGATTCTTCTTTCTCTTCTTCTTCCTCTTCTTCTTAAACCCAAATGGTTCGTATTTCTGTACAACTTGAGTTGATTGTTGTAGAATAGTGTTGACTCAAGGGGTACGGATTTGCGGGCTGTTACAACTTTTTGCAGCACTTTTAATAACTTTTGAAATATGGATTTAAAAAAATACAATTCCTTCCCAAATATTTTATAAATGTTTTCAAATGAATAATTAAGTGTTTTAATAATTATTTAGAGATTTTATAGTTTATTTAAAAGAGTTTAAATATATGATTTAAAGAAAAGTTTTGATTTAATCTTGGCTCAAAAAGCCGATGAGTGGACTGGATTTTCCTATTCGTGAGATCTGGATGTGGAGTTCTTAAACTAAAGAGATATGCAGGAGAAACTTGTGCCTTGGCTCACTTAGCTTCTTTCCTGGATGAGGGATAGATAAGGTCGAAATGTCAAAAACGAGACAAGTATAAAAGATTCCAAATTTATAAATTTAAATTGATTCAACTTGGATTGTATAGAGACAATCTTCTTACACTTGGCATTAAATTCTAAGGAGGGAACCCATACTATCCATGTGAATTTAAAAGGTGATTCACCATTACTCGATGGATAGTAAAGGTTGAATAGGAAATTGAAGTTGAATAGAATTAGTATAATTTTTATCGACCCTTTTTAACTAAATAATGTTTTCCACTATGACCTATGAAAATGTTTTGGTATTTCTAAAGTTAAAGAGAGGTTTAATGATTACGTATATACTAAGAACAAAAGTTTTAAAGATATATATATATATCTCTAGAAGATATTTTTGACAAAAAGGAAGTAATTAATCAAATGATAAGCACCTATTTACCTAACATCTTTTTATTGATGATTGGTTCAAAGGAACCGGGGTCTGATTTGAGTGATTCTTATTTGAAAACCACTTTGAACCAATTTACATATTTGAAGTAAAGACATGGATGATAGTAAATGAATGAAGGGCTGCTTTTTACTTACCATGGGGGAAATTTCCCATATCATATATATGTGGCAGTAGTATCTTCATTTGATCTTCGATGCAAGGGCTACTCACTACTAATCATAGGGATGTTTTCAGATAGAATGCGGTAATAGAGTTCCTTCAGTTTTTCCTGTCCTTGGAAAACCTGTATGGATGAATGTTGATGTTGCATTTTTAAGCACATTGATTGATCTCTATAAATGTATCATCTGTTTGGTGGCAGAGAAGGAAACTCCTCTTAGCTTAACACCCTTTCTTGAGACATTCGAGCTTAGGAGTTATACATTGGTAGAAATCTGTTATGTGATCAAGGATTGGCAATGTGGCATTCAAATAGGAATGTGATATATGGAAGGTAATCGTTACCTTGAACCTCATCACTTGAGAATGACAAAAAAGGGTAGATGTGGCAGGGTTATGTGGGTCGCTTCCATTAGGATATAGTCATCGCCTTTCTAGATCACCCCTATATTTCGAGTATGTTGTGTATGCTTTGGGATCACAAAATAGGTCGGTAACGATCGGGGTGACAGCGTATTTGGTACTATCTATGGTAAATGTAGGTTATTTCTGTGTTGGTAAAGATTGGAGGCTCGGGTACATTTTTCTAGAGATGTACTGTACGGATGGTAGTCACTTACCTTGTTGTTATATGGAATCCATTCTCCGTTAAATGCCTTCGGACTTAGTTGTAAACCTATTATGCCATCAAATTTAACCAATGTAACAATTTCGACTATTTTAATATGTTTATTTGTAAAACATTTTTCAAGAATGTTATTAAAAATAATATTCTTAGATTTTGCATAGCAAATATTTTGGTTACCATAAGTTAAAACCCTATTCCGTGTTTATGTGCAGCGTAGCCTTATGAGATACCATTTGTTTTAAATATCCGTATTTTGAGTTTCTCACGCCAGTCCTATGTCTGACTCGGAGTTTATTTTCTATTCCCCTTAAACTCTGGGTGCGCTATTTTAACGAACAGCCAAGTAGTTCGGTAATTTTGGTGCATTATGGTGGAGTATGGAGCATTTTGGGTTCTTTGTAGAAGTTATCTATCACTTTCCATTGTGTCTGTATTTTGTATCTACCAGCCCTTATAAGAATAGGTCGTTATTACTATCCTAGCTGGATTAGTGCCTACTAGTACTCTGATGAAGTAATTTGGATTAATTGCATGTACTACTCATATGTATAACTTTTTATTGAATACGACGTGAGATTTTATTATTTCTTGTTTTCTATCTTTATTTTCTCTACCTCATGATAATCTGCCTTTCTAGTACTTGGATTTACGGCATGTGAATATCGACGATGTATTAGTGTCGATTTTCGGCGAGGGTCGATGAGGTGGGTCATCACAATCAGACACTTGAATCATGATGGTATTTCATAAGAAATATATTATTTCAAAAGTCGATATCACTAAGTTAATTATATTAAAGATTATGAATCTTTAATATGAAGTTGTCCTCTACCATTTATATATTAATAAATTGCTTACATACTCTTTAGTTATTGATATTCTTCCAGCTAGAGATGCTATGTGTAGCACTATTCGAATGTTGACTAGACAAGGTAAGATATATGCATGTATTTATTGATATTCCTCAAGGTACATGCATTGTAATTAAGCCACCGTGAACTGGTGAGTAGGTGTAAATAATCTCTTTCAATTTGTTGATATTCCTCTAGGTTGAGATAAGATTAGGACGAGGAACCATCGGTTAGGATTTATATATGATACAACCTATAAGGAGCTATCCATCATTTGTTGGAGAATAATTTATTGATATTCCTCAAGGTTAGAACCCAGGACAAATGAGTCCTAACACCCACTAGTGAAGTCGAAATACCTATATGTCTCATCTTATGGTTTTGAGTAACATAAAATATTAGTGGGAGTCTTATAAGAAAATCATATAACAACATTTAACCTTTCTAATATTATAAGAACATTTACTATATAAAGTCATAATAATTTACATTAATAAATTTGTGCAATTAATATAATTGATAAAATGTTTATTAATTAACATATACAAATGAATCGAATTAAAGATTGACAAAAGGATATATAAAATATATTGCTAATAAATATTTTCTGCATGATATTAGTTCAATGCTCATGCAAGCGCCTAATTTTTCAATTACTAAATACATTCATAATTTTTCACTTACGTGTTTATTTTTCTGATACCGTGTAATGTCCTTTATGAGTTTTTAACTCTAAAAGCAGTACTTAAATATGACTGTCTAATCCATATTTGATCACATATAAATATTATATGATGAAAACTAATAATTTGTAATGTACAAAACCTCAATGGAATTAGTTCATTTGAGATAAGTAAGTAAACCATAGTATGAGATCACGTATTCAATGTGACTGAATACAATAAAGACCTTAGTGGGTTAAATGTAACAATAGATCAAAAGCTACAAGATTGATCTAGGAACTCGATCACTGAAATGTAAATTTGATCAGTTTACGTAAAGTGCAATTTATTTAATATCTTTAAATATTAAGGATAACCAAATTCGATTTTGTAAAGAGTTCGTTATGATTTATAAGGGTTTCCTTTAAATGGTTTGACCTTTTTGAAAGCATATTGAATGTATGAGAGTAGGTGTAAATTAAGGCATGGTTGGGATGTAGAGTGTGAATGGTCACTTCTAGTTCATAAGGAAACTTTGAAAATGAAAATTATAAAATAATAATTGATACTTAAAATTGAAATGAGAAATACGATTTCTATTCCAAAATATATTGTCATATAGAAGATTGTTTTCGATTAGAATTATCTCTTTGAGTTCAAGATGGTTGATCTGAGAACTCACGACTGCAAACTGGTTACCGTAGATGGAATAAATAGCCTACACTAAATGGTTGAATGGAGCTTCATATTTCGTATGCTATTACAGTAATAGAGGAAATAGTAGAAGCATGACCTACAACACTTTTACCACATCAAGTTATGAAAATTGTTTTCATAAAATTTGCCAAATATTATTTATGAAATAATAAATATTTTCAGTATTGATTGAAAAATAGACATAGTTTTATTTCAATATGAATATTATGAATATTCATATAACATCCCATATTTTAGGGTGTACCAAAATACGAGGAAATAAATAAATTAAGAAAATAACAAAACAAATTGAATATAACTAACGCTAACTAAGATAAAGGGTGAATGAACGATGGAAGTGGAGTTAGGGACTTATTAAGACCAGGGTAGAAATGGGATTTTAATCCAGAGCTCAAATTACAAACTCCTTAAATTCCTAACCCATATTATTACACAAAATAGAAGAAAGAAGATAACTAACCAAGATCGATCAAGCTTTCAAGGTAGGGAGAGGAAGATAAAGATAAAAGAGGAAGCTTTCATCAATAAGGAGACTTTAACAAGGATTAATCAAACTAAAGGTGAGAAAAAACTTTCTCTAAAAACCTATTCTATCTTATTTGGTTCAGACTTGATTATGTCTGGATGTATGTTGATGGGAATTTTGTATAAATAATTAAACATTATTTGCCTATGTTTATGAATTTAAATTAAATAAATTAGTTTATGTTTTAAGGGAAAACATGGTTTAATCATAGTAAAATTATTTGAAGATGAGATATGTTGTTCATAATGATGAAATAATGATGCGTTTTCAATTTCATAATTTTTGGAATTAATTTGGAATTTATATGAATTTTATAAGTTAAGAAAATGGTAAATTTTAAGACAATTAATTATTAAAAAGAAAAAATTAATTATTTTGGACTGAAATTTTTGGACAAGGTAAAATACTACCTGATGTCTAAGGAGGCGTAGCTATATGATGACCATAGGGGAGTCATCCTATGATCACTATTTGAACTCAATACACAAAACCCTAGGTGGATTAGTATGTAATGACTTCGTAATGTTAGTTTGAACAATAAACTAAATCAAAGAATGAAGGCTTCATGCAAAGTGATGATTGATCCTAAGCATGAAATGATCTTAGGAAACAATAAGTTAATAAAGAATGACTTCACTAAAGGATGAAAGAGGGAATAAGCTTGATTAAGCTACATGATGATGGATGGAACCATTTGTGAGAATATAAAAGCAAACGAAGACCTTTATAGCAATAAGATGCATAACCCAACTTTTTGTTTAATAATGGGTCATGTAAGGCCTTTGTGGCAACCACACGTCCAAATACGACATTTTAGCTGGTATCATTAAGGTCTGAGTGGCTACTAATGTCAAACTCATGTTATTATAATTGGTATCGTTAAGGCCTAAGTTGCTATCAAATGTTAAACCTATAACATTATAATTGGTATCACTTATGAAAGGCACGTGTGGCTACAAAAAGTCAAACCTATGATGTTATAATTGGTACCGTTAATGAAATTTCTAAGTGGCATCCAATTGTCTATTCATGACAAATAATGGGTACGGTGGAGTAAGTCTTACGTAGCATCCAATTGTCTATTCATGAAAAATTATGGGAGCGATGGTATAAGACCTTGTGGCAACCAAATTATTTGTTTACGATATAATAAATATGTAACACCTACGAATAACCTATAAGTGTAAATATTTGGAAGTTGATTTGGTAAAGTTAGGCCTACTTGGCAATTTAAAATGATACTACAATGGTTATTCTTGTTCGTACGGAGGAAATATCATGTCTATAATGAATTAATGATTATGCGTACTTGTATGATATGATGCATATTACATTGATGTTGAAGTGAAGGGAAAAACTCGTCCCCGTTAGCAGTGTGGTTTCACTGTGAATGCTTAGGGTAAATTTTTTACTCATACTAGGCTTTATGTCTGACTAATTTTTTTATTATCTCCCACAAACTCATGAATACTTATTCGAGTAGGTTGAGCTTATGGATTAGATAGGTATCTTTTGGATTAATAAAGATTTCAAAGACGAAGTAGGAGGCTTTTTATTTAATAAAAGTTATTATGAAATTCTACTGTGTAAAACTAGGATTTATAATTGGTTATGCATGGTGTTGGCATCTTCAATTATCAGACAATATACTACTTTATCAATATTACAATTATATTTACCCCTGTGCTGGCAATAATTTAGGTTAAAATGATGTAACGGGTTATGTAATTCAAATTGATGAAAAGAAAAGCTATTTAGCTGCTCTGTTTACTTACGTTGTGCAAAATAATACCAAACTCACTTTGTTGCTGGAAAATGATTTTGGTGACGACTACAACATTATCGGCGTCCATTTTCAGTCTCTAATTGGGGAATGTTACAATGTGGTATTAGAGTTTACGTTAAGGAACACCTATGTAAAACCAAGCTAGTAAACATTAAGTAGTAGAAAAGGAACACATTAGGGAGGGTATACACAATGCATATATATAACATACTTGTATTTTGGATAGATATATAGGATACTACATCTACCCCTCTATGATTGATCACACTCCCTTTACTCTCGTTTCTTACGAACCCTTACTTATGCAGAAGGCAAGAATTGATCTATAAATTGACGTTTGACCATAGGAAATACATGATCGAATACTAGTGGAGGAGATGACAGTACTCAAACTAATGACCAAGGTGGGGGGATAGTCCTGAAAGTTCATGCAAAAGCCAATAATGAATGCCTGCCTCGGCTGTAGGGAACATGGATATGAATGCTCTTTTTTAGCAATTTCTGGTGAACTTGGTGCAAGAACAAGTACCACCACAAGCCCAGAATGTACCAAGGGGCCTGGTGTAGTCAGTTACGAAGGATTTTGCCAAGATGAATAAGGATTTACGTAGTCTGAGAGGAGAGACATTTGATGGAATGAAACAGGCAAGGCAAGTGATTGGTTAGTGACATGCGATAGGGTCTTTGAGGATTTTGAACTAGGGCGCTCAGAAGATGAAGTTGGTGTCCATATAGTTTAAGGGACTGGTAGGAGTCTAGTGGAGGACAGTAAAAGTGGAGATTCCTAAGTATGAAATTACTTGGGACAGGTTCAAGGAGATGTTTGAGGAGCTGTACATTCCTGGTTCAGAACTGTCTGTAATGTTTTTAGTGTTCATGGATTTGTAACAGGGTAGTGTGATGGTGTCGAAATATGTGTAGAGGATTAATGCACTATCCAAATATGGAGAGGATTTGATTAGAACTCTAAGTAAGATGGTGAAGAAATTCATCTTAGGATTGAGGTCGGGTCTGAGTGATAAGATGATGGCTCATCTAGCACTTCTATTCAACAAAGTGGTAGATATGGCAAGGAGGTATAAGTTTATGTATGCTTAAAAGTGGGGTTGGTGCAAAAGGCTCAAGTTGAAAAGAAAAAGAAGTTTACTCAATACCAAAAAGTTAAGAAGGGCCAGGAACAGAATGGAAAGGCTTGAGGAGGAGCAGAAAGAAAGAAGGTTGTCGATGTGACGTATTATAATTATAGACAAAAGGGGCATTGGGCAAATAAATGTCGAGAGCCAGTAAGAGCAGCAAAATTTAAATGCTTTGTTTGTGATAAGCCCAGGCATAAAAAGAAAGATTGTCTCGAGATAAAGCAACCAAAGATTTTTACTCTGAAAGGACATTCGTTTGGACCAACTGCTGAAGAGAAAGGAAAGGGTATGCTTGGAGGTATGATTTTGATTTTCAGTAATCAGTTAGTACTCACCCTTTCATTTCGATAGATCTGGTTGATAGGTAAGAATTAGACACTCCTTATTTGACTACATCTTGTGTGTGATTAGTTCGATCAGTGGACATGCCACTCTTGGGTTGAGGTGCACTGGCCTTGAGTTTGACTTATTTGGATATTTGTTTCTTATTACCCATATGTATTTGACTTCATAGGGTATGTGGTGATTTTGAGTATGGACTAGTTAGTGTGTTATGTTGCTAGGATCTACCGTGTGGATAGGATTACTGCCATACGAAATCCAAAGGAATGAAGAAAAAATTTGTGATAGCTTCGGATGTAGTAAAGGGGAAGTCGGATTTAATGTTATGTGCTATGGAAGATCAAGAAGATGAGATTGGTACGGTATGTGTAGTTTGAGAATTTGTAGATTTTTTCGAACCTGCAATGGACTACCGCTAAGAAGGCAACTGAATTCCACATAGATTTGATGTCGGGGGCGAACCTGTTAGTAGGCCGCCTAGCATAATGTCACCCAATGAGATGAAAGAATTAAAGAAGCGGCTCATGGAACTTGAGGATACAAGTTTCATTAGGCTAAGTAGCTCACCGTAGGGAGTGTCTGTGATATTAGTAAGGAGGTGGACGAATATTTATAGATGTGCATTGATTATCGAAACTTAAACGTATTGCCAGTGAATAATAATTATATTTTACCTAGGATATATGACTTATTTGATCAGTTTTGTGGAACTATAGTGTTCTCATATCAAGACTTGGAAAAGGGTTTCCATCAATTGAGAGTAACGGAAGATAATGTTCCACTGACCAAGTTCCGCACAAGGTCTGGTTCATATGAGTTGTTAATGATACAATTTGGACTAACTAATGCCTAACCATTCTTTGTAGATCTTATGAATCCAATCTTTCACGATCGATTGAATAAATTTATGTTGGTTTGCATTAATGATATCTTGGTATATTCTAAAAATGAAGGAGACCATGAAGTCCATCTTAGATTGTTGTTCAAGATGTTGAGACAAAACAGATTGAAGGAAATGTTTTCAAAGTGCCACTTATGGAAATAGGATGTGAAATTTTTAGACATGTTATTTCAGAAAAGGGATTAGTAGTAGATCCATCGAAGATATAAACTATTATTGGCTAGGAGAGGCCAAAGACGTTCATGAAGATGGGAAGTTTCTTGGGTTTGGCTGGCTATTACTGCATATTCATTAAGGATTTCTCACGTATAGCAGCACCCTTCACTAAGTTGACTAGAAAGAATGAGAAGTTCGTGTAGACTGATAAGTGCGAAGAATCATTCTAGGAGTTGAAGAAGTTATTGATGAATGATCCTGTGTTGATTATGCCTGAAGAGAACTAGGATCTAAAAGTGTATACCGATGCTTGTGGAATAGGTTTGGGCAATGCAGATATAAAGAGGGCGAGTGGTAGCTTATGCATCAAAATAGTTGAGATCGCACGAAGTTAGATTTCCGACTCATAACTTAGAGTTGGCAGCAATGGTGTTTGCGATGAAAATTTGTAGACATTACTTGTTGGAAGAATAATTCGAGTTATATACGCATCACATGTCCCTCAATTATATATTCTCTTATGAGTGTTCAATATGAAGCAGAAGAGATAGTTGGAATTCTCGACAGCATATGATTTTGAGATAAAATATACATCAGGAAAAGGGAGCAAGGCTGTTGATGCTTTGAGGAGGAAGCATCAGATTGGAGTGTTTGCCATGATTGAAGAATGGAAGACTTTAGAGACATTAGCCCCTTTATGGACTGCATTATAGGAAAAATACTAGGTCGAGTAGGGATCCAAGCATGTTAGCAAGTTTGCAGGTTGGTCTAGCACTTATGGATAAGATTGTGGTAAGGTAGAGAAACCCACCAATTGCCAAAAGAATTAGAAGATTAGAGATAGAAGCAGAAGTTGAGGATCTGAAAGGATTCAAGATAGATTCGAATGGATGGCTTAGAAAGAAAGGGACATTACATGTTCTGGATTTAGAAGACCTTCAAAAGGAAGTCTTGGAGGAAAGTAGTTGGTCCAAATTTCATATTCATCCCGGTGGTACGAAGATGTATCATGATATGAGGAGAGTCTCCTTTTCATAAGGTTTGAATAAAAATATCGATGAATGTGTGAAAAGGTGTTTCACTTGTCAACAAGTAAATATTGAACACCAATAACCAAGAGGTTTACTTCAACGTTAGGAAGTACTGACTTAGAAGTGACATTCAATATCTATATATTTTATGGATGGGTGGCAAAGGTCGAGAACAAGATACGATAGCATTTGGGTGGTCGTCGATAGATTGATTAAGAGTGCCCAGTTTATCCCGGTAAAGTTAACAAGAATGGCAGCTGCTTTGGCTAGACTATGTATAAAGAATGTAGTGAGACTACATGAGATACTGAATAGTATCACAAGCAATAAAGACCCATTTTTCACCAGTGGTTATAGAGAAGTTTGCATAATGCATTGGTTACGAAGTTGAGCTTGAGCACGGCTTACCACCCACATATTGATAGTCAAACCGAGAGGGTGAACACTGTACTTGAGGATTTGCTGAGAGGACATGTGTTGGATTTTGGAGGATCTTGGGATGATCATTTTCATCTAGTAGAATTTGCATATAACAACGGTTACCAGTCATGTGTAAGGATGGGCCCATTTAAGGCACTTTATGATAGACCATGTAAATCACCGGTATGTTTGATGGACATAGGAGATAGACTTGTGTTAGGACTCGATTTGGTAAAAGATGCTAATGAGAAGGTAGAATTGATTCGCACCATGATGAAGGTAGCACAATCAAGGATAAAGGAAACGCCGACAAGCGGAGGAAAGAGCTTGGATTAGTAATTGGCGATTATGTATTCATGAAAGTTTACTAATGTGAGGAGTGATGCTCTTTGGGAAGATGGTGAAATTGGCATCTAGATATGTAGGGCTGTTTCCAGTAATCGAGAAGATAGGTAAACTCGCATGTCGAATCGAGTTAATAAATAGTATAGCAGGTGTACATATTGTTTTTCACATATCACATTTGTGGAAATGTGTACATGATCTAAGTTCGATGGCGGGACCGAGGGCAGTTGAAGATTTATATATATAATTAGATTTTATTCATATTAAAAGACAGAAGGGAATAGTAAGTTAGGATATGAAAGAGTCGAGGAACAAGGTTATTAAACTTTTTCATATCTAGTGGAGTGACGATGTGAAAGTGCGGTGTGTATACAATTATATGTGCTAATATAGTATACACGGATCGTGTAATATGGATTACAATACAAATGCGGAAATAGATGATAATAGCATAGTAAATAAAAAATAGAAAAATCACACCAGAGATTTTTATACTGGTTCGGAGCACCGTCCTACGTCCAGTCCCAGACTTCTATCTGGATTTTCACTATTAACTTCCTCGCTTCACCCGGAGGAACAGGTTTACAACACCCGAACAGCCGAACGGGATTTCACGCCTCTAATACACTGAGGACTTCAACACTTGCCTCTTACAACACAGAGGACTTCAACAAAAGAACAAATACAATTGTTGTTGACAACTTGTGCTCTTAAAAACACGGATTTGTCACTAGCAGTACACCCTTCCTATAATCTTGTCCTCAAAGTATGCGATATGATGTTTTGAAAAGATTAAGGAAAGTATATTATTGAATCAAAGGATATGAAATAGTTTCAAAGATTCAATAAATAATTTAGAGCTTTTATAATGCAGAATTAATATCAGAGATTAGATTAAAAGAATATGAAATCGTTATTATTTAATCAATGAATTGGATGAGTTTATATAGATAAGAATGGTTGTAACTCTTTGCCATTAAGAGATATGATATTTGGTGAAAGGTAAGAGATGCAACCTTTGGAGAAGAGAAGTGTCTTTTGGAAAAATTGCTTTCTGTTCAAAAACGGTCGACAGGTTAAAAAGTGACCAGTAGACAGGAATTTAAAATATATATACGTTATGTGCATGTGTGCACGTTCATTGTGCATTTTACACAGAAACGGTCGACCGTATGATTATTAACCGGTCGACCGGTTCCTGTTAATTTGCACAATGAATGTGCAATGCTTTTAAAACGTATATATATCGATTATATTGAGGTGCATGATTATTTGAGGATAGATTTTAACAAGTTTATCACTATTACAATATCAAATAATCAACCTATAATCTATAGTAACATATGTAGCTCTAATGACCTTGTTTTGTCGATCGCCTTATTTGTCAGAAATCAAAACTTTCATAAAACTTGTGACTCAACATTCTCCCCCTTTTTGATTGATGACAATATATATCTGCAAATCTGAATCTCCCCCTGAGTATGTGATCTCTTTCTCTTTGAATTCTTATAAATGTATGTTCCTGCAAGCAATTGTTAGCCCTTTCTCCCCCTTTGTCATCGACAAAAAGGAGTAACAGATACTAGAATATGATATACATAGAATGAATATAATATGCATAGAAAAATAAATCATTAACACATCAAAAACATAACAGAGTTTACTACAGAACATAATGTCAAATGAAAATCATAAATAACGACACTATTTAGTACAAGTGTCGATGAATGTTTTTAAAGAGCTAGACCATAATAGAATCTAGGATGAAGCAGATCGTATCTCCTCTTCATCATCATCATCGTCGTCGTCATCATCATCTTCTTCTTCCTCATCATTGTGCCCTCTAGATGATTCACCATGTCCATGACCACTCATTCCTGTAGACTCGTCAGATGATGTCCAGGTGAAAACTGGAGCAGCAGGACGTTTTCCTGGGTCTTGTGCTTGAACAGAGGTGGATGTGGAACATGATATAGCATCCCATAGCATACCAAAGAATGACTTGACCTTATTGAAGCGCTTATCGATTTTAGAGTCCATGCGCTTGAGACGTGATTCAAGCAAAAATTGGTTACGCGCGATTGTTTCAAGTGATTCTTTTGTTGATGACTTTGATTTTAAAAGTTTTACTTCATCGGAACGAGGACGAGAGGAAGTTGCTCGTTGTTTCCTTGGTCCTCTTTGTTGCCATTCTTCAAAAGGCATAATCTCAAGATAAGGTGGAGGAAGCTTCATTCGCTTGATGGTGATGGAATCAATGCATTTTGGTTTTGAGGTTGCAGAATCAGGAGGATTGACCCCACAAGCTAACAAAAGTCTCATGATATATTCATTGTAGAAGAAATGAGGCCGGGTTGAGTTATTTACCTTGAGAATTTCATCAAAAAGCATGTGAACCCAATTGATTTGGATTTCACCATAGATAGCATAGAGTGCCTTGAAGTTTTCTTTGTACACTGCATCATAATTTCCAAGTCTAGGAAAAAGAGAATGCATTAAAACCCGATGAAGTAACCTGGCTGTCGGTCGAAGTCCAATAGACTTAGTGACATCACTATTGTCTTCTATAAACTGATGACTGGTACTATTTCGAGTGAAGACTTCGCAGAAGGTAGATGAAAACTCTTCGCCTCGATTTGGTATACCAAGTATAGAGGCAATTCTAGCATGAGTAAGAAAAATTTGCTTCCCACAGACCACAGACCAGATGACGCCGTTTGGATTATCAGGTTGATATTCATCAAGATTCATGTTGGCGTAAAATAATTTGATCATCAAATGATTTATCTCCACACTATTTGCAGAAAAATCTATTAATGGAGTAATGTTGGCATTATTGGCTAACCTCCGAACTCCATAAGCCGTGAAATCATCAAATTTGATGAAAGAGCCTGGATGAAACTTGTAATTTGTCATCTGATTCCATCTTGTTACAGCAATTGGAGTTTGAAGCCATTTTTTGACGGAGATGGTAAGAGATGAAGTTTCAGAGGTTGCTCCTTTCTTGGATTTCTTTTGAGGAGGAGCCATTGTTGGAGGATTTGTGATTTGGGAATTGAAAAATGGAAACTAGGGTTTGTGATTTGGGGTAAGAGAACAGCTTGAGTAAAGAGTGAATGAGGGTAGAGGGAAAAATGACGCATAGATTTATAAAAAACTGAAAATACGTCAACCGGTCGACCTACTGATTTTGGCCGGTCGACCGTTTTCAACCAGAGAGCAAACGGTCGACCGGCTATAACAGGGGCGGTCGACCGGTTTTGGTCTGCTGTGAAATTTAAGTTTATTTTTCAAGTTTTTATCATATATCAACCAATATATATTATATTTTATACGTAATACAAAATATAACCGTCATTACACAAGAGATAGATGAAGATATAATAACTATATATAAATATAATGAGAAAGTTCGTCATTAGAATTATCGTTGTTTCCTTTAATACGTTTCGACCATGGACTCCATTGTTTCTGAGCTCCTTCATTCTTCTCATAGTTCCGATCCCATGAGTTAGGACTTTTAGATGTTGATGGCCTAGACGGCATTGGTTCATGCACGTCATTTTTGTTGGAACCGCAGAAAAATGTTGCCAACTTTTCTAAAACGGACAATCGTGCCGACGTCCGTTGTTGCTCGTGATAAAGTTGACTTTTTCCCGTAATGGAGTTGTCTCTGAAGGTCTATCTGATGTTTCTGGTAGAGGTGTATCTCATCGATTTGAGCTTTGGTACGAGGAGAATAGAATAGTGTCCGCTTCACTCGTTTTGAATTTGGAGTTTTATCAGACATACAAGAGCATTGATGATGACAACTTGATTTTTGTTTTGGAGTTGTAGGAGAGTAAAATTCCTCCGACTCAGAACTCGTAATTGAAATGTATGATTCTTGAGCACATTTATCACAAATGTGAGCCATATTGTATGTTGTATAGAATATTATGGTTAGATAAAAAGAAAAGATGATCAAAATATAAGATTTTTGCAAGCTTATATACAAGTTTTTTTGAGTATAAACCTATGGATGTGAGTTAATGATAAATGTTAACCAAGAAAATATAAGCAGAAAATTTTTTGTAAGTCTAAAAATAGCTTTCTTTTTTTTAAAACTGAATTTATAAGATAAGAAAGTAAAGGACGATCACAAAAAAAATGAGTAAAGTGAATTTAACCATTAAATAAAGCAATGGCTTATATTTAATGTAAAAAATATAGTTTATGCAATAGTTGTAGTTAAAGGATAAGTAAAGAGAATAACTAAAGAATAACTAACAAGTAGATGTTCTTTTAGAAATTTCTTAGTCAATATTTTTTCTTGAAATTAAACCAAGCTCTCTTCGTAATCTAATAAAATTAGATTCGAGCAGAGGCTTAGTAAATATGTCTGCTAATTGATTGTCAGTATGAACATATTCAAGACATATATTTCCTTTGCCAATATTATCTCGAAGGAAATGATGACGGATATCAATGTGTTTGGTTCTGGAGTGATTTACTGGATTTTTAGAGAGATTTATAGCACTAGTGTTATCACAGTATATAATTGAATTTGATAAATGAATATCAAAATCTTGAAGTGTTTGTTGCATATATAGTACTTGAGTACAAGCAAGAGCTGCTGATATATATTCAGCTTCACATGTTGATAGTGAAACACAATTCTGTTTCTTACTGAACCAAGAGACAAGTGATTTTCCAATAAAATGGCACGTACCACTTGTACTTTTTCTATCCGTTCGTGAGCCACCGAAATCAGCATCACTATATGATACTAATTCAAATGGACATTCTTTTGGATAAAAAAGACCGAAATCTTTGGTATTATTAAGATAACGAATTATACGTTTCACTGCTCGTAGATGTGATTCCTTTGGATCGGCTTGAAAACGAGCACATAAACAAACACTCATTATTATATCTGGACGACTAGCTGTAAGATAAAGAAGAGAACCAATCATGCTTCGATACAATTTCTGGTCAACATTCTTACCACTTTCATCTTTGTCAAGATGTGTAGTTGTACTCATAGGAGTTGGTTTACCAGATGTATTTTCTAATCCGAAGCGTTTGATAAGGTTTTCACAGTATTTTTCTTGATTAATAAAAATGCTGTTTGAAAGGTGCTTTATTTGAAGTCCAAGAAAATAAGATAGTTCTCCCATATGAGACATTTCGAATTCTTTGGTCATAATATTTGCAAATTCTTGCAAAGTTTATCGTTTGTTGAACCAAAGATGATATCGTCTACATATATCTGGATAACTAGAATATCTTTTCGAGAATGTTTAATAAACAAAGTTTGATCGACTTTGCCTATTTGAAATCCTGAGCTAATAAGATAGCTACGTAGTCGTTCATACCAAGCACGAGGTGCTTGTTTTAAACCATACAGAGCTTTCTTAAGTTTGAACACATGGTCAGGATATTTTTCATGTATGAACAGAGGAGGTTGTTCGACATAGACATTCTCTTTGATAAATCCATTGAGAAAAGCACTTTTGACATCCATCTGATAAAGTTTGAAATTATGGTGACAAGCAAAAGATAATAGGATTCTTATAGCTTCTAGTCGAGCAACTGGTGCAAAAGTTTCTTCATAATCGATACCTTCTTCCTGATTATATCCTTGTGCTACTAATCTTGCTTTATTTTTGGTGATATTGCCTTGTTCGTCAGCCTTATTTTTATAGACCCATTTAGTACCAATTACTGACTGATCGGTTGGTCTTGGAACAAGTTCCCAAACGTCATTGCGTTCAAACTGATTTAGTTCTTCCTGCATGGCAATGATCCAATAATCATCTGTAGCAGCTTCTTTTGGATTCTTAGGTTCGATATTTGAGAGAAAAGCGACATGACCCATTTGATTGAGTTGACTCCTTGTTCTGACATGTGATGTTATTTCACCGATTATATTTTGAGGCGGATGGTCTCTTAATATTCTTGGTGGTGATTGTAACTCACATATTTGAGGAATATTCTCAATGACTATTTCCGAGTCAGAATCAATATTTGTGATGATTTGATTGTCAGTGACTATTGATTCGTCATCATCTGATATAGTGTGAGGGTGCTGATATATTTCATTAAAAGAGACATGAAGTGATTCTTCAATAGTTCTGGTTCGTTTATTAAATATCCGATAGGCCTTACTTCGTTCCGAATAACCGACAAATATTCCTTCATCGGCCTTTGGATCGAATTTGCCAAGCTGGTCTTTTGTATTTAAAATAAAGCACTTGGAACCAAAAACTTTGAAGTATGAGATTTTAGGCTTCCTTTTGTTAAATAATTCATAAGGAGTATTCTTGGTAAGAGGTCTTATGGATACACGATTCAAAACATAACAGGCAGTTGCCACAGCTTCTGCCCAAAAATGTTTTGGTAAGGTGGTTCCATTCAATAATGTTCTTGCACATTCTTGTAAAGTTCGGTTCTTCCGTTCTACAACTCCGTTCTGTTGTGGAGTTCTGGGAAACGAAAAATTATGATATATACCTTTCTTTGTACAAAAATGTTCAAATTCATTATTTTCAAATTCTCCGCCATGATCACTTCTAATATTTTTAACTTTAATTCCTTTTGATTTTTGAATTCTTTTGATGAAAGATTTGAAATGATCGAAAGTGTCACTTTTATTTTTTAAGAAAATTGTCCATGTATAACGAGAGAAATCATCAACAATTACAAGCACATATTGACTGTGATTTATTGATTGAACTCTAGTAGGTCCAAATAAATCCATGTGTAGTAACTCAAGTGGTTGTAATGTTGATATGACTTTCTTGGATTTAAAAGATGATTTGGTCAATTTTCCTACTTGACATGCGTCACAAATGTTGTTAACTTTAAAACTCATTTTGGGTAGTCCTCTAACTAGATTGTTTTTGGCTAGCTTGTCAATAGTTCTGAAGTTTATATGACAGAAGCGTTTGTGCCATAGCCATGGATCATTGTCATTAGCCACAAGACACATATCTGAATTATGATTAATGTTCATATTCAAAATATATATATTTCTGTCTCTATAACCTTCGAAAACCAAATTATGGTCTTTATCTAAAATACTACACTTATTATTTGAAAATGAAATTATAAAACCCTTGTCACATAACTGACTAATACTTAGCAAATTGTGTTTCAAATTTCTAACTAGCATGACATTAGTAATAAGAGGTAAGTTAGATGTACCGCAATTGCTCACATCGCCTTTGCCGATGATATAGCCTTTTGAATTGTCTCCAAAAGTGACGGAGCCACCATCTGAATATGTAATATTTGTTAATAAACTCTTGTCTCCCGTCATGTGCTTTGAGCAACCACTGTCCAGTATCCACTTTCCTCTTTTCTTAAGTGGGACCTGCAAAAAATAGAATTAAGTCCATGGTACCCACTTTTTATAGGGTCCTAAGAGTTAGGTCTTAGGAGTCCAAACCCATTTGGGTCCGGTATCCCCTTTATATATATAATTGTTATTAAAATGCACAGTATTCATGAATTGCTGAATGTATTTGTTCCTAATCAAATTATTATTTGTTTTAGGAACCCATATTTTGATAGTCTTGACATTTTTCTTTTGAAATTTCACAACTGGTTTTGGTTTGGAATATAATAAACTAAGATTTTTCTTAGCTTCAGTTTTTTGTACTTTCTTTTTCCTTTTATTTCCAAGATGTTTCTTGGTTTCTTGTTTGTTATATCCCAATCCTTGTTTGTCTGAAATAGATTGTGAACTTTCAATGATTTTTGTCAAGTTTTCTCGACCTTTGTTAAAGTTAGAAACATTTTGAGTAATGTCATCAAACTTTGTTTGTAAGCTAGCTTTTTCTAGGTCTAGAATTTTGACTTTTGCTTTAAGCTCATGATTTTCAGTAGTGAGAGCATTATTTTTCTCTTTTTGAGTTTCTATTTCTTGACTCAAAAGAGATATTTGAGAATCAACATTAGATGATGATTCTTGAATATTTTCAAGTTCCTCTTCTAATATTTTCTTCTCATCTTTTAACATATCTCGTTCAAACTCTGCTCTACTTAAATCTGCTTTGACTACTTTTAATTGACGTTTTATGTCTTTATATTTGACTATCAATTCAGCATTAATATCAAGTAATTCATCAAATGTAGGAATTTGTACCTCATCTTCTGTTGCCATAAAACAAACATTAGCTTGTTCATTCTCTGAATCACTTTCACTTTCTGATGAAGATGACTCTGAATCATCCCATGTTACTGAGAAAGCTCGTTTCTTAGATTTGTCCTTTTTATATTTGAATTTGTCATTTTCTGACTTCTTCTTTTGTTCTGGACAATCTTTCTGCATGTGTCCCTTTTTGTGGCAGTTGAAACATTCTATAGCAGATGAAGATGGTTTATTTGATCCAGGTTTCCTTTTATTGTAACGACTGGCTTTTCGATATTTTAAGAATTTTTTGAATCCTTTCGCAATGAATGCCAAATCTTCGTCTTCAGAATCTGATTCATTTTCATCTTTCTCAACATGAAATGCTACATTTTTCTTTTCTTCCTTCTGTTCTTTTCTAGCCTGCAAATTTGCTTCATAGGACATTAAATTTCCTATCAATTCATCTGGCTTCATGACGGAAAGGTCATTAGCTTCTTCGATTGCTAATACTTTTCCTTCCCATTCACTAGTCAGAGAATGTAGGACTGTTGAAACAACATCGAAATCAGAATACTTTTGTCCTAAGCCGATCAGTGCATGGTGAATAGTTTGAAACCGTGAATACATGTCATTGATTGTCTCATTTGGTTTCATTTTGAAATTTTGAAATTGACTTTTCAGCATGGCTATTTTGGCTTGTTTAACCTTGTTAGTACCTTCATGAGTGATTTTTAGTGTTTGCCAAATTTGATATGCAGTAGTGCAGATACTAACACGGTTATATTCATTTTGGTCTAATGCACAGAACAACATATTTATTGCTCTTGCATTTACAGCTGCTGCCGTTTTCTCAGCTGCAGTCCATTCTGAATAATCAGTTGTTGGATTCACTATTTCTCTTTGAGTGGCATTCCAAGCATCATAGCTATTTGATTGCATAAAGAATGACATACGTGTTGCCCAATAACTATAGTTAAGACCATTGAAAAATGGAGGTCTTTGTGTCGATTGACCCTCCGTGTAAGTGGTGTTTTGAGTGCTAGTACTTACGTTATTTGCCATATTACTATAATATATCAAATAACTGTGTTATGGTTATATGATGACCGTGCTCTGATACCAAATGAAAGTGCGGTGTGTATACAATTATATGTGCTAATATAGTATACACGGATCGTGTAATATGGATTACAATACAAATTCGAAATAGATGATAATAGCATAGTAAATAAAAAATAGAAAAATCACACCAGAGATTTTTATACTGGTTCGGAGCACCGTCCTACGTCCAGTCCCAGACTTCTATCTGGATTTTCACTATTAACTTCCTCGCTTCACCCAGAGGAACAGGTTTACAACACCCGAACGGGATTTCATGCCTCTAATACACTGAGGACTTCAACACTTGCCTCTTACAACACAGAGGACTTCAACAAAAGAACAAATACAATTGTTGTTGACAACTTGTGCTCTTAAAAACACGGATTTGTCACTAGCAGTACACCCTTCCTATAATCTTATCCTCAAAGTATGCGATATGATGTTTTGAAAAGATTAAGGAAAGTATATTATTGAATCAAAGGATATGAAATAGTTTCAAAGATTCAATAAATAATTTAGAGCTTTTATAATGCAGAATTAAGATCAGAGATTAGATTAAAAGAATATGAAATCGTTATTATTTAATCAATGAATTGGATGAGTTTATATAGATAAGAATGGTTGTAACTCTTTGCCATTAAGAGATATGATCTTTGGTGAAAGGTAAGAGATGCAACCTTTGGAGAAGAGAAGTGTCTTTTGGAAAAATTGCTTTCTGTTCAAAAACGGTCGACAGGTTAAAAAGTGACCAGTAGACAGGAATTTAAAATATATATACGTTATGTGCATGTGTGCACGTTCATTGTGCATTTTACACAGAAACGGTCGACCGTATGATTATTAACCGGTCGACCGGTTCCTGTTAATTTGCACAATGAATGTGCAATGCTTTTAAAACGTATATATATCGATTATATTGAGGTGCATGATTATTTGAGGATAGATTTTAACAAGTTTATCACTATTACAATATCAAATAATCAACCTATAATCTATAGTAACATATGTAGCTCTAATGACCTTGTTTTGTCGATCGCCTTATTTGTCAGAAATCAAAACTTTCATAAAACTTGTGACTCAACACGATGTAGATGATTGTACTTGGGAGGTTGAAGATAAGGTTAGGAATATCTATCCCGATTTGTTTTGACACGTATGGTTTGTAGCATATATACTAATAGAGATACTAGGATGATTATATGATGTGATGTATGTATGTGTTAGCAATGGTACTAATACATACTGATTGATGAATGCTGATGATTTACAATGGCAGGGAACTAGTGTAATTATCATACCATGTGTACATTATTTTGATGATAGTGGTCATTATCCCGCCTTATCTAAATTTCAAGGACGAAATTCTTATATGGAAGGAAGACTGTAACATCCCATATTTTGATGAGTGCCAAATTATGGGGAAATAAAAAAAATTAAGTAAATAAAAAAATTGAATATAGCAAAGCTAACAAAGATAAACGGTGAATGAATGATGGAACTGGAGTTAGGGATTCATTAAGACTAGGCCAGAGATGATATTTTAGCCCAAAGCCAAAATTACTAACTCTTTACATTCCCAACCCTCATTTATTCTTTCATTATTACTAAAAACAAAATAAAGAAGATAAGGAATTAAGGCCAACCAAACTTCAAGGGGAAGGAGAGGAAGATAAAGATAAAATAGGTAACTTTCATCATTAAGGAGACTTTTAAATAAGGCTTAGTCAAACTAAAGGTGAGTTAAAACTTTCTCTAAAAACCTATCCAAACTTATTGGGTTTGAACTTAACCTTGTATGGATGTTTTGATGATGGGAGTTTTGTATGCATTATTAAACATTGTTTGGCTATGTTTAGGAATTTAAACTAAATAAATTAGTTCACGTTTTAAGGGAAAAACATGGTTTAATCATACTAATAATGGTTTTTAAAGGAGATATGATGTTCATAATGATGAAATAATAATGGGTATTTAATTTTCGAATTTTTAGAATTAATTTGGAATTTATATGAATTTTCTAAGTTGAGAAAATGATAAATTTTAGGAAAATTAATTATTTTGATATGAAATTTTGGGACAAGGTAAAATTTAATAAAATTGATTTTTGGTGAATTTTTTGACTTTTTCCTGTTAATTTTTGATTTAATATGAATTAATTGGCTAAGAAAAGAAGTACTTAATTATTGATAATTAATTAGTAAATGGAAGATATAATTAGACCATTTTTGAAAAGTAAGCTATAAAGAAGAAGATTTGTCAATGAAAATTTGACACCAAACAGGTTTGGTGCAAAGCTAATACATAATAAGGCAATGAATCATTTTCAATATAATTACGAATCTGTCATTTAACTCATGAAAGCCTATATAATATTGCCCACGATAACACTTGTAGAAGTAACCCACGATGGCTATAAATGAGTTGATACGCAACAACATTGAAGCTATCTATCCGCGATGGCTTGGAAGAGCTATCGAATGAGAGCTCTATTGAACTTAACCCAGGAAAGCTATAATGGGACTTAGCATACGATACCAAGGGAAGGAATAGCTCATGATGACTTCATAGGATATAACATGCGATTGATATAGAAGGGATGATACACGATGATTAAGCATAAGATAAAATAGAACATCCTTAGGGAAATAACACATGATGGCATTGGGAATGATAATATACGATAGTTAGTGATGGATTAGGCATGCTGGCTTTGGAATGATTAAACATAATAGCATTGGACGGAGTAAGCACGATGGCTATAAGTGGGATAGTTCACGAAGTGTATAGGTAAAATACTACATGGTGTCTAAGGAGGGGTAGCTATATGATGGCTATAGAGGAATTATCCTATGATTTCTATTTGAAGTTTAACACATGAAACCCTAAATGGGCTAGTATGTGATGATTTCATAATGTTAGTTTGAATAATAAACTAAATTAACCAATGAAGGCTGTTAAACCAAAATATGATCTAACATCTCAGATGCTATTTGTGATAAGTGAACCCTTAATTGATTTGATCATGTATGAAGGGCCAATTTATCATCTGGGATCCAATGTGTGATTGAATTGTTAAAGGGTGGATTCATGGCATCATGGACTTCTTTATAGATCGGCCTCCTTAAATTCATAGGACTTAAGGGAGCTTTATTCCTATAACCACATGAGATGAAGGCCGAAGGGCGTTCATAAGGGTATAGATCACCTTAATGCTCCAACTTTCAAATGGAAATCTATGACACAATATATGTTCATAGGGAGTTAAGGAATAAGCTTAAGTCTTGTGCAATGGTCATTAGGCATGCTAATGGATGTAGATCGTTCTTATCCTTGAAGTCAATATTCATATATACATGTTCATTCGTTCCCATAACATTCGAAGAAGCATAAGTGAGGAGATCATAAATGATCAAGCGCATACCCTTGATTTTCTTAAGTGCAAAATGGTTACAAATTGGCATGATTCGTCCCCAAATCGATTTTGGGTTCCCAAAATATGAGATTAGAAAGAAGAATGGAATGGAAAAACCTCCTCAGAACGTGACCCCTAGGGTCCTACTTATAGATGTAGTTCTAAGTCCTTCCTCCTCCATCCTTTCATCATTGTCGGAAGGAATGCCTTTATTGTCTTTCGCTATTTTTCAAGCTCCGCCTCAGTCACTGTCGGCGGTAATCCTTTCGTTCCGTTGATGTTAGTGTTGAAGCGTCTTTATTTTTCTTGTATAATGCTTCGGTCACACTTAAATGGATGATTTCATTGCTGTTGGAAGCAGTGTCTTTAAGGATATTGGCTAATAATTTCTTCAATGCCGCTTTTATACGTGAACTGGGCGCTTCCGACACTACCCGAAGAAACTCTTTTGAGAAGTGGAGGGGAACTGATGCAACACTATGCTGTTGAAGGCACACTGAATCCCTTCATTGTTGTTGAGCCATGGTGGTGCTACAAGTGGAGTATTCTGTGAAGAATTTCTTAGGCATTATAAGGAATGTGATGGAAGGACCACTTTTGAAGGGCTTTCTAGTGAAAGGATTCATGCCGTCGACAAAAACTATGTTGGCGGAATGGTCGTCATTTTGAGAAAACAACTCTTGTAGAGCGCGATAGCCATGTGCCTGCGAAAGGAAGATGCTTTTTTGTGGAAGGTTGACTGTTTCGAAGGTTCAATGTTGTGGCAGTGAAGACTTTGGAAACATTTGCAGAAGGAAATATTTCAACCCTCGCAGAAGAGAAGGCTTCGATAGAAGAATTGACTCTTGCGAAAGCATCTCCTTTGATGTTTACGTAAGCATCTCCTTTGATGCTTATGGAAGAATCTCCTTTGATGCTTGCAGAAGCATCTCTTCAACCTTAATGAAAGCATCTCCTTCAATGCTTGGGGAAGCGCCCCTTCAACCCTAATGGAAGCATCTCCTTTGACAACTGCAGAAGGAACCAACTCTCGTATTATAGTTTCTTCTTTCATACTTTTACTCTTAAGTGGATTTTGTGGATAACATTTAGCCCCCTTATATGAAAGAAGCTTTTTTTAGGAAAAAAAATCCAAGAATTTTTTTCTATTTTGCTGCAAAACATAATGCGAATAACATTCCTTGATATTAGTTTTGGAATTTATATAAAGATGTGTTCAGTAATATGATTAGAGTTCCTAATAATAGAAGTCCGAGAACCAAATGCTGAAAATAATATAAGTTCAAAAATTCGAATATGAGAATAGAAGTTTAGAGATCATAATCCTAAAATAATAGTAGATAACCAGTAATCCACAACTAAAAGTAATAATCGAAGACTGAAAATCCATATATGATGATGGAAGCTCAAAAATCATCATCTGAATCTGATAATAGAAAACCAAAGATTTGGATATAGAAAAATAGTACAAGTACAGAAACCTCTTTTTGGAGGTAATAATAGAAGATCAGAAATCCCAAATAGTGGAACACCATAAATCCACATCCTATAATAATAGAAGATTAGAAATCCATATTTGACAATAATAATTGAAGACCAGAAAACCTTATGTGAATAATAAGAGACCAGAAATCCATATTTGGCAGTAATAGAAGAAGTCCAGAAAACCATATCTGAATAATAGAAGACCAGAAATCCATATCGGGCAATAAAAGAAGAAGTCTGGGAATCATCATCCACAAATAATAAAAGTTTAAAAGTTCTTATTTAGAATTAATAGACGAAGACCGAAAATTCTTCTACAATAATAGTATATGTATGTCCATAAATCCTTTATTTTGATATAGCAGTAGAAGACCAGCAATTCCCCTTCGACAATAAAAAGAGAAGTCCATAAATCATTATCCGGAAATTATAAGTGAAGTCCAGGAATCATCATTTGGAAATAATAAGAGAAGTCCATAAATCATCATTTGAAAATAATAAGAGAAGTGTAGGAATCATCATCTGAAAATAATAAGAGATCTTTTATCTTGTGCCACCCTTCAGGCATTTGAATGCTTATATTCTTGATTCTGCACCACTCTCAGGCTTTGAATGTCAGATGCCTTAAATTTCTTATTTGCACCATCCTCCGGGCATTGGATGTCTTAATCCTTTATTTTATGCCACTCTTTGGGATTTGGATGTCTTAACCTTTATTTTGTGCCACCCTTTGGTCTTTGGAAGTCTTAATCCTTTGATTTGTGCCACTCTTTAGGCTTTGGATGTTTTAGTCCTTTATTTTGTGCCACTCTTTGGCTTTGGATGTTTTAATCCTTTGATTTGATCCATTACCACCATCTTAAGTGATGCATTAGGTCGTCTAGTGCATTTGGTTAGCTTTCATCAAGCAGGACAAAAGACTTATTCGACCTTCATCTAGGAGGAGCTTTAAACAGGCCTTATAGGCGGGAATGAAGGTTGGTTTGGTGCTTTGACTCGGGCGTCTTAGGCAGGGACCAAAGGCTTACTCTATTTTGCCTCTAGGAGGTGCCCTGACCTAGCTACTTATGCGCGATCAAGTACTTGCAGATGATTTAGCCTAGCCATTTCTGATGCAACAAAAGGCTTACTCCGACGTCCCTCTAGGAGGCACTTTGACTTGGACATCTTGGCGTTGACAAAGCTTTCTACCATCTTAGGTAGTTTCCAAATTTGAGAAGAATCTTACTTCTGACCATGTAGATACATTTGAAGATTGTCTCATAATTCATCCACTGTTGGGAAGTACATCGCAAATGCTACACATTCCATGTTCTAAGGACCATGTTGCCATTAGGTCAGCATAGATGATAAGCTTCTAGAGGAATCACTTTGTGTATAATTAGAGGACCTTCCCAATTTGATTCAAGTGGTCCATCTACTCGTTTCTTGGTATTTGCCATTGCTCTTCAGAGGAATGGGTCTACTTCTTGAAATGACCTTGTTTATACCTTTGAGTTGTAATACTTTGATATCCTCCGTTAATATTCAGCATTTCAGGTTACTGCTTTGTCTCTTAGTTCATGTATTAAATCCAAAGATTCGTTCCTCAATTCTTAATTTGGGTCGAATGCATATGCGATTCTTCAACACGAAGATATCTCAACTTCAACTGGCAGCATTGCCTTATATTTATACGTTAAGGAATAGGGAGTATGACCCGCTGTAATTTTGGTGGACATTCTGTATGCCCACATCATAAGTGGTAACTCTTCCAACCAATTTCCTTTGAATTTGTTTAAGAGCTTTTTGAGAATGGTTTTGATAGTCTTATTGGCAGTGACTCCATTAGCCATTGGATGTGATACAGAAGAGAAACTCTTAATATTTCCGTTCTTGCTACAGAATCAGGCGAACTCTTCATTCTGGAATTATGTCCATTATAGGATATGATTTTATATATAATTACAAATCTTGGGACAATTTTCTTGATCACAAATTTGAGTACCTTCCCTGAAGTGATATTCAAAAGTGGCTCTACTTCCACCCACTTAGTAAAGTAGTCAAAGGCAACCATTGCATATTTTGCCCCTTCCTTGGATATTAGCAAAGATCTTGTCAAATCAATTTCCCATGCATCAAAGGGCTATGGACTTGAAATTGTAGTTAATTGGCATAATGGTAAACAAGGAATTTTGGCATACTTTTGGTATTTTCCACATCTCTTTATATAATCCATAGCTTGATTGGTCATTTGGGGCTAATAGAAGCCTTGTCTCATGACCTTATTAGTTAATTTTATACCATTGTAGTGGTCTCTATATAACCCCTCATGTACTTCCTCGAACAATCTCAATCCGTTTTCTAGATTCATACATCTTAAATAAGGAAGGCATATCATTTCTTATAAAGTGTTCCATCCATCATATTGATGGTCGGGGCTTGATATCTGATTTTTCTAGCCTATGTCTTATTAGTTGGTGGTGTTCCATTAACAAAATATTCCACTATTGGTGTCATCCAATTATTTTTGTAGTGGTCATTTACTTCTGAATTAGTGAGTTCTTCCTGAAAATTTTCATTCTTGGTTTTTTTTCTCTTCTCCTTCATGCATTAGATCTTGAGATATAGTTAACACTGGTATCTCTCTTCCTTGCTCAGATACCTTATCTTCATAATGGATTTGCTTCATAACCCACCGGTACAACCTGGGTTCCGATGCTCCCCTTGAACCGGCCAATTTTGCCAATGAATCTACTTGTGAATTCTTTCCTCTTGGAACTTGATGTATTGAGAAATCTTCAAATTGAATCAACGTTTTTAGTACCTTCTTCACAAACTGAACTAATTTGGCATCTTTATATCTGCTTTAGTTGGTTTACCATCAACTGGGAGTCACTAAAGATTTCAACCCTTGGAATTTTAAGTCGCGAAGCCATTGTAAGCACTGCTACCATTAATTCATATTCTACCACGTTATTTGTAGCCGGGAAACATAGTTTCATGGCATAATGCAAGAGGTTTCCATCTGGTGTAGCTATAAAGTACCTTACTCTAGCACCTTGTTCATTTGATGCCCCATCCACGATTAATTTCCATTTGGGATTTTGATCCTTCTCTTTCTCTGACTGCTCTTGGACAAAGCTTGTGCAATTGACAAAATCGGCTAATACTTTTACAATAGTACATAATCCCCTGTAATGAATTACATATATAAGTACCAGATCCAGTATCTAAAACCCATGATATTTTATTGACTATAAAATAATTTTGAATCATAAATGTACCTAATAGGGATGGGAACCATTCTGCCTCTTTTCCCAAACAATCTTTAAGTAATTACGATAGTTCCTTTTCCAGTGACTTTCTTGAGGCAGTGTTGACATTCACCCTTGTCATCGGTCTTCTTACTTTTCTTTTTCTGTTTACCTTCTCGTTTTTGCTTCTTCAAACTCTTCGAAGGTGATGCACTCCCCATCACAGCAAGTATGGCACTTGATCCTTAGATGCAGACTCGGTCAACCTTAAAATATTGAGGAGCTCCATAAGATTCACATTCAATTGGTTCATGCTATAATTCAGTATGAACGGTTCATACAAAGAAGTAAGGGAACCAAGGATCAAGTCTACTTGTAGTCAAATCTTATTTGTATGTTCAATTGTAAAAGCCTATCAATACAGCCCTTCATCATTAGCACATAATCGTCTACTTTCTATCTTATGGTCATTTTGGTATTGAATAGTTTCTTTGTAAGCTCGTACGTACGAAACATGATTGTTCACCAAACAGGGTCTTGAGACTATCAATATCTCATGGATTGACATATTTTCATGCTACCTCTACAATGGCTTGTTTAACATAGACGGCATGAAAACTTGGACGATCTATATGTCCGACACCCATTTTTCATAAGCAAGTCTTAGTTTGGGATCTGCATCATTGGTAAATTGTTCTTTAGATTCACATGTAATGGCAGTCTAAAGGTGCTTGAAAGTCAACGCTATTTGGCTTGTTCTTAACCATTCGGTATAATTAGGTTTGCTAAGTGTTTCATTTTCAGAAAACAATTTTGAATTTGCTATTTTCTACAAGTTTAAGTATTAGTTTATTAGCATGAATCATTATAGATGTTCTTATAATACTAGTAAGGTTAAACTTTATGTTTCATTTTACTAATGAGCTCCCATTAGTCTTTTATGTTTCGCTAAACCCTAAGTCAAAACATTGAAGTCTTTCAACTTCATTAGTAGGTGTTAGGACTCGTCCATCTTGGAATTTTGACTATGAGTCTACTCAATAAGTTATAGCTCCATGGACGATGAATAACTCCTTATCGGTTGTATCATATACAACTCCAAACCCTTTGGTGCCTTGTCCTAATTTCGCTTCGACCTTGAGTCTGCTAAGCAAATCAAAAGGAAACTATTCACTTGTATCTACCGTATCGTAACGGCTTAACTATAGTATATGTACCTTGAATCTGCTCAACAAATACATATAGTTATCTTATCTCATTTATTTAATATATTGATAATAGTACATATAACATCGCTAGCTTGAGTCTACTCAACAACAAAGGAGTATGCAAGTAATTTAATAATATATATGGTAGAGGACAATGTTATATTAAAGATTCATAATCATCGACATATATAAAATTGAGTGATATTTACTTATGAAACAAAGTAAATCTTATGAATTACTCTCACGATTCAAGAGTCAAACACATTAGAAATCACGGTACATACAATTTTGTATGTACATATTCCTTAAGTCTATTTAGGGTTTCTTATTATTCCACCTTTAAATTTATGCGTTCATATTATATAGGTTTATTTATTATATAACTTTTATACCTCATACTACTTATATAATAGTCTTATGTATAATAGTATTGAAAATACCCGAATAAGGCTTGATAAACCAGTGTGAGAAAACTCAAATATCAAATGGCAGTGTCATATATCAGCCTTGGAAATAAAATCCTTTTAAAAATAAAGAGTATCTCATAAGACCACACCCACAAATAAACACAGAAGGGTTTTTACCTTATGATAACCAAATCGCTTTTATATATCAAAACATTTGATATTATTTCTAATGACATTGCTTTGGAAATATTTGCAAATAAACTTATTATTTTAGCGTAAATTGTTACATTTATTAAATTCCATCATATTAGGTTCTACAAACAAAACCGCAAGTTCTTATTGGAGAATGGATTTCCGTACAAATGACATGGTGAAGGGACTGCCTTCCGATGGGTACACCTCTAGATGGATGTCTCGAGGAACCATCATAAAGCTCCTCTACCAACACAAGACCAGCCTACCTCTATAACTAGATAGTATCGAATATGTCATCCCCCGGTCATTATCGACCTTTATCCGAGCGTGCTCTAGCATACATCCACATTAGTTTAAACCCAAACGTCATAGAGGGTAGAAATATATCTAGAAGGGGATGATCACACCCTAATAGGGATGGCCCGCTTAGCCTTGCTGTATCTACCATGTTACGGTCATTTCTGGTTGATGAGGCTTGAGGCAACAATTACCTTTTAACATAGCACATCTTCTTTCACTTTGAATGCAACATTGTCATTCCATAATCACATGACTGATTTCTACAAACATATAACCTTTGAGCTCGTATGTCTTAGAGAAAGGTGTTAAGCTAAGAGAAGTTGTCTTCTCCACTACCTTGTAGATATACATTTATAGAGATCACTTAATGAAATTTAGAATGCAAAGTCAGACATTTGTCAATACAAGTTCGTTCTAGGACTGAACGAAACCGAAGGTAATTTCCTCAGCCATTATTAAGCGAGAAGTCCTTGTGTTTCTAAGGTTTTTCATAACAAAGAGACCACTGCTACAATAAGTAAATCGAGAGTTTATCCCCAATTAATCAACAAGTAGTCCTTCATTATTATTTGTCTCAATATCTCCGTCTTCAAATGACTTCATTCTTCGAACACGTAAATTGGTTCGAAGTGGTTTTCGGATAGGAATCACCTAAATCCAACCCTGGTTCCGTCAAAACTAATCATCGATTAAAAGAAATTAAGTTCATATATGATTATCAATCATCAATCAATTACTTTATCTTTCCATTTAATCAAATATCTTTCTTAGATATATTCTTTTCAATTTATTTCATTTTCTTTTTATGAGTATATGGAATCCTTATGCAAAATTTATCAAATTATTTGGTTTATTTACCTTTCTTTTTATCTTGGAATAATTCCAAATCATTCATCTTTTACTTAGAAAAACATTTCCAAATTATTCACCAAATCTTAGTCAAAGATTTCTTATATTCAAGCTATAACTTTTAACTTAGGGAAAATATTCCCAAATCATCCATTAAATCTTAATCAAAGATTTCTTTGTTAACTTCAAATCATATTCTTGCAAATCGAAGATTTTCATAACAGAGCATTACTGCCACCAAGATATGGTAAATTTCACATCGAGGCACCAGTGGCAAGTAATCCTACATCACGAAGATCTTTGTTTCCAACAATCTTTGTTTGCAATATGTTTTATTTCGAGAATTAGTTTGAAGGGGTTTTCAGATAGGAATCACCCAAATCCGATCCTGATTCCTTCGTACCAATCATTTTATAAAAGATATTAAGTGGTTGATTAACATTCAAAGAATTTTTTCTTTTCTTTTACCTTGGAAAAACTTAAATACGATCTTTTAGAGCATCCAGACTTTCCTTTCGATCTGTTCCACCCCTCGTCTAAAAGATAAAGCAAATGCCAGGTAAGTTCAGGGCACTAGTTGCTCCATTTCAAACCTCAATTACAATCTTTTTTTACCTTTAAGCTCTCACAGGCGGGACAACTGTACTTGTTGTTTCCGCATACTTAATTTGTTATTATATACAATATTCTTCAATTATTATTTAAGTGTTATAAACAATTCATCTTAACCATTTATTTAAATCTTATTAAAACTTCCAAATCATCTTTAAATTACTTAATTATTCTTTAAAAATCATTCAAAAAGGATTAGGAAAGAATTGTTAAGTTTAAAACTACAATTCAAAAGTTATTTAAAACTGTTGTGAAAAGCATTGCGAAAAGTGTTGCAAATAGTGATTTTAAAACTTGTTCAAAACAACTTTTATGTCATTTAGAATCCATCTTTTTAACTTAAATCGCTTTTAAAACATTTTAAAATTTATTTTATATTTTTTAAAAATATCATTTATAAAGAAATCCTTTTCGGATTTCGAACTATAAAACCGCGATGTTTTAAGAAAATTGTTTTGAACATATTTCAATATCTACTTAATGAAATCTTAGCTTCTTTAAACATATTTAAATGTTTATAAAACATTTTTATCTCATTTTAAAACAATGTCCAAACATGTGACTATAAAACATGTTAACAAAGATGCGACAACGTTGCGGCAACTTATTTTGAACAAAATATTGATTTTCGACAAAATGTTTTATGGTCACATTTTGACGTTTTAGTTAAACTATTAATTTATGTAAACCAAACTTCAAAATAAACTAATTATTATCTTTAAATAATTAAAACAATTATATCTTACTTATAAAATAATATAAAACACTATCCAAATCTATTTGTAAAAATACGACATCGATTTATCGATATGCGACGAAATTTATCAACTTTTATAAACAAGCTTTATATATTTATCGAACGATTTTAAGTTAAATTACTATTATTATCAAATGAGTTTGATATGGGTATTATATATATTTAAAAATAATTATTTGTCCTTTAAAATAAATTTCTCGAATATTTATCCTATTTTATCAGATTCTGACTTTTGTCAATTTTACAATGAGAATCCAAAACCTTTATTTAATATTAAAAAATAAGTTTACCATTCTTATTTATCATATAAAACATGATTATTTTAAGTTTAAAAATTCTACATTTGTGTATTTAAGTAAATTAAGTATTCCATTTTCAAAGTGGTAAAATTGTGGATCGTTACATTCTTCCTTACTTAAAAGACTTTCGTCCCTGAAATTACCCCGAACCTAAACCCACAATATTTTACCTATATTTCACAAACTTAAACCCATAAGATGTACCCAAATCATCCTTATAAAATATCTGATTTGATCTTCTATTCAAATCCACAACTTAATTTCCGAACTAGTATCGATCCCTCGATCCTCTAGTGCGGACTCTGATCAAGCTTCGAGATTAAATACACTTGCTTTTCTTGCATAGCTCTCAACTATGATGGAAAGCTCGAGTAACTAACCAAAAACCATAATCAATGCTTGCCGTCAAGGAATCGAGTGATAAATCCTTCTCCGGATCGGTGTAAACACCTCAAAGTTCCATACTTGAATATTAGATCAAAGAAATGATTTATATATAAATTACGTATTTATTTCTATTGGTTTTTCTCAGTTATACCAAATTCTTTTTATTCACATCCTTTATTTTTCGCATTCATTTTCTTTAGTATGTTTTCTTTAATACTATTATTGTTTATGAATCATTTCATAAAACTATTACTTAAGTTTATTATATCTTATGAGCACAACTATGTAAATACATCACTTTTAAAATTCATAATTATAAAACTTATTTCTGATTTAATGCTCTTATAAAATTTTCCACTTTTAAATCCTTTTTATTCATAATCACATTTATAAATTATACTTATCCAATTTCATTTACTTGAAACATTTCATAATTGTTTATCTTTTATCAAAATTTTTCATAAATTCCTTAGCTCTGAGTTTGGTGTGATTTAGGAATTTTCAACCGCCCAAAACTGTCTAGAATCCTGCTTTATCTTATCAATTAGCGATTCCAAATTTATCTTTGGTTTAAACACTTTTGCAAATATTATTAAATAATTTATCAATTAATGATTCACATTATCTCTTTAACTTAAGAAAATTATATAGATCAAGTAACTCCAAATTAATACCAAGGAACTGGGTACTACTAATAGTATCATATATCCTCTTAACAAGAAGAGTAATACTTAAGAGAAGTGTATACAATCCGAACACATCTCCTGCCCATTTTTAGTTTATTTTTGAGCCATTCGAACTAATTATCATAATGTACCACTTTTGTTGAAACATTACCATTTTCAAAATCTTTTAGAGATTACTGTTGTTTATAAAACATATTTTATAAATTCTATGTATAAACTCATCTTATAATAATTAACTTCATTCAAATTTCTCCAATTCTTTTAAATTACTTGAATTTAAATTCACATTCCTTTTACATATATCTTTTACATAATCATTTTCTATTTGTTAAATACATTTTTATCTTATATGCTCATTTCTTAAACAATTATTATTATCAAACACCTTATATGGAACACCCCGTGTTAAATTACAATTATATATGCAAATAATTTAACTAAGTTATAAAAGTTTGAAATTTTAAAACAAAGAAATGTTTGAAAACGGGACAACTAATTAATATTATTTGGAATATATATATATATATATATATATATATATATATATTTGTGTAACAAATAAATGAGAGAGAGAAATTATATAAAATCAATTAATAGAGAAGATTAATTGACGGTGTTTGTTTAAAAGGAAAATTAATATTAAATCAATTAGTAGTGGCGATTAATTGACAGGAACTGACAAGAGAGGGAACATATATTGTAGCAACTAATTGACATGATTAGAAACATATATATTAGTGCAGAGAATAAAATGAAGGAAGAGTAATTTATGCAAGTAATTAATTGTCAGTTAATAAATATAGAGACTTATGGTAAGATATATAATTAAGATTGTGATTCAAAATTCAATTATAGAATACATTCATGCAATAAGTATGGGAATAAAATAAATTAATATGCATATATATGACAAATTAATATGGTGTTGATTGGCATATTAATTTGGTAAGAAATCATAGTCCAGGCAGAGATTAATTGGATAGTAAATTAATTCTATGTATATATGAAATCTATTAATTGGGAGATTAATAGGGGAATCTTATTTAAAAGAAATGTCATATTTAAAAAATATATGTTTCCATAGATTGTGAGAGAGAAGGGGAAAGTAATTAATGAAAAGATTGTTGGAGAATCAATTTGACATAAAAACAAGTGCAGAAGAAAACATATTAATTTAATGTCCATAGACTCAGTATACGCTTTAGATTTTAGGGTTTTATTTAGCACTGGTTTGGACCACTATAAATATAGGTGCAGAGCCTTATTTTTATTCTCGTTATTTTTCTCTTACCTATAGAAGCTCTGTCATTTCTCTGTCTCTTTTACACTTTCTTAACAACAAAATTTTAGATCTAATTCACACGAATTTAGTCTAAATAGAAAGAGAATAGAATTAATTAGGAAATTAGAAATTGGTTCAAATCAGAAGGCCATGTCAAAGGTAAAACCCTAGATCTGAGTTTTATTTGGTGTTTCTAATCCAAATCTCTTCCTTTTCTCTTTCAAATATTATAAATCTGTAAATAAATCGTTTGTAATGCCAAATAGGGATTACAAGGGAGATGAATATAGATGTTAGGGACAGATTTGAAATATAAACAGGGAGATTTGAAAAGCTAGCAATGTGAGTGGATTTAATTATATTTTTATGTTTATGATATATTATCATTAAATTCCCGTTAAATAATTTTAAATCGGTATCTAAGTAATTAATTCTGTTAATTAGTTATGCCGAACTGTAAGAAATTTACATCTAATTTGAAGTTATAATTTAGCCTAAATGCTAGTTACCTTTTGTTCTCTTTGTATGCGAATAATATGGTTAAAAAGAAAATTCATGATTATGGATTAAAATGGGAAAATATCAGATTAGATGTAAAATATGAAAAGTTGGAATAAAGCTAGAAAAACAGAATTTTGCAATAAATTACGCTAAAACGAGAACAATAAATTAATCTAATAACTTGATTTGGAAGTAGGTAATGGACTAATTGGTTGGTTTAGAAAATAAAATACGTTTCTATAATTTAATATTTAAAAGATAATGACAAACGTAACTGGAAGAATAAAAGAAGGAAAAAGGAAACTAGTGTAAAATAGAGAAACCACTGTATTTCACACAATTCCAAAATAGTAAAAGAAATATCTAGCAGTTAAGGATTGTTGTTTATAGTATTATTTAATATTAAAATATGAAAATTGATTTTTAAACATATTTTTCATCACCAACCAAATAAAATAGAATTACTTCCTAGATTAAAAGATAATAAAGCAAAGTATGACATAAATCAAGTAAATTATTATATAAGAACTTGAAGCTGTTCCCTTGCTTCATAGTATGAACATTGGATAAGGGGCACCGCCATTTGGATGTTAGATTGTTTGCAGTAGGGCATGGCCACTTAACTCTTTAGAAGTCTTTTGGTTAGTTCGGGGGTGGCTGCATGGGCCATAGCCACGATGAAAAATAGACGGAACAACTAGAATATCTGTGTTGTAGGCCCAACGAACTAGTTCTTTACAGATATAGAAAATTCCGTACAACGTAGACCTTGTCGACGGGATTTAGATAGTAGATAGAACGATTACGTAGTCCTCAATGTACGCACTGGGTGGTACATTGTGGAAGTCCGAGCACTGGCATGGACTAGTGCAGATGTGATTTACGTTTTCATAGTAAGTAGTGAAGCATCTGTATTATAGGCCTTACGAACCAGTCCTTTACAGATGTAGGAATGGAACGCTCATGGAGCAAGACGATGGTGTATCTGTATTGTAGGCCTTACGAAGCAGTCCTTTATAGATATAGCTATGGAGCAAGACGGTGGAGCATCTGTACTGTAGGTTTTACGAAGCGGTCCTTTACAGATGTAGTTACGGAACGCTTTCGAAGCAAGATGATGGAGCCCTTTTTGATGGGGAGGTACTGTGGGTGGTACCTAGGACCGATATGGTCATTGGGCATATAGCTACATATATGTATATATGGGCTGTTAGATCTTAATCTACTATGGAGTGGATGGGCACGGTTTATGAACTGAGGCGAGAGTATTATAACCTAATGAACCTAATATAAGATTAAATGCAAATAAAACGATATATGCAGAATTAAGCCTAGAAGTATATAATTTATTCATTTACATTGTTGTGACCCCCTCCTCATAACATCCCACAGTTTAGGTAGATGGCAGAGACTCTCACCTTTACGACACTTTCTTAGAAAGTGTTACCATTTGGGTGAGTATTTACTTACTATTTCATTTTAGTCAATCTCGCTATGAGATAAATTATTGAGCTCTGAAATATTTGTCTTTGCCAATTTGCGGGATACCAAATATCCAACTCGGGCTTTAGCAGGCTTGGCTTTTAGCATTTTTGCGAAAAATGCGGACCACTGGAATTCGGGAAGTTACATTATATTCAAACTGTGAAATTGTAATCACAAGATATTCATACTTAAATTTCACTAATCTTGATTTCTAACTATATAACTTTTCAAATTATATACTTTGTAATCAAAATATAATCCTAGGTAAAATTATTTCATTTACCAACTTTTCAAAACAAAACCTTTCTATATAACATTAACAAATACGCGCTCATATATAATACTCTTAACTCATTCTAGGGTGTTACTAACCATATCTATAATGAGTTACTCATCCTCAGGTATTACTAACCCTATCTCCGATGAATCTTTACCCCCACCAAATCCAAGGTTCTCGCTTAACCTTCAGCTCTGATACCAAATGTAATGACTCACATTTCCTTACCCTTTGAATCGACAATAAACCACACATGTCCAACTCAAATTACACGAAGAGGTGGATCGTTAAGGGTAGAAAAAGAAAAATAGACAGAACAGAATCTCACACGAATGGAATAACATATAATATTGAACAATAATCTTTACAGTGGTAAATTTTAAAATACATATATTAGTGTCTAACCAAAATTCAGCTTGGACAGTTATAAACATCTCTCCTTACAACGTTGACAAACATCAAACAAATGAAAAATATGCAGCGACCAATAGAATACGTCCATACGTAGATGAATATCTCTAGCTCTCCTCTGGAAACTCTAACCATTTTCAGCTAAACTTGAAACTACTTGGATCTGACTCGAGTATTGAAAATACCTACATCAGGCTTGATAAACCGGCGTGAGAAAACTCAAATATTAAATGACAGTGTCATATATCAGGCTTGGAAATAAAATTCTTTTGAAAAGAAAGAGTATCTCATAAGACCACGCCTACACGTAAATGCAGGCGAGTTTTTACCTAATGATAACCAAATCGCTTTTATATATCAAAACATTTGATATTATTTATAATGACATTGCTCTGAAAACATCTGCAAATAAACTTATTAATCCTAGCCGAAATTGTTATATTGATTAAATTCCAGCATATTAGGTTCTACAAAAAAAACCGCAAGTTCTTATTGGAGAATGGATTTCCATACAAATGACATGGTGAAGGGACTGCCTTACGATGGGTACACCTCTAGACGGATATCCCAAGGAACCATCACAAAGCTCATTTACCAACACAAGACCGCCTACCTCTATAACTAAATAGTACCGAATATGTCATCCCCCGGTCGTTGCTGACCTTTATGCGAGCGTGTTCTAGCATGCATCCACATTAATTTAAATTCGAACTTCACATCGGGTAGAAACATATCTAGAAGGGCATGATCATACCCTTATAGGAATGATCCACTTAGCCTTGCTGCATCTACCATGTTTTGGTCATTTCTGGTTGATGAGGCTTGAGGCAACGATTACCTTCTAACATAGAACATCTTCTTTCACTTTGAATTCCACATTGTCATTCCATAATCACATGACTGATTTCTACAACCATATAACCTCTGAGCTTGTATGCCTCAGAGAACAGTGTTAAGCTAAGATAAGTTGCCTTCTACACCACCTTATAGATATACATTTATAGAGATCACTCAATGCTATTTAGAATGCAAAGTCAGACGTTTGCCCATACAAGTTCATTCTGGGACTGAACGAAACCGAAGGTACTTTCCTCGGCCATTACTAGGCGAGAAGTCCTTATGTTCCTAAGGTTTTTCATAACAAAGAGACCACCACTACAATAAGTAAATCAGGAGTTTATCTCCAATTAATCAACAAGTAGTCCATCTTTATTATTTGTCTCGTATCAACATCTTAAAGCAGCTTCATTCTTCGAACATGTAAATAGGTTCGAAGTGGTTTTCGGATAAGAACCACCCAAATCCGACCCTGATTCCTTCGAAACCAATCATCGATTAAAAAATATTAAGTTCATATATGATTGTCAATCATCAATCAATTACTTTATCTTTCCAATTAATCAAATATCTTTCTTAGATATATTGTTTTCAATTTATTTCATTTTTTTTCATGAGTTAATGGTATCCTTAAGCCTTATTTATCAAATTATTTGGTTTATTTACCTTTCTTTTTGTCACGATCTGTCTTCCTAAGCCTAGAAAGACGCATCATGAATTAAGAAAGAAAGGAATAGAAAAAGAAAAGATAGAGAAGAAAGAAGAAACAATATCAGAATCTCAACAGCAGAACGAATAAATTATATTAATAACATAAGTATTACATAGTATACAACATCTATCAGAGTTACACAGCATATACAACACATACTAGACAGTTATAAACACCTGTCTAGTTATTACAATTCAATATAACACAACAAATGACTCAGAGAACACACATCGGAAACTATATATCAATCGCTGAAGCCTCCTGCTCCATTGCTCCTCCAATATTCGTCAAAGCTAACTTGAATCCCTTGGCTACTCGTAAAAATTTGAGTACCTAAGAGTTTAAGAAAAATAGAAAATAAACTCCGGGTCAGACATGGATCTGGTGTGAGTAACAGGTTAAAGTTTCTTAACTTTTGAAAAAACCTTTGAAAAGAAAGGTATCACGTAAGACTTCCAACACATAAACATGGAAAAGTTTTTACCTTACGCTAATCAAAACATTTGATAGGAAATCCGGTGATATTATAATAGGTCTAGGGTTTTCAAGTAAATAAGAAATAGCTGAAATTGTTACATGATTAAATTCTAGCTACTAGCCATAAAAGTGGGTAATACAATCAAATCCAGGGCGCTTATTGGATTCTGGATTCCATACAATGGCAGGGCTACTGGGGTACCGCCCGTCACAGTACGTGGCCTAGATCAACGTACTGAGGATCCACCTTAAATCTCCTGCAACACAAGGCCGGAATCATTCCTTACTGAATAGCTCCGAACAAGACAACCCCGCGGTTGTGATCAGCAACCGCACCACACAGCCGAAATAAAAGGGACATCTAGACAGGGATAAATCTCGTCCTACTTGGGCATGACCCACTTAACCTTGCTGCACTTAACTATCATTTGAAACTTAAATTTAAACAGAGACAAGATCACTAGATTTGAATTCTTAAATCAAAACTTGCATACTGGAAGGTGAAAGCAGAGAATACTCTGATGAAAGCAACATACATACCATACATACATATATTCACAGCAGATATCATAAGATACACATTCAATTCAAATTAACTAACATGCAACCAAATTTGCCTACTTAAATTTTTTAAAAAGTGAAGTTACTCACCTTTTAACAGAAGATAGAGCACCATTGTTTTGATTTGAAAACAGCTTTTTGAAGATCTTTTGAAAACTTGAATGCTTGAATGCTTTTGTTTTTAAAATTGAGTTGCTGTGATGCTTTGAAACTTTAAACTTGAATGTTTGCTCCTTGATTTACAAACTACATGATGCTTCCAGCTTAAAAGAAAATGCAGGCCTAATCATCTCAAGTTGAAGATAATGAATGCAGGCTTCAGATTTTTGATTTGCATGTGAACAGGTTTGCTTCAGATTTGCTTTGCATGTGAACAGGTGTTGCATGTTTGAAAATGTTACAGGGAAATGATTACATGCTTTGCATATTTAAACATGAGTGATGAATTACATGGATTTGATCTTTTGATTTGGATTTTGGTCTTTGAGATAGTTTAGGGATTACAGAGATTTTGTTTTCTATTTTGAAATGAGGATTTATGTTTACATATTTTTTTTATGAGGAGTGATTCAGATTTGTATAGAAAATGGTTTTGATTCTCAGATTTTCTTTTTGATTTGAGGATTGTTTTAAAGTAATAAGTTTCAGCTGAACATTTTCTTAGTTTAGAATTGAAAATGAGAAAAAGAAAAAGAATGGAAGAAGTATGAGTTTATATAACTAAATTTATGATTTATCAAAGAAAAATAAATATAATATGACACTTGTCATGCTCTTTAATTATTTAGCTAACACATATGCTGAGATGATTTATAATCTTACATTTGTAATTTAACATGCAAAATGAATTTATAAATGAATAAAGCTTTTTATTAATTAATTTAATAACTATATACTTATTCAAATTCCTAAATTACCAAAAATATTAGAATTAGAAAATATGTTTTTATTTATTAAATTTAAAACAAAGCTTATCTATTTACAATATATACCAAATATTTACATTATAAATAGAAACCAATTTATTAGCTTTAAAAGATGAAATCTATTAATTAAATATTTATTTGATTTGGATTATTAAATCAATTCAAATCTTATTAACAATAATTATCAAATCAATTTAATTTTTAACACAGACTATTAAATTTATATTGCCAAAATTCTGGGATATCACACTTTTTATCTTGGAATAATTCCAAATTAGATCATCTTTTACTTAGCAAAACATTTCCAAGTTATTCATTAAATCTAAATCAAAGATTTCTTATATTCAAGATATAACTTTTAAAAGGAGAAATATTCCCAAATCAATCGTTAAATCTTAACCAAAGATTTCTATCTTAACTTCAAATCATATTCTTACAAATCAAAGATTTTGTTAGCACTATTGCCATTCTAGACGTGGTAAATTTCACCTCAAGGGACCAATGACAAGTAATCTTACATCATTAAGATCTTTGTGTTCAATGGTCTTTGTCTACAACATGTCTTATTTCGAAAATTAGTTTGAAGGGGTTTTCAGATAGAAATCACCCAAATCCGATTCCGGTTCCTTTGTACCAATCATCGAATAAAAGATGTTAAGTGGTTAATTAAAATTTTAAATAATTTTTTTCTTTTCCTTTATCTTGGAAAAACTTAAATATGATCTTTTAAAGCATCCGGGCCTTCCTTTCGATCTGCTCCACTCCTCATCTAAAAGATAAAGCGAAGGCCAGGTAAATTTAGAGCACTGGTTGTTCCATTCCTAACCTTAGTTACACATTTTGTTTTACCGTTTAGCTGCCATAGGTGGGATAAATGTACTAGTCGTTTCTGCATACTCAAATTGTTGTTATATTCAATATTCTTCAATTGTTGTTGAAGTGTTATAAACAATTTCTCTTAACCATTTATTCAAACTCTTATTAAAACTTTGAAATCATCTTTAAATTACTTAATTACTCTTTAAAAAATCATTTACAAAGGATATAGGGAAAAATTGTTAAGTTTAAAACGACAATTCAAAAGTTATTTAAAACTGCTACGAAAAGCGTTGTGAAAAGTGTTGCAAATAGTGTTTTTAAAGCTATTCTTCAAAAAGACTTTATATCATTTAGAAATATATCTTTTGAACTTAAATCTCTTTTAAAAACATTTTTAGAATTTATTTCATATTTTTAAAACATTTTAAAAATATCATTTATAAAGAAATCCATTTTTGAATTCCGAACTAAAAAACCGCGATATTTTTAGAGAATTGTTTTGGACATTTTTCAATATCTACTTAATGAAATCTTGATTTCATTAAATATATTTAAATGTCTATAAAATATTTCTAACTCATTTTAAACTATTTCCAAAAGGTTTAAGCATTCCATAGACACCGTTTCATTTTCAAAATGAAGGTGATTTCCTTTGTGCTTATCGACGTGTATTAACATGACTTGATAAAAAAACTTAATAATGACATCAAAAAATCAATACTTGATGATCAAAGCATATATAGGCATCCATAGCAATTATAACACATCATCAAACATGTGTGTGTGTGTGTGTGTGTGTGTGTGTGTGTATATATATATATATATATATATAATAAATAAAGTTTCTCACCATAAACCAAAGCGATTAACTTCCTACCAACGTTCAAACTAATCCACGCTTCACTATCTACTTCATAGTCCACTTAGACAGTAAAAAATTCCCCTTCCTTCCATGTGCTTGGCCAAGGCATGAGATGGTGGTTGGATGAAAGTATAGAGAAGAAGCTGTAGAGCTTTGAACTTGAATTCTGAAGATTTAGATCCGAAAATTAGGTTACTTTGTATCTAGTTTTTGGCCCTCTATATCTCATAATTTAGAAAAGTTGTTAACTAAAAAGTTGTTGAAAATTATTTTTTCTTTAATTTAAAATAGTAATCATTTGAATTCGAGTTTTTTTGAAGGAGTATGATATAATGAAGAAGAGGTATCGTCGGATTGACAAAAATGAAGCCCTAAAATGCACTTCAAAGAATTGAGTTTCAAGTATAAAAAACCTCAAAAATGGAATACGTGATCAACATAAAGTTGTATCCACTGGAATTTAATATGATTTGAAAAAATGAATTTCTTAATTTGGATCAGTTATGATCAAGTTATGATCACAAATGGGTTATTCTCTTTCTCAAAAAATGGGCCGAAGAATGCACTGGAAAGAAGTGGATTTTTGACATAATTAAATTTAGAATGAGACAAAGTGATAAACATGAAAATTATAGCCACTGGAGAAATACATGATTCAAAATAGAATTTTATCCTTTGGTTCCGTTTTGAAGAAGTTATGGCCGAGGGAAGAAGAGGTAAAATATGGAGAAAAGATAAGTTTGATTTGAAGAGAATGAACATTGATTTCTTTTGAATATTTTGTAAAATTTTGACATTATTTCTTTCAAATTTTTTATATGACATGGAAACCATTATAGATAAGAGGAAGAAGGTGAAGAAGTTTGAGAAAAGAAGAAGATGAAGTGTGAATGAAACAAGAGAAGGAGGTGGTTATTTATAGCAAAAGTAAGAAGTGGTAAATTGACCAAAATAACCACTTACCAAATTATCAAACCATCCTTACTTCAACCTAAAGCAACCTTTACTTTTTCAACACTTACCATCGCCTTTCACATGCTTACTTCATGTCTAAATCCCTTAAGAACTAAGCTAAGTAAAATTATAATTATGTTGGCTTTTAATGTGATATTGATTTGATGTTTACTTTTTCTTACTTTTGTTAATTCTTATTTACATTTACTAATGACTTCTAGAAGTTTTCTGATAATATTTAGTAAAAGTAAACATTTTTAATTACTAAAATGTGTAATTTACATGTTAACAACAGTGCGACAACGTTGCGGCAACTTATTTTGAACAAAACATTGATTTCGACAAAATGTTTTACGGTCACATTTTGACGTTTTAGTTAAACTAGTTATTTATGTAAACCAGACTTCGAAATAAATTTCTTATTATCTTTAAATAATTAAAACAAGTATATTTGACTTATAAAATAATATGAAACAATATCCAAATCTATTTGTAAAAATACATCGATTTATCGATATGGTACGAAATTTGTCAATTTTTATAAACAAGTTTTATATATTTATCGAACCATTATAAATTAAATTACTATTATTATCAAATGAGTTTGATATGAATTATAAGTATTTAAAAATAATTATTATCCTATAAAACAAATTTCTCGAATATTTATTCTACTTTATCGGAATTCGACTTTTATCAATTTTACAATGGAAATCCAAAACCTTTATTCAACATTAAAAATAAGTTTACCTTTATTATTTATCATATAAAACATGATTGTTTAGGTTTGAAAATTCTACATTTGAATATTTAAATAAATTAAATATTTCATTTTCAAAGTGGTAAAATCACGGGTCATTACAAATTATAAGTCATATGGTATAGTAGACACATACCAAAACCAACACCTTGAAGCACATCTTGTAATGATGAAATCTCCGTTCTCGAAACTCTTCTCGATCCGACAGATTGCTAATACTTAAATCATAGACCATTAACTATCTGATAATTGTTGCTTTGAAATTAATTTGAGATGAATTTAATAAAGCTCCTATGTATATAAATTCAACCAGCAATGATGGGAAATGGTAGCAAAAATAGTTTTTTGCATTAGGGTTGAGTTCTTTTATAGTGGAAAGAATAGAGAGAAAGGTATATCATATCGCATATCCATTCTACCTAAATCCAAGCCATCCATCTAAAATACCCTAGCCCATTTTTAGCCACATCCTACATCCCTATTGTTATTGAAATATCACCATAATACCATGGACTAATATCCCATTTAGGTCCAAATAAATATTACTAATTAAATCTAATTTAATTGCTGGTCGATATCGCATATCGATCAATATATTTATAACTAATATAAATATATAAAATAATATTTATCCCTCAAATAGTCAAAATTATATAATAATTATTTTGTAAATATTAATTTATTTATTAAGTTATAACAATTATAAACTAATTAAATCGTTTGGTTCAAAGAGAAACATTCATTCCGGTTGCGTGACTCGTCGTGCGTAAATTTGATCAGCGATTAACATCGAACAATTTAAATGTTAAAATTCACACGCCACTTAGTACGTGGTGTGACATTTTGATCAAATTTATCGCTTTCTTAGTTTCGCTAAAATCCAAATTTACTTTAATTAAGTGTTACCCGGTTTTGACATTTATTTACACCAATTCTCTTCGTCAAAACTATATCACTTTGGACTTATTGAATTTGGTAATGGTCAGAATTCCAACATCATACGTATTCAACTCCATAGTCCAAAACAAAGTTCTTGATTCAATAATAAAAATTATTATTAATACCACTTTGGCGAGAGATTTGTCTTTGGATTGACTTGAGTTGACTGTGATGCTAACCTCATATAATCGAGGAGATGAATCCTCTCTTAAATAGCACCTTGCTTCCAATACTTCTACTCGACCCAACTGTAGTCATTCGTTGGACGTTGTGACATGATTTGAAAATAATCAAAGTGGAGCTTTCATATCGAAGATTGATAGTATTCTCAAGTTGAGAGAATAGTGTTAGTTTGTCACATCGATATTTTTATTTGACTTTAGTTTTACTAACTAATAGAAAACTATCGAGCAATTCGTTCTATAGTTTTCCAATATTTATCAGTACGTAACCTCTATATGCCTTCGGCAGTCATGAGTAATACAGTGCCTAATATTTGGAGAGCACTACACCCTCTAGCCTCAATGGATACATCGATATCCAATATTGATGTATCTTGATTAGGAACAATCTAAATGATGTGTTTTAAAATGTTATGATACAATACTCATTATTACAACTATTTGTAATAACTATCGTATACACACCATGAGTTTTCTGTTAAAATATTTTTAATTAATCATTTAATAATTTACAACACATTATAACAAAATATATAACAGTGCGAACGAGAATTGATTACAAAGTTAATCACTTTACAATAAATTACAGAATTACCCTAGGACATACACCTAACTCTATAAGTTTTTTGTCCATCCACATTATTACATATAAATAACAATGAAAGTGGCTAATCTCTTAGATCATCTTTGGCAGTACATAGAAATCCTATGAGAAAACTAATTAAGATTTATATTATATATTGAATCCTATGAAGCATTTGGCAATAAAAATAATCTGTAATGATAAAGGTAAAATCTCCTAAGGCATTAAACCATGTAACTAGGAACAAACAATGCAAATAATATTAAAACTAATTAATTCATATATCACTAGGTTCCAAGTGAATCCTCATCTCCCATAATAGTCTCACCCACATATCCCTGCTTGTTGTTTTAAATATAATACCACTCCAAGTACTTGTTTGCTGTATAAAGAAGATAAATAAAATAAAGTGATGATAATAAGATGGAAATTAAATTTTGAAGTTATGTTTACAAATTGCACATTTTGTACTATTGTACGAATGCTAGCTTGTTCTGTTGTTTGAAGAGCTATATAAGCCTATCAGTATAGTAATAACATCAGTATAAGATATTTAATAAACCATTGATAATTACATAAGTTTAATTTAAAATAAAATTCAATAACTTGTTGAGCATCAAAAGACTCAAGTTTTAGTCCTTTTAAAGAGTTGATTTGCTCATGCTCTTTATCTCTCTATCTATCCTATAGTTTCTATGAAATATTTCGACTATTTCTTTAGTAAGAATCATTCATTTGTAGCCTTATTTACTTTTATATTTATTTTCAAATCTATTTTTAAATATTCTCCATAAAATAAGTTGACGTTAAGGGAGCTCAAGTTGACCCAAACTGCCATTTAATTGCCCTGAAATAGATCGGTGTTGGCTGGGTTGTTGAATAAGACAAAAATAACTACACTTTCCTCATTTTCTTATTCCTTTATATTTAAGAGAAATGTGAGTTTTCTTGGAGACATTGGTGAATATTTGAGCTCATTCAAAGTTTCTTCGTGTTTGAATTTGCTGCAAGAATTGGAAAGTAGAAACAAAGATACGAGAATGGATTTCGATTTGCTTCAGGGTACTTTTGCTAATTGAATTCATCTTTATCTATTTAAATCAGTTCAAAATTTGAACTCAAGTAAAAATGCTTCTGTTTATTACATATTACCTTGTTAATAAGATAGTTTAACCTTTTGTTTTTTTAAGTCTAAGTTCAACATTCATCAGTTTTGTATTGTTTAATGAATATTACCAATAAGTGAAAATGTATGTACACTAATTTTTTCATACATATTATATAACAAAAAATGTTAATTTTGAACACGTGCATTCCCAATAAATTTAAGAAAAGTGAAGATGGTGATTTGAAGGACATGTTACCCTGTTTTTTGGTCAAGGCCGAGATTTCAACAAATTGGCTGGAAAGGATGGATATCAGGATTGGGGATCAATCGAAAACAAAGTAATGATCGATACCGCCAAAACTTGACCGAGCTCCAATCAAGATGAGATCGATTGGGAATGATAATCAAGGATTGAAAAGGCTATATTTCAAATTTCGGGTCAATCGGAGTTCGTGTGCTCGAGTTATGGATAGATCCACATTGGAAAGGAACGGTCTCGTATCGATACTTTTTGTATTGATGTAGTTCGTAAAGATCAGGAATGGAATCAGCAATTCACTTTGGATCGACGGTATTGTATCGATCAATATGGACATGGATAAGGGAAATGGACTTGGCACTTTACTTTGGATGGGTTATAGTGTGTATCGATCACTTTCTTGATCGATACGAAATGCTACATTAGGGATAGACACGAATAGAGGGGCAGTAGATGGATAGGAATAGAGGCGTTTAGGATCGATACGAAGGCAGTGGACTTGGATCGATGGATACGAACAAAGACATAGTTGATGGATACGAAAGCACGTGTTCTGGGATCGGTACGAACAAGGTAGTAGGAAGAGCAGGGGATCGATATGAAGAGGGCAGCGGCTAATCGATACGAAGGAGGGAATGGATTGATGGATACGAATGAGACCACAGGCGTAAATCATATTACGAAATGATGGAGGCTAATCGATGGATACAGGTTCTTCATGGATACAAAATGCTCAGCCTATACCGCCAATCTCAAAACTTGGATCGACTATATCTCATAAACTACACACTGGAATTTTATGAAATTTGGAGAGCAAGGACTTTGCACTACCGCCTTTCACCATGATCGATCCGAGCCCTATCGGAGCGATTCCTGATTGATACAAAATTGATATGGATCGTTCAGAGATCGCTCCTAAACCGCCTTGGATCGATTTGGTGGAACCACCTATGGAAGAGAAGAGGTATTCCAGGTTTCGGGACGAATATTTTTTGATCTACACCTATAAATAGCAGTCCTATAGCAACTAAAAGGGGGATCTTCCTCTGCTCTTTATGCCGAAACTCTGCTATTTTGTTCATTGGCTTGTAATTGTAATCTCAATACAAAAGGAATAAAAGGATTGATTCAAAGTGACCGTAGGCCGGAGATAGCCGAACCACAATAAATCTAGTGTTCTTTCTTGCTTTCTTACGTTTTAATTTTATTATTTCTTCATTTTATCTCTACTTAATCGAGATCTGAGATCTATGTTTGAATATTGAGGATCTGTATATATACATTGATGCTTTCACTACTTCAGGGGTTTGTGACCAATTTTGGCACAAACACTTTGGTGCTTTCACTGAGAACAACTAGCACCCTCTATACTGGATTTGGAGTTCAAATTTGGAAAGCTAAAGGATCGGAGCTAAAAGGAACCATGACAAATCAATCAACCAGGAGACAAAGAGAGAAAAGGAGTCAACACGAAGGCAGTCAGGAGGCTTCCTCGGTGTGACGACCCGCCTTTCTAACCACAGAAAGTCGTATCATCAATAAGAAAAGAAAGGGATAGAAATAGAAAAGATATAAAGCAAGAATAACAACATCAGAATCTCACAGCGGAACGGAACAAAATATGATACATCACATAACTATTACATAGTTTAACATATATCAGAGTTACACAACATCATACAATAGGACAGTCATATATATCTGTCAAGACATACATCCCAAAATACAACATACATCAACTACACAGCGGAACTATATAGATAGATACATACATCTGGGCTTCTGCTCCAAGCTCCTCCAGAACTCAACAATCCAAAATCTATCACTTGGCTACTCATAAAAATTAGAGCACCCAAGAGTTTACGAAAAACAGAAATAAACTCCAGGTCAGACATGGATCTTGTGTGAGTAAACGGGTTAAAGTTGTTTAACTTTAAAAACCATTTGAAATAAAGGTATCACGTAAGACTTCCCACACATAAACATGGTAAGTTTTTACCTTACGCTAACCAAAACATTTTATAGGAAATCTAGTGATATTATAATAGTGTCTAGGTTTTTCAAGTAAATAGAAAATAGCCGAAATTTTTACATTCATTAAATTCTAGCTAATAGCCACAAAAGTGGGTAATACAAATCAAAACCGTAGGATCTCGTAGGGAAAATGCGTTTCCACCAATGGCAGGGCTACTGGGGTACCGCCCGTCACAGTACGGGGCCTAGATCACCGTACCGAGGATCACTCCTGACCCCCTACAACAAAAGGCCGGAACCATTCCTTACTGAACAGTTCCGAACAAGATAACCCCGTAGTTGTGGCCATCAACTGCCCATATAGCCGAAATAAAGGGACATCTAGACAGGGGTATATCTCGTCCTGCTTGGGTGCTACCCACCTAAATTGCTGCATCTCCCCTGTTTTAGCCATTCCCGGTTGATGAGGCTTGAGGCTGCGATTACCTTTATAGAACATTATTCTTAGAATGCACATCGTCCGCCTGACGATGTGCTGAAAGCATTCAATCCATATAAGTTCGTTCCGGATTCGAACGAAACCGAAGGCATTATCTCGTTACACTCATTTTGGAATCACCCTCAGAGTCAGCGACAATAATCCTTGCATTCTGAAACACTATCTCGATCTTCATTTGAGAATTTACGACCTAACGTTTAATTTGGATCGATGTGGTTTTCGGATAATCGTAATTGACACCCGATCCTGGTCTCATCGAAATCCAAACGCCATTTTAAAGGCCAAGTTGTTTAATAGTTTAAACAATTTAATTCAACACTTTGAATTCACATAACATTTATCACAGATAAATCATACACAGTCATCACAGATATATCAATGCATATCAGAAAGTATCACAGAATATCACCAAATAGATATCATAATCAATCAGACGAGAATTATTAATTCATATCAAAATAGTTTAATTAACTTGACTTAATTAATTAATTAAGAATGATCCATTTTATCCTGCTTGATTAATCACTAATTAATCAACTTATTAAATTTATTAATTACTTCCTAATTACTCACTTAATTAATTATTTCTTAATTATTAATTAATAACCTTAATTATTAATTAATAAAACTTAATTACCCATTTATTAATCATTATTAATTAATTAATTACCAATTAATTAATCATTAATTCTAAATTAATTACTTAATTAGTTAACTACTGTTTATTTATTAACTTTACGTAGTTAATTAAAATTCTTAATTTCAAATTGATTAAACACATAATTGTTAATATCAATCTTTAATTACAAATTTATTTAATCATGAATTACTTAGTTAATTACAATTATAAATTAATTTACATTCTTAATGAACTTACAATATAATTTAATTATTTGTCTTACATTTGCAATTCTCTCTTAATATTTTTTAAATCAAATCTTACGTAAAACTTGCCAAAATTATTTACTTAATTAATACCGAACTTTGTTTAACAAAATAACTTGAATGTGATTAGACTAATCCACTAAAAACTGAAACCCATGGAAAACCCTCTATTTACTCGAGTAAAACTCGAGCTCCTCTCGTCCTTTTCCCGAGTCATCCTCTCTTCTTCTCCACCTACTTTCTTCTTCTTCTACTCTTTTTTTTAAGTTAAGTTAAACCTGTAGTTATACAAACACACTCACGCACCAGGGTATAACCCGAAGCAACCTCTCCTTTTTCTCGAGTAACGACTCGAGACGTTCGCAACAAAATCCTTGACATTAATACGCTGCCATGCACGTGCACCGCACTTCGCCGTCGCTTCGGCGAACCACGACGTCTCCGACAAGTTGCGCAACAACCCCACACTCGAAAGCAAATCTCAATTTGACGCGAAAAACTCGAAATCAAATTTATACCCATTCGTTCCAAACAGCAACTCAACCACACCAAACAAAAACGCCTCGACCTACTAACGCCGACCATCAGTGGCGACGCAATTCCGCCCATACCTCGCCGATATCCCTCTCTACCAACCCCCAGAAGCACGTGCAGCTCGTTCAACCCATGGTGACGAAATCACCTCGTTTACAAACCACTGCAAACTCGAACCAAAAACCCTAAACTTGTATGTACCCAACAATTCATGCAATAGATAATTTTTTTAACATTTTTCCTGGATTCGTAAATCATCAAGCTAGCTTCACAACAAATTTCAGCATCTAAGATTTGTTAAATCATCAGAAATTGATGAAAAGGCATTTTTGGTTCATTTATGAACTGCACCTTGTATACTTATCTAAAAATCATCATTTTTGTTTTTAAAAATCCTACTTTTGAATGTTTATTCAGATATATAATCAAATCAACAAATTAAAATATTCGAATTTAACATATGATTTCCTTTTTACTGTAAAATTTAATATACAGAATCCATGTTACACTGTCAAGCTTCAAACAATTTCCAGGCTATGATTTTAAGTTTAAACAAACATGATTTGTTAAAATCCGAAGTTTAAAAAGTTTTGTAAGAAGAAGTATTAAATTTTCCTACTTTTCTTTGCTCTGTAACCAAATATATGGACCAACAGGCCATATAAAAATTCCCAGTGCAAACAGAAAATATACAGAACTGCTTGTTTAAACTCTACAACAAAGCACATACCCTTCATAATCAAATACACAAGTTTAAATTTGAAAAGCAGTATGTTTACTCACTTAAATTATTTTGAACAGAGAACAGTTCTTGCGTTTTTGGAATGCTGGAGTTTGAATTTCCTGAAAACCTTCCCTGCTTCTGATTTTGAATGATATTTAAGTTTGTAATGATGTTTATTTTCTTTTCTCAGGTTTGCTAAGTTATGGAACGAACAAGAATAAGATGATGTATATATAGAAATAGATTTGAACAGTGGTAGCAGCTTCTGGTACAAGTCTTTACCTTGTTTGATCAGATTAGATTTTTGTGTTTAATTACTACAATTTGAAATGATGATTGTATATTTCGGCTAACCTATTTTTTGTGCTGAGATGATTTCTTTTGCAGTTTGAAATGAAAAATGTTGTGCTAGCATTAAATGTAAATGTCTTCCTCATAAGCTACAGCCTATCCTATTTTTTGTGTACTTAGATTTCTTGTAGATATTTGTTTTGTCTCTTTTTTTTCTCCTTTATTTCTTTTACCCTGCTTATGTAAGATTCACAGCAAACATACTTATTATATTTTTGGTCAAAGATTTTGTTTTGTCTTGCATACCATATGAATCTCCATATGTATTTATACTAGAATTATCTTATGTTTCTATTTAACCATATAAGTTGTTGTTAACATAAATTCTTAGTTTTACTTCTATTTATAGTTTAACTTTCAAATATTTGATTTATAACATATATTTGTACTTATATTTTATATTTATATTTAATATTGATACGGTTGTTTTATTTTGAACATTATTATTTAGATTACATTTATATATGTATTATATCAAATGTCAATAATGTAGAGCCTTTAATTTAATTGAATAAGATAAAATTTATTTCAAATATTTTTGAAAGATTCTATTTTAAATTTTCAAATCAAAATTTCCTTCACAATACATAAACATACATATATAACTGGTAAATGTCAAAAGATCTTATTTATTTCTAAAATGAAAAGCTTGTATTTTATTTAAAAGGATTAAATACTTATTATAATAATATGGCCAAAATCCCGGGTCGTTACGTTCCTCCCCCCTTAAAAGAATTTCGTCCCCGAAATTTAAGACAAAAGTTAATTCAAAAGCTTTTATACTAACAATCCAAACATACATATCATCCATACATTAACCAACAATCAAAGAGTTTATCCTAACACAAATCTCTAGTTATCCAGACACAAATCCGGATAGGCTTTCCTAAAGCTATCCAGAGTTTCCCAGGTACAATCTCTGGGATCCTCGCTCCACTGCACTTTGACAAGCTTCACTACTTTGCTCCTGAGTTGCTTCTCGTCTTGATCTAGAATCCGAGCTGGATTTCTAACCACGGTCAAGTTTGGTTCTACTTCTAAATCTTCCTGGACTATTGGTTCTACAACCAATGATGGGTCATGGACAAACTTCCTTAGATGGGATACATGAAATACATTATAAATTCCAGACATCCATTCTGGCAATTCAATTCTGTAAGCTACAGCTCCAATTCTTTCCAGCACTCGGAGTGGTCCTATATGTCTTGGGGAAAGTTTTCCTGTCTTTCCGAATCTAATAGCACCTTTGATCGGGGAAACTTTGACAAAGACTAAATCTCCGGTCTCAAATTCCAATGGTCTTCGCCTTTTATCCGCATACTTCTTCTGACAATCCTGAGCATCTTTCATTCTTTTCTTGATAAGCTCAACTTTCGCAGAAGCTTCACGAATCAAATCTGGTCCAAGCACAAGACGATCTTTCGATTCTATTCAACAAGATGGGGATCTACACGGCCTTCCATATAAAGCTTCATAAGGAGCCATCTTAATACTCGCCTGATAACTATTATTATAAGAGAATTCCATTAGATGAAGATGGTCTTCCCACGATCCACCAAAATCCAAAACACAAGCTCGCAGCATATCTTCTAGAATACGATTAAGCCTCTCCGTCTGTTCGTCTGTTTGAGGATGATAGGCTGTACTCAATCGCAAACTCGTTCCCATTGCTGATTGCAGAGCCTCCTAGAATTTGCTGGTGAAAATAGGATCACGATCACTTACTATACTGACAGGAACACCATGCAATCTGACTATCTCCCTCAAGAAAATCTCTGCCAGAGAAGCTGCAGTACAAGTTGCCTTAACCGGTATAAAATGGGAGCTCTTAGTTAAACGATCCACAATAACCCATATTCCTTCATTTCCTTTCTTGGTTCTTAGAAAACCGTCGATGAAATCCATCGAGATCATCTCCCACTTCCACATCGGAATTTCCAAAGGCTGCAATAATCCAGCTGACTTTTGCTAATCTCCTTTAACTTGTTGACAGATGGCACAACTATTAACGAAAGCAGCTACATCTTCCTTCATGCCCTTCCACCAAAAGACTCTTCTCATATCGTTATACATCTTTGATATTCCTAGATGAATATTCAATCTGGAACGATGACTCTCTGACAACACTTCCTGTCTCATATCCCTATCATTCGGAACACAAATCCTTCCGTTAATCCTAAATGTTCCTTGGCCATCAATTTCAAAACTGGGACACTGAACCTTCCTAACTCTTTTGATGATTCTTCTCAACATTTTATCAGATTCTTGCTTACTTGAAATCCTTTCAATAAGAGATGGAACAACTTCCAGAAGAGACAGGACTACATTCCTCCTAAGAGCATCAGCTACAACATTCGCCTTTCCCGAGGTATACAGAATATCCAAATTATAGAATGCCAGAAACTCAACCCACCATTGTTGCATCAGATTAAGATCTTTTTGAGAGATTTCAATGGTTTGTGATCCGTGAAGAACTCAAACTTCTCTCCCAAAAGATAACGTCTCCAGATCTTTAAAGCAAAAACAATGGCTAACAATTCAAGATCGTGCGTAGCATAGTTTCTCTCATGTGGCTTCAATTGCCGACTCGCATACACAATTACCCTTCCATTCTGCATCAGAACTTCTCCTAGACCAACTATACAAGCATCATTATAAACCTCGAATTTGCTCTTCCCATCCGGAATAGCTAACACTGGTGCACTGGTTAGCCTCGTCTTCAATTCTTGAAAAGCTTCTTCACACTGGGGTGTCCACTTGAACTTAGCTCACTTCCTTGTCAGCTTAGTCAGATGCGAAGAAATCTTGGAATAATCCTTGATAAACTTTTTGTAGTACCCAACTAATCCCAGAAAACTGCGAACTTCAGTCGGTGTCTTCGGTTGCTTCCATTCCAGAATAGTTTCAACCTTCGCTGGATCTACAGAGATACCTTTTCCAGAAACAATATGCCCCAAAAATTTAACTCTCAATTTCCAGAAATGGCACTTAGAGAACTTCGCCTTCAACACATGCCTCCTCAGAGTCTCTAACACAATTCTCAAATGCTGCTTGTGCTCTTCTTCAGACTTAGAGTAGACCAGGATATCATCAATGAATACCAAAACAAACTTATTTAATACATCATGAAAGACTCGGTTCGTCAGGTCAACAAAGTAGGCAGGAGCATTGTTTAATCCAAAAGGCATAACCAACCACTCATAGAAACAATTTGGTCCCCTAAATGCAGTCAAAATAATACTGTCCTCAACTACCCTCAACTGATGGAAACCTGAAGCTAAATCCAGTTGAGAAAAGACAGAAGCTCCATGCAACTGGTCAAAGAGATCATCAATACGAGAAAGAGGATATTTATTATGGATAGTCACTTTGTTCAATTCTCTATAATCCACACAGAACCTTAGCGATCCATCCGATTTAGTGACAAACACCGCAGCAGAACCCCAACAAGAAAAACTGGGCCTAATCAACCCCTTCTCCAAAAGATCCTGAGCCTGCTTAACTAACTCCTCCCTCTCCCAAGGATCCATCCTCCTACTAGGCTGAATCAACGGCACTGCCCCTGGAATCAAATCAATGCGAAACTCTATTTCTTGATGCGGGGGCAGACACTTAACTTCCTCAAATACATCAGAGAAATCTTGGACCACATCGGTATCTTCAACCTTCTCCTGAGAAGTCACAACTCCATGCAAAAGACTACTCAAGTGAATTCCAGAATTATCACACATCACTCTGGCAATTCTACCCAAATCAGTTTCCAGCGAAACTGTTCTCTCATCACAATTCAGAATAGCTTTATACTTATCAAGCCAATCCATCTCCAATATAAGGTCAAACCCCTTAAAATTCAACACATAAGGATCACAAGAAAAACTATGGGACGGATAGGAAATCTTCAAGTCTTTACAGATCGTATCTAATTTGGTTACCCCTCCTATAGGATTAGATACAAAGATGGGACATTCTACGGTACTAGGGGTGAGAAAGAACTTCTCTACAGATTCCAGAGAAATAAAACTCAAAGAAGCACCCGAATCAAATAAAACTTTAATATAATTGCCATCTAAAAGTAATGTACCTTCCAATACTCCCTTGCCTTTAGATGAAGTAGATGGTGCACCTTCTAAAGCAAATACTTTATTCTGCTGATCTTTATGAAGTAACGGACAATCCTTGACCATATGACCTGGTTGGTGGCAATTGAAGCATAGAGATCTCTGAACCAAAGCTGAACCCGGTCCACTATGATGCGGTTGCTGCTGCTGAAATCCTTTCCTAGGACACTTATTCGCCAAGTGACCTTCTTGTTGGCATATATAGCATTTGCGAGGTCCGTTGTTACTTCCAGTCTTCTTCTTGTTCGGCTTCCTCCAATTGGGATTGAACTTCCTCTTATTCGGATTAGCAAAATTCCCTCCCGGTGCTACCATTGGTGCCACTGATTTCTTGTTCATCGAATTCTCATATCTCAAAGCCATATCAATTAAATCGACAAAAGATCATTTCAAATGCACCATCGTCTTTTCATGAAATTCCGGCCTCAATCCTTGCACAAACATTTCATTCTTTTTAAGGGGAGTATCATTGAGCCCTGGTCCATAGCAAAAAAGTTCATTGAATTTGGTCTCATACTCCGCTATAGTCATGCTTCCCTGCTTCAAATTCAGAAAATCCTGGTACAGACGAGTTTTCCCCGCTGTAGGCATAAATTTCTCCTCAAACAGCTCTTTAAATCTTTCCCAAGAAATGTCTTCCTCAGAAATAATTGCTGCCGTTGCATCCCACCAGGCTGCTGCGCCTCCCTGCAATTGCCACAATGCCATTTCCCTTTTCCGTTCACCAGACAACTTCATACTCTAAAGATGCGCTCACAGGAGCGTAGCCAAGCTTGGACTTTAATTATCAATTCTGACCCTTTAAATGGTTTACCTCCAAGGTCGATGAAATCTTTGCATAATGCAGCAAAACTAACCTAAGACGGTACTGGATCTACAGCCTCACTAGCAGTTTGACTTTGTCCATTATCAGTCGAGGTACCGCCCCTACCTCTGCCTCTCCTTCCAGAACTCATGTTGGCCACCTGGATAGGTAACTCAACAAATTTAGATAGGTATATAATTATATAAAAATACAAATACGCACTCTCAAGATAAATATTACTCCAGAGCGTAGGTATTATCTCAACTTATGCTCTGATACCAACTGTGACGACCCGCCTTTCTAACCACAGAAAGTCGTATCATCAATAAGAAAAGAAAGGGATAGAAATAGAAAAGATAGAAAGAAAGAATAACAACATCAGAATCTCACAGCGGAACGGAAAAAAATATGATACATCACATAACTATTACATAGTTTTACATATATCAGAGTTACACAACATCATACAACAAGACAGTCACATATATCTGTCAAGACATACATCCCAAAATACAACATACATCAACTACACAGCGGAACTATATAGATAGATACATACGTCTGGGCTTCTGCTCCAAGCTCCTCCAGAACTCAACAATCCAAAACCTATCACTTGGCTACTCATAAAAATTTGAGTACCCAAGAGTTTATGAAAAACAGAAATAAACTCCGGGTCAGACATGGATCTGGTGTAAGTAAACGAGTTAAAGTTGTTTAACTTTGAAAACCATTTGAAATAAAGGTATCACGTAAGACTTTCCACACATAAACACGGGTAAGTTTTTACCTTACGCTAACCAAAACATTTTATAGGAAATCCAGTGATATTATAATAGTTTCTAGATTTTTCAAGTAAATAGAAAATAGCCGAAATTGTTACATTCATTAAATTCCAGCTACTAGCTACAAAAGTGGGTAATACAAATCAAAACCGTAGGATCTCGTCGGGAAAATGAGTTTCCATTAATGGCAGGGATACCGGGGTACCGCCCGTCACAGTACGGGGCCTAGATCACCGTACCGAGGATCACTCCCGACCCCCTACAACGTAAGGCCGGAACCATTCCTTACTGAATAGTTCCGAACAAGATAACCCCGTAGTTGTGGCCAACAACTGCCCACACAACCGAAATAAAGGGACATCTAGACAGGGGTATATCTCGTCCTGCTTGGGTGCTACCCACCTAACCTTGCTACATCTCCCCTGTTTTAACCATTTCCGGTTGATGAGGCTTGAGGCTGGGATTACCTTTATAGAACATTATTCTTAGAATGCTCATCGTCCGCCTGACGATGTGCTGAAAGCATTCAATATATACAAGTTCGTTTCGGATTCGAACGAAACCGAAAGCATTATCTCGTTACACTCATTTTGGAATCACCCTCAGAGTCAACGACAATAATTCTTGCGTTCTGAAACACCATCTCGATCTTCACTTGAGAATTTACGACCTAACTCTTAATTTGGATCGATGTGGTTTTCAGATAATCGTAATTGTCACCCGATCATGGTCTCATTGAAATCCAAATGCCATTTTAAAGGCCAAGTTGTTTAATAGTTTAAACAATTTAATTCAACACTTTGAATTCACATAACATTTATCACAGATAAATCATACGCAATCATCATAGATATATCAATGCATATCACAGAGTATCACAGAGTATCACCAAATAGGTATCATAATCAATCAGACAAGAATTATTAATTCATATCAAAATAGTTTAATTAACTTAACTTAATTAATTACTTAAGAATGATCCATTTTATCCTACTTGATTAATCACTAATTAATCAACTTATTAAATTTATTAATTACTTCCTAATTACTCACTTAATTAATTATTTCTTAATTATTAATTAATAACCTTAATTATTAATTAATAAAACTTAATTACCCATTTATTAATCACTAATTAATTAATTAATTACCAATTAATTAATCATTAATTCTAAATTAATTACTCAATTAGTTAACTACTATTTATTTATTAATTAACTTTACGTAGTTAATTAAAATTCTTAATTTCAAATTGATTAAACACATAATTATTAATATCAATCTTTAATTACAAATTTATTTAATCATAAATTACTTAGTTAATTACAATTATAAATTAATTTACATTCTTAATTAACTTATAATATAATTTAATTATTTGTCTTACATTTGCAAATCTCTCTTAATAATTTTTAAATCAAATCTTACTTAAAACTTGCCAACATTATTTACTTAATTAATACTGAACTTTGTTTAACAAAATAACTTGAAAGTGATCAGACTAATCCACTAAAAACTGAAACCTGTGGAAAACCCTCTGTTTACTCGAGTAAAACTCGAGCTCCTCTCGTCCTTTTTCCGAGTCCTCCTCTCTTCTTCTCCACCTACTTTCTTCTTCTTCTACTTTTTTTTAAGTTAAGTTAAAACTGTACTTATACAAACACACTCACGCACCAAGGTATAACCCGAAGCAACCTCTCCTTTTTCTTGAGTAACGACTCGAGACGTTCGCAACAAACTCTTTGACATTAATACACCGCCGTGCACGTGCACGGCACTTCGCCGTCGCTTCGACGAACCATGACGCCTCCGGCAAGTTGCGAAACAACCCCACACTCGAAAGCAAATCTCAATTTGACGCGAAAAACTCGAAATCAAATTTATACCCATTCATTCAAAACAGCAACTCAACCACACCGAACAAAAACGCCTCGACCTACTAACGCCGACCATCAGTGGCGACACAACTCCGCCCACACCTCGACGATATCCCTCTCTACCAACCCCCAAAAGCGCATGCAGCTCGATCAAACCATGGTGACGAGATCACCTCGTTTACAGACCACTGCAAACTCGTCTCTACCCAACAATTCATGCAATAGATAATTTTTTTAATATTTTTCCTGGATTCGAAAATCATCAAGCTAGCTTCACAACAAATTTCAGCATCTAAGATTTGTTAAATCATCAGAAATTGATGAAAAAGCATTTTCGGTTCATTTATGAACTGCACCTTGTATACTTATATAAAAATCATCATTTTTATTTTAAAAGTCCTACTTTTGAATGTTTATTCAGATATATAATCAAATCAACAAATTAAAATATTCGAATTTAACATATGATTTCCTTTTTACTGTAAAATTTAATATACAGAATCCATGTTACAATGTCAAGCTTCAAACAATTTCCAGGCTATGATCTTAAGTTTAAACAAACCTAATTTTTTTTAAATCCGAAGTTTAAAATGTTTTTGTAAGAAGAAGTATTAAATTTTCCTACTTTTCTTTGCTCTGTAACCAAATATATGGAAGAACGGGCCATATAAAAATTCCCAGTGCAAACAGAAAATATATAGAACTGCTTGTTTAAACTCTACAGCAAAGCACATACCCTTCATAATCAAATAAACAAGATTAAATTTGAAAAAAGGTATGTTAACTCACCTAAATTATTTTGAACAAAGAACAGTTCTTGTGTTTTTGGAAAGCTGGAGTTTGAATTTCCTTAAAACCTTCCCTGCTTCTGATTTTGAATGATATTTAAGTTTGTAATGATGTTTATTTTCTTTTCTCAGGTTTGCTAAGTTATGGAACGAACAAGAATAAAATGATGTATATATAGAAATAGCTTTGAACAGTGGTAGGAGCTTCTGGTACAAGTCTTTACCTTGTTTGATCAGATTAGATTTTTGTGTTTAATTACTGCAATTTGAAATGATATTTGTATATTTCGGCCGACCTATTTTTTGTGCTGAGATGATTTCTTTTGCAATTTGAAATGACAAATGTTATGCTAGCATTAAATGTAAATGTCTTCCTTATAAGCTACAGCCTATCCTATTTTTTATGTACTTAGATTTCTTGTAGATATTTGTTTTGTCTTTTTTTTTCTCCTTTGTTTCTTTTACCCTGCTTGTGTAAGATTCACAGCAAACATACTTACTATATTTTTGGTCAAAGATTTTGTTTTGTCTTGCATACCATATGAATCTCCATATGTATTTATACTAGAATTATCTTATGTTTCTATTTAACCATATAAGTTGTTGTTAACATAACTTTTTAGTTTTATTTCTATTTATAGTTTAACTTTCAAATATTTGATTTATAACATATATTTGTACTTATATTTTATATTTATATTTAATATTGATATGATTGTTTTATTTTAAACATTATTATTTTGATTACATTTATATATGTATTATATCAAATGTCAATAATGTAGAGCCTTTAATTTAGTTGAATAAGATAAATTTTATTTCAAATATTTTTGAAAGATTCTATTTTAAATTTTCAAATCAAAATTTCCTTCACAATACATATATATAAATATATAACTAGTAAATGTCAAAAGATCTTATTTATTTATAAACTGAAAAGCTTGTATTTTATTTAAATGGATTAAATACTTATTATAATAATATGGCCAAAATCCTGGGTCGTTACATTCAGGAGAAAATTAGGCCTCGGTTTTCATCAATAACGATGAGATGGAGATAATGATGGGAGCTATGCATGAAGAATTCTTGAAAAGGCAGGAGGAAATGATGTAGAACCTTTTCAAACAGTTTGGACAAGCAGAAGCTGCTGGAGTTCAGCTCCATGGAGCTGGAACAGAAGGACCCAACAGGAAATCGGATAGAGTATCTTAATAGGGCACAACCCTCAGTCAACATAAAGTTACCAATTTGGATAGATCCAGACTCGGGGGCACACCACCATGCTAGACCAATTCATGGAGGAATTCCAGGTGACACCATGCAGCTGGATGCCGGCGGGAATACAGGAGTGCGTGGCGAGGAGTATGTACCATAATTCCCTCGAGGACTTGGAGGGCAGTTAGGAAATATAGGTAGGGAGCAACCCTTGGTGGACAACATCGTACTTGTTGAGATTATCAGGCGAACTATGCGTGGAGGTTTAGAAAACGGAGATCTGGAAGGAGTAAACAGGAGTCTGTTTACCCGTGATATCAGAATGGCTAGGAATCAGCCAGAGTTCAAGCTACCTACTCTGGAGTTGCAAAATGGTAGGAATGATCCTACCGATCATTTTATGAGGTACACGAGACATATGAAGGTGCTGGGGGCATCGGAGGAAGTTATGTCCTAGTGTTTCCCTTTGTACTTGATGGATATAGCTGCTATGTGGTTCATGCAGTTGGAAGATGGATTTATTAGGATGTGGACAGAATTGGTGGACAAGTTTTTGAAGCAGTTTTGGGTTCATATAAAAAGGCCAAAGAATGCGATGACACTGACATTGGTAAAACAAAGGACTGATGAATCGCTCAGGACTTTCTTAACTCGGTTCAATACAGTGATTGCTTAGGTGGATCGGTCGGATCCATCGATGGTTTTAATGGCAGAAGTGTCAGGAATCGAAGATAACTCGGATTTCAAGGTATCATTGATACGATATCCACCAATAGATCTTGGGGAGTTCTTTCACGAGACCAAAAGATTTCTTCGACAGGAGGATGCATGCTCAAATATGAAGTTAAAGGAAGCAAACGCAGAACCATCCGGTGAAAGCTCGGGTAAGGATAAGGATAAAGGGAAGAGAAAGTTGGACGACAACTTTGGCAGGGCAAGGAAACGCTGGGGGAGCCAAAATTCTCCACTTACATAGGATTGAATGAAACCTTGGAGCGAATATTCATGGAGACTGGGGATCGCCTCCCTCATCGAAGGCCGGCATGGAGGGAATCCTCGGAACGCGAGAGGGCATCCGAAAGGCACTGTCTCTTTCATGACTTGGACGAGCATGATACCAACAGCTGTATGCATCTAAAGGATATAATCAAGGATCATGTAAGGAGTGATTAGCTGCAGCAATATGTCGAAACTCGAAATGTGGCGATGGAACAGGAGCAGCCACCATCTACCTCAAATGACAATGGTTCAAGGCCCAGGAATGATGGTCAATTGGTTATCGACTGATAGGGATAGTATGAAATAATTAGAAAACTCAGAGCAAACGGCCTTGTCACTTACTCAATACGGGGATGGAGATAGGTCCTAGGCACGCTCTAAGATGATGGTAAACCTCAATGCTCTAGTTTGTGAAATCTGCCTTTTCTTTTTGGGTTTGGACATTTGCTCTTTTCTGATTCAGATTTGGAGTTTGGTTTGAACTCCTGGTTTTGTTTGTTTTTTGTATGGACTTTGGTTCGCATGCTTTTTTTTCGATTTGGATATTGGTTTGGATTTTTGGTTCCTGATTTAATTTGGATTTCGAATTGGATTTCGATTGGATTTTTATCTGGTTTTTGGTAAATGGTCGTCGGGTATGGATTATGCTTGGAAAGGGGTAAGTCGCTTCATCCGAACATGGCAAATCGGCTTATTTAGGTCGTCGAGTATAGACTATGCTCGGCCAGGGTCCAAAGAGACCAGGATTCAACCTAGAACTTAGGCCCCATATTATCCATCGATAACTATTTCAGGTCGTCGGGGAATGGACTATACTCGACAAGGGTCCGGAGCGACTAGGATTCGGCTTAGGACTTAAGCCATGGCATCAGTCAGCGTTCAGGGACACTGAACCAAGAACATCAAGACGTTGCTTAATATAGGTCATAGAGTGTTGGTTGCGCTTAGCAAGAAGCCAGAGAGGTCATATATACAGATATAAGCTATGAATAGCTAAGGATTTGGGTATGGACCCAGAGTGGTCCCGGATTCGGCCAAGGGTCCGTAGTGGTCCCGAATTTGGATATCGACCCAGAGAGGTCATGGATTCGATTATTGGTTATTGGATATGGATGGATTAGAACTCAGTTGTCGGGTTCGGATGAATGGATTTGGAATTGGATATCGGCTCGGAGCGATCACAGATTCAGATAAGGATACGGCTATGACACTTGATAGGATGGCTTGGTAATATATTGGATTATAGAACCGATGGTATGGTTATGGATGAAATATGGACTTTGGATGTCGGATTCAGAGCTATTCAAAACATGCCTTCTTACCACAAGGCATGTTTTGGGGAGCGAATGTTACTCCACTTCTTGTCAAGGCAGGGATATCGACAAATTGGCTGGAAAGGATGGATATCAGGATTGGGGATTGATTGAAAACAAGGCTATGATCGATACTGTCAAATTTGACCGAACTCCAATCAAGATGAGATCGACTGGAAAATGATAAACAAGGCTTGAAAAGGCTATATTTCAAGGGAAATGCACTTGGCACTTTACCTTGAATGGGTTATAGTGCGTATTGATCACTTTCTTGATCGATACGAAATGCTACACTAGGGGTCGACACGAACAGGAGGGCAGGCGATGGATACGAATACGGGCGTTTAGAATCAATATGAAGGCAATGGACTTGGATCGATGGATATGAACAAAGGCATAATTGATGAATACGAAAGCACGTGTTCTGGGATCCGTGCGGACAAGGTAGCAGGAAGAGCAGGGGATCGATGCAAAGAGGGTAGCAGCTAATCGCTATGAAGGAGGGAATGGATTGGTGGATACGAATATGACCATAGGTGATGAATCATGGATACAAAATGATGGAGGCTAATTGATGGATACGGGTTCTTCATGGATACGAAATGCTTATCCTATACTGGCAATCTCAAAACTTAGATCGATCATATCTCATAAACTTGATTTATGTTTTTTTTATATTCGGTTATCTTTCTACGGTTAGATTTCATGTTGAATATTTGAGTTGGATATATTGAATTGGATGAAAGATATTGTATTTACGAATTGTGGATGGAAGGCCAAATCGCAGCTAAATGCAGATTTTTTTGTAGGTTTTCCGATGGCTTCCGACGGTCTGAAGGTCAAATTTTACCGACATATTCTGACAGCTACAAACGGCGAAATTTCAACGGCTTCCGACGACTTTCGATAACAAACGTAACCATCCACGTGTCTTCCGACGGTCGTCGGAAGCCGTCGACGACCGCTATCGGAAGCCGTCAAAAAATCTGTTCACAAACGACTTAATTTGCGACGGCATTTTCCGACGGCTCCCGACGGCTCCCGACGGCTTCCGGAAGGCCGCCGACGGTCGGAAGCCGTCGAAAAATACTCTGTTTCTTGTAGTGTAACAAACCTCATTCTGTGTATTACCAGACATATTACTTTGCAATACCCTTTGGTAGTATGGGTATAGCGGTGGGGCAATACAGTATTGGTAAAAAATTAAGGCAATAAAAGTTATCACACTGGGTGAAGATTAGCACAAGATCGAGCATTTCAAAAGTTTTTGGTGTCGATTAATTTCTTTTCAAGTGCTTTTAATACTTCTATTTGTGTTTATTCGTTACGCAAGTTGGTCTGACACTTTTTGTATAGTTCTCGATGAGGAAAACCTTAATGGTATTTCAAACCTATTTTACACCAATTGTTTAATTCATTATGGCTAGACTTTCAACACAACGTTAGCCGACTATTTATCAAAAAAGTTCAAACCAACAATCATTATTTCAAGCATATAATATTTATATCATTATTTGTATGAAATGTAAAATTTTCATAGTATATTGCAAGTTATTTTAGCAAAAATAAATTCAAGATCTTAGGATGGTTTGCGATATAAATAGTGCATGATGCGATAAAATGTGAAAACTTAACATTTGATACTTTACATCATTTATATATAAGGATATGTTATTTAATTTTCATCAAAAAACATGTTACTTAATAAATAAATTAAAAATAATCGGCGGCTTGCATTATAAAAATGCAAGTTATGATAAAAGCAACTAAATTTCACAAAATCCATAAATTTGAATGGTTGACAATTTAATACGATTTATCTCCTTCAGTTTACGTTATGCAAAACATTTAGCAAAAATAAGTAGACGGAAAATTTAAGATTTCTTGCGTTATAAATAGTGCACGACATAATAGAAACATCAAAATTGATAAAAATAACATGAATTTGAATGCGATATGCGAAAAAAACTAAAACTTTTAAGCGTGCTCCAAAAAGGATAGAGATCGCTATTATATTATGAAAAACAACATTGTTTTTAAATAGAAATAAACGGAACAAAAATCAAAACGTAACCATCACTAGCAGTAAAATGAAATCATTGAGATATTCCCAATTTCAAAGAACTGTCTTGTAATGATTTCCGTACATATGTTTGTTTCCATCCTATGTTAGAGTTTGAAATATGAATTTTTAATTAGAAAATGAAAGAAAAATAAGCTTATAACTAGATTGAGGACGGATATGAAGAAATCAACCATAAATAGAGAGAAGCACAATATATTAATAATAAAAGTGACATTTTGACTAAGATCCCTTTCTATAAAAGATCTTTCACAAATACGGTAAATCAAGTCTCTTCTTTTATAATTGTAAAATAGTTGTTCAGAATAATGTTTTTTTTGGATTTCCCCTTGATTATTATTTGAATCCAACATTTTTTCGATATATATTGTATATCAATATCTGAACGATTGTTCCAAAAACTATTGCAAATTAATCTAAAATATATTGTCTTTTTACATTATATAATGCAGTGCAAAATAATTACGGTATAACTGATTATAATCGTATTGAATGGTTCGCATCATCATCAAAAAATTTTGTCGTGCAATAACACATTTAAGTGAAACATTGTGTATAGCAGCACTACAAAATATATAAGTATTATTGCCAAAAATCAGTGCAATTACTTTTAATGCAACTAATTGTACCATACTAATATTAAGTGAAATTAGTTGTCGCTCCAACCACAACCATTGCCGTCTGATAGTATCGATCGACTCAGCATCAAAATTCCACATTTTAACGATACTAGCCTTGTTTCCTCCAATTGCCACCTTAAAAGTCATGATTTTGATGTAGCCGATTAAAACTCTAATTTTGATCTTCAAATGAGATATTATGTTCAAACTTCGATACCAATCAACTTCTCTCCTCAAGTCGCATTCATCAATATCAAAATCAAGGATGATACTATTTATACCCATCTAAAAACTTACTGTTGTCACTTAACGTTTAATAAAATTAAATTATAAAATACATTTCAAACACCTACCTTAAATATAAAAGATGGTTTGAAAGTAAATGCTAACGATTATGCACAATGAGCAACGTAGAGATAGAATGAAATCTACTCTCAAACATAATTATTTTCGATTATATCAACCACTAATTGTAGATGAAAATGAGATGTATAATGTAAGTAAAAATATTTATCAATTTAAGATTAGAAATTGATGAATTATGATATCTAATGTATTAGAATATGCATAAAAATCAATATTTTTCCAATCCCGTTAATTTTCTAAGGAAAAATAATAATATAATGATAATTAATTACATTTGATTATATCATATCGTTTTTTTTTATTACTATTGGTTTTGTTGCGTTTTTTGTTTTTGTTTTATTGCTGAAATAATAGCAAAAGCAATTATGATTGGATATCTTTAATCAAAGTAGCAATAAACGCTCTTTACTATATTCTAATATAACATCAAATTTGAACTGCAAATTATTTTTTAATATATTAATCTTGGTTAAGGTATACAATTTATAGAAAAATGGAAAATCTACAGACAATTAAAGTCGATAACAAATAGTCTTGGTGAAATTAGCCGGATGCACATATATTGATGAAGCATTAGATTAAAAAAAGATCAGCCATGGAGAACTTTTATTCTGTCGTTTGAAGAGGGTGAGAGAAGAAGTAGAGTTATGATTTTGAGATATTAATTTTTTTTCGAAATTGAATACTTAGATGATAGTACATATTGGTACCGCAAGTCTTAGGTAATGTACAACATACTACATATCTTTAATAATAGTTGTAATAGCTTTGGTGTCACACTTTTTTGGTATCAGCGTGAACTATCAAAAATGCTCTGTATATATTATTAAATCTTAATCACTTAAAAATATGATCTAATATTAAACTTCTTCTACAGATTCAAAAGCCCCTAAAAGTAGGATTTAACGATTATATAAGCTTTACAAATTCAAAATGCTTCAAAAATTAGGATCTAAAATTAAACTCGTGTTACAAATTTAAAATACATCGTTGCAAATATACAAATCTTAATATCACTTAAACATAAAAAAAAAATCATCCTTTTAACTGATTTTAGGCATATATAATTTACAAGGAAAATAATTCACGCGCAAAGCGCGTGCCGTAACACTTATTAATATATGCCGTTCAAATCACTCTGCACAAGTTTCGAACTTATGACAACCCGCACTAAATTTGAAGCGTCTAACCGCTGGAACAGTGATGCTGGTCTATTTATATATACGAGCATGATGGCACGCGCTTTGCGCATGATGAAGGCATCTGAATTGTTTTTCTACAAATTTTATTTGTTTAATACATTCAAAAAAATGATTTTCACAAATATTTAGTCATATTTTTGTATTGAATCAAACGTAGTTAATTCGAATTTTTATTTTTAAGTTGCAGTATCTAATTTTTTTATTAGTTTAAAATTTTATTTATATTATTAATCTTTAATAATAGTTGTAATAGATTTGGTGTCAACTTTTTTGGTATCAACGTGAACTACCAAAAATGCCCCTTTATATATTATCCCATCTTAATTACTTAAAAATAGGATCGAATCTTTAATAATAGTTGTAATAGCTTTGGTGTCATACTTTTTTGGCATCAACGTGAACTACCAAAAATGCCTCTTTATATATTATCCCATCTTAATTACTTAAAAATAGGATCGAACGCTCTTTAATAATAGCTGTAATAGCTTTGGTGTCACACACTTTTTGGTATCAACGTGAACTACCAAAAATGGCCCTTTATATATTATCTCATCTTAATTATTTAAAAATAGGATCGAATCTTTAATAATAGTTGTAATAGTTTTGGTGTCATACTTTTTGGTATCAACATGAACTATCAAAAATGCCCCTTTATATATTATCCCATCTTAATTACTTAAAAATAGGACCGAATACTAAATTTCTTTTACAAATTCAAATGCACATAAAAGTAGGATCTAATAACTAAACGTGCTTTAAAATTCAAAACGCTTCTAAAAATAGGATCTAAAATTAAATATTCTTTACAGATTCAAAATACTTCTTTACAAAATATCACTTAAAAATAAAAATAATTTTTTTTACTGATTTAAACAATTCACGCGCGAAGCGCGTGCCATTACACTCGTTAATAAAAAATGAATTTGTAAAGTTGTTTATTTGTTAGATCCTATTTTTAAGTGATATAAAGACTCGGTAAATATTTGTAGAAGGAATTTTTAATTTGTAAATAAAGCTTAATTGTCAGATCCTATTTTTTAGTGATGTTAAATTTTAATAATATCTGTACAATACCATTTTTGGTATTTCATATTGACACCAAAAGAGTGTGACATCAAATATATTACGACGATTACTAAATGAATACATATAAAGGGCAATTTTGAAATTTCACGGTCGGACCAAAAAATTACGCTTCCAAGCCAACTATTAATAAATAAACATGTATCTAAATGAGTGAGAAGATAAATGAGTGACAGAATGTGTTTAACTAAGTGTAAATAGTATCAACCAAAATAAACATATTCAATTATTATCATTATTTGTTGTTGTTCAATTTTTTGATCATTCAAAGTTTTGTAGTGAATGTGAGAAAATAGACATTAGCTTTTGTAAAATAAGGTTTCAGTGCTGATTTGCGCCGAATCAAAATTAATTTCAGCGAAAACTACAAATTTGCAGGTGAAAAAAATAGATATTGGGGCTGGAGGTTTAAAAAGACCAACTAGGCTTAGTTCCAGTTAAATATCAGTTAAATCGATTCCGGATTGCCTGTGAATGACAAAAAGTAAATTAGTCTCCAAATAAATTATTGTTTAGCCAATGACGGCACCGTAATTAATCACTAACGCCATCCCAATATTACGAAATCCCAAGTAGCACTCGAATTCAAAATTTCTCCGTTGTTTTCCATTTCTTCATCCGGTTCTGCCTTCGTTTGCACTCTCTCTTTCTCCTCTTACAATTTTTTTTATATTTTCTTTAAGTTAGTATCGCAAATGGACGCAGTTTCTACTCCAATCGCATCTTGCTCGAAAGAGCATCAAAAGATCTATCAACAATGGTTCTCGGTAGCAGACGCCGGTATTATTCCTTTGCTTGATTTCTTCTTCTTTGAATCAACTTTTTGAACTTAAATTTTCATTTATTTTAATTTAGTTTTTTTTCTTCCTTGTATCAGATGGAGATGGCCGAGTGACTGGAACTGATGCTATCAAGTTCTTTTCCATGTCCAATCTATCTCGGCCCGAACTTAAGCAGGTGTATTTTTCTGTTTAGATCTATTAATTCGAATGGATGCTTTCTTGTTTTGCAATTAAAGTTTAATAGCATATTTGAGATATTTTTGGGTGAATTTGGTTGTTACTATTTTGTTAATAATGGTTATTTGTGTCCCTTTTTATGTCTTAACGTGACGCACTCTAGTTTCCTATATCTGGTATTTTTTTCTTGGATTTGGAAAAAATATTTTTCCATATATTTATCTGGGATTTGCCTACAGTAGTAAATTATTTCAAGTTGGACACTGTTTCACTCATGTACAACTTAGATACTGAGCCAGGTAACATTATTTCAATTGGCAGGTGTATTCCCTTTTAGGGGAGGTCACAGGTTTGAATCTTTACAAGAACATTGTTATGCAATTATACAACTTTTAATTTCGTTGGTTTAAATGGCTTAGCACTCCAGCCCTCAGTTAACATTAATAGACTCTGCTTTTCATTCTTGTTAGTCATCAATATTAACATACATTTGAATTGTAACTTAAAGGTGTGGGCCTTAGCTGATTCTAAGCGACAAGGCTTTCTTGGTCTCGGAGAGTTTGTCATAGCAATGCAGGTACATTTTCATGTTCACTTTTACCATTTTGAGTCGCTCTCTTATTTTTCTATTAATACTTTCTACAGCTTATTTCATACATCCAAGCTGGAAATGAAATCACTCAAGATGCTCTTACAAGCACAGGTAGACCTGATGATAAGATTTAATTGATTAGTGATGTTTTTAAGATACAGTCCCTATTATAAAATTATGAACCATACTCATATTGTTGCATTTTCTTTACTGAAATCGTACAGAGCTGAAGAATATGGAACCTCCAGTCATGGAGGGGTTAGATGCGCTGATTGCAGTAAGTGTGTTATTGAGAAATGAAATATGTCTTTATATAAGTATATGACTTAATCGTAACTTTTTTGCTTTCAATCATCTTTTAGAGAACCAAGGCTTTGGCCAAGAAGCATTCACCAGAGAAAGAAGGTGCATATTTATCTTTTGTATTACAAAGTGTTAATGGTTAATCACCAAATTATTGTAAAATTAATTATGAAATTACAATGTTCATGCTTACTGATACAGCGGTGCCTCCAGTAAATACATCACTTCAGTGGTTTACATCAAAACCAACAAAGAAGGTTTGAACGTCTCTTTATTTGATTCATTGTAGTTACCTTTGTGTTTTTTATTTGTTGTGCATTATGTTTGTGGCATCACCAGTCCAAAATATGCATCCAAGTCTGCTCATATATTAATTTTTAGCATATTAAGTTAGTTTTTTTTTACACTACTCTTATGTCTGTCTCTTTAAACATTTTTGTCTTCTAATGACGAATAATCTATTGTTTGAATATTGCTCTATTTAACTCTTTACATTTTACAGCATATGCTTATAATCATAGTAAGTGACATGGAAAACCAATGTTTTTCCACTTCCCAATGAACTCTTTTGTCTTGGAAATAACTTTCTTAGAATAAATTTCAAACCGTTGTTCCAAAAATTTCCGACCGTTATTTGGTGGAAGCTTTGTGCACTGGATTATTCCTCTTTTCAAAATAAACTCTTCACTACAGAGGTTGTATTTACATTATATTAAGTTTATGTATTATCATATTCAAACTTAAGTGAAATCTTGGTATTATGTCTTAAAGACGTTACTTTAGAACATATGGTCATACACTTGATAGGCTTGTAAGCAGAATGGTATCTTTTCGTAGTACCTGCATCAGATGCTGTATTACTGAACTTGGTCATTTATATTTTATGTTGATTCGTACTGTTGGAATCCACCTTTTTTTACCTTGCGTTTACTGGCAGATACCGATGTCTTCTGTCACTTCAATCATTGATGGCTTGAAGAGATTATATATTGAAAAACTAAAGCCGCTTGAAGTAACCTATCGCTTTAATGATTTTGTGTCCCCATTATTGGTGCGTCAAACTACATTTGTCTTGCCTATAAATATTTACATGATTAGCTAATTTTCCATTTTCTTTTGCAGACAAGTAGTGATTTTGATGCTAAACCAATGGTGATGCTCCTAGGTCAATATTCAACTGGAAAAACTACATTCATCAAACATTTATTGAAATCCAGCTATCCAGGTTAGCTATACCATCATGTCGTAGATGTTACACAATAAGTACATCTATTTCCTTTCACCAGCCTATACAGTGACATCTCTCACACACGCACGCACGCGCATGCGTGTACGCACACACATGCGTGCATACATGCGTGCATAACTGTTTAAACTACTACTTATTTTGTCCGTTTCTATTTTTAAACTAGAATTCAACTTTTGTGTGTAGGTGCCCACATTGGACCTGAGCCTACGACTGATAGATTTGTTGTCGTTATGGTATATTTGATACCTTCGAAATTCCGTTCTTTATAGCACTCATAACTTTAAAAAAGCAATCATTTTTTTTACTGCACTTGTGATATTATTAAGAGAGAACAACTGCACCAATTTTGTCAACTAGATTGCTAATTATTTTTAACATGATTTGATAATATACCATCAATTGGCATTTTGAGCGATTGCCATGCAGTAAGCTAGTATGCTCTACTCGTTACATCAATTTTTTTCTTTGACTAAGTACTGGGTACCCTTACATTGTAGTCATATTTCTTATTGATTGCTTGAGCAATTGAGTTGTAAATTATATGACAAAACAATTATTTTTTTGCTCAATTGCCAAGTATATCAAATTAATTCTTCGTGTAATAATATATCGGTGCGGTGACAATTGTTGAAGTATGATTCTTTGATCCAAGCATTCTTATAAACAAAGTCAGTTGAGCCAACGTTATTTAAATGATTGAGTGGCCCTAGTTGTATATTCTCCATCGAATTATTTCAAAGAACTCTAGAACTCATAGATTGAACCAACTGAATCACGGTACTGGTAATGTTTTTTTTCCTCTTCTAATTGCAAGGTTTAGCAGCTATACCCATTCACTATGTATGTTAGTTTTGTCACCATTGGTTTATATATTCTACATTCAAATATTACCTCACACTTTTTTCCCCACGGTATCCACAGCTTGCCTGGTTAAATAACTAACCAATTATCAAATAACATGTATCTTTGTCAGAATTAATACACAATCCTTATGGCTTTAAATTCAGATATGTGCCACACCAAACTTTTGATTTTTTTTTTTTTAATTTCAAGGAATCACATCAAAATGTGTTCACTATTTTTTTAATCATTAGTGTCGGCGTCGCTGATAAAAAATGTTCTACAAATACTGTGACTTACTGGCTTATTTGTCAATAGTACTATTTTTTATGAATTTAAATGTGCTTTAATGGTTCTATGAATTTTTTTGCCACTGCTGCCAGCAAGTGCTATTGTTTACATTAAGCAGATCCTAGACTTCAATTTTATTTATATAGCTGTATTTGCTTTATCTTGAACCATGTAACTACACCAGCTTATAGACTGTGTATCAGTTTGTAACCTTCAAAGCCAGCTAATAATGCTTCCTGGTCATCACATCTTTATTTAAAATGCAAACCTGTGAACACCTATGACTCCGGTTACTGTTGTCCTTAGATTTCAGACCCTTGAGATCTATTTTGCAAATCTTTAATAATAGTTGTAATAGCTTTGGTGTCACACTTTTTTGGTATCAACGTGAACTACCAAAAACGTCCCTCTATTTATTATCAAATCTTAATCGCTGAAACATGGATTAATATTAAAATTCAAACGCCCCTAAAAGTAGGATCTAACAATTAAACATGCTTTACAAATTCAAAACGCTATTAAAAATAGGATCTTTAATGAACTATTTTTACAAATTCAAAATACTTCTTTATAAATATACAAATCTTAATATCAATTGAATATATATATTTTTTTGATCGATTTAAACATATACAATTTATAAGAAAAATAATTCACGCGCGAAGCGCGTGCCGTAACACTCGTTAATAATAGTTGTAATACTTTGGGTGTCACGCTTTTTTGTTATTAACGTGAACTACTAAAAATGTCCTTCTACAAATATTATTAAATAGTAATACCACTTAAAAATATGATCTAAATAAGTTATCTTTACCAATTCAAAACGCCCCTCTATAGATATTATTGAAATTTAAATATCACTTAAAAATAGGATCTAACGATTTTTTTTTCAAAGTCGTTTTTTGTAAATTAGTAACAAAAATAAAAATTCAAACTAACAAAGAATTAGATGTTGCAATTTAGAAAGTAAAATTAGAACAAGCTGCATATCATTTCAACGCAAAAATACGGTTAAATATTTATGAAAATCATTTTTTTTTTGAACGAGTTAAATATATACAATTTGTAAAAATCAATTCACATGCAAAGTGCGTGGTATCATCACGCGCGGAGCGCGTGCTATACCACTCGTATAAAAAATACACAGCAGGGAAGAAATCTTTTAAAATTATATTGATATCATTGGCACAAGGACAATATGACTTCTCGGAGTTTTATAAGTTGTGTACCGGAGGAAATGAACACTTGGTAAAACATGAAAATACTTTAAAAAGGTGGCTCGCAGCACATTAAACCATGCATATATGCCATGAAACGAGTGTAGGCTCCAACTTAAATTGAATTCAATAATCTTGATACGCTTTAACAAAAGTTCTTAATGACAAAAAAATACATGCTTTCTTATGCGAATTATTGAATTCCTGCGAAAAAAAGGATCTATTACACCAAGATCTGACCTTAGCTTTGATTCCAATTTGGATCTATTCTCACTATTTATTTGATATAACCGTCAAATTTAGTGAGTCAAATTTAGTGAGAGTTCTTTCCATCGATGTCGCCGATTTGAGCTATTCAAACTTCTCTCTGTTATTTGTGCATTAGACAATTGTAAATTTGACTTTCATACACTGAAATGCTTTGTAATTTTAAATACTACTAGATGATTTATTCACTTTTAATAAACCATATTTGTGCATTGTATGCAATTGTAAGTCTGACATTTTTAAGCCAATAATTGTATTATTGGTAATACTACTAGAACTTTAATTCATTTTTTAATTTAAACTATTATAAATCTACTCTTCAGTCAGGACCAGATGAAAGGAATATACCTGGAAACACCATAGCTGTACAAGCTGATATGCCATATAGTGGGTTAACTACCTTTGGCACTGCTTTCTTATCAAAATTTGAGTGTTCACAAATGCCACATCCAGTAAGCCACTTGACTCTTCTTTGCTTTTTGGCATACAAATTCACCACATTTAAAAATGATAATAAAATCTTACTCTTCATTAATTCTGTTTAGTTGCTGGAACATATCACATTTGTCGATACACCTGGAGTACTATCTGGAGAGAAGCAGCGAACTCAAAGAAGCTATGATTTCACTGGAGTGACATCATGGTTTGCTGCTAAATGCGATCTTATTCTTCTTCTATTTGACCCCCATAAACTGGATATCAGCGATGAATTTAAACGTGTCATTGGATCTTTGCGTGGCCATGATGATAAAATACGTGTTGTTTTAAACAAGGCAGATCAAATCGATACCCAACAGGTCAAATCTACTTTTTTTCATTTGATATCATGCAACTTTGGCATTGGAAAGTTAGAATGCCACCAGCTTTCCATTCTTATTCATATTTTAAAAATTATTCTGTTATTTACAGCTTATGAGAGTGTATGGAGCACTGATGTGGTCACTTGGAAAAGTTTTGAATACTCCTGAAGTTATGCGTGTTTATATCGGGTATATTTTCTGACGTTTAACTGAAAACTGGTCCCTACACAATGATCCCTTCTTTAGTTTCATTCTTTAGTTAATGCCTTCATATTTGGTCCACGCTGCGTCACAGCTCATCAAAAACAACTCAACATTAATTTCTATTTTCAAATTAATCATTCTTTATATGTCATTCTAATTTCACTCTTGGGATAACTTTCTTACAGAAAATTCGAATAGAAGAACCTTTTTTATCATTAAATTACAGATTTCATTGGTTTAATTTGGAACACCCCTATCATATCTTGAGCTACACTATTCCAAATGCTACAAAATATTGTAGATGTATACAATCCACATATAGAGGATCATATCGATATTTGCAGTCTTTTCAAAATCATAATTCAATTATTCACCGTTCAAACATTATGTTTCAGTAAAGAAATTTTTCGTCCTTCTCAGTGAGAGGAAAGATCATCTTTTTACTCGGCGTGTTTTATCAAATGTTGAGAAAGGAAGTGTGGTTTACAATCGTTTTCCTACTCCCTTTTCCTTTGTTAAACTGTGAAGGACGACCATTTTTCATTTCAAAAGGGGAAATTATCTTCCTTTTAGATCTGTGAAAAGTATCAGATTTTTCCTTGCGCTATGGAGGAAGCTTATTTTGCTCCTTAAATTATGAAAGAATATCTATTTTCTTTTTGAGAAGAAAGATCTTCTCTTTGATCGAAGAAAGAAGATTTTCTTTCTTTTTGAAAAAATTAATTATAATCATCGAATTATATACTGTTTTAAAGTTTTTGATGCATACATTTGAATGGTGAAGAAAACCATCATTGCGATTTTTTTCGCTTTTCTTTTTTTCCTTTTGAAAAATATATTTGATATTATAAATATGATTTACAAATTTGATTTATAAATCTCTACTGTTAACAAGGAAATGACCATACGATTAACTGTTTTATGTTGTTTCAACTGTTGTCACAGTTACTAAATATCATTTCAAATTGCAAATTCTAATTCATCTCCACATCATGTGCATACATGATACGCCGTACGTGTCATACGGTATGCATAATGCAAAATCTATGCTTCAGTGGGCAAAATGGATTTTCGTTTCGATATCTTCTAGGAAGTTATCACATTATAAATATTGATTCACTGTTATAGGTACAGCAGTTTTGTAAATTAAAACGAAGTCAGGACCCGAATTAAGTAATTTACGCAGAAAAGAGTTTTTGTTTATTTTGATGAATAATTAATTTGTGGGTTTCCCCCTTTTGATATGGATAAAATGAAGTGGTAATTAGTATAGGTATAATGGGCATGACAATAATATTTTAGGTGTGGAAATTGCCTCACCTTTCTAATAATATCTATGCTATCAGGATTACTTGTTCCAAATCACTTCATGTTTTTCCTTTTGATATTCTGATTTTTTTTTTTTTAAACTGAAAATACAGTTCATTTAATGACAAACCAGTAAATGGAAATATGGTTGGTCCAATAGGAAAAGATCTGTTTGAGAAAGAACAAGATGATCTTCTTTCTGACTTGAAAGACATACCAAAGAAAGCCTGTGATCGTCGTGTAAGTTTCGGTGGTTTTTGTCCATAATTTTTGGCAAAAACTTTGATTTTATCTATATCATTTCTACCCATAACTATTGGGTAAAAACTTTGGTTTTCTCCGCAGATAAATGAATTTGTGAAGCGTGCAAGAGCAGCAAAAATTCATGCTTATATTATAAGCCAGTTGAAAAAGGAGATGCCTGCAATGATGGGCAAAGCTAAAGCTCAGCAACGGCTAATTGATAATTTGGAGGATGAATTTGCAAAGGTAATCATTCCTTTCTTTTACACAGCTAACCAGCAGAGTTTTGCATGGACAACAAAATGGTTACTCCAACCAAACCCACCCACCCACCCACCACCCCCTCCTTCTCCCCCATGCAAACCACCCCCCCAAAGCCCAAAACAAAACCCCCCTTCCCTCTCTTTTTTCCCCCAAATAATACAAAACCTTAGTTTTTTACCCAGCCGATTGCAAGTTCTCATTTGAGTTGTTCTTCTGTTAGTGATCGAAAGCAGTTAATTTTAAAACCATTCTCCCTCCCTCCCTTTTTTGACCAATTACAAAGTCCTCCTGCATTATTGAGTTAATTGTAAGAATCGATTGCTTCCTTTTTTCCATTGAAACAAGTTGATTCTTTACTTCCTTTATGAGGAATTTATGTATGGTCAATTTATTAAATTTAACCATAATACTCTGGTAACCTATTATGTGTTTATTGTACTTGGATGGCAAATTTTGATTTGTTTTCCCAGTAATCAATAATTTAATCCAATAAATATATCTTACATAAAGACAAGGTTAGCTAATTATATAAATACAGGTTCAAAGAGAGTATCACCTTCCTGCTGGAGATTTTCCCAACGTTGAACGTTTTAGAGAAGTATTAGGTGGTTACAGCATTGACAAGTTTGAGAAACTAAAGCCAAAATTGGTACAAGCTGTAGATGACATGCTTGGATATGATATCCCCGAACTCTTGAAGAACTTTAGAAATCCCTATGAGTAAATTTACAGAATATTTTTTGGGCACATTTTGAGTTATTGTTGATGATTATAATATTTCTTCTCAGCATACCTTCTTGGTAGCATCAATAATATGCATATGTAGCTAAAAATCTGCATGCTTTATTTCTAACGATTCTTTTTTTTGGGTCTTTCCTGCGAGTTTAAACCTATAATTCTCATGCCTTTATCTCTGTGTTCACGTCTGGTTTATGAACTGCATTTGTATTTCAGCTTGTCTACGTATTGAACCACCAATAGGAATCATAACAATATTTGTATAACTTGCTTAGTTACTTTCAGTTCCGAACTTTTCTTTTCCATGCATGATGGACATAGCTTCTGTTATAAAGTTGTATTTAAATGTTTCTCGTAAAGTATAAAAGAGCCCATCGGATTCGAAGCTCAACAGAAAAGATTCAAAGCATATGTCGATCATGATCTTTTTCGGGTCAATAACTTGTTCATCTAATATATTTTTTCATCCATAAGGCTTGTTCGTCTCGTACCCTTTGTTCGGAACTTGTTCGCCATTTTTTCAAGAACAATGGCGAGTCACGGGACTCGCAGGCAACATCTTCCGACGATCCTTTGAACACTTCCTTGCCTTGTTCTTCAACAATTAAGTTGAGCAAGATAATGCCAACTCATCAACTTGTCGTTCGTCGGTCGGTGTTGTCCATATATTTCCTTGTTCTTCAAGGCTCCTCGTTGATCAATTCCTTTGTCTGATTTACTTTGTCGTGATTGTGTAGACTTTTGATAAAGCTTCTGATCATGCCTGTAAAAAGTCGTTGTGACAAAAGCACCGTGACAACATTATTCATCTGACAAAAACATCATGGTGTCGTAATCATTCTTTATGCTTCACCGTCTACCTAGTCAAGATGTCACTGTACAACAACCACTCCTTCTGTTATACTGCTCTTTTAATACAAGTGCGACGTAATACGATTCGCCGGCTAGCATGTATCTAGACTACTCCATCCACGTGGAACTCAAGCTTGTCGAGATCGTGAATCACAGTCAATAGTTCTAGGGAAATATTGCATCTAAGGCATCAATTCTAATCCTTGGGGATATGATCTCCACAATTATTAATAGGGGACTTCATTCACTTCTACAAGGATCGGTCTTCTACATTTAAGACGTTATCGCTAGTTTTATGCTCTTGTAATAGATATAAAATTTCTCTTGCAATGAAAAACTCAAGCAATAAAAGAAGTGTATGATCAAGTGCATTAAGCAGTAGTGTAAAGGTGACAAATTCCATTTTTTTTATCAATATATTATGCACTAGATCTTTTATTGTGTTATCGTCAATCATGTTTTTTAACATTAACTTATATTTAATGTTTCTGTTGCATGAATCTGATTCGAATTTTAGTTTATATTATATTATCTTTATTATAACAATATAGATTTAATTTCAATGTTATTATTTGTTCAAAATATTTTATAAGATAATATATTATTAATTTAAATAATATTCATTCGATCGTAAATTAATAACAAAACCAATTTATATATATATATATATATATATATATATAATATGTGTATAATTTTCATTTTGAATAATAAATATATTTGAATAATAATAATTATAAAATAGTTTTATAATAAATAGTGCTTGTTCAAATTTAATAATTCACAAACTAATATTATAAACTTAAACGTTATATTTCTACTTTATTCAAATATCAAACGCTCGAATAAGACTAATGATATATATATATATATATATATATATATATATATATTATTTCAATGGTGTAACACTTTATTACTTGACTAACAATTTAATATACTTATTCATATTTTGATGTCACATACAGGCGTACAATATACACGTTAATATCATCAATGTGTTCGGTATTGGTAATACAAATTCAGTGACGCAATTGCATGCAAAATGAAGTTCGTTGCAAGAGTTATTCGTGTTTGAAAATCCAAGATTTAATACATATTTCCAAATTTAATAAGGACTTATAAAAAAAGTTACCTTTCTTCTCCAATGCAAACCTAGCCAAAGCATCCATTCTTCATCGAATTATCTTCCCATCAGATCCAACTGAGAGCGTTGCTGCCACTATTGTTGTCTTCCTCTTGCTGAAATGTGTTCGTCCACCGGTCTCCTCGATTCCGACCCCTATCCTTCAAGCCCTAATTTAATGACGTCGACACTGCTTGGATAAACGATGCCGTAGGAAGTGCAATTGATGATCGGAAATGCTTCTCTTCATTAGGATGACCACGAATGCACCTTGCAACCTTTGATGGCTGCCGAGATATATGCTTGGTTGGTGGCCATGCACAATTCATGCATGAACAATGATTTTAGAAAAGAAAAAATATATCCTTTTATTATATATACGAGTGGTACGGCACGCGCTTCGCGCGTGATGATGACATATATTTCGCGTGTAATTTTTTTTTTACAAATTGTATACGTTTAATTTCATCGAAAAAATACGATTCACACAAATATTTAACAATATTTTTACATTAAAATGATACGCAAATTAGTTTTAATTATACTTCTTAATTACAACATCTAGTTTTATGTTAGTTTGAATTTTTATTTCTATTATTAATTAATAAAGAATGAACTTATTTTTTTAGTAGTTTGAATTTTTATTTCTATTATTAATTAATAAAGGACGACTTTGAAAAAAATATTATTTGTTAGATCCTATTTTTAAGTGATATTAAGATTTCAATAATATCCATAGTTAGATGTTTTGAATTGGTAAAGAAAACTTATCCGTTAGATCCTATTTTTAAGTAATATTAATATTTAATAACATTTGTAGAGGGGCATTTTTGGTAGTTCACGTTTACACAAAAAAGTGTGACACCAAAGGTATTACAACTATTATTAAATATAAATATATATATATATATATATATATATATATATAATCCAAATGTATATGATTGCAAATTATAGCGAAACAAGATATGAATGAAAATTCTACCGATCGATAACACCTTGAACAATCAGCTTCACCTCTCAGAGAACATTATTCTAACTCAATGGTAGAATTACAAAGTCCACATTAAGATACAGTTTATTTTAGTGAAATAGAATAAACTTTTGGATATCTAACTGGAGGTTTTATGGATTTATTTATAGCATCAGGCGTAAAAAATATCTCCTTAATATAGCTAGACTTTATTTATTAATTAATTTCAATAACCCGAAAATAATAAACCATTTAGTTATTATCAATATGGCTAGCACTTTAATTGTTAATCAACATTAATAGTTTTAACTACCGTAAAATATTTATTATTTAACAAATATGATTTTCGACCTATATCTAAATAACTAAATACATATACAACAATTATATACTTTACTAATTAATTTTTCAACCCTCTAATAATATTAAAAATAATAAAAAATTAATTAATATAACCATTATGTTAATTTCTCCATAAGAATAATTTATAACTTTTTGTAAATTATTTTGATAATTTATTCCAGTTTTCAGAGTTAAGTTCTGTTACTTCAAGGTGTGAACTCAACCCTTAGTAATATTTATACAATTCAAATATTAAAGTCTATATGAACTTTACTAAATCAAAGTAGTAGACATGAGTTTAGTTGCATACAAATTATCTATATGAAACCCAATTTCATATCTTTTAAAGCGACCACCTTAAGCAATGATGTATTTTACATGTTTTACCTTTGTCATCACTATATCACTTACATATTTAGAGCTCAGTCAATGGTCAAAAATCTATAAATATCTTTATTTAATCGCGAAGTCAGACATTAGAGTCCATGTTTTAATCCGATAACAATTACCAATAAACCCATCTGCTTTAGCCAAAGACTTGACCTTAGATCAACTATCGATTATACTAATACTAATCTTTTGCTCAAAGTAGACGAATCCTCTCTTGAATAGTATTTCACTTCATCAGCTTATACCCAAATGTGGCCTTAACATGATCATCGTTGTCATGAGATTGACATCATCGTTGTCGTGTAATCAAAGTATAGTTTAGACATTTAAGAATCATAGTATTCTCAAGTCAAAAGACTACTCCACATCATCACATGAGATATTTTGTTTGACTTTTAACCTATAGAAGACTCTCGGTGAGTCGTTCTATAATTGTTCCAAACAGCTACATATATGTAACCTACACTTGCCCCCAATGGTTAAGAGTAGTTCATCATTCATCATGTAGAGAGCATTGCGTACACTAGCATCAAAAAATACATTAATATCCCTCTCTTGGTATATCTTGACTAGGATCATTTATGGATAAATATTTATTTTATAAGATTTAGTACTGTAACAAACTATAATTTTGACATAGGATATTAAATTAATTAAAATAGTTTTGAATTGAAAAGTAGTTTGACTATTGTATTTATAGCGGTTGCGTTGGACTTTCTGATCTTATCAATTAATTATAAGTTTGATAGCTTCGGAGTTACGGTTTGAGAGATATGGGCATTACATTGTTAGAATTGGGTACGCAACCGCTTTTTGGCCTGAATAGTTGTACATAACCAAACCACACAACTTTCTATATAAACACAGTTACGAAACTCTAGGAGGTACTTGTCACATCTCATTTTCTTCAGCAATCCTGAAATTCATCTTAATCTCCTTCTAATGATGGACAACTTTCTCTAATAAAAAAGTGTTCCTAAATTCAAACTATCCAAACCCTAGCTTATAATACATCAAATTGAAACTCTCGATGAGGCTAAGAGACGTGTGAAGTTTATTTTTCCACCTAACACTCAAGTTGACCACAAAATTGATGTAACAGTCTAAACTGCCCATACTATCAATTTTTGTTCAATGGTGAAACAATAATCAAATGATGATCGTGAAAATACCATTGCATAGAGGATGATGAATGGGGTACACATATGGGGTCTAATCATCCTCGATCGACATGATTTGGCCATGAAAGTTTGCCAAAGTAGGAAAAACCCTAGGTGGTGTAGGCTTGATTGCGATAATTAGGGTACCGAAACGGGGTTAGACATGTAGGAGACAATGAGCATATGTTGTCGGTGGCCTCCGATAGGGTGCTAGTGGCCGGAGTTTGCAGTGATCAACTGTTAAAGTTAGCGGGGGAGTTGGGTTCGGGTGTGGTGTGGTTTGATGAGGGTTATTTACACACAAAACCCTATAACTTCGAATCACTGTAACTTTTGTCTATTACCTTCGTTTTATGTGCACTTTGTTGCTTTAGGTTTATGGTGAGATTTCAAACATTTTGGCATAAGGTTTGCTAGGTTTTGAGAACGCCAGCAAAAACGTATTAACGGATTTCAAATTTTTAAGTATTTACATTTTTGAAATATTAAAATATTAGTTTAATACCTTTATCGGCAAATATTGTAGCGACCCAACTTCCTATCTCCAGGAAATCGCATCACTAGTGAAGAAAGAAAGGGATAGAAGAAGAAAAGAAAGAGAAAGAAAGAAACAACAACATCAGAGAACTCACAGCGGAACGAATGAAATATAATATATAACATAAAATATTACATTGTATCATAAACATCAGAGTACACAACTTATACAACACTTATTAGACAGTTATAAACATCTGTCTAATTCATACAACTCAAGTACAACAGAAGAAACAGATACCAAACACACAGCGGAATTAATATATATTTACACGTCGAAGCCTCCTGCTCCATATCTCCTCCAAAATTCGTCAAGCTAACCTGAATTACTTGACTACTCATACATAATATGAGTACCTAAGAGTTTAATAAAACAGAAAATAAACACTCGGGTCAGACAGGGGTCTGGTGTGAGTAAACGGTTTAAAATTGCTTAACTTTAGAAAACCTTTGAAAGAAAAGGTATCACATAAGACTTCCCACACATAAACATGGAAAAGTTTTTACGTTACGCTAACCAAAACATTTGATAGGAAATCCAGTGATATTATAATAGTGTCTAGGTTTTTCAAGTAAATATGAAATAGCCGAAATTGTTACATCTATTAAATTCCAGCTACTAGCCACAAAAGTGGGTAATACAATCAAAACCGTAGGGCCTCGTAGGAAAAATGGGTTTCCATCAATGGCAGGGCTACTGGGGTACCGCCCGTCACAGTACGTGGCCTAGATCACCGTACCGAGGAGTACTCCCACTCCCCTGCAATACAAGGCCGGAACCATTCCTTACTGAACAGTCCCGAACAAGACAACCCTGACAGTTGTCCGGATCAACCGCCCCACACAGCCGAATAAAAAGGGACTTCTAGACAGGGGTAAATCTTGCTCTCTAGTGGGAGCTACCCACGAAGCCTTGCTGCACCTCCCCTGTTTTAGCCATTCCCGTTTGATGAGGCTTGAGGCTACGATTACCTTTATAGGACACATCTCTTAGAATTCTCATCGTCCGCCTGACGATGTGCTGAAAGCATTCAATCCATACAAGTTCGTTCCGGGTTCGAACGAAACTGAAGGCACTATCTCGTCGCACTCATTTTGGAATCACCCTCAGAGTCAACGACCATAGCCCTTGCACTCTAATCTCCATCTCGAATCTATAAGTACTATTCCGTCAAACTCATTACGGAATCACCCGCAGAGTTATACTGACGTATAGCCCTTACACCTCGAGTCTTCACTTGCTCCACTTGGATTCACGACTTAACCTTTAATTGGAATCGATGTGGTTTTCGGATTCCAAATATGGAAACCCGATCCCGGTCTCATCGAATCCAAACGCCATTTTAATGTCCAAGTTGTACTTAAGGGTTTAAACAGTTTAACTTATTCAGGATGATATAAACAGATAGATGAATAACATTATCACAATAGATAATTCATATCAACATTCATCTCACAAAGCAGCATATCACATATCTCATAGACATTCCAAATCATCCAGTATCAACCAATCACCCAATATCAAACATCCAATATCATTCAATAACCAATATCAATCATTCAATATCAATCATTCAATATTAATCAATCACCCATAGCAGAATTGATTAATTCTTAATCAATTTAATTAACCTCTAATTAAATTAAATACTATCCTTTAATCATTTGGATTATTCTAACTCCTACTTCATTGATTTATTACAAATCAAATTCATTAATCATCTTCTAATGATCTTCCTAATTAATCTCCCTAGATTAATTATCCTTTAATTACATTCAAGTAATTATTCCTAACCATATTTAGTAATTAACCTTTAATTACTATCATTAATTACAATAATTAATGATCCTTCATTAATTAATTAACTATAATTAATTACATTAATCCTTAATTAATTATAATTGATTAATCATACTTAAATTAATTACTTCATTAATTATATTAATTAATAATCTTTATTAATTAGTAATCCTTGTAATTAATCATCTCATTAACCATAAACAGTAATTAACAATTTGTAATTGCTTATCTTAATTAATTAACTTCTAATTTAATTATATTAATCCTTGATTAATTAATCAAATTAATTAATCTTTAATTACTTCATTAAGTAATTATTAATCAATTTAAATTAACAATTTATCCTTAATTAATTACTTATTAATTAATTACACTTGGTAATTAATATTAAATTAATCTCATTCATTAATTCATCACATTAATTAATTTACTAAGTAATTAATTCTTAATTAATAACATTAAGTGATTAACCAATAATCACTTCCATTTAATTACTTCCATAAGTAAATCCTCTTAATTAAATTCAATTATTAACCATTAATTACTTCATTAAGTAATTACACTTAATTAATCCATAATTAAGTGATTATTCAAAATTAAATAAATAATTAACTAATTATTTAAAATTATTTAAACAGTTAATTAATATCTTTTATTTCAAAATCTTTAATTAATTAAGATAACCTTAATCTTAATTAAATCTTTACTTATCAACAAATCATAATAAGTATTCTTAAATTCCTATCAAATAATTATCTATCTTCATAAATAAATTATTTGAATTAAATCAAATTTTTATAATTTAATATCCAATTATTCTATTTGGTTTCAAATTTTAATATTAACCTTATTTGGAAATAAGGCATTTTTTAAAAACAATTTCAAATTTAATACATTATAAATTATCTAATTTAAACTTTTTAATTCCAATATAAATTTGAAAACTTGTTATTAAATCGTTGCTTATACCTTACTTAAACTTTGATTTAATATCTAGATTCAAAACATTATTTTAAATTGAACTTCAAAATTTAATTAGATAATTATAAAATCAATCATCTTAAAACATTTTAAACTTGAAATCTAAAATTCAATTAACACTTTTATAAGTTTGAATAGCATTAATCTTTACATCAAGGATCAAGTTTAACTTTAATAAATTCATTTTTATAATTTGAAACTTGATATCAAAATAACAAGTTAACATGTAAACCTGAACCCAAACTATCCAGATTCACATACCTAAATACTCGAGCTATTCACCTAGAAACCCCGAGTACAAACCCAGGCCGCTCTCGCGTCAACCCCGAAGCGACTAGGCCCCCATCTTCTTCGAGTCGTCCCTGGCAAAAACACGAGTAAAACGCGAGAACCCACCACGCTTTCCTTCGTCTTCCCCAAAACAGAACCCACCTGATATTCACCGTGCATGGTGCACGTGCACCGCCGATCCACCCAACTTCGGCCACCTTCCTGACCGCCAACCCATCACACAAGTCCTCAACAATCTATTCCACCACCCAGGTTTCAAAAATCCAAGCTCGAACGAAAATTCGACTTCGGTTCGAAAACTGCAGCAAACACGGCCTCCAAAATCCCCCAAACGCCGACGCCACGACAACATTCGATCCTCGCCGACCTCACCTCAGAAACGCCACCACATGAACTTCATATTCCCCCATATGTGCAAGCCTACGATCAAACACTCGCGACGAAAATCCTATGACAGTTCAAGCCGAACCCATTACCAGTTAAACCCTACTTCACTTAAATTCCCTTAATCCACTATCTAGAAAAATTATTTTGTATTTTTCCCATGATCTACAACATTCAAGCAAGATTCAACCAAAGAATCGAATCAAATTATTGTGTAAATCCTTGGCAGTTCACAAAAATTCCTAAAACGATCAAACCAAAGAATCACATGATTTATCAAACTAAAAATCATGAAACATATACCAAAAATCATGATTTCCAGTCACTAATTCATTCATGCAATCTAAATCAACAAACAAGATTATTTATTTTTCATGTGTAACAGTATTTTACTGTAATTTAAAAATTCTGAGTAATCTCTTCAATTTAAAATCTTATAATTATTTTTAAAAGATATACTATATGATTACAAACAACATTCATTAACATACCATAGTCCAATTCATGATAAAACCAAAGTTATTTAGATTTTTTTAAAAAAACTTGACTGTTCCTATTAAACACAGTATTCAATTTTCAATTTACAGGCAATTAAATATTTTAATTTCACATGCAATCCAATCTAAAACGAATTTTCATTTAACATCAATATAGATTTACACATGCATCATCATTAAATCACAAGTTATACTAAACTGTTTTTAAAAGATGATTTACTCACCTGTTCATTAGAGAAGCAGAGCAGATTAAACTTTCCAGGTTCTTGAACTTTAATTTAGTAAATGCATTTGCTGATGAAGTGAATTCCCTTGCATGCCTTTGATTTTGATGTTGTAATAGAATGCATGCTTCCAATTTGATGTTTAAAAGATTAAATCTTGCTGAAGAACTCCGTTTGAATTGCAGGATTTACAATTGTAGTACTTTAAATTTGCAGTTTTCAGATTTGGTTTTGGGTTTTAAATTTGCAGGTTCTAGTTGAAGTGGAGAGCTTTGATTTTGATTTTAAAATCTCAGGTTTGATATAGTCAGATTTTTCATTAATTTCTGGTTTTGAATCTTTAGAAAAGAAGATAAAGGATAAAAGAGTTATGTTTATCTAGATTAAAGAAAGTATAAGATTAAAATAAAGACACTTGTTCAAAAACTTACAAATGTCATTTTATTTGCTCAATTGATTAACAAGTGTTATTAAGAAACCTAACATGGTTACACATGTCTTAAGTGTTTTTAAATTGAATTTTTATTTAATTTTAGATGTAAATATAAACTTACATTTTTACTTACTTTATTGATAAATACTTACATGTATATAAATAAGTTTACTTTGAGAAGAAAATATCCTAAACTAATTATAATATAAATATAATCTTATACATGTATTAAAAAAAATCTAAAACTTATACATAAACATTTATAACCATTTAAAATTTTAAACATTATAAAAGAAAACAAAACAATGCTTGTTTAAACCATTTTTAAACTATCTTATTAAAAATAAATAACAATCTTATATTTGAAATCATTGAATTAAACTAAATTTTCTTTTGAAAAACATTATGTTTTTAAAACAAAGCTTCAATTACAATATTCATTAATATATAGTTTATTAATAGATTAAATTAAATTTTCAAAACAAATATCAAATTATAACATATGCTTACATACATTACAATTTGAAAATTCAACTTTTAATTTAAAAGGAAAGATATTCCCATTCACAATATATATCAAACATATATATTATAAATAGAATGAAATTTATTAGCTTTTGAAAAACAATTCTTATCAACATTGCCAGATTAAAATTTATTAACCTTTAAAAGATTAAATTTACCAATTTTAAATTAAAATTACAAAGAAAATTATCAAACCAATTAAATTATTATTGCAGATTAGTAAATCGATATTGCCCAAAATTCTGGGTCGTTACAATCCTCCCCCCTTAAAAGAATTTCGTGCCCGAAATTTAAAAGCAAAGGTAATTTAATAATCCAACAAAGATTTTAATTTCAATTAGCAAAGCATTTCTAACAACCAGTAACTAACAACTAAAGCAATCAATCATATAAACAAACTTAACTAATTATCCTGACATACGTCAGAATAAAACTCTAATACTATTTCGAGTTTCCCAAGTATAAATCACCGGGAGACTCGCTCTTCAAAAGCCAACAAACTAACTACACCACCAAAATTCAAAGCTCAACTCATCTCTAGATCCATCAATCTAAACAGAACATTAGACTATTCTCAAATCCAGCTCAACATCCAACTCCAACTGAATTACAGATTCAACAACCAATAATGAATCATACACATACTTCCTCAGAGATACGTGAAATATAATGAACTCCAGTTATCCAAACTGGCAATTCAATCTCATAGACAACAAACCTTATCTTATCAGAACACAGATAAGAAATCTCAAATGCCTTAGAACTACCCATCCAATCTTATCCACTATTAGTTCTCTTAACCAGAGAAATTCTAACAACAAATGAAGTCTCCAACTTCGAATACCAAAACTCCTTATCTCATATCTGTATATCTCAACAGACAATCCTGGGCTGCCAATCTCTTCCTGATCAGCTCAACCTATGCTGATATTTCCAGAAACAACTGGACCAAAGCAAACTAGCTTCTGGATCCTATTCAACAGAAAAGTCTTCCAAGATCCGTCGAAATCCAGAACACAAACTCTACTACTCAGGCAATAGCAAAAGAACTTGCTTCCTTCCTTGCACAGCTGCTACCTCGCTTCCGCCGCGCAACTCTGATTCTGAAATAGAGGAGAATACTGTTGATGAACACAAGTATAACTTATCCAATATATACCAGAAACTTTGTTCATCAAATCCATATAATCTTGGTGACACGTCCGACTCGGTCACACAACCTTATTACGGAATCCAATTAAAAAGCTAGATCTAACCAAATACCAAATCCAAAAATAAATTCTTGAGCTGCTACACCAACTCTACTTCTCCAAGGACCATCTTATAGCCGGCTAGCTACCAAAATCACTTCTGGAACCAAAACAATATGGAACTCAACTCCAGATGCAGACGAACTTTCTGATTACATCAACAGCTCCTACTTCCTCATGAGAATCCTCAGTCTCAAACAAAAGAATGCTCAAGAAAATTCCAAACCAATCGCAAACCACTTTTGCGATTCAACCTAATTCAGATTCCAAAGAAATTGTCCTTTCTTTACCAATTAGTACAGCTTAAAGCTTTTCCAAACAAGATTAACTCTTCAAGAAAACATTCACCATCTGCTCGGACTGCTACAAGCAGAACCACAAAGATTCCCAAACCATCGGAGAAACAAGCTACACTGCAGCTTCCAAACTCAACTTCGATGATACTGCCAAGCCAAAAGACCTTCTCGTCGGCACACCGATCACTTCGAGCTGAACTGCTACCACAGCTATCCAAGACTTCCAATCCAAATGCTTCTCGAAAACCCAAAACCATCAACAAACCATACAATGGACCTCCGAGATGGCAAATAATCCAAAAGAAACTCGGGCTCAAAACCAAGCATCAACCTCTCACTCTCCTAAAGATGACCAATGAGACCATGCCAAAGCAAATCAACTCATAGACCTTAGTCTCATATTCCAGAACAACCAACTTCTATATTGAAGATCCAGATAACTTCTATACAGACGAGCCTTACCTGAGGCAGGTAAAGACTGTTCCTCAATCACTTCTAAAACTGATTCAAGAGAAAACACCTTCTGAAAATATCCATAGATACTGCATCTCATCATGCAGTTACCAAGACACCCTCAATTACTATTGCACTACCAACAGATCCAAACTCAAGAATAATTCGCTTACCCGAGCGAAATCCAAACTTATTCTTCAAAGATAAACTCCGAATCTTTAAAAAGATTTCCTTCGGATACAAGAGAAATTCTTACTCCAACAACAAAACTCACTCGAGACGGTATTAGGTCTACAGTCTCGACAAAAATATCCAACCTCAACATATGGACCTTATCCATTAGTGGTAATCGTGTTAAACACACAAACCACTACTCCATCTACCTCTAAAACTCATGTTGGAAAATCCGAACAGATAACCCAACAGATCAGGTAGATATATATATATATATATATATATATATATATGTCATATATAAAAATTACAAATACACTCTCTCAAGAAAGACACCACTATAGAGCCTAGGTATTCACTCAACCTAATGCTCCCTAAAGAAAAACACACTTCAGAGCTTAGGTATTCGCTCAGCCTAATGCTCTGATACCAACTGTAGCGACCCGACTTCCTATCTCCAGGAAATCGCATCACTAGTGAAGAAAGAAAGGGATAGAAGAAGAAAAGAAAGAGAAAGAAAGAAACAACAACATCAGAGAACTCACAGCGGAACGAATGAAATATAATATATAACATAAAATATTACATTGTATCATAAACATCAGATTACACAACTTATACAACACTTATTAGACAGTTATAAACATCTGTCTAATTCATACAACTCAAGTACAACAGAAGAAACAGATACCAAACACACAGCGGAATTAATATATATTTACACGTCGAAGCCTCCTGCTCCATATCTCCTCCAAAATTCGTCAAGCTAACCTGAATCACTTGACTACTCATACATAATATGAGTATCCAAGAGTTTAATAAAACAGAAAATAAACACTCGGGTCAGACAGGGGTCTGGTGTGAGTAAACGGTTTAAAATTGCTTAACTTTAGAAAACCTTTGAAAGAAAAGGTATCACGTAAGACTTCCTACACACAAACATGGAAAAGTTTTTACCTTACGCTAACCAAAACATTTGATAGGAAATCCAGTGATATTATAATAGTGTCTAGGGTTTTCAAGTAAATATGAAATAGCCGAAATTGTTACATCTATTAAATTCCAGCTACTAGCCACAAAAGTGGGTAATACAATCAAAACCGTAGGGTCTCGTAGGAAAAATGGGTTTCCATCAATGGCTGGGCTACTAGGGTACTGCCAGTCACAGTACGTGGCCTAGATCACCGTACCAAGGAGTACTCCCACTCCCCTGCAACATAAGGCTGGAACCATTCCTTACTGAACAGTGCCGAACAAGACAACCCCGGCAGTTGTCCGGATCAACCGCCCCACACAGCCGAATAAAAAGGGACTTCTAGACAGGGTAAATCTTGCTCTCCAGTGGGAGCTACCCACGAAGCCTTGCTGCACCTCCCCTGTTTTAGCCATTCCCGGTTGATGAGGCTTGAGGCTGCGATTACCTTTATAGGACACATCTCTTAGAATGCTCATCGTCCGCCTGACGATGTGCTGAAAGCATTCAATCCATACAAGTTCGTTCCGGGTTCGAACGAAACCGAAGGCACTATCTCGTCGCACTCATTTTGGAATCACCCTCAGAGTCAACGACCATAGCCCTTGCACTCTAATCTCCATCTCGAATCTATAAGTACTATTCCGTCAAACTCATTACGGAATCACCCGCAGAGTTATACTGACGTATAGCCCTTACACCTCGAGTCTTCACTTGCTCCACTTGGATTCACGACTTAACCTTTAATTGGAATCGATGTGGTTTCCGGATTCCAAATATGGAAACCCGATCCCGGTCTCATCGAATCCAAACGCCATTTTAATATCCAAGTTGTACTTAAGGGTTTAAACAGTTTAACTTATTCAGGATGATATAAACAGATAGATGAATAACATTATCACAATAGATAATTCATATCAACATTCATCTCACAAAGCAACATATCACATATCTCATAGACATTCCAAATCATCCAGTATCAACCAATCACCCAATATCAAACATCCAACATCATTCAATAACCAATATCAATCATTCAATATCAATCATTCAATATTAATCAATCACCCATAGCAGAATTGATTAATTCTTAATCAATTTAATTAACCTCTAATTAAATTAAATACTATCCTTTAATCATTTGGATTATTCTAACTCCTACTTCATTGATTTATTACAAATCAAATTCATTAATCATCTTCTAATGATCTTCCTAATTAATCTCCCTAGATTAATTATCCTTTAATTACATTCAAGTAATTATTCCTAACCATATTTAGTAATTAACCTTTAATTACTATCATTAATTACAATAATTAATGATCCTTCATTAATTAATTAACTATAATTAATTACATTAATCCTTAATTAATTATAATTGATTAATCATACTTAAATTAATTACTTCATTAATTATATTAATTAATAATCTTTATTAATTAGTAATCCTTGTAATTAATCATCTCATTAACCATAAACAGTAATTAACAATTTGTAATTGCTTATCTTAATTAATTAACTTCTTAATTAATTAACTTCTAATTTAATTATATTAATCCTTGATTAATTAATCAAATTAATTAATCTTTAATTACTTCATTAAGTAATTATTAATCAATTTAAATTAACAATTTATCCTTAATTAATTACTTATTAATTAATTACACTTGGTAATTAATATTAAATTAATCTCATTCATTAATTCATCACATTAATTATTTTACTAAGTAATTAATTCTTAATTAATAACATTAAGTGATTAACCAATAATCACTTCCATTTAATTACTTCCATAAGTAAATCCTCTTAATTACATTCAATTATTAACCATTAATTACTTCATTAAGTAATTACACTTAATTAATCCATAATTAAGTGATTATTCAAAATTAAATAAATAATTAACTAATTATTTAAAATTATTTAAACAGTTAATTAATATCTTTTATTTCAAAATCTTTAATTAATTAAGATAACCTTAATCTTAATTAAATCTTTACTTATCAACAAATCATAATAAGTATTCTTAAATTCCTATCAAATAATTATCTATCTTCATAAATAAATTATTTGAATTAAATCAAATTTTTATAATTTAATATCCAATTATTCTATTTGGTTTCAAATTTTAATATTAACCTTATTTGGAAATAAGGCATTTTTTAAAAACAATTTCAAATTTAATACATTATAAATTATCTAATTTAAACTTTTTAATTCCAATATAAATTTGAAAACTTGTTATTAAATCGTTGCTTATACCTTACTTAAACTTTGATTTAATATCTAGATTCAAAACATTATTTTAAATTGAACTTCAAAATTTAATTAGATAATTATAAAATCAATCATCTTAAAACATTTTAAACTTGAAATCTAAAATTCAATTAACACTTTTATAAGTTTGAATAGCATTAATCTTTACATCAAGGATCAAGTTTAACTTTAATAAATTCATTTTTATAATTTGAAACTTGATATCAAAATAACAAGTTAACATGTAAACCTGAACCCAAACTATCCAGATTCACATACCTAAATACTCGAGCTATTCACCTAGAAACCCCGAGTACAAACCCAGGCCGCTCTCGCGTCAACCCCGAAGCGACTAGGCCCCCATCTTCTTCGAGTCGTCCCTGGCAAAAACACGAGTAAAACGCGAGAACCCACCACGCTTTCCTTCGTCTTCCCCAAAACAGAACCCACCTGATATTCACCGTGCATGGTGCACGTGCACCGCCGATCCACCCAACTTCGGCCACCTTCCTGACCGCCAACCCATCACACAAGTCCTCAACAATCTATTCCACCACCCAGGTTTCAAAAATCCAAGCTCGAACGAAAATTCGACTTTGGTTCGAAAACTGCAGCAAACATGGCCTCCAAAATCCCCTAAACGCCGACGCCACGACAACATTCGATCCTCGCCGACCTCACCTCAGAAACGCCACGACATGAACTTCATATTCCCCCATATGCGCAAGCCTACGATCAAACAATCGCGACGAAAATCCTATGACAGTTCAAGCCGAACCCATTACCAGTTAAACCCTACTTCACTCAAATTCCCTTAATCCACTATCTAGAAAAATTATTTTGTATTTTTCCCATAATCTACAACATTCAAGCAAGATTCAACCAAAGAATCGAATCAAATTATTGTGTAAATCCTTGGCAGTTCACAAAAATTCCCAAAACGATCAAACCAAAGAATCACATGATTTATCAAACTAAAAATCATGAAACATATACCAAAAATCATGATTTCCAGTCACTAATTCATTCATGCAATCTAAATCAACAAACAAGATTATTTAATTTTCATGTGTAACAGTATTTTACTGTAATTTAAAAATTCTGAGTAATCTCTTCAATTTAAAATCTTATAATTATTTTTAAAAGATATATTATATGATTACAAACAACATTCATTAACATACCATAGTCCAATTCATGATAAAACCAAAGTTATTTAGATTTTTTTTAAAAAACTTGACTGTTCCTATTAAACACAGTATTCAATTTTCAATTTACAGGCAATTAAATATTTTAATTTCACATGCAATCCAATTTAAAACGAATTTTCATTTAACATCAATATAGATTTACACATGCATCATCATTAAATCACAAGTTATACTAAACTGTTTTTAAAAGATGATTTACTCACCTGTTCATTAGAGAAGCAGAGCAGATTAAACTTTCCAGGTTCTTGAACTTTAATTTAGTAAATGCATTTGCTGATGAAGTGAATTCCCTTGCATGCCTTTGATTTTGATGTTGTAATAGAATGCATGCTTCCAATTTGATGTTTAAAAGATTAAATCTTGCTGAAGAACTCCGTTTGAATTGCAGGCTTTACAATTGCAGTACTTTAAATTTGCAGTTTTCAGATTTGGTTTTGGGTTTTAAATTTGCAGGTTCTAGTTGAAGTGGAGAGCTTTGATTTTGATTTTAAAATCTCAGGTTTGATATAGTCAGATTTTTCATTAATTTCCGGTTTTGAATCTTTAGAAAAGAAGATAAAGGATAAAAGAGTTATGTTTATATAGATTAAAGAAAGTATAAGATTAAAATAAAGACACTTGTTCAAAAACTTACAAATGTCATTTTATTTTCTCAATTGATTAACAAGTGTTATTAAGAAACCTAACATGGTTACACATGTCTTAAGTGTTTTTAAATTGAATTTTTATTTAATTTTAGATGTAAATATAAACTTACATTTTTACTTACTTTATTGATAAATACTTACATGTATATAAATAAGTTTACTTTGAGAAGAAAATATCCTAAACTAATTATAATATAAATATAATCTTATACATGTATTAAAAAAAATCTAAAACTTATACATAAACATTTATAACCATTTAAAATTTTAAACATTATAAAAGAAAACAAAACAATGCTTGTTTAAACCATTTTTAAACTATCTTATTAAAAATAAATAACAATCTTATATTTGAAATCATTGAATTAAACTAAATTTTCTTTTGAAAAACATTATGTTTTTAAAACAAAGCTTCAATTACAATATTCATTAATATATAGTTTATTAATAGATTAAATTAAATTTTCAAAACAAATATCAAATTATAACATATGCTTACATACATTACAATTTGAAAATTCAACTTTTAATTTAAAAGGAAAGATATTCCCATTCACAATATATATCAAACATATATATTATAAATAGAATAAAATTTATTAGCTTTTGAAAAACAATTCTTATCAACATTGCCAGATTAAAATTTATTAACCTTTAAAAGATTAAATTTACCAATTTTAAATTAAAATTACAAAGAAAATTATCAAACCAATTAAATTATTATTGCAGATTATTAAATCGATATTTCCCAAAATCCGGGTCGTTACAAATATATATCCCATTAATACATAGTTATGTTGCATATTTTGATATTTTGTTGTAAAATATGATTAATGTGGATTTGAATTTATTTATTTATTATTTAATCGCTATATTGTTTGGATGGAAGTTTATATAATAAACTATCCGATAAATAAAATTGTATAATTTGTTATGATTGTCGTGACAAGATATAGCTGACTAGTTAGTGTAAGACACACCGTATAATGAGTATTAGTTGTAGATTATTGGAATCTACACGTAGAACTATCATGAAAGAGCCATTTATAATTACTTTTAAAGATATAAGGATATTTAGATAGTAAATTCTATATAATATTGTTATTTACGAATTTAAAAGGAAATTCATAAATAATGATAATAAATATTTATTAGTGTTGTTTGATGTTTTATGTTAAGAAGTTGTTTAAAAATAATAATGGAATGCTAACAACAACACCTACCACTATAATATGACTTATATAAGTAAATGAATGATAAACATTAACATAGTAGTAAAGTACATTTAAATAGACTATTATTGAATAAATAGTTTATTTATAATAAACGAGCTTCAAAGGAAATTAAAATAAAAGGAACTAAAATCATTGAAAAGATATTAGCAGTATAGAAACTCTAAAAATATAAAATAAACCATTACAATCGCTATTACTACATTTAAGAAGGTAGTAATAATATAGTTGAGAAGAAGTCTTAAATTGTAATGGAATGGCTTATCACATCCAAAATAAAGTAATAACATTTATTATGGGTTATTGGCCATGTGATTCAATGTATATTTTTATGGACATGCCAATTGGGGGACGATTACCATTTGTTAGTATTAGGATGAATAATCACTATTTACTAGTATTTATTAAATGACGGTATACACATAACTATAGAGATTTACCATTTATTGGCATGTATGATTGTTGGTGTCATCGATAGTTATTAACATTGATTGGTATGTGACTATAATAGTTATTGTTTGTGACTTTTTATATAGTCACCTATATAATTGCATGATCAAATTTGATTCAATTAGAATTGTATGCACAGGTGCATTAGAATATTATCATCTACTTTATATATGGTCATAATGTAAATGATATGATGGATGCACATACATGATTGTGTTGATATGTTAGCGATATTTTTATATGCTAACATTATGATGGAAGAAGTAGAGCAGGTTCAGGTATGAAAAATAGAACTACGCGAGCTTAATGTAACATTCTGTTATCGGACTTTTCGACCAAACGCTTTCAAATGAATCTGGACGTCAACATAAAGACGAAGTGGATCATGAACATGAAGACATGCTTGGAAAGACGTTAGGACAAAACCCTAAGGGTTGGACTACATAAAATAGGCATAAAAGATCTCAGTACCGACCACTTTCAGGTCAATACTAACATGTTTTCAGACAGCATATCAGGCTATGGAGCTATGACCTATTGATTATTGGTTAGAGTGATTGTTCTGAGGCCTATTTCCAAAGGAGTAGGCGAACAACTCCAAAGAAGCTATAAAGATAAGGAAAGTATTGAAGATATCAGAACCTCTCAGTAACAACCCGATTTATAAGACAAAAGTGCTCAGAGCTTTATGGATTGAAGGTAAAAGACCAAGTACGGGGATATGGCACCATTCGTGATCATAAAATCAAATAGGTACCATTTACTTTTGATTGGTATCGAGATGATTTTATTAAGCATGAGACTTTGTCTCTCCTCATACATCCTCAAATCTGAAATCAGACATGGTATTTCAAGATCCAACAATTCCGTTGGTCAATTTCTCTATAAATAGCAAGTATATGACAACTTAGAAAAAAGCTCTTCAACACTTAATCTTCTTTAACTTATCTCCCTACACGACCTTGTCACAAAGGAAGTTAATTTTTACTATTCTAGGCAGTTAGAACGTGAAATCCCCTGCACCTGCGACAATCTCTGTAAGTAATAATATTAAAGTGGATGTAGGCCTTTGATTTGCCGAACCACTATACAAATATCCCATGTTTCTTACTGTATTTTGCTAGATCTCTCTATTTAATTTCATTTTTGAGTGTTGTGTCACTTTTTGGCTCAACATTTTTTGGTGCTTTCTCTAAGAGAGATGTTTCTCAGGTGTAGATCTAACTATCTATTATGGGTTAGAGCGTCTAGAGGTTAGGTTTAGAAGGTTTTCATCTAAAAGATTGAAGAAATTTCATATTGGAATCAACGGCATCAAAAAGGAAATTTAGAAAACCTGGAGCAATCATTGGTGAAGATGAAGGAGCTTCCAAGCCTGATGAAGTAACTAATTAACCGGCAGCATGGCTGCCAGGACCATCTGCCCTCAGGAGATGGTCATGGTCACAAGATCGAAATGTGATATGGTGATGACAGAGTTGAATCGGAAGATGGTAGATAGTTCGAAGGCTCTACTTGACAAATAGATGCTAACATAGCCTTGCTAACCCAACAGTCGCAAAGGATCAAGAGGAGCATGAGAGATGCATCACTTGTTGGATCTGAAGAGAATAACTCATCTGCTTCTAGTTAGAACAGAAGGGATGGAAATAAAAATAAGAAGGAACTGACTACTGGAGCAATAAGGGTTATTGGAGGAATTGGAAGAGCCCCTTCTAAGGGAATTCAGATCAATAACGATCTAAATCAGATTGGTCCTGACCTGAATTTGAGGCCCTTAGAGTTGTAGGTGGCCGAGGCCGTTAACTTATCTGATTCTGAGGATGATTTTCAACATGCTGGTGATGAGGATGGACTGGATGTTAAAGCTTAGGGTATTGGTACTCAAATAGCCATTACGGAGCAAACTAGACGTCAAAGAAGAATAGAAGGAGTGGTTCTCCCAGAGACTGGATAACCTAGATGTTAATAAGAAAACCAAGACCATTTGTGGAGTCAAACACTCGACACATCTCTTGATAGCCGTCCTTTGAGGTACCAGGCTAGTGGGGAGCATATAACGGACACGACTAAGCGGTTGTTAGAAGAAGATACATAGAGAAAGAATGAAGACTGGGGTTTTGTGCCTAGTAGAACTCTATTCACGAACAGTGTCATAAAGGAAAGAGTATCTCAGGAAGTTTACGATGCATACAATGTCATCGTATAATGAAACTACTAACCCCAGGCAACATATGTTCAAGTATGAGTGGAACATGGATGGTGCTAGAGCAATGGATGCAGTTCGATGTAGGTGTTTCTCTATCTTTTTGGATGGGGTTGCGTCGATGTGGTTTACTTGGCTCGTGTCTAAATCCATTTTGACTTTTGATGAGTTAGTAAAGAAGTTTTTGGAGAAGTTCAGGTCCATACCACCAGACCTAAGGATATGGTGTCCTTGTTAAGCCTTTCTCAGGGACCTATAGAGTCATTGAAAGGTTTTTAGAACAGGTTTAACATTGTAGTTACCAAAGTAAATAATCCAAATGAGAGCATGGTGTTGACGGCATTAAACCGGCACACATCTGGACATAGACTTTGGGAAATTATTGACGATAAAGCAGCTAACAACTATGAAGGAGTTCCACTGAAAAGCTAACCAATTCTTGCATTTGGAAGAAGCGTGTCATCTTTCTTGGAAGACTGGTTGTGGATGGTCAAAGTAAGTAATTCAAAGTAATGTAGCTATAATTAAGTATACTGTTGAGAGCATCAGAAATGTGGCTATAAATATTGGTAATTTCGGAAGTCAAAGGAAGAGAAATCAAGGCGCTTGGGCCAATTTCGAAAAGCACCTAAGGAATATAAGGTGAAATGAGTACACGTCTCTGAATGATACACTTGAAAACATATACCTTGCTACACAAGGCACAAAAAGGTATAAGAAGCCGACTACGAGAGAGGCAAATGAGGCAGAGAAGCGTTCCAAAAAGTTCTGTCGGTTCCATAAAACTCATGGGCATAACACGAATGAGTGAAGATATTTTAGAAATTTTATTTAAGAATTATTAGAAAGAAGAAATTGCAGCATTATGTAAGAGAGCCACGGGATGGCGGAAAGAATGTTAGACGCCTTGGCCAAATGACCAAAGGAACTAGCCTGGACCTAATGAAGAGGGGCCTTGGCAGTCAGATGGAAAAATAGTTATAAATACCATAACTGGAGCAAAGAAAAGCTAAACATAATGGAATGGTATGCAAGTTCATTGAGGCACGTACCGTAGGAGAGCTACTTTTCCATTGAGGATGGAGCTCTGGCTAAGCAGCAAAGGTTGATGACCGACGACCTTATGTTTCAAATAGGGATTTTGATGGGTTGAAGCGCAAATATTTGACATCTATGGTGATTACGGCTGTTCTAGGCCCAACCATGGTGCACTGAGTCTTGGTAGATAGTTGAAGCTCGATGAACTAACTATTCAAAAGAACATTCAATCGGATGAGGATAAGTATGGATGTCAAATCTTATAAATCTAAAGTTCAAGGACATACCGATGATATGAAGCAAAACATTAGGACTATTGATTTGTCTGTAGAATTAGGAGATGGAGACCGAAAGATTGTGCAAGTTCAAAAGTTTGTAATTATGGATGAGTATTCGACGTACGATGCCTTCATGGGTTGATGGACCCTTGCCGATTTCAAAATACCACTAGCTTCTTAATGATTGATGATAAAGTTACCCAAAGAGAATTGGGTTGTATTAATTAAAGGAGACCTGAGCATTGGTCTAGAATGTTATGTCACCCAGCCCAAAGAGGCAATGTGACTAGAAAAATGTAGAGAAAGCTCTCTACATTAAAAAGGTGGATGCATAGAAATTATAGCCCAAGCCTTGCTTGGGAACCGTAGCGGGTTCTATAAGTCTATGGATCCTAGGAAGTAGTCATAGGTAGTGCGGGAAACACCAGCCTAGTTGATGGTTAATGTTCCGGTTGATATGATTGATCCTACCCGAGTCCTTAAGATTGGATCTCAACTCAGTGCAGAATTGAGGAAGGAATTGATTTGTTTTCCCTAAGAAAACTTGGATGTATTTACTTAGACACATACGAATATGTACAAGATATCATCATAAATACCATGCACTAAATGTAGGCCCGAAATATCTAGCTATGGAATAGAAGATACGTAGTCTGGATCCGAAGCATTCCACTGCATAAAATAATGATTGTCATTGGGATCACGATCCCACGGATTTAGAAAAGCGACTTGATGCGATGCTATTTCACTTGGATTTATTTAATTTGGTTTTTAGCAAATAAGCCACCTTAGTAAATTGGGGCAATGTAATAAGGCAGACTTGCCATGTTTTCCATTTATAAATAAAGTTAGCTTCGTGAGCCAAGGAAACCGTGTTCTTATAAGTAAAACCTTATGCTACATGATTAGCAGTACAGTTGGGTATCCAGAGATAGGTATTGACTTCATTGGTGTAGGTCTAGCCAGAGAAGTATGATTATAAGGGTTGATCGGATAATTTGACCTATCTCTTAGGTATTGACTATTGCTTGAAGATAGGCAAGGTTAATAAGAAACATCCTGAATCATACATTTTGGGCATCATTTCATGGAATAGAAACTAGTATGTGGTTGAAATTTTAATGACCTAGCTTACGGTCTGGCAAGATGTGCTAGGCTGAAGATAAGCAAAGATGGTCAAAGAATAATATCAGTTGACACCTGGAGATAGGTAAGGCTAAGAGCTAATACCCAGAGTTAGGCATCCAGACCACCGGTTCCCGGAGATAAGAAATGGTATATAGCGAGGGTTTCCCCAACTATGCTTGTGGCCCAATAGGAAATTCTCAGCCAAGGATAAACGAGGATGGTCATTGGGTGCTTTTGATCAACTCCCAGTGACAGGTGAGAACAAAGATGGGTACCCAAAAAGGTACCGCTATACTCCTCTGGTCTAAGATCAAGGCTGAAAGATTATAATTGGACTAGGGAAATCAGATAATTTTCCCCTACATTAATAACCTTTGGCCGGTGCCTAAAGATAGGCAAGGTCAAAAGGCGATCCTCAGATTCTATCATTTGGAATGCCAAGTCCTGGAGATAGGACTCGATATGTGGTAGAGTCACTAGAAGTATGATCCCACTCACAGCTCAGTGGGAGATGCTTGGCCGAGGTCAAGCGGTGGAAATCAATAGATAATATCGACCACGTCTGGTTATTGGCCAGATCGAGGATGTCATTATATGAAAGTCCAGATTGTTGTTTCCTGCAAATAGGGAATGTCATGAAACTCGGTTTATTTATAACTTATTAATGGTCAAAGGAGACTTGACCAAAGGCAAACAGGAATAACCAAAGAGTTGGTTTAATATGAGTATTATTCAGCCAAACTGAAACACTTTGGCAACAGTAAACATAACTAAATAATGGTATATAATTAAAGTAATTGCAAGAATTTTTTACTTATATTACAAAGTTGTAGTAAGTAAATGCATTGCGTAAACACAGACATGTATAATATGGATAAATTGCACTATAAGCAGTTATATTATATACATAAGCAGTTGTATATTGGTAGGAACAAAGTATAAATTGTGGAAATATAAATGAAATAGAAATTGAAACAAAAAACAAACTTTCATTACGAACAATCATTATATAGAATGGATGCGCGAGTCAATCTCGCATAAGCATGACACATATGCAAAAAGAAAAACGAAATGTACAACCAAAAAGAGACAAAAGGAAACTGTCTCATCATCGCTAAAGGATAACTAAAGGGTTTACTTTTTATACATCTTCTTCTTCTTTCCCCCTTTGCTTCGCTAACCATCACGAGGTCCCTTCTAGCCCTTCTCACCCTAGGGTGTGCTGCCTTCGGAGGAAGTGGTATCTCTTTCGATGATAGTGATGGTAGGATCTTTGGGTCGATCAACGAGGCCTCAGATGTCTTTATAGTGGTGACAACGTTGCTCCCTTTTGGAGGTATGATGGTTATATAAAGGACTGGAGAAGGCTTTGGTTCTTCAATGCCAATAGATTTTTTAAGTCTGGGCTTGATCTTGATTTTCAGCTTAGAAATGTCAATCTTCAACCACTCTGCTATAGAGATGGAATCAGTTAGGCCTAGCATGCTTGTAATAGCAATGTATTCCTCTAGGGATTGTGAGGTGTTGTCCAATCCCTCGGGAGCTACATTTTTTTCTGAATCAAGGCTAGGAGTAGGGCTGGAGGGAAGGCTTGGAACAACCAATCCTTTGGGTATGGAGGTTGATTAAGTAGTGATTGCAGTGCGACCGAAGCCTTGTGTAATTAATGGAGAAGAAGGAGGAAGCAAAAGGTGACCTATGAGTTCATAAATGAAGAAGTAAAGGTTGGTAACAGTGTCGGGCGAGAACTAACAGATCTTGAACACGGGAGAGAAGAGAGATATACCTTCACTGGGACTGGTTTATTGAACATGAGATTTGGTAATTTCCCCTTCTTCAATTGCAAACTGCTCTGGTTGATCGACAAAGGAAGGAATGTAAGGTTCGACGGAGGTGATTGTTGTAGAAGCTAGAATAATCTTGGTGGCATCAGATCTGGCCCTCTAAAATGTTGGAATCTTCACTCCAATCTCTTGGATTTTGGAGTTAATGATTCTACTCGGTCCGGTGCATGGACCAATAGGACCTTCAATGGCAGCTTTAGCAGTAGCGGCGTCCTTTGCAATCAAGATCGCCTTTTCTTCATCCAGTTTCAAGATGTTATTGATGTCAAGATATTTGGCTTTCAATCCATCTTCGCCGAGTCCTTTATCAATGAGGCTTCCACATGACATTGTACCTCTTCCTAGGCATCGGCAAAAGTTACAGAATTGGTGCTTCCCAACCACTTCAAGTTCTTGTGATGGATAATATTAGCGAAGAACTACTGAAGGATAGAATTCAAGTCTTCTTTTTCTTTGGCCATCATCTTCTTTAGCTTAATTAGCTCTATCATAGTTGCAACATTGTTGACTTGGTCCTCTAGTTTCTTAGTTTTTGCTAGGTGCAAATTGGATTCAAGCTTCTCCTTGTCTGTATAGGTTACTGGATTTTGGCTTCCTTGTCCCAGAGACCCTTGTCTTTCTCTAGGGGAATTAGGTCCTTGGTTTCAAGCCGCGTCTTGAGAAAGGCATCTTCTTCATGAGCGGTTTTAACTAGGTTCTTCATCACAATCTCAGCCTGATTGTGAGCATTTTTCATTTCTTTGACCAAGTCATTCGACTTCTTTATTGAAGCCCGAGCTGCATCTCTTTATTTATAGCGTTTTCCAGTTCCTTCTATATTTTTCTATGATTCTTCCATAACTCTCCTTCTCGGACTCAAACGATTGAATGTCAGTTGGTAAATTCTGTTAACGCCAAAGAGGGTGAAGGCGGGCTTTTTCCACTCAAACCCTTTATCTATGAGCTCCTGGATACCTCCAACTTTACAATTGGCCTCTTTCCTCAGAATATCCTTCCAATCGCGGTCATTTAACCCTCGTCAGGTAGAGGTTTTAGGAAAGAAGCCTGTATTCTACTTAGAGAAGGTGGTGGTGGAGCTCGATGAACAGAAATTCCTTTGGACCGTGGTGGTAAAGGAACTTTGGTTGTCAGAGAAAGCTATGCTGGAGTTTGTTGTTGTGGTTGAAGTTGTGGTTGAGATTAAGGTGGGGGAAAGCCAGAATAAGAGTCATGGCAGTCACATGAATCCTTATGTATTTTCCCATGGTCATAAGTTTCTCTCCTCTATTTGTGTTTTCCTCCACTCTTTTTCTACCTAGCGATCACTTTCCGACTCGTTTTCCCTTTCCTTTCTTCATGATCTTTCATCTACCACTTGTTCCCTGTAAGTGCTAAGCGAGGAGGATATGGCCCAAGAGTTACTTTCCTTTACTCCAAGACACTGGAGTAGAGATATCTAAAGCGGTCCCTTTCCATCATACCTAAAATGAAAGAAAGGATCATATCAGTTTTGGAACATTGGAATGCGAGTGAACGTAAGGTATATGTGGTCATGACCCTAGAAGTGTGTGGAGTACTAATGTCACCCTAAGTACTCTACAAATTGTGATCGGAAGATAGAAAAGATGGAGTCTCACTACCTTCAACTAAGATGCCTCGGACGGGAAGCTGAATCTAGTAGAGCACGCCTTGAGAAGATTACCAATAAGAAAATCAATATCACTCAGCGAATCGAAAATGTTTTCTAAGGGACCTATTGGAGCTGTTGCCTCAGTTACTGGCGTCATGCTCAGTTCTGTAGATTGTTGAGAGGTCTTGAGTACAATTCACTTCAAATATGGTGTGGCAGGAATTTCGGTGCCTTCTATAGACGTCTCTCTGTACGACCCGTCTCCTCCTTGATCAATGTCCTCGTCATCATTATCCTCTTCATCGCCTTCTTCTTCTCTTCTCTTTCTTCTTCTTTCTCCCCTCCTCTTTTATGTATAGTTTCATTTCAACCTTTTCTTCCCCTTTCACTTGCACAACACTAGCAGTATATACTTCCGCTTCTCTATTGATGGATTTACCAATGATCGTTGTGCTAGATGGTCCTCCGACACAACCTTAGATACCTTTGCTACAGCTATAAATGAGGTAGAGACCCGGTAGATGTCCTAGAAACTCTTGATGGAAATTTGGTAGGAAAGACAAAGCTGTCAGGATGCAGAAGGCCACATCGACAAAGGTTCTCATTCATCGGCAAGTAGGTGGTGGTACTAATCAAATATTGATTCTTCTAAGTGTTTGTAGATTCTCGGAGTGCTCTTCGCTTATGTATCAAGTAGGAATATCTGTGAAGAATGTGGAGAACACGTTAAACACTTGGATGATGAACATCCAAGTATGAGGAAGGATGGAAAGAAAGAAGTCTTACTTCTAGAAAGTCAAAGCTTATTGAAGCCCTATGAATGATGAACATCCAAGTATGAGAAAGATGAATCACTCTGGGCTAAAAACATGTGTAATTCTCCAAATGTTAGAGTTCACTGAAATTGGTTCATGAACATAATGTATAAGGGATCAACAAGGTGTAACCATTGGGGTGAACTTGAGTTGGAATGAGCCCAAGCTCTTGGAGGAGCATACAGAGAAATGGATTGAAAGGCAGTACAATGCTACCTGAGCATATGTATCTGTTGCATTCTATACATCCCGATGAAGGATTATGTGCCTATTGGTTAGGTGTTGGAAGAAAGAAGTCACACTCTGGTATTTCATGTTGTCGACATATAGTCCAGAGTGACTTAGCAGTTAGAACTGTCGGCATTTGTTTGGGAGGATCATCCAAAACTCTTAAGCCCATAAGTATATTAATTAGAGGAGGTTGATCCTGGATTGAAGCTACTGGAACTATCATTCCCTATAGCTCTGCGATAATTAAGCATCTAGTTTTGAAAGGCATGGATGTTGAAGCTTGATCTGTAGTAAACCTGACTTAGTGAGGAGTTGATGGCCCAGTGCCAACGTTGAATCGAGGAGAAGAGCGTGTCATTCTGGATAAGAAAACTTGATGTCGAACATGGCGAGTTATGTTGTATTTTGAAATTCTATCCTAATTATAGACTCGAGTGACCAACGCTTAGAATCCAATAGATCTTAATGTGTATTGACTAATCAGATTTTGAACGTTGACCGGGGAATTAGAAGAGTCAATCTTTGTAGTGTGAGTCTTTTGTCCATGCATAATGAATGGACCATTCTGTATAGATAGCCTGCTCGTGTTGGAAAATGAGACCCATCACATGATGGAAATGTGTGCCAAATCCTACCCATTATCGTTAGATAATAGATAACAAAACAATTATTTAGAGTAACGCAGAGCATTCTTTATAGGGATATAGGATTGTACAGTAATTGGAATTGCTGTGCAATAGAATTGTTCTAGTTCTAGAATGCGTTCGACAAGAGTATTCTTGGGAGATCACTATCTCGTAGGAGTTCAAACTAGCACTTATTCTCGACCAAGACTCAAGTATGGGCTGATTTTTGCACTTAAGATTGTTGAAACATGAAACCATGGCAATGTGGGCAAGGAATTGAAGCTAATCCAAAATGGGAGAAGGAATGGCTTAGAGTTTCTATTTGGTCACAGCCCTTAGGCGCTTTCTCGGGACAGACTTAGGTCGAGCCTTAGGAAATCCCAAGTCATGCCATAGTCCGAGTCTTGATGAAAACTAGCCAGTGTTTGAACCCTTCGACTGCCTCGAGGCAAGAGATAGCCACCAAAATTTCCAATAACGAGCTCTGCAACCATGAAGACCCATCCTTTTTAACTTTGAAGTTGGATCTAAGGGTGAAAAATATTTCAGGTCTGAATTCGTTCGAGAAGCCGATGATGGTCAAAGTAGGTAGTGGGTTTGTAACGATACAAAATTTTAGTCATTTGAAATTTGTATATGTAATTGATTTTAAACATTCAAAAGTTATTTTTACAAGCGTAATAAATTATATTTCGAATAACTCGATTTAATTAAATAATTAAATTTTTAATTTAATATTTGGAATTTTGTAAATAATTGAAAATTTGGATTTAATGCGAGTGAAAATGATTTATAAAGTTGAATTAAATTCTATTTGAATTAGAATGATGATAGAGAACTTTAAAATTGAATTACAAATTAAATTGTAGAAATTGAATATTTCAATATTTAATTAACAAGTGAAAATAGCTATTTTTCAAACAGTCTCGGATTTTAACGAAACTAGTTTCATTGGATCCGTAATGTTATATTATTGTAAGTTTTCAAATTTTGTGTCAATCGGATTTACGGTTTGTCTGGGACAAGCTAAAACGCGTAGAAATTCGTTTAAGTGAATTTTAAATTTAAATAGTCGATTCAAAAACCTATCTTCCAAATATGATCGAATTGGCTCCTGATATATATTCCATTGTGTTTAGAACAGGGGTGAAACATTATAAACGTCATGCGGCACGCTTCATTTTGAGTTCGAAAAATTTTCGGGTGAATAGTGCACGTAAATTTTATATAAAAGGACCCCATTATCTTCAATTTTCACAAAAACTAATACATCTAGGGTTACAGCCGCGCTTGAAATTGAACGGCCATGGAAGCTTGACACTTTCTTCCCCGTTATCCCCCAATCCATCGACAATTTTCAAAAACTCTCAACTGCATATTGAAGAGCACGACGAGGTCAATAAATCCATACGGATATAATCGATTTTAGAGGCGTGGATCGTCGCCAATTTATGTTCAAAAGCCGGCCCTTCACACGTGATTTTCGAGGAGATGGTGGTGCCGAGATCGATAAGGCTCTGTTTGAGCATGGAGTGCGTGATGTGCTTTCGAGTGAAGGTCCCCGATAAACTTCTAGGCGCATGATGGTGGCTCGACAAGCAGAAGAACGTGGCGATTTCTGGGTTTTAACGTGCGTTTATTGACCTAGGGGAAGAAAAAGGAATGATCGTCCCAGATCTCATCAGTAAAATCAAGCGGCCAAGGTTTGATTGAGGCTAAAAATAAAAGAAAAATGTGAATTAATTTATGTATATATTTAAATCGTATAAACTTTAAAACGTTGTAACTTTGTCATACGAGGTCCGTTTTATTGAATTTTGAATAAATAATAGTTGTAATTTATTAAATTGTTGAGTAAATGGATTTATTTTAAATAAATAACAGTTATAATTTTTATTATTATAAAAATTATGATTTTTGTGAAATATATCGAAATGTGATATTTGAAATATGAAGTTAACTATCTTGTAAATAGTTTAAATAGAGATTTTTGATTTATTATAAATGGTATATATATATAAGATTTATAAATTGATATTTTATAAATCAAAATGATGGAATTGTAAAGGAGTTCACAAATGTTAATATGGAGTTCTAAATGGATTTTATAAGTAAATAAAATTTATGAATTTTGTGAAGTTATAAAAGGAACGAATTTGTTAATAAGTGATTAATAAGTAATTGACTTATAATTTGGAATTTTGGCATATAAATGGAATTGGTTAATAAAGGAGATTTATAAATAGAAGCTTTAATTTAGTTAACGATTTATATCCACGTTTTTGGACAGTGGATAATTCTTGAATTCAATGTGTAGAAGCTTTAATTTGGTAAACATTTATATTCGCGATTTTGGACAGTGACTAATATTTTAAAAAATGATTTGGAAACTGATATTGTAAATATAGTTAAAAGGTTTGAAGATGTTTTAAAATGTATTAAGTATCATATACATAGATTTTAACATTTATTGTTGAAATAGACGTTTTCGAGAAATAAGAGAATGATGGACTGTAACACTATTGTTATAATAAATGACTTCCGAAAGGAAATGTTTTATATGGTATATGGGATTTATATATCTATCTTATTATTGAATCCCTGTACTAGTGATTTTGTGTTGTTGTAACGATGTTTTACGCAACATTCATTTTGACCCAAATAAATGTGTTTAAAGAGAATGTTTTCCTTAAAGAATGAATATATACTTAATCGTGATTTAAGTATATGGAATATTTTCTAAGTGTTGAAAATGAATTGAATTGTGAATTACTTATTATTTAATAAGTATATAGAAATGTTTTCCATTATTGAAATGTTGAGATTATATCTTTTTAAAGATAAATTGAAGTGAATATTTGACAAGTGATTTAATCAATAAAGGATTAATTAAAAGAGCCTAGTGATTGTATATGGTGCTAAACATTTGTTTGTTTGCTTTGACAGTTAAATAACCGACTATCAAATTTGGCCAAATTTTAGTTCCTCGACTTGATATAGGAACTATTTAGTCGTACACTTAGTACGTAGTCTTCTGTGTAGGCTGGATTATCCTTTGTGTTGAGGATGTTGATTCGTATAGTGCGGAGTATTACTCCAATCTATTGAGCTTCCTTCTTGGCCCGAAGGATAACAAGTTGAAAGTTGGAGACGTGATAAGTCTATGAGACTAAGTTTTTGTGTGAGGTTAAGAAACGCCTTTGCTTTGTTTGTGTGATGAAACCGGGATCAGTTTATCCGAAAACGACTTCGGACCATCGTATAAGCGATAATTGTGCAGATTGCTTGTGATGATATTGATATTTTAGATTTTCATAATGGGGGACTACCTGTTGATCGATTGGGGTTAAAATCCCAATATACATATAGCAGCAGTGGTCTTTTCATCATGAAATATCCAATGCAAGGACTATTCGCTACTAATCTTAGGGATTTCCCGACAGGATGTGGTAGGAAAGTACCTTTGGTTTGTACTATTCCTAAACAACTTGTATGATGTTTGTCTGACATTGCATTTCTAAAGATTACGTACATTGGTTTTTACAAATGTATATCAGTGGTGGCAGAGAAGGCAACTTCTCTTAGCTTAACACCCTTCTTGAGACATATGAGCTTAAGGGTTGTATTTTTGTGGAAGGTAATTAGTAGTCAACGGAAATGGCCATGTGGTATTCAAAGTGATGTGATATGTGATTATGAAAGGTAATCTTTACATCATACCTCATCAACCAGAAATGACCAAAACAGGGTTTGATATGAAATGTTTTAGTTATCGTAAGTTAAAAACATGTCCGTATTTATGTGTGGACTTGTCTTACGAGATACTTTTGTTTGATAAAAGGAAAGTTTGGTATTTTAATAAATTCAGTTGAGTGTGTTTCTCACGCTGGTTTACCAGACCGATCCGAGAGTTCTTCCCTTTCAATGTTCGGGTCAGACCGAGTATATTTGCAGGTTCAGATTTGGTGCTTTTGGAGCTTCAGCAGGAGAGTTGGAGATCTTCATTTCGTATACATGTATCTGTTTTGTTTATTGATTATCCGCTGTGCTTAGTTGTTTATATTATCAGCATTTGTGAGGATAGGTTATTATAACTGTCCAGGCTGATAATTATTGATTGATTATTGTACTCTGATTGATGTACGTATACACAGTTTCTGATTTGTAAAGATCATATGATATTATATGTTTTCCGCTGCGATGTGAGATTTTGTATTGTTCTGTTGGTTCTATCGTCTCTCTTTCTTCTCTTCTCTTCTTCTCTCTTCTTTTCTTTCTTTTGACTTTCCTTCAGTCTGTGCTTTTTGGGTCGGACATGTGTGGATTATTGTCTATTCAAAGGGTACAGATTTACGGGTTGTCACATTTGGTATCAAAGCTTAGATTTTGTATATTCCTAAGCCTTGATGTGTACTCAATATAGATAGGGACATAGCACCTTAGATTGAGTTTGAGTGTATTATATATATGAGCATGTGTTTGTTAGTGGTATAAAATGTTTTATATTGTGTTTGCTTATCCGTTGAGCTGTTTGTGAATTCTGGTCGGTATGTATGGTGCCATGTTATCGATAGGGATTTCTAAACACTAAAATGAGGCAAGTTGGCATATTATCATTTTAAATTGGGTAAATGAAATAATTTTACCTCGATTATATTTTATATATAAATGGGATAATTTTTTTAGAAATTATTAAAGTGTATATAAATTAATTGTTTGGTTGTTTGAAAATGTAAATATACAAAAGTTAATAAAGGTTGTTTGAATAATCTAAATATAAGCAACAACTGTAAAAGAATGAAATTATATAAGCAAATGAATTATAAATATGGAATTATAATTAATATGATATACAATTGTGAAATAATCTTATATGTAAGAAATGAAACTATATGAGTATATTTATAAATACGAGTTATAAATAAAAATGGATTTAAACTAAGAATTTGAAAATTTGAATTCCATTAATTTTGAAAAATGTTTTTCAAAGTTAAAGAGATTATATTATTATAAATTCGAATAAGATAAATAAATTTGGAATGATGTTATATAAGTGAAGTGAAATAGTGAAATTATACAAGTAAAAAAATTTATGAATGTGATTTGTATACATAAAAGGAAATTTTAAAAGAATATAAAGCATTGAATTCACTACTGTTGCTAGAAAATAATAAGGGTGATGACTGCAGCATCATTAGTATCAATTTTGAGTTTATGTGTGATTGATTTGCTACAATAGTAAATTGAAATTGAAATTTTGTTGTGATAAACAAATTGATTTAAAATCTAAGTTGAAATTGATAAATATAAGTGAAATGAGTTTTGAACTTATAATATGAAATAATAAAATTTTAGCTTTGGTAAAGTTGAATACATTTGAGTTAGTATAATAAAATGTATGATTTGAAATTTAACTAAAGGAAGGTTAAATGAATTGAATTTGAACTAGATTAAATAAGTTATTGAAATGAAAATTAAACTTAAGTAGTAAGTGATTATATAATATGAATTCGAAAGTTTAAATAGTTGTATAACTTGTAAAGTGAGAAAAAGTAAGTAAAATCAATTGTTAAAATGGTTAAAAAATTGTGTTAAGCAAGACAAAATCTAAATTTGATAGTGATATGTAATTTTGACTTGAGTAAAAGTTAAATAAAATAACTTAAGTGATGTTGAACAATGAAGTTGATTTTGCTATCGAAATAAATTAATAAAGTGAAATAAAATGAATATGAACTTGAGTTACATAAATGAAATTCAACTTTAGTTGTAAAAGTGAATTAGTGAACGAACATGGATTAGAAAATGTCGTTGTTAAGAATTAAATATTAGACCAACTGAAATTAAACGTGTTGAACCAAATTGAATGTAAGCAAAGTAAATAAATTTGGTTATGTTGGTTATGCATTGATTGTTAGGTGGTTGTTAGTTAATTGTATAGAAAATTCATTAGTGTTAATGAAATTGATTAATAAAATTGAAAGCTAAAGAACTGAATTTGATTTGATTTGAAAGTGAACCAACTTGAATGTAAATTAGTGAATGTTAACTAGTTGAATTCAAATGAATGAATGTTAGTAAAATCCAATATTAATGAATCAACTGTGATTTAAGTGGAAACCAATTCAATGAATATTAATCAGAAGTGAATTTATATTGATTCGGTTATGGATTGATTAGATAGATATTGGTTTGTTGGATGTTAGTTAGATGATAGTTGTTTGATGGTTGGATTTGTTGTTTTGATTGCATTTGCTATATTGACATATATAGTAGTTGTATTGGTATATGTTGTATATTGATATTACTTTTCATGTATACATGTTTCTCATATGTTCTTGAGTGTTTAGTAGGTGCGGATGGCGTTTTCTTTGCATTTGGAGCTCGCTTTCGCGCTATATTAGCCGTGTATGCTCGCTAATAATACATAAGGTACATATCTCAGATTACATATCGTGCTTTTACATTTTTTTCCCTACGAGATGCCTCATCCTCGAAGATGAGATGTATATTTGTGATATATATATATATATATATATATATATATATATATATATATATATATATATGCGTGTTGTGATCCTACTACGATCGAACCATGCAAAGGAGACGCTAGCGAAATTTTTCAAAATTTAAGGCGTTAGAAAATTTTGGAATTTTTTTAATAACTATCAGATTTGATTTTGCATTATAATTTGAAAAGATAATTATGAATGGATTTGAAACTTAGAAAAGTTTTTGTAAGAAGTTTAATTAAGGATTTTGGAAAAGTTAAAAGGTTAAATGAATTTGAAATCTAGCTGAACGATTTTTTTTGAAAAATTAATGGATTTTGTGACTTTTTCTTACTTGGTAATTTCGAGGATGAAATTCTTTTAAGTAGGGGAGAATGTAACGATCCAGAATGTTAGTCATTTGAAATTCGTATATGTAATTGATTTTAAATATTCAAAAGTTAATTTTATAAGCGGAATAAATTATATTTCGAATATCTCGATTTAATTGGATAATTAAATTTTTAATTTAATATTTGGAATTATGTATATAATTGGAAATTTGGATTTAATGCATAATGATTTATAAAGTTGAATTAAATTCTATTTGAATTAGAATGATGATAGAGAACTTTTAAAATTGAATTAAAAGTTAAATTGTAGAAATTGAATATTTTAATATTTAATTAACGAGTGAAAATAGTGATTTTTCAAACAGTCTCGGATTTCGATGAAACCAGTTTATTGGATCTATAATATTATATTATTATAAGATTTTGAATTTCGCATCAGTCGGATTTACGGTTTGTCCGGGGCAAGCTCAAGCACATAGAAATTCTTTTAAGTGAAAATTAAATTTAAATAGTCGATTCGAAAACCTATCTTCCAAATATGATCGAATTGGCCCGATATGTATTCCATTGTGTTCAGAATAGGGGTAAAACATCATAAAAGCTAGGCGGCACACTTTGTTTTGAGTTCGGAAAATTTTCGGGTGAATAATGCACGTAAATTTTATATAAAAGGACCCCATTATCTTCAATTTTCACAAAACCTAATACATCTAGGCTTACCGCCGCCGCTTGAAATTGAACGGCCATGGAAGCTTGAAACTTTCTTCTCCATTATCCCCCAATCCATCAACATTTTTCAAAAACTCTCAACTGCAACATTAAAGAGCACGACGAGATTTATAAATCCATATGGATGTGGTCGATTTTAGAGGCGTGGATCGTCGGCAATTTTTGTTCAAAGGTCGACTATTCACACATGATTTTCGAGGAGATGGTGGCCCCAAGATCGACAAGGCTCTGGCCGAGCATGGAGTAGGTGATGTGCTTTCGAGTGAAGGTCCCCGATCAACTTCTAGGCGCGTGATGGTGGCTCGACAAGCAAAAGAACATGGCGATGGTTGGGTTTTAATGTGCGTTTATTGGCCTGGGGGAAGAAGAAGGAATGATCGGCCCAGATCTCATAAATAAAATTGAGCGCCCGAGATTTGACTGAGGTTAAAAATAAAAGAAATATGTGAATTAATTTATATATATATATTTAAATCATATAAACTTTAAAACGTTGTACTTTGTCATACGAGGTCCGTTTTTGACGAAACAATTTGCGTTGGGTCCTTATTGATGAGCACTGCATTTTATATCTGGTTTGAAGTTGATTGGAGATAGTGTAAATTTTGGATAAAATTAAACGGCTGTTTAATTTTATTCGGAATAAAACACTGCAACTGCTATGGAACCAAAGTGAGTACAACTCACTCTTTCTGACTCACTGATATTTTTATATAAGTGAGAATAAATATTATTTATGATGATTGATGATTGTTTGGATGATATATGATATATTATCTATATATTGATTGGTATTTGGATATTTTCCTTCCTATTGGAGCAGATGAGACTCTATACGTTCCCGTGTATGAGCGGATGACCCTTTGTACGCACGTCTGCCTCGAAGCGGACATTGTACATATATTTCTAATATGTATATTCATTGCAGGTGACAGGTTGGAGGGATCCAACTGGACTCCTCACCAGTATTTATTTACATATATTGATATATATTCTGTTATCGTATGATATATGATGTTTTGGATGTCGTGATTGACGTATTTAGTGCTGTTGCAGCATTGAGTCTATTTTTTGGTAATTTAAAAATGTAAAAGTGATGATTTCGATTTAAAAAGGATTTCAAAATGATTTTGAAAATAGACATTTTATTGAATTTTGAATTGTTGAGTAAATGGATTTATTTTAAATAAATAAAAGTTATAATTTTTATTGTTATAAAAATTATGATTTTTGTGAAATATATCGAAATGTGATTTTTGAAAAATGAAGTTAACTATCTTGTAAATTGTTTAAATTGAGATTTTTGATTTATTATAAACAGTATATATATAAGATTCATAAATTGATATTTTATAAATCAAAATGATGGAATTGTAAAGGAGTTTTATAGATGTTAATATGGAGTTATAAATGGAATTTATAAGTAAATAAGATTTATGAATTTTGTGAAGTTATAAAAAGAACGAATTTGTAAATAAGTGATTTATAAGTAATTAACTTATAATTTGGATTTTTGGGATATAAATGGAATTGGTTAATAAAGGAGATTTATAAATAGAATCTTTAATTTGGTAAACGTTTTATATTCACGATTTTGGATAGTGGATAATTCTTGAATTAAATGTGTAGAAGCTTTAATTTGGTAAACGATTTATATTCACGATTTTGGACAATGAATAATATTTTAAAAACTGTTTTGGGAAGTGATATAGTAAATATAGTTAAAAGGTTTGAAGATGTTTTAAAATGTGTTAAGTATTGAATACATAAATTTCAACATTTATTGTTGAAATAGACATTGTTGAGAAATAAGGGAATGATGGACTATAACACTATTGTTATAGTAAATGATTTTCGAAATGAAACGTTTTATATAGTATATGAGATTTATATATCTATCTTATTTTTAAATCCATATACCAGTGATTTTGGGTTGTCGTAACGATGTTTTATGACGCATTTATTTTGACCCAAATAAATGTGTTTAAAGAGAATGTTTTCCTTAAAGAATGAATATATACTTAATCGTGATTTAAGTATATGGAATATTTTCTAAGTGGTAAAAATAAATTGAATTGTGAATTACTTATTATTAAATAAGTATATGGAAATGTTTCCAATATTAAAATATTGAAATGTTTCGAGATTATATCTTTTTAAAGATAAATTGAAGTGAATATTTGACAAGTGATTTAATTAATAAAGGATTAATTAAAAGGGCCTAGTGATTGTATATGGTGCTAAATATTTGTTTGTTTGCTTTGATAGTTAAATAACCGACTATCAAATTTGGCCAAATTTTAGTTCCTTGACTTGATGTGGGAACTATTTAGTCGTAGATTTAGTATGTAGCCTTCTGTGTAGGCTTGATTATTGTTTGTATTGAGGATGTTGATTCGTATAGTGCAGAGTATTCTTCAATCTATCGAGCTTCCTTCTTGGCCCGAAGGATAGCAAGTTGAAAGTTGGAGATGTGATAAGTCTATGAGACTTAGTTTCTATGTGAGGTTGAGAAAGCTTTTGAATTGTTGGTGCGAAGAGACCGGGATCGGTTTATCTGAAACCACTTCGAACCAACGTATATGCGATGATTGTTCAGGTTGCTTGTGATGGTATTGATATTCCGGATTTTCATAGAGGGGGACTACTTGTTGATCGTTTGGGGTTAACGTCCCAATATACATATAGTAGCAGTGGTCTTTTCATTATGAAATATCCAATGCAAGAACTATTCGTTATTAATCCTAGGGATATCCCGACAGGATGTGGTAGGAAAGTACCTTCGGTTTTTCCTATTCCTGGACAACTTGTATGGATATTTTTCTGCCATTGCATTTCTAAAGATTATGTAACGACCTAGAACTTCTGTCATTTGAAATTAGTATATTTAATTGATTTTAAATATTAACAAGTAAAATTTGTAAGTCGAATAAATTATATTTCGAATATCTAGATTTAATTGGATAATTAAATCGATAATTAAATATATGAAATTATAGAAATAATTGGAAATTCAGTTTAATGTGATTAAAATTGATTTGTAAAGTCGTATTAAATCATATTGGAGTTAGAATGATGTTATAGAACTTCTAATATTGAATTAAAAGTTAATTTGTGGAAATTGAATATTTTAATATTTAATTGACGACTTAAAATAGCCATTTTTCAAATAGTCTCGGATTTCGACGAAACTAGTTTCATCAGATCCGTAATGTTAAATTGTTGTATGGTTTCAAATTTCGTGTCAATCGGATTTACGATTTGTCCGGGGCAAGCCAAAACGCATAGAAATTAGTTTAATCGGTTTAATTTAAATTTGATCGTTTATTTCCGTAACTCGCACATATGATCGAATTGGCTCTCGATACCTATTCCATTGTGTCTGAAACGCGAGTTAAACCCTAGAAAAGCCGGTCACCGCGCGAGATTTGGAGTTCGGAAAAGTCGGATGAATAGTGTTTTGTGAAAATTTCTATAAAAGGACCCATCCTCTTCTATTTGCAAATCTTATCTCCCTCTAATCCTAGCCGTCGGCTAAACAATTTCAATGGCAAGAATTTTCGATCATTTTCTCCTCCAAATCTCTAAATCCATCAACAATTAGGAAAAAGTTTCAACTGCAACTTCGTAGAGCACGTCACGAACTACGAGATCACGGTCATGATGGGATTTAACGCTATAAATCATCGGCAATTGTTTCTCAAAGCGGCCACGTTCGAGCTCGAATATTGATGCATTGGGGAAGCCGTGTGGGGTCGCTCTTTGGCCGTGGACGTGGCGTGGAGAGGCGCATCAAGTGGTAGCCTCTGATTGATGTATAAGTCGGCGATGGTCGCGCGAGCATTAGGGTTTTCACAGTGGCAAACGGGTTCAAACATACGTGTATTGTCCTGGAGGAAGAAGCAAAAACTCACGGCCCGATTTCATCAATTAGGTTGCACGGCCCAAATATGTTTGAGGTTGAAATTATAAAAGAAAATATAAATTAATTATATTAAAATTTATGTAAACTTTGTAATGCTATAACTTGTTCATACGAGGTCGAAAAATGACGAAACGAATTGCGTTGGGTTCGTATTCGCGAACACTACGCGATGGAGCTGGATTGGAATCAATTGGAGATAGTGAAATTTTTGGGTAAAATTAAACGCGTGTTTAATTTTATTTGAAATAAAACACTGCAACTGTATTTGAAACAAGGTGAGAACTTCTCACTCAATCGAATTGTGTTTCAATTTATATTTCAAATAGTTAGATTTAAAATTGCTTGATTTCGTTGCTTGTATGCTTGAATGATAAATTATTATCCGTTGTATTGAAATAGACCATATATGCCGCATATTAAGCGGATGTTATTTACTAAAAACATATACCGTGATATTTCACCTTGATGTGGAATTGGTATTATATATGTACTTGGAGCTGATTTTCCCGCATTGTATAGCGGATGAGACCCTATTACGCCGCATAATAGCGGATAATATTTTATAAATCCTATATACCGCGATATTCCGTATTGGAATGAGATTGGTATTGTGCTAACATCTGTGGATGCAGGGAAACAGGTTGGGAGGATCCAACTGGATTCCTCACCAGTATTGATTTATTTACAGATATCTGTTATCATATGATATTTGATGTTTTGTATGCCGTGATTATTATATTTAGTACTGTTGCAGCATTGGGCCTATTTTGGAAAATTTAAAAGCGTTAAAGTGATGATTTTCAAATTTTAAAACGATTTTTTTTAATGTGAGTTTTGAAAGTATACATTTTATTAAATTTTGGAATTGTTTTCATTTTAAATAAATAAACGTTACAATTTTAATGTTATAAAAATTATGATTTTTGAGAAATATAGTTGAAAATTGATTTTTGAAAATATGGATTTAATGATTTTATAAAATAGTTTAAATAGAGATTTTTGAATTTATTATAAAAAATTTGTATATAAGATTTATAAAATTTGATTTTTATAATTCAAAGTGATGAAATTATAAAGGATTTTTTAAAGACGTTTTAAAATGATGATTATAAATGGATTTTATAAAAGAATAGAATCTACGATTTTGAAGTTATAAAAAAAGAATGAATTTGTAAATAGAGAATTATAAGAAATTTGCTTATAATTTGGATTTTTGCGTGTAAATGGAATATGGATAGAATTTATTAATAAAGTGCTTTTATAAGTTGAAGTTGTTATAAAATATAAATGGAATTTATAAATATTGTTTTATAAATCCGAAAACGACTTAGTTTGATAAGTTAATTATTATAGCTTATTTAAGGAGATATATCCACGATTTTGGACAGTGGATAATCCTTTAAATTAAATATGTAGAAGTGTTGAATTTGGTAAATGATTTATATTCATGATTTTGAACAAGTGAATAATATATCAAAAAAATGTTTTAGGAAGTGATCTCTCAAATAGAATTAAAACGATTTGAAGTTGTTTTAAAATGTGTTAAGGATCGAAACCATAGATTTCAACATTCATTGTTGAAATAGACGTTTTCGAGAAATAAAAGGAAATGATGGACTATAACACTGTTGTTATAGTAAATGATTTTCGAAAGGAAATGTTTTATATAGTATTGGGATTTATATATCTATCTTAATTTCGAATCCCTATACTAGTGATTTTGGGTTGTCGTAATGATGTTTTACGCAACATTCGTTTTGAATCAAATAAATGTGTTTAAGAGAATGTTTTCCTCAAAAGAATAAAATATATACTGTAACGACCCGCCTTTCATTCCATAGAAAGGCGCATCATTAAGAAGAAAGAAAGGGATAGAAAAGAGAAAAGAAAGGAAAGAAAGAACATACAACATCGGAATCTCACAGCGGAATCGAATAAATTATATTATATCACATAAAACATTACATAGTATCATATACATCAGAGTTAAACAGCTAATACAACACAAACTAGACAGTTATAAACATCTATCTAACAATTACAATTCAAGTATATCAGAGAAAACAGATACAACTCAAACACAGTGGAACCACTACATATATCTACATGCTGAAGCCTTCTGCTCCATTATCTCCTCCAGAATTCGTCAAAGCAATCCTGAAACACTTGACAACTCATACATCATATGAGTACCCAAGAGTTTAATAAAACAGAAAATAAACACTCAGGTCAGACAGGGGTCTGGTGTGAGTAAACGAGGGATAAAAGTTGCTTAACTTTGAAAATCCTTTGAAAACAAAGGTATCACGTAAGACTTCCCACACATAAACATGGAAAAGTTTTACCTTACGCTAACCAAAACATTTGATAGGAAATCCATTGATATTATAATAGTGTTTAGGGTTTTCAAGTAAATAAGAAATAGCCGAAATTGTTACATTCATTAAATTCCAGCTACTAGCCACAAAAGTGGGTAATACAATCAAAACCGTAGGGTCTCGTAGGAAAAATGAGTTTCCATCAATGGCAGGGCTACTGGGGTACCGCCCGTCACAGTACGTGGCCTAGATCACCGTACCGAGGAGTACGCCCGCTCCCCTGCAACACAAAGTCGGAACCATTCCTTACTGAACAGTTCCGAACAAGACCACCCCGCAGATTGGCCGTCGCCAACTGCCACA